>BMAU01021438.1:12500-1243571 GCA_019973935.1 Trichonephila clavipes
GATTTATTAAAATTTCAGATTTATATTCGTCGTTTATTTTCTTGGTTAAAAATGCGCGTTCTAATGATTGGAAGAACAGATTAAAATTTTCAGATCTGGTGGGAACAGGAAGAGATAAAGTTTTAATGCTTTTGATCATGTTTTCTATGTTTGTTTCGAACTGTTTCTCTTCGACTTTAGCTGCAGGAGATTTAAACTTAATGCTTCGTTTTTAGCCGTTTGAAGTTCGATTTCTTTTTCTAATTGTGCTAACTGAAGTTTAGCAAGTTCAATTTTCTGTTTTTCTAAATCCCTTTCGTTTCGCGATACCCTCTCATCTATACAGTTTTTAATCAAAGTTTTAACGAAATCTGGATCACTTTCAAATGTACTACTGTTCTCAATTTTAGTCTTTAGTTTAGCTATGGTGTCCGTACTCTCCACAGTACCGTCTAGATCCTCAACAACTCTTATGAAATCCTCTTTAAGAGCGTTTTTATACATTTTAGAAAAAATATGGAAAGATCCTACCTTTTTTTTAGCTCCCTTGTTGCTCGCACGTACGATGTATCCAATAATTGAAGAAAAACGTTGATTCCACTGATTTCACCTCTTCGCAGGTAATATAGTTCTGGTAATTATTCGAATTGACACCTCTTCGCAGGTGTTTATGAAAGAGTTTCAACCTCTACACAGGCGGATTATTCACACTGAGTTAGTTCCAACCTCTACACAGGCGGAATATTTGTCGATGGTTCCAACCTCTACACAGGCGGAACGAAGTTTAAAAATTCAACCTCTACACAGGTTGAACGAAGTTTCCAAAAATGGCGGTGCGTCTCCTCCACGGACGGCTTTTTTCACGTTTCAAACTTTGATCAAAATCGAAATTTTTTTCAATCCCGGCCTCTACACAGGCGGAGTATTCATGCTGAGTTCAAACCTCTACACAGGTTGAACGAAGTTTCAAAATGGCGGAGCGTCTCCTTCACGGACGCTTTTGTTCATTGTCCAGACTTTGGTTCAAAATCGAAATTTTTCGATCCCGGCCGAGCCCCCATAATCTGTGGGAGACAACGAGGGATCCAAGACATTTGTCTTTCTTTAACTTTATTTTAAAATTTAACAAAAATTAATTAAAAAGGTAGCTATTCTAACAGATAAGTTTCGATGATGTTTTCATGGTAACGCCTGCTCGCGCACCTCCGTCGTTCCTCCTTTCCGCTTTCTCTCTTTCTCTCAAGTCTTGAAGTTTTTGTTCTACTTTCACTAGTTCAAAAGTTTCTGTTACAGTTTCACTTAGCTGCGCCTGCGCGCGAAGACTGTGCTTTGCTTTTGGCTGCATGCCACATATATATTATATATATATATATATATATATATATATATATATATATATATATATATATTATATATATATATATATATATATATATATATTATATATATTATATATATATATATATATATATATATTATATATATTATATATATATATATATATATATATATATATATATTATATATATATATATTATATATATATATATATGTGTGTGTTTTAAAAGGATTTTTTGTATTACTTCATTACTAAAGGAATTCTTTGTTAATTAAAAAGTACATCGTCTATTATTTCGGATCAAAATACATTTTAGACATTTTTAAGCTAACTATATGTAACGATTGATTGATTCATGCAAATCTGAAATCTATTTTATTATTTTAGATTCTTAGAAATTAACTATTATTAAAAAATGATCAACGTTTTTTGTTTTAGTCTTAGCATCAGAATCGTTTTCTTTTTATTGCTTCACATTAATAATTTTTTAATTCTAACGCAATATTGTTTTTTATAAGTCATACATCGAAATTCAAAGCTATATCTTATCTGCGAGAAGGAGGGGAAGATAGAACAATAATTTTACGCTAAAAAAACGTGTTTGGGCTATAGAGAGGGTAAAGAAACCTATCGTAAATCAAAAATAAGTGGAATAGAACAAATTTTGAAAAAAGGGAAATTTTTTGACATAGTTTTAGAAATCACTCACATTGTGCGCTTACAAACACACACACACACACAGAAATGCTGGTGTCATGAGGAAAAGAGAAAGCACGATTAACGCCGGGATAAGAGGTGGAGGGGTGGTGTTGAAGTCATTTTGAAAATGAGTATTAGAAGTGCTGATTTTGTGAAGGAAAGGGAAAATTTATAAAAGTAGAGATAGCCCGTGCAACGCCGAGCCATGTTGCTAGTATTCCTTATTGGTTGATATTGGTTATTTTTAATCTATTCCTATATTCTTCATTTGAAATATATTTCAAAACATTTCCTTAGAATTATTTTCCTGGCGATTTGTTACCTTTAGGCCGCCATCTTGGATTCCGTGTAACTCGACAACAACCACTGCTTGGTGTGTAGCACTCCTGTATCAAATTAGTTCCTTTGGGAAACTATGCCTTCTGATAACTAGGCCAAAGATCATTTTATTCTATTTCATTTAAAAGATTGATAGGGCTATCAACTGTTTCTTATTTTCAGTGACAGGAAGGGTTTTCGCAGAAAATGAATTCTATGCTCACCCAAAGTTCATTCCGCTTTGATTTCAAATCATCTTTTCTCAGATACTTACAGAAGCAAATGCTTTTTCCGCAGATCAAAAATGTTTCAAGGGGTGGAATGAAACCGTTTTTAGTCCGCATTCCATCCTGGTGTGGTAAAGAGGAAGTGCATTCATCCGCATGACTGGACAATGTTGCATTCTTCATCTTTAGTGCGGCAGCTCAAAATTGCGTCGAAGGAACGATTGCCCCATGTGTTCTGGTAGATTCTTCGCAGAAATTGGCTTTTTGGAGCACTTTCTGAGAACCATTACACTAAAATTTTTTAAAGTAACATTACATACTAAAAATTTCATTAAAAATACTTTAAATTAACTTTTATAATTTCTTATTACTGATAATGAGTTACAACTATCACCAATGTTACTATTCTTGTTAAATTGACGCATCACTTTCCAGAAGTTTGTTTACATTATGCTTATTAGGTTGTATTGTTGTTATGTATCTGGTAAGTAAATGCTCAAGAAGAAAGAAGCATTGATTTTTTTTCTCAAGGTATATAAACACGTTCAGGGAAATTTTTTAAGAATAGTTTACTAAAACAATATAAATACTTTTTTAGGGATGGATCAAAATCAATTAACATTAATATTTAGACACATCAATATTTAAAAAATCAATTATCTAAATTTTACAAAAATCATGATTGTAAGTAGAATTTTAGCAATTTTTAAAAAACTAAAACAGAGAGAAAAAGCCGTAAATTTATAGGGATAAAAATATTATTAAAATAAACCATACAAATTGATCTAAAGAATGTGCTAAAATTTTAATGTTTTAGTAAAAAATAAAACTGTACAGATGAATGAATTAATATTCATTAATGCGCGCGTCTTCCGGTTTTTCTAATTGTATGTAATTTATTGCAACTCGACCTCTAAAACGCAAAAATAAAGTAGTGTAAGTTTTGTAAAGCTGAATGATTGCTCTATTCAATAAAATAATAAATAATAAAAATGTGTGTTTTGATCAAAATCGGTCAGTGTTCAGATACTTTAAAAAGTATATTGCTTCCTGTTAACGATCTGTTTTAGAATTTCGAATTCTATCTTTACCGAAACCAAGTGGCAGTAAACATGGAGAAAAATTGCCGATGAACATTGGAATTTTCAAGTAAAGGGCCGATTGAAGTATTTTTTGTGTGACGTAAAAGATAAAATATTCTGCTTGGTAAGTAATACTACTGTTAATGTGCACCGAAATTGTGTGACATAAAACGTCATTATGAGCCATATAGGCATTAACATATGAATCACGAGGAACAAAGGTAAATTAAGAGAATAGAAACGACCACAGCAACTACATATAGTGCGGTCTGCATGACTTTTACTTGAAAAAAATTAGTCATGCGGCAGGAAATGAGTTTAACGCCCCTGCTCTATAACGTAAGAAACACGTTAAGAACAAATTATCATAATTGGACGAAATGGGTTCAATTCATGTGACGTCACAGTCACATGATAGTGATAACCACGTGTTTTTAGCCAACAAGTTCAAAAACTCATAAGAAATCTTAGTCAAACGAAAAAAGCAATCATGTGTTTCCAGCTAATTAGTCCATGCACTTCGTTGTTGCCATTTTTTAATCTTATCAGAAATTTTCTTTTAGAAAGTACAAAATTGTCAAGAACAATAACGCATATATGTAAACAAAATGCATTTTATTTAAAAGTATATGCATAAAATAAGATTGTCTTTTTTTAAATTTTAAAATGTTTTGAAGAAATTTTTTTTACAACATGTGAACATCTTTACCCAATTACAAAATTTGAAATTTATCTAAGTTTTACAAATAGAACAACAAGTACAATGAGTTTGATGTCTGTTTTGAATTCAATGAAGAACACGTGTTTGGTTTTTATCATGTGACCGCCATGAATTGAGCCCATTGCGACTGGTTTTTTGACCTCGGGGAGAACCTTGTTTGATCGCAAGCGAGGCGGTCACGAGGGAGAGAGTCCCTTGTTTTTGTTTAGCGCGAAGCGCCTAAACTGTGTCGGGTGAAAAAATTGAGAACTGGCATCATTTGAGAAAGAATGTACAGTCAAACTTAAGGAAGCAGAGGGAAGAAATCGCAGGGTCTCTCGACATGTGGGTCGAAGTGATGCTACCATTTGTTGAAGTTGACAGGAATGGGTTAACAATGACAGTGAAGAATGTCAAGAAAACGCGGTCAATTGAACACAGGCTAGAAAGTGAAGACAGAGTGATCGAAGACTCACCGCCTCTGATACATTATTATCAAGAATCTAATGTGTGGACACAATGACTAGCGACAGGCGACTTTAAGAAAAAAGATCACAGAGGGCATTGTGTTGACTTCCTCTAACTCTACACTCTATCAGGCGGCAATTATTCTGTGAGTATTTGACCTAGAATATCAAGTCCTGGAGTAGAATCGTTTTCAGCGATACCTCTAGTTTCGAACTGAACCTCGATCATTGGCGAACACTTGTCAGGAAGCGCCTAGGTTACCTGATTGCCGTTCGCCAAACAACCCAACAGTTATAAATTATTGAGCGTCCGGCTATTTAACCCTCTAACTGGATACCTTCCTCCTGAAAAGTTATTCCGAAAGCGTTTTACTCTTATATTGCTATTCCCTTCAAAAAGGCAACAGACTTCAATTTTCCCCCCTTTTAAAACTTTGGAGGTCGAAAGGGGACAACTTTATGACTTAGTTCGACGTCTTTAATCAGTGAGAACCAGGATAGCAATCATTTACAGCTAGCTGTTAAGTTGCCTTGGGCAATCTTGTACGAAAACCGTAGTTCCACTCTGTCGTTTTCCCCATAGATTCAGTCACAGTAAAATTAAAACAAAATGCAGGGTAAAAAAAACATGAAATAAATGACGTGTTAAAAGTTGAAAAATAGTTATATTTTCTTCAAACAAAATTTATTTTTCTGTCATTTTTTAAAAATTAAAAAAAAATATTTTGGTATTGCGATTTGAACTAGAAAAAAGCATCCTGTATTGATTTTTGAATATGAGAGTAAGAAAACGCGCTCACTTTCCTGTTTTTAAAAAAGGTAAGAGGTAAAAATAGTAAAGGCCCTATCTTTTTTTTAAACAATAAGACAATAAATGGTGCATATTTATAAAATAAAACAGATCTTTCTCTATTCAATTATATTTTTAATTTAGAATAACATAAAAAATGATTTCAATACTTTTAATTTATTTAAATTTAAATCATATAAATGATATTTTTATGTTAACTGAATATTTTTCGGAAAAAATCTAAATTTTCATTCCTAGTGCTCTCCTTTTCGAACTCCTTGTATTAAATAAAAATATCTTTTCCACATCGGCATTTGTGATGGACATAACACACATTCAGTCAATAATTTTTAATTTTAATGGGGGATATACTTCTTCAAATGCGCATGACAGTACTTCTAACCATTTTCTACTCAAGTTAAATTTCTTATTTTTCTGTTTCTTTTATTACAAGGAAAAATGTCACACATCCATAATTACATTTTCACACAATTCATTCATTACAAATTCTATTGTGAGAAAAGTTCTCCCTAATTAATTTTGTCTTTCAAAACAGTACACTTAAAACAATTTTGTTCAGTGAAGTTAACCGACAGTTCCACAATGTATTCATACCAAATTTTAAAAACAAATTTAACACTTGGAAATGTATCCTGTATTAAATTTTTCAGTATACACAAATATTTCCTGCTGTAGGGAAGATATAGTATGAGATGTGGTGTGCGGTTGTGAAAGAATGTTTTCGTACGTGTAGACTATTTTTGAAAATTTAAATATCACTGAAGCTGTTCATATAACTGCAAATGAGCCTTATTTTAATATGTGTGCTGGTATCAAAGTAAAAACACTTTTACAATATTAAACAGCCTGTGGGTTTATACTCAATATCAAACTATTCGCAAAATGGCTTACAACTTCTATTCAAATTGTAAAGAAACTGAAATATAAATATATCTTACTGCAGTGAAAAAATATTCATAATACGTAAGTATCCTATTTCTCCACTTATTTCTGTACATTTTAAAAACTGTAGCTGAATGCAATTTTTTATATTTATAAACGAGGCATAACAGCTCACACACAGTCGTAAAAATGTCCTTGTCATTTTTAAATATACTACTATAAAACGTATATGGATTGTAAGATCAGTTGTAAAATCCTAAAAGCTTTTAGAGGAGCTAAAAACATGTAATTTTGGATTGATCAAATTTTTAATATAATACACAAATATACATGTTATTAAGCAAATACATTTGAAAAATCAAACTTCCTTCTGAAATAAACGTAATTGAAAGAAAAAGGTTTAATTGCAAATGAGTGGAAATACATGTTTATCTAAGGGGTATCCCCAAAGTGAGGTAATCCTCAAACTTTAGACTTAAACTCAGTGGCACAACAATCCATGAGGGCCAGGAACTACTGTGCCCATCGTAATACACGTGACCATTGGACGCTGAGGTGCATGAACAGATGTCCCGATTTGGTGGTCTGTCTGAAGAGAGACCTTCAGTGTTTAAGACCCGAAGTAAGCTTGGTACTCATTTATCGACCCAATGTAGCGGGGATGAAAGGCAGAATCGACCTTGCGCAGCCCGTTAATAGAACCCCAGATCTGTGGTGTGGAATCACTATACACTACCATTCGATCCTATTCGGTGAAAAATAAAATTTAATGTTAGAATCTTATATAAATCCCTAATGCATGAGGGAGTCGAAACTTTTTTTTCATGTAAACTGTTTAGACGGAAATGGTTAATTATGAACATTTCACAAGTTGCATAAATTAAAATTAACCATTATAGTTTACATAAATTTTTAAGGGTGCAAAAGGTGTATTTCGGCTGCACGAATTAATTTTAAAAGGAATACGGTTACGAAAAAGTAGTACAAATCTATCTAAAGTAGGGTTGGTTACCTTACATATTGTCAAACACAACAATGTATTGGAAGCCAATTCCATAATTCGTTGTTATAAAAATGTATGGAAAATTACAAGATTTATTTTTGCATTTGTAATTTATATATATATATAATTTTTCCTGGGAACTTTAAAAGCTAGAGCGGCATCCATCAAAACCGCGGTTCTCTCTCTGTTTTTCCAGGTCGCCCCTGACTAAGCCGGCTCTGCCATAGTAAGTGAAAATGCCGGATTTTGTTTGTCAAGATCATTTTATAGCAGACTGCATTTTTCATGTATTTTAGATGGTCGTTTTATATTTTCTACATCAATATCTTAATGTCTGAATTTAAAATTACATAAAATTCTTGACATTCGCATCAATCACCATGATAATTTTTATTAGTATATGAATGTGTCATCAAACGATTACATGACTAATATTAACATATATTATTTTAACCATTTAATTAATATTAAGTATAACATAACGCACACAAACTTTCTGAACTTTAAAATAAATATTTCGAAAACTACTTCAGATATACTCAAAATTTTTCATTCCTACGCTTTAGCTTCTCAGTTTTGCTTCTATGTAAGAATTTATTGTAATTGTATATTCATCAATTTTTTTAGTATATTTTTTGCTCTTAGCATGCGGTTTTCAACTGAATTGTATGAAATCTTCGAAATATATTAAAAGATACCAAGAAGCTATATAATAAAATTTGAAATTTTTATTATACTCAAACAATTGCTAAAACTTATGGTAAATAATTTTTAACTGCACGATGCATTTTTTTTTTCGAAATTTCAAATGGAATTTCTAACATAAAGTTTCTAGCTTTATACGGTCGAGATTTCAAAAAATATCCAAATTTTAATTACTTATTCAGTTAGCCTTTAAAAAAGATAAATGTTGAGGTATTTTGTATAAATAGATATTTTTGAACAATAATTCGAATGTTTTTGAATAGGTCGAATTTAAAATTGATTTTTATGTTTATTTATATGCATAAATGTCTACTGTAAATGTTTCCGTATATTTTTGATTACTATTTATTCAAACATTCAAGTTATAAAAAAAAATGTGTGAAAATCTTCATTCATGTTGTCTTTGATGTAAACTGAAATTCAAGCACTTAACATTCAAATATAATTCGGTGTATTTTAACAATATATAACTAGGCACTGTACTTAAACTTCCCTGAACACTTGGGCTTTGAAATTTAAAAAAAAACAAACTATTAAATCTTAATTAGTTTTTTTTCGTTATTATTTTTATCAAAGTGTAAGAAAATGTTTCAAATGATTTGATGAAGTTTAAATTTATTCATTTTTAGTGGTTGGAAAATTGAAAAGGTTTCAAATTTTAAAGAGTTTGGTGTTTTATTAATTTTTTCGGTATCTTATAATAAAATATAATCATGTTTCAAAAACTGAAAGCTTTGATTAAAATAAGAAAAATGAAGCGAAAGAATATACTTAAAAAAAGATAATTTGTCTAACTATATACACATACTATAGCACATAACTATATACATAACTATAGCACATACACGCCCCAACTTGTTACAGTTTCAAATTAATATGAAACCAAAAGGGAATTGTAACATATTATACTTATGCGTTGGGACTTTTCAAAACTTTTAAAATACGAGGTAACAAGTAAACTCTTCCTGAGGTCTAAAGAAATCCCCCGATTTCTTACAATTGCCCCAGGGTCAAACACGGGATTTCCTGGGAGCCATAAAACTTCCCCTCAGTGTCCTGCTGTGTTGCTTCCACCGTCCCCAATTATCTGTCAAGATGTTAAACCTTTAAAAGGGGGAAAGGATTTCAGAAAAGTGCGGCTAATCCGCTTTTGAAAACGTTACTTGAAGGCAGAAAAATCAGTGCAGTCCATTTTCGAAGCATCTTTACACTGACGGAATTTTCCGTGCTATCCGGTTAGATTGTTAATGTGATCGTTGAATCCCCTTTGATTACAGCGTAACCACTTGCCGATGAGATTCTTTAACTCGTGGGCTTACTTTTTCCTTTATCTTGCCCCCTTGGGATTGTATTTCAACAAGATAATGCCTGGATGCATATGACATAGCTTTCTACTCTTTGTTTTCATACCTCTCCAATGCTTCCATAGCAGGTGACAGGATCGCTAAATCTCTTTTCATTAGAAGGTATTTGTGTTTTTCTCATCAGAATTCTCTGATCGTCTGTAAATTAAGCCCATTTAAGTCGCCAATTGGAGTATGTTCGACAAGTAACCGTGTAGGAGAACAGGAACTTATCCAACATTTCTACGTGTGAATGCCTTGTTGAATAACAACTTATATCAGCGTCAGAGGTGATTCAAAGTATTGTTGATAATTGTTTTCTGCTACTTTAAGGCAATTAGTTATCAGTCGTTTAATTTAAACAGGAGGCACCACTTGAAGGCGACTGAAATCAGAAGTGGTTCAAAGCGTCGTTGGAGATCTGAAGGAGTTGAGAGCTTCCGTTTACTTACGGGACATGATTATTTGCACAAGCATAAGAGTAAAGGAAGCTTGTTGCCACCAGAGTGAAATGGACGGGGAGCACACCTCAGGCACTTCCCTATTGTTTTAAAGTTTTTTGTAGACAAATCTATGGAGGCAAATTTTAATTCTTTTTATGGTTCGTCATCTTTTTATTGGCCTGCTTGTCTACTAATGGAAGAGATGCCAAAGATGGCCGTAGGATAAAATAATAATTTTTTCTGCTCTAGTACCTATATTTCCTGAATAAAATATTGAATTCTTTGACATTGTTATCGTTTCATTTTCAACACATATACATGGTATCGAATGATTTTTGTCTTCATTGGGTAACTTTCTTGATGATTTGTTTATTGTGTTGTAATGAGTACAAGCTTTATTTTTTTTATCACCTGCAATTAATATTCTATTCTACTTTCTTGTTCTATGTTTTATTCGAGGATTTAAGAACACATTGTTTCCTTCTTTCAGACCCTGAACGTACTTTTCCGATGTGGCGTCTTCTCCACTTATCTGCGTACCTCTTCCCAGAAGTCTTCGAGTCTCCGCTCCCCCTCTGAGGTGTCCCTGCGATCCTCTTGGCTAAGTCGGGTGCGCTCTGGAAGTTCCAGAATCAGGAGAAAAGTGCACAGCACCGGCTCTTCCTCCGGTGAACCACCGCAGCATCCCTTCGCCGAAAGTCACGTCTAACACTTTAAACCCTCTTATTTGAATTCAGCAGAATAGCATACCTCTTATGAGGTCATATCTCCGTGTCAGTTTAGATCTTTCAGTAATTCAAAATATTTCTGAAAATAAATAAAAATCCACTGTAAAAACATTCTAATGAAAGAAGAAAACCAAATTTTAAATAGCCTATTTATAAATATTTTTTACATCTTTTTAGAAGAGAAAGCTTTCGTCCAAATACTAATATAGGAAGAATATTTTGTTTTTATTTTAAAATACTGATAAAATTGATTTGTTCCTTTGAAGTTGTTTTGGAGTTGCGTATGGGTCTTGTTTCATTGTCCAGTGGTAGAGAGAGTGAATATTAGCGTCGCACTGTTCAGCTAATCGAGGTCTTTTGGCGATGGTCGAGCCCCGAGCTGTCGCCCTCTCTCCTAACTTCCACACGACACCAACTGAAGGACTTTTGAGCCTCGACAGACTTAAGGCGCATTGGCTCCCTCTGCACGGTGGGTCTTCAGTGGTACAAGGCTGGCACTCCTGCCCACTCTGTTCCTTGGACTACTAGGCTCCCGCGGCCTCGTCCAGTGATAGAAGTACTTTAATATTAAGTAACTTCCTTCGAAACTCTCCTCACTTTTTTAAGGTGATGTTTGAAGACTTTCATCTCTTTCATTATTTTTTCCGAAATTGGGAAATTTTCAAACTCTCCAAGTTTTCATGAATGCACCTTTAGGGAACTTTAAAGGGAAATATTTTGAGGTGAAATATATTAATGTATCTTGTATCTTAATATCGAATTGCGAAAATTATTTGATTATTTTAATTCCACATGCAAAAAAATATCGCTTGTAAGTATATAGTAAAATATGAAAAATTCAATTCAAATCATTCCTCGGAGTAGTGCATGAAAGAATTCGCATGTTCTCATGGGAACAGAGAAAAGAATATTTATTTTTACCTCCATCATTCAGCAAGACTTTTATTTCATTATCAACTTTTAAGGAAAATTTTCCTTTTCAGTTTCTTCCATGAGGAATCACAGTTAAATGATTTTTTTCTGAGAACGATGCTGATTTCTATAATCGAAAAACATCATCATCTCATATTCAAGTACGAAATCAAAAGGCTCCAAGTAAAAGAAGACTCCAAAAATTCGAAATAAATACCAATACATAGTAAATACGCCAGGCTGAGGTTATTCAACCTTCTATGTATAGTACTGAGTGAAAACTAAATGACCAAATGGGGATTGCAAATAGAATTAAGGGAATATTAACTTCGCACTATTTTAAGTTATTCGAGGACTTTTGGCGATGAACCTCGTAATTTTGAACCATAGTCAAGTGACGAGGAGGACACCTGAGCTGGCATCCCCTCTCCTAACTACCACACTAACGGGTGGAGGCTTGAGCTCTCGACAGATTGAACGTGCATCGCTCCCCTACACGGCGGGTCTTTAGTGGCACTGGGCTCGAACTCGTGACAAGCCAGCCACGGTCCGATACCTTGAACACTTGGCTACTGCGGCCACAAGTAGAATTATTAAAAAATTGAATTTATGAAAAATAGGCCCTATACTTAAAATATAATAAAAAATACATAGACTACAAAATGAATCAACAAAAAACTAACATATTACATCACATATCTAATGAACAATAAACAAAATCAAAGCAGTGTAGCATAAAGGCTTTATTTCAACATATTTGAAAATATATTTACGATAGTGTATTATAATATAATGTTACAATAATATTAACAAGAAAAAAAAAATATATAAATAAACGGGTGTATTTTCACAAAAATGTCTAGGAAAATTTGAAAATAATCTATATTTTATTATATGAAATTGAAAGTTTTTTTTATCTATAGTTTTTTTATGGGCTGAAAAAAAATTAAAAAAGGAAAAAGTTTTAGAGAACTGATAAACGCGAATTTTTAAAAAAAGAATACATTTCCCATGTATAGCATGGGCTGCGGTAGCCCAGTGGTTAAGGTCTTTACTTACTTTATTAATACTTTGATTAATTTTTCTTTTCAATGTTGTTTTGGTCTTATAGTGTTTATCCCATCCCCCATTATCCTTTTGTTGCGGCTCGAGGGAAATATCTATCATATGTCTGTGGCTTATGGGGGAAAAAATTGAGTACACCTGTTCAAAATTAACCGGCAAACGACCTTGCAACAATGATGCGTTGAATGGGATGAACAGACTGAGAAACCTGTCCAGTGATAATTAAAAAGTTAAAAATAAATTAAAAGTAAAAAAACTTTTTTAAAAACAAGCTTTTCTTTAAATGCTCCAAAAAGAATAAAATAACCTTTTCTTTTAAAACTTTTTTTGCTATCAACTTATAACGTCATTACACAATTTATGATATAAAAGTTTGTCGCGAGATTTACCTGCGTAGATAAACAAGCAAATTAAATAACTTCATCTGATTGATTTTAATTTTTAAATTTTTCAAACTAAGCTAATACGAGTACTGAAATCTCGCGACAAGCTTTTATATATTATAAATTGTGTAATGACGTTATAAGTTGATAGCAAAAAAAGTTTTAAATGAAAAGTTTATTTTATTCTTTTTAGAGCATTTAAAGAAAAGCTTGTTTTTAAAAAAGTTTTTTTACTTTTAATTTATTTACAAATATTAACCTTAACGTAAAATGCATACCAAACCATAAATAAAAGAATAGAATTATCATCTTAAACATTCGAAGTAATTCGCGAATAAGTAATAAATATTTAAAATTTTCCAAGAATTGGCGATTGAAATTTTTAGATAAAAGCAGACAGTCTAAAAAAACTTTTGGCGTAAAAGATTGTTTGTTTCGATGCAGGTTTGAGTATAAAAAATAATTTTGGACTAATAAAATTAATTTTATAATTTAAATTCATTTTCCATTGATAAGATTGTAATCACAATAGATTAGAAAAGATGCTTATTTTTGTGAGCTTTGCTTCAATCCTTAGCGAAATTTCAATTTAAAATTCAATTTTTTATGTTGTAAGGGCGACCCCCTCGGGTACCCTTCTCTTAGAGTACCAGCGTGAGCTAGAGGTGTAGGAATAAATGAACTAGAAGCTGCCATGATCATAAAATGACTTTATTAAGATCTTAACTTAAACCTTTAACAGATTAGATAATAATATAGTATGGGAGAGAATATATTTACGATATATATATATATTATATATGGGGGGGCTAAACACACAATATATAATACCGAAATAACGTAACTCGGACCACTATCAATAACTAAATCACCTAAGCTTAATTCCTATGCGATCACAGATCGGAATATTTAAATAGTCACTCCTACCTTTATTGTCCAGCGAGGTATCAATCTATTTAGTCCTAGTTGAAGTTGCGGTTCACTGGCATGCAATGGTATGCACCTTGACCTAAGGTAACTTCTGTTGGCTGTCACTTAACCCAGTGTTTCTCAAACTGTGGGGCACGCCCCCTGGGGGGCGCGAGCATATTGAAAATAAAAGGTTTAAAAAAATAATTTTTTGGAATGAAGAAAAACAAAATGCTTCCTGACTTAATAAAAAAATGCACATTTACACTGATATAATTTATATATATCATCTGGTGAGCATCAAAAATAAAACATTCGACTTCAAACGTTCATTAGCTATCTTTGATCCTATAACCAAATAAAAAAAGACATTTTGTTTGCTTTATTGTAATCATGATGAGATATTTTTTTATTACGTTTCTTTTAACCCCTAAAATGCTACTTTTGACTATCATGTATTTGACCTTCAAACTTACTGGTATGTTTCACTCCATCTGTTTTTCTTTTAGGAAAGTCGTAAATAATATTTTTCTGTTGCTTTTTTCCATGTGAATGAGTTATATGATATATGGATAAGCATATTGAGTACTATTGTATGGTATTATTTGGTATGGAGTATTATTTGGCCAACATATATACAATGCATAACGGAAAACTTTTTACACAATTCTTTTTAGAGAACTAATATCCATATGTTTTACTGAATATACTTTTAACACGGGATTGGTCGCGCGATGCGCAGTCATCTGATGTTCACGAAATCGTTAGTTCTGGGAAAACTGTTTATTTGTTACCAATGACTTTGACAGAGTATCCTCCAATAAGACAGTCTTAATGGGAACTAAAATGAATTTATCACATTTCGCCCTCTTTTTTTGGGGAGTTTCAAACGTTTTTTTTACTATCAAGTTACTAGTTTTGATCGAGTTCCCTGCGCGAGCACTTTTGTTCAAAAATATTTTCTATGAACATGCTTTATGTCCTTTTTTAAGGGCACGCAGATTTGGAACATTTTCATTAGTTTTATTGGATTTTTTCTCAAAAAATCAAAGAAAAATTGAAAAGTCCTTGAAAGTAGGTAAGTATATTTTCTCTTAATTAAATTATTCACTGGAATTGGGATTTTTATCGTGTATAGTAAAATAATTATAAAATAAATTATAGTTTAAAAACAAATTAAAAACACGCTTTTATAGTGAATCGAACTAAAAAGTAAAAAAATAAAGATATGTATTACTTAAAAGTAACATATACAAAATTTTATACTTATCTTGTTAACTTGTACGGTTTATAATTATGATCGTATTGTAGCTTTAGCACCTCCCCCCAAATGCATTATTATTGCATTCAATACATTATTATTTTTGGGGGCGCGATAAAAATTATTACTGAAAATTGGGTCACCAGTAGTTGAAGTTTGAGAACCACTGACTTAACCTCTCAAAACCTCTTCACACTTGAAATACGAACTATCCAAACATTCTCCAAATGCCACACGGCTTTCTCTAAAATTCTGTTATTTAAAAGCTTCCTAATTTGCATCTTTCCTTCACGCTTTACTTCTTGGGTTGGTTGGAAAAGAGTTGCCATTCATTCTGGCCCCAAAGAACCCAAAAGGAATGTGGGTTTTCATGTTAATGAAAAGACGCGTGAGCCCGACACAATGTGATTTATGCAATCACCGAGTATTTTGGCAGAAATTTAATAGAAAAATCCCACTTTTTAAATACTACAAGCAAAAATTACCTCTGAAATCCCTTTTGAATATTACTAAAAATATAAAAAATTATTAAATTATTTTTGAAGGAATATTTATGAAACGAAATCAAGGAACCATACATAAATATATTTCAGTTTTAATGTATCCTTTATTTAAAGGGGGAAAAAATTTCTCTTATTTTGTTCAAACATTTAACATATGTATTCCAGTATAAAAAACATACGACAAAAACACCACCAACAAACATTTAACAGCTCATTACTAATTCTTGAAAGAGATTTTGCATCAAATCTCTCTCTCTCTCTCTCTTTGAAAGTTTTCTAAAAAACTTTTTTCATTAAGACCTTCTTGGTGCTTTTACTGCAAAGGTTGAAAGATGACGTACATAAAATATCTTCCTGACATTTAAAATTATCCTCATTCAAATTATAAGAATGGAGTACTTTTTAAAACTTTTATTTCACTGAATGTAACTATATCAGTATTCTAGGATCGCAACATAAAAAGATTTGTATGAAATAGAGTTATGCGCAAAAGTCTTATACACATTTTCAATTACACTTACACTTTTGTACATAATTACATACACATACTTGTGTGTAGTGATATTTAATAAAAAATTTTTTAAAAGTTGCAGAAATACACTTTTCACCCACAAGATCTATTTATAAGAGAATGATTTGTATGTATCGAAGGAATATAAACATTTTTAAATTCCAAGTAAATTTTTTACACACTTCGTAAATTTTCTCTATGTGGTAAATGATTTCTAAGTTTGCTAAACTAATAAGTTTCTTAAAGAATAAGTGGGCTTTTAAGACAGTTTTCGTATCACACACACAATGCATCAAATCAAGTGACTCGATATTTCTAAGGTTAAACCAAAATTATAAGCGGAAACTAATATGTTTAACACATTATAAAATTAAGTTGAATTTTAATTAAATATTGATCCCCCCCTTCATCCAGCCAAGAGTGTTATATGTTGAAAAAGAATTTATTATAATTTTTTACTTCTAAAATATCTACTTCGCTCAAAATACATATAGGTACACTTTTTTTTTTAAAAATTAGGAGGAAAATTTGATTCTGACAAGAAGGAAATCTTTTTCATGAATGTAATGCAACAAAGTATTTTCATTTTAATCACGAAATTTTTCTAGAGAAAACAAGAGAAATACTCAATCCGAATACATTTTTCTTTAGCACTAAAGTTCATCCTATAATAGATCTGAACATAAAAATTAATATATTTAAGACATTATTTATAGGAAATATTTATATGAAAGAGATAAAATAAACATTTTTGAGAAACAAATATTTTAATATTGATATTTCGTGTTTCTAATGCAAGAAACTAATGCAATCGACACCACACGACATGCAGATTTACTTTTAAATTTACAAAAGTGCTTCTCAAACTTTCACTATTGGAGACCCACTCTTCAATCCTAACTTTCATCGCGCCCCCCTTTATACCATACCAGTGTATGGAATTCAATCATACTATACCTTGAGGCTGCAACTACAATACGACTTAAACCTCTTAAGTACCACCGACGTATATAAACGTGTCGCTCAGCCAAAGCGTTCATTGCCCCGGACGTATATATACGTCTTTTCGAAGTACGATCCTTTCTGTGCATTGCTACCCATGAAATTATTCCAAAGGCTTTGGAAAGTAACAAAAGGAACTTGGCAGCGTTGGCGAAGGATTTACTCATTTCAGTGGATTTGCCTATTTAATCCCCTGCCTTACATCACACACGCATGCCTACGCGGCATTGTGGAGCGAATCGCGTAATTTTTGATCGGCAGTTAAGGGTTAACTATCAAGATAAATGTTATATATATATATAATTTTTGTATAATTTATGTATGACAAGCCTATGGGTCGCTGGTCAGTATTGTTAAATTAATCATGAAACACTGTGCAGTGCTGATACATTTATAAGTGTATTACATCAGTATAAATGTCTATTTTATTTTTTATTACGTCAGAATGTATTTTGTATGTTTACTTTCAGTAAATTAGTAATTTTTTAAAATAATTTTTTGTTTTCGACTTTTCAATAGGTTCGCGCCCTCTCGTAGAGTTTTCCCGTCCTTCAAGGGGGCACAGTTTGAGAAACGCTGATTTAAAAGCTAAATAAAACATATTGTTTTCCCGTTCAGTGTGAAACAGCTTCCAATTAGCACCATAGTACTTTCAATCAAAGTCAATTGTTGCTTCCGTCAGCATGTAATCATTTAACTTTTTGAACTGTCGCTGTTATTCGACTGAAGTTTTCATTGTGATGGAACATGATAAAATTTTTCTTGAATATACGGTTATTGCATTTTTCAAATGACAACCTTTCCTCGGCCTCAGTCAGGTATGGAAGCATTCGTTGCCAGAAACTTTTGACATGTCGCATGTGTTACATCAAAGAGTAGGTTAAAGTTGCTAGGATAAAAATATGTGCAACATTTTTATTTTAAAAATAGAATAGGGGCTGGTTTCACTTTGCTTCAAACATTACTTTTTTCCTTTGTTTTCTGAATTATTTTTGTGTCCGGTGTTAAAGTTACAACGAGAAAAACACAAATATTATTCGGGCAATAAACTAATTAAACAGTAATTATAATATTTTTGGTTATTTGCTAATTGTGAATAATTATCCATTGAATCTACAAAAAAAAATTCAGAAGAATGAATGGACCTTATTGAAAAAAATAATAACCCAGAACAAAATATTTTGAGAATATTACTATCACACTTATTTCTATGAAATTTATTTTACGGGAAAAATCTGTAATAATTTCCAAAGAAGTTAAATTTTTAAATTTTGTTTTTAATTCTTTTATATCAGTTCAGAAACTATAGTGAATTTCGACATCTTCGGATATTTTAAAATGTTTCATTTATCGAAAGAATATGAAATGTTATTTGTTTTTCACAAATATGCAGAAAATGAACTCTTACCCATCTCGAGAAAAAAATTAATCATCGTAACAAAACAAAATATTCAATGCATTTAATTTTAAGAATACTTATTACTAACCATTCAGAAACTAAAGACTACTCCTCAACGGAAAACTAATCAAGTAAAAATTGGCTTTGATTGGTGAACGAACTATTCAATAATTATGGGACTGATAAAAATGACCTGCTCGTTATTTATGACAGTTTTCATAGTTTAGAAAAAAATATGAAAATTAAATTGTGGAATAATGTTTCCCCTCAATCTACATGCATTCATTTTTACTTGTAAGTAGTGATGCGACGCTATTTTAAAAATATTTAATTTCTAAAACTTTGAACCCAGATTCCTAATTTCACATCACATCATGACAATTAATTACGTTAACTAATTCTAAAATTAAAACACTCATCTCACACTAAATCATACACTGATCGTATAGTTTTTAAACATTATTAAATTTATTTTAAGCACAAGTATATATGGAAATTTACTTCACTACAAGAAGATCAAAATTTAACTTAGCTTGAGAGAGGGAAGGAGCTGGGAAAGCACATGGTTGATGCCCGGAATCTCCGGAGTTTTTTTTAATTATCTGCAGCTCTCTCTCTCTCTGGGATCAGCTCTCTGTCTCTAAAATCGGGGTGCGTCCCGTTTTATTTTGCGACTTTTCACACAAAAATCCTAGGGCGGACTCTTTGTCTTGTCCACTGTAATTTTCTCTGATTGGTACAGAGGCCAGCGCAGTGTTACACCACCTCACAATTTATGGGTTTCGGGAACTTTCTTGACGCACCCCACCAAAAGGAATTTCACCGCATCCTGTCCGGGGACTAGCAAACCAATTCTAAGCCCATCTCAGGGGCTAATTCTAAATTAGGAAATTCGGGCCTCCCATCAGCAGGAGGATTGTTTCTTTTGTCAGTCTCTTGCTAACATTTCAGTATTTAAGAGGGAGTTACTTCAATCTCAGATATGAAAATTTAGAAGTTTCCTAATCGAATTCGCAAAGTTACATT
Organism: Trichonephila clavipes; assembly: GCA_019973935.1. NCBI lineage: Eukaryota > Metazoa > Arthropoda > Arachnida > Araneae > Nephilidae > Trichonephila > Trichonephila clavipes. The sequence continues at coordinate 32,198 of BMAU01021438.1, forward strand.
TTATCACATAACAAATGCAGCGAGATTTTTCAACACTATCCAGTTCGGTAAGACACCAAACGAAACCAGTACAAATTTGAATGTGTTTTTAGAAAATGTTTCCTTTCACCTAATTTTTAACACCCTTTTATAAGTTTCAATCGTATGTAACTTAATCTGAACTCGATTTTGTGGCCGCGGTAGCCGAGTGGTATAGGTATCAGATCCTGGCTTGCCTTGTCACGAGTTTGAGCCTAGAACCACTAAAGACCCGCCGTGTAGGGCCGCGATGCACGTTAAATCTGTCGAGAGCTGAAACGTCCTCCCGTTGGTGTGGTGTGGTAGTTAGGAGAGGGGGGTTCCAGCTCAGGTGTCGTCCACGTCACTTGACCAGGGTTCAAAATGACGTGGTCCGTCGCCAAAAAGCCCTAGTGTAGCTGAACAGTGCGACTTTAATATTCAATCAATCTGAACTCGATTTTTACTCACTTTAAAAGGTCAGATTAATGCGAAATTTCGCACACTTGTCAGGGACCGATGACAATACAATAATTTCATAGTTTTGTTCCATTATCCTGAACAGGATAATCAGGAGACAGGATAGTCCAAATTTGGCGTTTAATTCACTTACAACTTCCAGATTTGGCAACTAATTCATTATACTACTTCCAGATTTGACAACTAATTCTATGTACCATTTCCAGATTTGGCGAGTAATTCCAGATCTCATTTCCAGATCTGGCGACTAAAAGATTAAAAGTAAACCTAAAAGCAAAAACCCTTTTTTTTTTGCGTCAGCAATTTCTTATTATAATGTAAGCAATTGACCAGTCTTTAAGAAAATGGAAATAAAAAAGTAAGACTCGTGCATGAGAAAAAAAAATAATTTGTTCTTACTCAGGTATGGGCAAACTTTTTTTCGGTCGTGGTCCAAACATTTTTTAAAAAAAGTGTATAAATAAATGACAGTTAAAAAAAGCTAAAAATGCATTCTTTTACTGTAGATCGAACTATAAAATGAAAAATAAATTACAGTTTAAAAAAAGCTAAGAAACACGTTTTTATGGTTAATTGAACTAAAATTAGTGTACACAAAAATAATTCTTAGTATAAGAATAAAATGATTCACGAGAAAATTAATGTTATTGGGGTAAAAGAGAGATGTGCTTTCTATATTAATTGTTATAATTTCTTATTAGTTCTATTTCGAAATGCCTTGTTAGTGTAAAAATGTAGTACAAAGAACCCCACGCTTTTACTTCAATGACATTCATTTTCTCGTGAATTATTTTATTCTTATACTAAGAATTATTTTTTTACACTAGTTTTCGTTCGATTAGCCATAAAAGCGTGTTTTTTTAAACTACAAATAATTGTTTTCGAAATCTTCGTGTGTCTGGGTAGGACCTCCTTCCAGGCCATCCGAAGTGAGCGGTTCTTTTCATTTCTCACTCCCCCACGAGTCGCAAATGATGCAGTTTCATGAAACACGAGGTTTATTTATTTCTGTGACTGCAGCAGGTTTGGAAGAAAATTGGTTTCAATAGGAGTAAGAATTTTATGATGGAATGAAATGACTTACTTTTCCACGACAGTTAAAACTATTTGTTACGGGAATCATCGCTTATAGCGAAATAAAGAGATTTTTTTTATTTCGTTCAATGGATCAAGTTCAATAGGATAATAAAGTAAAATCAAACAATTTTAATACATAATTTAAAAGAAAATTCTTGTATTTCTTGAAATTCGAAATCATACCTTAGTTTAGAAGTTAGAGATTCGATTGAATGTTATCTGAACACACTGACACATCCTCATTATGTAACTATGATCGATGACAGACTTGAGGTTTGAATCCCGACCTATCGATCACGATTTTTCTAAACTCAGTGATCAAGCTATTGTAAGCACCTCAAAAACATTTACTAATTGAATTCACGTGTGCAAAGACGTTTGAAGGCATGCACCAACTAGGTCCTGCTCCAGTGTCTCTTTCTCTGTCTGGTCTCATTTAAATCATAATTCGAATAATTTTAATCGTTAAATATTAGTACTGGACATATTATTCAGAACACTGACAATTTCAAAATATATGTCAACTGGCAACTGTGGCAAGACTGCGAATTAAAGATGTAATGCAAATTTCGCGAGTTTAAAATGTATTTAAATGCAATGCAAATTTTGCGAATTTAAAATGTGGGAAAAAAGAATTTTTTAATAAAGTTTAATTTTATTGTGACTTGCTTTTGTTGAATTTTACACATATGTGCACCAAATTCAATAAAAGGGTCACACGTGGGACCTAGTTTTGCATCGAAGTACAAGGCCTTAAGAAACCTTCAAACGTCAACGCACGTTAGTGCTCATTCGCACCTTCAAATTGACAGGAAAATAGTTGATGTACTGATTTATAAAAAATAATCAGAATAGTTAAATCTAATAGTTTATTATTACGTACAATCAAATATATTACATAGTTTTATTACATATAAGTTATTAGCGTTCAAAAATACTAAAAATAAATAAAGAATGCCATTATATCAATTTTGTTACGATATTGCTCTTCGATATTTGAAATGGAAGTCATTTATTTCCGTATTCGAATGTTCTTCTGGAAGAGAAGCACTTGACTGGCAGTATAGGGTTACGGAATTGTAAGAGTGCTTCCGCCTGTGCGAGGTTTCTAATTTTATCCAATCCCACCGGCTGGAAGCGCGCCAAACGGTGAACGGAAGCACTCGTGGCAGGGGTAGACTCCGTTCGAAATTCAGTCGAACCGAGAACGTACGAGATGCTTTCTTTACCAATAAGAAAGAAAACTTTGGCAACACTTGCCAATTCCCATAAACGAGACAAAAATCTGATGGACGTGTAAAATTTCTGTTTTTTTCCTCCCCTTTGACATAAATTTATTGAATAGTATTTTTCTTATATTGCTACGCGAATCCATCTCAGTTTAAATGTCTTTGAAGCGGCGATTAGTAACAAATCAAAATAAATGGCGGATTTCTATTTATATCATTGTGTTTTCTTCAATAACGTGGCATGCAACTTTTCTTCTTGGAATTTTTTTTGTCTGTTCCTACAATTTCATGAATTCCTGATGTGTTGCTCCTATACAACAGCAATCAATACATTTATTCTATTTCTCAATGACAACAAAGTGGGTTAAACATAATTTTGGGAAAATTGGGAAGTTTTATAATATAGCCGAAATTTTTGAAAGTAATAAAGTGACAACAAAAAGAACGAGGTCGACAACTAAACTGGTACTCATTTTATAACTATTGACCCAAGCATATTTAATTATTCTATGCAAATTTTTATAAAGAGCAATTTTAAAAGTTAAGAAGTTGTGCTATTTAAGAAAAATATTTCAACAGAGAGAGAGAATAAAGAATTAGAAAAAGAAATTTTTCATTGATATAGTAATACTTTGAAAATTACGTTCATTATTGGTGAGAGCAGGCTTTAATTATAGTATAAACTGAAACAAAAGGATTAACAGATGAACTGCTTAATTTTTAAGGGTAGATAAACCAATAGAGGTGGCCGATGTCTTTCTTTGGTGCTAGATCTATAATTATAAATATATAGGACATAGTGTATAAATACATAAAATTATTTATTAAAATAATACATCTTACTATTTGAAAAACATTTCCATTTAGTTATTGGATAATTGAATAAGAGAGAGAGAGGTGCATGATTAATTTAACTAAGACTGTCCATTATATTTCACTATTTTTACTGTGTTTCTATATCCTTTAAAAGAGAAAAGTAACTAAATTTCAGTGACAACCAAATTTCAGCAGTTTTTAGTAAAATGGACGCACACACACACAGAACTATTCATAATCAGTTCTTTTCTTATAACATATTTGAATTTAAACTCATGTTATAAAAGTGTATATTATTTTTTTTGTTTTGTTTTTTTAAAACTGTGTGTACAAAACAAATCTAAGTGCATTCCTAAATAATGTTTGAAATTGCTAAGAATAGGTAATGAAAGCAAGGAGTCATTTTTTGTGGTAACAAGCGTCTCAAATATTAAGACAAAAAAGACGTTCATTAACACTTTCCTGTTTTATTTTGTTTTGCATTGCTACAGTGCTTCTGCGGGAAAAAGATTTAGAAAATTTTCACAACATAAAATGATTTGCTATTATCTTTAAAAAAATTGTTACATATTAATTTTGGTTTAATTATACGTCCTTTCCAATAAAATATTAAAAATAGATGTTAGACAAATGCTCATGGGTGTAATAATTTCAAAAGTTTAATCTAAAACGCTACAATCTACGTTTTCCCCCTATCTTTCTTTTCTTTTTTCATTTTGTATTTTTTTGAAAAAGTGGATGAATTAATTACGTATTTAAAAATTATTACTCTTGTTTAAATAAAATTCACATATTTAATCATTTTTTCTACTTTTCACTATATTTTAATAAAGGCATTCACCGACTTTCCGAAAAATAAAATTAAAGTATATATTTGTCTTATTAAACAAACTGCTTTCTTATTTACACATTTCTCTATCAAAAATATTTTTACTCATTTAAACATTTAAATTATTAAATACTGATAAAAAAACATTGAATTATATTTTAATTATATGCCCTTTGATTATCTGATTTAAAAAATTAAAATTTTGAAACGATAAACAAACCCAAGGAAGATTCTATATGAATTTGAACTCCTCTGAACAAAAGAAGAACCCAACACATGTTAAAAAAATGCGCGTGTGTGGGCAACAAGGGTAAAAAACGAAAACACAAAAAGCTGCGTCTACACAAACTATTTAGGCTTGTGCTCCGGGGTTATTTTCTGGGCTTTGTGGCGCGCATTCTTGGCTCACTCTCGCCGAGCCATTGTACTTTCTCTTTCTTGTTTCTTCGAAAAATTTTAAACAACTCTAAATTTCCTCCACTTACACGTTACCCTGTGAAACACTGATCGAAATCCCCCTCTATGAGGATTTAGAAAAAAGAAACTGCAGCTTCTTTTTGCTTGTAAACGGTGTATTAAGCCGTTATCATAATCAGGTTATATCTTTTTCACCAGGCTCCTAACCGCGGCTCTTTGAATAGAAGGTTGCGGTTCTTCAGTCTTCTGCCTCGATGTGAATTACTTTAAAAATAATTATGCCTACTAAAATTGTTTCTCTCTCTTTTCTTTATAAATATTTAGTGAAAAGGTCATTTGAATTTATATATTTAACTAACTGACTGGCTTAAAATAGTAAAATTATTTCGTATTGTAAGAAATCTTATACTGAGAATTAGAGAAAATATTACAATTATTTCTAAGCAATAAAAATCAAATTTATTAGTGAAGATGCCATCATGGCAAGGCATGACTTAGAGTGATTTCTAGCAACGTTTACTCATTTACACAAAGGAGTTGTAGTGCACTTATAATTTTGGACAAGAAATACACTTAAGTACCCCACAAAAGCAACAAAAATATATTACGTATTTTATGACAACGTTAATAAAAAGAGCGTTGAAAGAGTGAGTGTGACAGCAATCAAAATCTCTCAGTTTTAATTATTAATATAAACATAAAATTCAAGAATAAAGCACTTAGGGAATTATTGGTATAGAGCTCCTTTCGCAAAGCTCGAAATTTAAAAAAAAATTTACATTATGAAACTTTCACATTGGATGATTTTGCATTAAGGTATCCGACTACGTTCGGAGCCGTGATTTTGCAAAAGAGTATAAATGGATAATATTTATGATATTTAGTGTCACTTAGATTAGAAAATGTATATAAATTGTTTTAAGAATAGTATTACAATAAAAAGTTATTTAGGTACAATATTTTGACAAAAAATGAACATAGAATGACATATTTTCAAAATATTCTCCTTTTGGGAAAAATGGTTCTATTATAATAATATTTTGCCTGTATATAGCTCAGACCTCTCTACAGAGGTTCAACTAGAATTTTTGAAATATATAACTTAGAAGTGGGGTTATCCATGTTTTACGACCATAGAGGTGAGAAATTTTAAGAAAAAAAAAACACCGATAGTTATTTCAATGCGTTGTAACTCTGAAAATAATGTGAATTTTGCAAAAAATCATAGTTGAGCCTCTGTGCAGAGCTCTGAGCTATATACAGGTAAAATATTATTATAATAGAAGCATTTTTCACAAAAGGAGAACATTTTGAAAAAAGGTTATTCTAAGTTAATTTTTTTCCGAAATATTGCATTTAAATAATTTTTTTGTCAAAATGTCCTTAAAACAGTTTTATACATGTGTTTTAACCTAAGTGACACTAAATATCATGAAAATTATCCATTTATGCGCTTTTTTAAAATCACGGTTCCGAACGCAGTCGGATACCTTAAGCCACAGAGATAAAAATATTCTAGTAGTTCTTAGGTTTTGAAGAAATATAAAATATTACTTAGTATAAAATTCTATTAAATAATAGTGAAATATATAAATCGGAACATGAGAGTCATAATCGCGACTAGAGGCCTCCCTCCCCCTTCTAGCGCAAGTGTAATCGTATACCGTATTTATTCAAATCTAAGCCCTCATCGATTCTAAATCTCAATCCAAATTCTCAATAAGGGCTTTTGGAAAATGAAAAGTACATAGTATAAAATTCAAATAAATTGAAAACGTGTGACAACGAATAAGAAATGAATAATGAGTTGTTTTCCCTGCACCTTAAATGCATACGTGAATCGGTAATCGCTCTAACTGCACCATCCGACGATTTTATTTTCATGCTTTGATTCTAAGCCGCTCCTGATTTTCAGTAGCATTAACATTGTAAAAAGGTGCGGCTTACAATCTAGTAAATACGGTAATTAGTTTAGGCTCTTTAATAGTTACGCTCTCTTTTTGTAAGCTCTTTGATAGTCTAATTGTCTTGTTTCCCTTACAAATTGTCTCTTCTGTCTCAAAAATTTGCCAACTTTTGTGCTGTACGAATATTAAAGGAGTGTCAAACCGTCATACACACACAGTAAAAATTATTTTTAAAAAGGAACAGTTATATATATATATATAATTACCTTCTATTAGCATTAAGAGAAATATTTGTGAATCTTTAGATCATAATCATACTGTATTAATACTTCTAGGTTTTGAGCTTTTTCTTGCAAGAAGTGACCTAATTATTTACGCGAATCTTTGATAGATGAGATAATATTTCTTCTAAGATGTTCAATCAGTTTTTTTCATAGATGAGAGAGTCTTGTGATCAATCTCTCTTGCACACTTTTCTAAATGTGTATTCTAGTGAAATAGTTTAATTCTATTGTAGCAGCATATAGAGTAATAAATCTTAGAAATAAATCGATCCTCTACAAACGAAAAATTTCAGGGTTTGGGGGAGGGGAGTATCTTTCGCAAACAGTTGTGCTTTTGCGTTCTTCCTGTTCATCATTAAGTAGGTTTTGCATTCCGCTCCTGTCTTTCCAGATTCCTAATCACTTTCCCTCCTATGAAGAGACAGCAATTATCCCTTTCCCCTTAAAATAAGAAGTCGGCAGGGATTCAAGTACATCATTTCGAGAAAGACGTCTTCTGTTAGGATGTGGTGAAATGTTCCATTTTTTTATGGTACACAATAGTTTTCGATGCATTATAATCTACTTATAGAAACGGGCTTTTTATTCCTTACAAAAAGGGAGCGATTAATTTAACTACTTTTACACTTAATTACGTTCTAATTGCGAGTAAAAATAAATGTTCGATTTTTTTAAAATCTTAGATACAACTTTTCATGTGCAATTGAAAGCTAACTTAACTTAATCATCTAGAAATTGATTTATGTGTTTCAAATTATATTTTTAAGTTTATATTGATGTGACAGTATTAAATGAGTATCTGAAAAGATTTAGATTGTTTGGAATATACAATAAATAAATAATAATGATAAAAAGGGGTATAGTAATATTCTTTTATCTTATTTAAAGAAAATGCACATTGCAGGGAGAAAAACTACAATTACAGAATGCATGATAAGACAAAATGCAAGAGCCATAAAAAATATTGAACTCAATAAGTGAGCTATAAACAAAAAATTAATTAAAAATACTCTCATATTTGGGGGGAGGGAGAAGAAAAATACCAAGAAACAGAGCATATAAAATGCCACTCAAACAAACACCAAAAACTACGGAGAATAAAAAAAGCCAAACATTTTAAAGCCGTAAACACTTACTTTTGAAAACATTAAAAAGCATATTAAAATTATCAAGCTTTTTAGAAAAAAAAACCCGTTAAAACTTTATAAGTATTAAACAGTAAGAAATTTTCTACATAGTTACATCAGGTTATTTATTATCAAAAACGGAATAGTTTTTCAGACTTCCTGCTGGTACAGAAAAATGAATACTGCTTACAATGTCAGCGCAGTCAATTATATTACTAATGATTGTTTAAGAGAAACAGAACACAACACAATGCAGTGCCGATTTAAGCTCATTTCGGGCCCTGGGCGCAGATCTACAGGCCTCCTTGGCATTGGAAGATCGAAATTTATAATAAAAAAAGTGTGTGTGCTTATGACCACACAATAGAACTGAAAACTTCAAATTTTGTAAATTTTTCAATTAGATAAACAAAAACCTAGTTTGTACCACCTCAAGTATTTCAGTTTTTTCACAATAAAGGTCCCTAATAAGAAGGCTACAATCTAATATATATTATAAATGCGAAAGTTTGTGAGTATCTTTGTGGGTCTTTCACGTAAAAACAACTGAATGGATTTTAATGAAACTTTACAGTAATATAGCTTACACATCAGAATAGCACATAGGCTATAATTTATAGCATAGACTATAATTTATAAAGATATTGTATGAAGTGTCCAAAATATAACGATATTTGTCAAGTAAGTAGGAAACATTCAGCCAACTGCGAGCAATTCTAGCTTGCGCTGCAAAAAAGCCCACGTCAGCATGTATCTATCTTTTGTTTGTGAAAGAACTTTTTGTTTTGGCTACGCAAGGTGCTCGCTTCTAATTAATTCCACTGATCAGCATGATGCCTATTTTTTTTATTTCAGAATAAAATTAAGTTTTGAAGGGAGAGGTTGTTATAAATCTCTCTTTATTTTAATGGGTTTTTTTTATGATTTTATTATGCACATTTGGTAGTAAGAAATTGATCTTTTTTCCAAATAAATGCTTTTATCAGTTCTGATACTTAAAGTAAATAAACTTTGTCTTTCACACTACATCATTTGGACATATTTGCATAGTTTGTCTGTGGTTAGTAGTTAATTATAACGCTATAATTTTAATTGAATAGTCGGATATTGCATTTTTAAGTATAAAAATAATTATAACTACTGTACTGTATTTTTTGGAGTGAGTGAATATTAACGTCGCACTGTTCAGCTACACGAGGGCTTTTGGCAACGGATCACGTAATTTTGAACCATGGTCAAGTGACGTGGACGACACCTGAGCTGGCACCCTCTTCTCCTAACTACCACACCACACCAACTTAGAAGGAAAATCCTACCAATACTTAGCAGGAATATTCTTTGAAATCCACTTTTCCAAGATATATGGCAGCGCGGGTTCCATGATAAGCATTTTAGCGGAAAAAATAGTTTGCCAAAATTTAAGTGTCTTATGTTTTTGTATGTTAATGAAGACTTTAGAAAATGATTTCACTACTTATTTTAAGTGAATGGTATATATATTTAATTTTACAGTGGAATATCTTTAATTAATTTATTAGCTCTAACGGATTAAATTTTCCAAAGTGGAGTATTTTGTGTTTATGTATATCCCTTAATTTGTAAATGTAGTGATCCAAAAAAAATATTGTTTGAAAAAAACTGCAATAAATCATAATGCGGTTGGATAAAGTATTAAAGTGCATTTCTCCCCTACACGGCGGGTCTTACAAAGCTCTAATAAAGCTCAAGCTACGAAAGTAGCTAGGCATTTGCCAACTTGACTCTATCGTTAACATTTCGCTATGTTTTTCATTCAAACGCCATTATAATTTAAGAAACGGCGTTGCTTGCGAATATTACAATTTTAACATAAAATAAATACAACAGAAAGTAATATTAATGTATTACACTTTCAGATATAAATTATTTACACTACTTTAAGCGTTCATTACGTAAAACTTTTAACAATGTGTTACTTTTGGTGAGCAGAGATCAGCTTAGGGAAGTATTTGCAAAAATCGACCCTCAAGAGTGTTACGAAGAATTATAAATAAAAAAAAATCCTTTTTATCAGCTATTAGATCTACATACTTAAAATTTAACAAAGGTATGTTTTTTTCTTTCTTTTTTTTTTTTTTGTTTAGCTGAGATATGCAAAAAGCTTTTTTTATTTAATTTGCAATTCACATAAAATTAACTCATTAAAAACTTCTTTTTCCTTCAATCTGTGTTGTTTAATTTTTCAGTTCACCCGTGCGAAGAACGGGTATACCAGCTAGTATTAGAATAACACCGAAATGTAGAAGTTTCAGGACAAGGTCACTAAAAATACTCTAGCTTTGCGTTTAAGAAGCCCAAATGTTTTAAACCCTTTAGGAACCAAGTCATTTCAGAGAAACCGAGCGATTGCGATGACTTCACAACTCCGATTGATTGAATGTTGGTTACACTGACTAAATATTGTCACTAACACAAGGTCTATTAACGGGGTGCCTCTTAATGTTATTTTGTAGCACAGGAAATTTTGTTTGTATTTATAACAAGTGCTAGAATAACTATTAAAGCTATTCCCATAGCTTCATTTACCCGAGGTTTGTTCTTATTGTTAGATGTGAGTGATAAGAAAGTAAAATTGTTTCAGTTACTCCTAATGTCGATAAACGCTATATTTAAGAAACATATTTTCAAATAAATGTTTTACAATTATGATCAATTTTTTTTTAATAATTTGTATTGTACTTCCTGCTTTAGAGTTGAAAGATTGCTATAAAGGGACGTATTTTGTTTTCTGTTTTGTTTATCGTAATTGATTTCTTTGAAAAAAAGGCTAAAGAATTTGTGAGGGGTTACCCCTTCGCTCTTGCCAGCCTAGATGTGTAAGTGAAAGGGAAGGAATACCAAACATATTCAGAATCAACATATTTATCGATCAACCAAATTATCAACACAGATTCACTTAAATTCAAAAAAAGAATGTCTCAATATGAACAATACAAGTGGAACAACAGCAAGATGCACGAATTATACGAAAACTAGGAATATTGACCACTTTAATTGAGGATTAATTCCATTATCCCAATTAGTTTAGCGTTACTTAAAGTTTAGTGACCAATTGCCACTTTAAGTCTTCGTCTAATTAATATTTAAAAGATTCAATAATTTGTATTGATACTTGATCTGTAGAAATCTCACCTGACTCCTGGCTTTCTTGCTCTCCTTCTCCTTCGCTTGCTAGAAAACCCTGACTATATATGGTAGATTTAATTTGAGTATCACGGATTCTTCTTCAGAAGGGTTGGTTGGGAATAAACGCGAATGATAGCCCAAAGATTTCCCAAGAGGATAAGTGGAAAGATAGATAATAGATCCGTCACACATTTTTAGTTACTCAAAACACTACTGCTAGTTTTGCTTATAAGCAAATATCGGTGATGTAGCAATGAACTTATTTTTTTAAACAGCCGTAAGTTTAAAAATTCCCCGAAGAAAATTCTCTATTTCAAAATTTATTTTTAATTCATTTTATTTACTGTTTCATTTACATTTGAATAAAGGAAGCAATGTTGTTTACTCTTTCAAACAATTTTGTATATTCAAATATCAAACTATAAACATAATATTCTCCGGTGGTTAGTAAAATAAATGGAACATTTTTTTCCTTTACGAATACTTCCTTTTTTGTCATTCTAATGCATAGATTTGTATTCTATTTTGCTTGTGGACTGACCAAATCCTAACTTGAAGCATGGGGATTCACAAATACGCATATTTCATATTCCTAAATTTAATATTTGGAGGTTATTAAAATATAATTAAGTGATTCCAATATAATATAAAAGTGAAAATTATAAATTAGGAAAATATCTTAATTGATAAAACTGGATTTATCTTCTTACTCATAGAACTATTAAGAAAATAAATAAATAAAAATCATTTTTATAATATATATATCATTTTAATAATATATATCATTTTAAAAATACATACAATTTGAATCCTTTATTTACTGCAATTTTTTTCGTGTAATATTTTTTTTTAATAACTACATAGAAAATTAAGGAATATACATAAATAAAATACTCAACTTTACTAAATTTAATCCGTTAGAGCTAATTAATTAAATTGGTACTTTAAAGCACTGTCAGTACACAAAGGTCTAAAATATTCGCATTATACACAAAGACCGAATGGTTTTTTTTGACGGAGTTTTAACTCTTAAAAATGCTAAGAAAAACCAGAGAACACTAGTATTTTACAGCACAAAATATTTATTTTTGAAAATTATAAATTTTTTAAATTTATCTTTTTTACACGTAAAAGCAGGTTATATGCTTAAAATTAATTTGATGATATTCAAAGAAACAGTTTTTCTCTTTTCATTAATAAACAAAAAATCATTACACGTTGTGCTTTTTGAGTGAGGTTCTGATTGAATATTTTTTAAACCATTGCATCCTGGGGTCGGATATAATGTTTTTTTCTGAACATGAACTACTGCACCTTGAGTCTTGTTCAGTCTCTTGAGAATTTAACGAAAATTCCAGCAGATAATTTGCTGGGACGTCTTCATCCGAAGAATCATCGGTTAGTGCATCATTGCTTTCAGATGGTAGGTTTTGTAATAAATCCAAAGCCTCTTGAAGACTGAGCTTCTTTTTCTAGATAAAGGGGAAAAAGGAAAATAATAATAATAATAGCATCTTGAAAACCTTCTATATTAACGATTATTAAATCTCAGTTACAAATAAGGACATTAAAATGTTGCTAATTTTTGAATAAATTATACATATTTCATTTAATTGTGTGGTAAAAAAAACTCAGATTCAAAGTTCAAAATATTTCAAACCGTTAAAATAAAATTAAAAAAAGTATGTTAAGCAAAAAGAAATGCTAAAAGAGGCATAACTCTATTGTAATACAGTGACGACGCTACTACACAACAAAAAACAAGCTACACGGACGAAAGAAAAAACCGAGTTCTTACTCTAACACCCAGTGTGCTGTCGGTACTTATACCACATAGTTATTCAACTTTAAAATTTATTATATGCATTATTTGCTTAAAGTAAATAGTCAAATTGTGTTCTATGGTCTTAGCTAACATACAAAAAAATAATAAATAAGGCACTTATCTTTTGTCATTAACTACTTTTTCGGAACAAAAATGACATTCTTCGCAAGCTTATCAAAATGTCATCTAAAAATACCTCTTCTGTTTTAAAACTATTCACCCTCCCCGCCAAAATACTCATCAAAGAACATGTGCTGCTGTGTATTCTGGAAGAGTAAAATTAAAAGAGAGTGTTCCTTCTAAATATAATCAGAATATTCTTAAAAATTATTATTTTACGTAATTTCGTGGTCATGTTTTCATTTTTACTTTCTTTCTAATCGTTTTTTCCCTTTCAATGTTAATATATAAATACCTTTGATTGAAATGCAATTACTGAAGTTTTTACAGCGCTTTTTAATTTTGTTAATACGGATATTTCTCCTCTGAAAGCGCAGTTACGTGACCTTCGTGCCATATATCCATTTTAGGAGCCATTTTTAAAATAATTCTTCCATTTTACATTCCAATAAAAAGAAAACCTTGGCAGATGATTATTCTACAGTTGGCAAAGTTTTATCTTAAAATGCAAACGATAAAATGAATTACGAAATTGTTTCTATAAAGTGCAAACTACTTTCTGTATTACGTATTGATTACACTAATAAAAAAATTGATTATAAACAAATAATTACATATTTAGAAACTGTATTCCAATTAATTGTTTAGGTTAAGGGATCAATTTTATAACGTTTTAATCTTAGATATTTTTAGTGAAATTTTATTAATAGTACCTGATTTAAAGTGCATAAGAATTTAAAATTTTTAAGCCTTTTGATTGTTCTCAGGTGTAACACCTGAAACGATCGCATCTAGCAACACCACTGCTAATATTAATAATATTTTATATTCTTGCGTAATTGGATGCTAAGAGGGGTTTTTTTTGGGGGGGGTCAAGAAAAATAGTTTTTGTTTAAAATGATTAAAGTACCATTAAGGAGACATGGTACGATTTACGCAAAAAATTTTAATTTAAGGATTTTTAAATTTTTTTTGGTTGCCTCCTATGTATGTATACTATGTTAAACAAAATTTTGTGTTAAACAAAATTTGTGCTCAAAATTTCATAAAAAGCTATTCATGTAATTTTTTAAGGAAAAAACTTAGAATTTGTGAAGTGATTTTAAAATGCTACTCCCCCCTACAAAAATTTACGTGCATGCATGAAATTTGATTTACAAATACGTCAAACTATATATAGTCAAAGTTGGTATGGGTTTTGCGTTAACGTGATTGGGATTCATACAATACTTCTTTTTATGAATGTTTATTGAAAATTCCTTAAAAAATGTATAAATTCTGAGTGCAATTATTTTTTAAAAAATAAATATTCCTTTGATTCAAAAATGAAAACCAACTTTTGTTATATTTGCTATTAGCAATAGGTAAAAAAATTCAAAGCATTAGGCGCTATAAAAAAGAAGCCTTAGCATTTTAAATGAAGACAAACTAGTTATTTTATCTTTCTGAGATAAGTCAGTTTAAAGTTTTGATTTGCCATAGAGATGTCAATAAAAACGAACGAAAAAGCTATCCTAATTTTGCGTTTTTTAAGTTTAGAGCTTTCAAATTTTTTGAGGTTATAGAAAAGTAAATAAGAAATAATTTAGGGTAAAAAAATTAAATTTGATTTTTTTTTACTGATTTTAGTCAATTGAATCGTACTGTGTCTTCTTAAAATTGTTCATAAACAGACTTTTTTTATTTCTTTCGAAAACGTACTGAACATGCCCAAAGAAGTTTTTCTAGAAAAAGTTTAAAATTTATTTTTATAAAATAAACCTGAATAAATTATTTTATATTAATACAGATTTCTATTTTACGAGAATATTCATTGCCACCTCATTTCTTTGAAATTAATAAATATTCAGCAGTTTTAAATGATAAGAAAAATTATATGGTTATATATATATATATATATATATATATATATATATATATATATATATATATATATATATATATATATATATGTATATATATATGTATATATATATATATATATATATATATATATATATATATATATATATATATATATATATATATATATATATATATATATATATATATATAGTCTTATTCTCTACAAACAAGAGATAACATCCAACAATCCCACTCGAAAAACACAAAGACAGTAGAAAAATCACACAATGAAGGACACATGAGCAACCGAGATTAAAAATTATAAAATGGATGCTGCAGTATTATAAACAATGCTGACTTAGAACAGCTAATATATAAAATAATTTATATAAAAGTGGGGTTGAACACGTTTTTTCGCCAGCCAACCTTCCCCCTTTATGTAAATAATACTGAGCAAAAACCTATTGAAAGTAATGGATAGGAATATCTAATTCCATTTATAGATAGAGGTAACTTACCTAAAAATTGCCCTTAAAAATGCAGAGCCCGCGCTAAATCTGAGTGCAATAGAAAAGTTATTGCCAGATTCTGGACCCTAATGCAGATTTAAATCATGTGATTAGCGGAAATGTAGCACTTAACAAAAGTGTAAAAAGAATGAAAATAAAACTTAATAAGAGAATTACAAATAATCATAATTTTAGTAATATTAGAGTAAATATGGATAAAATAATAAGTAATTTTATCTCATATAGGAAATATGTAAATTTATAGTAATAAACTATTATTAGTCTAAGAATTTTTCATCTTTACTATTTCGAATAGCTTTATTCATATAACTATTAATAAAATTAATTAGGTATTTCTGATTTAAGCAATATTTAGTAAAATGTTTATCGTTATTTATTATTTCTGATTTTTTGACACTAGAAATTTATTGCGTTGTATATAATTAATAACAATATTTCTGTATATAGAAACATGTACATTACTCTCCCAATGAGGAACTTTTATATATAATATTGAAATTAAATTCTTCTCTTTTATCATAAATATTAGAAACTATTACATTATCTTTTAATTTGATATGTATATCAAGAAAATTTGTTTCATTGTTGTTGCTATTTGTCTGAATTAAATTAAGATATTATGGATAAAAATTAGTGTTAGATATAAAATTGACTTGCTTGCCAAAAATGATTATGTCATCTATATAACGATAAATGTAAAATTTAGAATTATTAATGTAATTATTTTCAAAATAATGTAAATATAAATTGGCAAGACAGTTGCTTTCAGGGCCACCTTGTGGCAAATCTTTAATCTGCAGATAATAGTTACCATTATCATATATATATAGTTCTATTTAAGTACAAACCTAAGTAGTGAACTAAATCTATCATAATTAATATTATTAAATAAATTATCTTTATGTAAATTTACAAATATATTAATCATATCATCAATATTAATAGAGTTAAAAAGATATTCAAAATCTAAACTAAAGAATGAGTAAATCTTTTTATCTTTCATTTGTTCAATAAGTGATTTACTATTTTTAAGTATGGCTGTGGATTTAACATTATTTATTGTATCATGTAATATTTCACGGAGAATTTTGCCTGTTTTGCTGATATATGTATTAAATCCATTTGTAACTGTCCTAAATTTGACTGGATCTTTATGAAATTTGGGAGTGAGAAATATATGTGGAAATTAAAATTATTATTAATTTGAATTCTTATTTGTTTATGAAAAGCCAAAATTTGATTATTTATTTCTCTACCAGAAACTGATGACTTAATAAAAGCTGCATTATTATCAAAATATTTGTTGATCATTAAATTGCAATAGTATTTACATATGAAGGCAAAATTTCCTGGCACTTTTTCAACATAAACTATAATAAATTTATTTTGCAATTTTTTTATCTGATTTTTAATATTAAAAAATATTTTATTATCTGTACCAAAGTTATATTTATTAAGCTGCTATGTAATATTACATTTGAATTCTGTGAATGCCTCTATAGGAAAACTATATTTAATAGCTATTTTGCATATAATTTGCTCAATATCAATATATAACTGATTTTTTTATAATTTATTATTATTCGAAATCATTAATCTAAAACTAGTACCTTTATTCATTATGAATCTAAAATTATTGTCTTTTACAATATTGAGGTCACCAGTAACAACATGCTTGTGATGTTTATATATATATATATATATATATATATATATATATATATATGTGTGTGAATTCTTTAAACTCATCACATTTACATATTACGTTTTCTTGCTTTATAGGCAAATTATAGTTAGCTATTTTTTATTGTATTTAAAAGCTTTTTTAATAGTAATATTTTGTATTGGGAAAGATTATATGTGTTTTTTTTAAAAATGCCAGAAAAATTAATATTATCATATGATTTACTCATATATAAAAGTGTACAATATTCTATTTTATAATCTTTATTTTCATTAACTTTTATGCTATGTTTATGTTTCAAAAATTTGTCAATGTCCTTTATAATATGCAAAGCATGGCAATTTTTAATTTTATGTAAAATTAGTACATTTTCTGTAATACATAATTCTATCTTACTGAGTCCAAACATAAAAGATTATTTTATGTTCAAATTGTTATCAAAGCTATTACAAGTATCTATAATACTTTTTTGTCTTTACTTAATCTTTTAGCTCTAGCCCCTCTAGTTTTTCTTATATTGGTTATTTTATTAATCTCATTATTGTAATAATAGTCTTGAGAATTTTGTTTAATTGCATTTAGAATATTTTTTCCTTGGTATATATATAATACATTTAGTCCATAAGGATAAACTGCATTATAATATTTAACATAGTAATTTTCCCACCATAATCTTTCTTTAATATAAGGAACTACTTTAATAGTATTGAGTGAAATATGTTCAAAACCATGTGTACTAAAGTGTAATATTTCTATTTTATTTGAATTTTTAATACTATTGAAGTATTTAGTATCTGTGTGTGTGTGTGACCTATGTTGATTAATTCTAATATTAATTTTATTAGATGTCTGTCCAATATATTTAAATTGACATTTATTATATGTCAGTAAGTAAATACAGTTATATGTCTTAGAAAGGCAAATTTAGAATCCTCTCTTTAATTTGATTATTTTACATCTTTTGTCACCACATCTTTTGTAAAAAGGAATTTTACTATTGCCAAATTTACTATTTTGAAGCTTATCTAAGTATCTATTGCATTCGTAAGCATTAGAGTTATTTGAAACATCGAACAACTAATTTTGAAATGTTTCCCCCACCTTAGCTCATTTCTGAAATAATAGATAACAGTTTACGAAAGGGAGACGTATTCAAAATTCTACGTAATTCAGTAATTATTACATTTTATTTTAAAACAAAATAGTAATGTAAAAATGTTAAAAATGTGCAACTGTAAAATAACTTTACGATACATTCTTTAACGAGATAAAAATTTTTTAATAAAGTCTATATGTCAGCTTGCATGATATATTTTATCTCGTTAAAGAATGCATCGAAAAGTTATTTTACAGTTGCACATCATTAATATTTTTACATTACTAATTTGTTTTTTTTAAAAAATGTAATAATTACTGAATTACGTAGAATTTTGAATTAATGTCTCCCTTCCTTAAACTGTTATCTATTACTTAAGAAATGAGCTAAGGCGGGGGAAATATTTCAAAATTAGTTCCTATTCAAATTTCCGCATTATTCAAAAGTACTTCGTTTTGCTTTATGTATCATTTCTGTGTGAATCTATTGTCATTTTTTCCGAATAATATATGTTCTACTCCAGTACTGCTTTCCTTCCTGTTGCCAAATTTTTTTTTTAACATTACGCGTTTAATTGGAAAAAAACTGCTTAGTTTTACGCAATACTTTTAAATCTGAAAGATACGGTTTGATAAATGGATCCCATGAATTCATATATGAAAACATTTTTCATCCAGGAAATAGCGAGATCTTTCTTTCGTCTAAACGTTCTTTGAGCCTCTCCGACTCGAAGGGAAAGTTTCCTCTCCGAAGGGACTTCTGGGAGGGTTTGCGAGTGCTGATGGGATTGGGAGACAGCCGCCACTCTTGTGTAGCATCATGAGGAGGGTGGTGGCCATCGCATGGCTCTTGTTGCTTCTGACCCCTCTCGGACAAGGGATCAGGAAGACCATCGAACCCACCAACGCCATCGAGGACGTCGATGCCAGGCGACTGGAGGAACTCATCGACACTGAGGAATTTCTCGCCGTACTTTTCTGTAAGTTCTCTTTTTCTCACTCACACAACCCGTGTTTTGCTTAAAGAAAGTGTGCCACCCTCTCAACTGGCTGACGGAGTTATTTTGGAGTGCCTCTGCTGTTCGCCCGTGGCAGAAGCACATCGTCCTTCGATTTCATTTGCGACATTTTTGAATATTACAAAGGGTTGGACGCCCGGGGGGTTTGAAAATAGAGCATAACTACTATTGCCATCGGGTTGACAGGGGGCAGCACTGTTACTCTCTGTACAGTACGAGGAAGGGGGTAAAAGACTCAGATGTTTATTGAATTTTTCAGAAATGAGAAATTTTGTTCTTTTTGACAGTGTAAAGTGATTCGTAGTCACTGTGACTATTGTTAGAAGTAGGGTTCATATGTAGATGAGTGTGAATGTGTGTAATATTCCACACAGAGATATAAAGAGGAATCATTATAAAATAAAATACAAAACGAAGGGTTGCTTCGACCTTTTTCTAAGTACGCCTTTCTGAGATTCCCCCTCCCCTCTGAATTCATCAAAATTTGGTCCGAGAGTTTTTTTCCCATCTTTCTAAATATTCATAATAAGTAGATTGGAAATCTTTGTTATATTTTTGTAGAAATATGAAATTGATTTTTTTAAATACAAATGGAAAAATACTTTTATGTAATGAATGCATTTTAAATCTAATGGATAAATAATTTTTTCTTTGCCTTTTTTTAAGAAAAAAATTTTCGTAGTATATTTGTATCTGTGTGTGTGTGTTTACAAGTGTTAAAGATGAAAATTTAAGTATTAAGAATATTTTAAATATTTAGTTTATTTATTTGAACGATACTTAAGTTTATTTATTTGAATTGAAATAAATAAAAAATTTATATATACTGTTTTTAACATTCATACTTCTCTTTTTAAGTTTGTATTACATTTAAATTTGTTTTTTTCTAACTTCTAAAATTCACTGAAACTACTTTTATTATGTATACTTTATATTTTTTATAAAAAAAAGTATCTTTAAAAAGTAAAACTTTTGATAAAACAGGGAGAATATCAGTATTCTAGTTGGTTTTTATTGTTTTAAATAATCAATATCACAAATATTATTTTAAAAAATGTAAGGAAAAAATAACGCGCCTTTTTTACAATGAATTTTTAATGAAACTTTAGATTTGCTGATCTGTTTCTTAAACATTACTTTAATCTCCAATAAATTCAATTTTGGATTTTTTTCCAGGGGAATAGAATTATATAAATAAACTTTTAATATAAACCAGGTTACTATTGATTTTAAGTGGTTGTATTTTCGGCTGCATGAATTTTTAAATGTCTTAAATTTTGAAGAATATTTTCTTTTCATCACCTTTTTTTTATCATTAAATGCCTAAAGATACAAATACAGCTTTGGAAAAAAAAACACCTCCTGAACATTTTTCAAATACAAAATTGTTTGCAAGGTTAGATAATTTTTTATTGCGATATATATAAACTAATCCATGCTTACATACACACGGTAAGTGAGACAAAGATCTATCAAAAAATAAACTAAAATACTATTTTAAATGAAAAATGTCATAATTTATAATTTTTATTTTGGTCAAGACCAGCTATTTTGAATGATATTTTCTTGGAATAAATACTTATGATCGTGATCAACGGTTTTTAATTTAAATATTAAAACCCCGAAAGAATCAACTCTGAAATTGTGTGGAGGGCTATTTTCTCGCTTCACAGCTGTATTTTTTTTAACTTCCCCACTTGCGTCTCTATTGTGAAGAGCTCGTCTCTAAAAACAACAATGGGGGAAAACTAACTATAGTTAAGAAGGAAGAGTGCACCAGAATCTATTCTGAAATCTATCCTCTTTTTTTCCTTATCTACGGAGCGATATTTTATTCTTTTCCTGGTTTATCAAAAATTCATTGCATTGAGTATTTTTTGAGACTCTAGGTAGACTCCTTGTGGGCCGGTAAGAATAACACAAAGCTTACAAACGCAAGTCAATACTCCGTCAATAATGGTAGGAAGTTTCAAGCAGAAGGATACAGACACAAATGGGAATCAAAAGGGAAAAAACAAAAATGAATGCAAATACAATAAATACAGAACACAGTACAAGATTGCTCACATGCACACGGAGAAATTCATTAATTAAAATTCTACAATGGGGAAGATTTGGAAACATGATCATAAAAATATTTTCAAAATTACAAATACATAAAGCATACATACACACATAAATACATGCAAACATATATATATATATGCATATATACATATATATATATATACATGCAAACATATATATATATATATATATGCATATATACATATATATATACATGCAAACATATATATATATAGACGTACAGTAACTGTGTTAGCAAACACAAAAAAGAAATTACAATCTAAATAATATAGGGGGAAAAAATGCTGTTAATGTATGCACAAAACGATGTAAAAAAAGATTTGCTCTGAGCAAAGGCAGAGAAAGGAGGAGGCCACGCTATATTGTTCTTTTGTAGGCAACTCATGTGTGTACGTCTTTGGGAAGTGAAATTATTACAAGCAAGTAACAGATACTTGACATCCTGGATTGTGTCACTGGAGCAAGAACACTGGTCAGTAGGCGACAAATTGAAGCGTTTCAAATAGACTTTAAAGTTTCCATGCCCAGTTAGAAACTGTGTAATTTCAAAATTAGTATTGCATTGAGTACATTAAAGTTAGGAATTTGACAAAAACAGTTCATACTAATAAGAAGCAGTAATGCTATTTACTTGAGCATTCACTTTTCTTGAGGATGTTTCCCTTTTTTCCAATTCGAAAAATAGATATCATTAGATCAATATAACTAAATTCAAATCTTTTAAAACAGAAGCATGCATTAAAATTATAGAGGCAATTACTAAACACAAAGGTAAGGAGTATAAAATAACCACATTACTGAAATTAATATTTTAGATACAGTCATATTTCTGATTTAATTTTACTCCAAATGTATTTTATCAGTCATTTTTTAAAAACCAACTTACACTTTACCACTTATTAACTCTTGTTTCATATGTTGACGGATCTTCTGTCAGCTTTTATTTTTCATTTATGATTTATTCTCTTGTAAACTTAATATTGCAGATTTTTATAATGTTAAAAGGAAAATGTAATTTGATAAACAAATCAACATTATATTTTATACGATTCATTTATTTAATAAATTATGAGATATGATGAGATATTTATTAAAATAAATTAGGAACCATCTTTTTTAAAGAACCCATTACCCTACATTGAAGAATTAAAGTACCCGAGTACAGGTAAACGGAAAGTCATACGCACCAGTTAATTTTTAATGCAAACAAATATTGGAAGCGGGCAAATTTCTGACTTATATGTGAAAGATCAAGAACAAATCCTACGTGTGAATATTCCAGGTACCACATAAACTGTCTAAGCATCGATGATCACCAGTTTCTGATCCACCGAATAATCTGATCCATCGATGCCTGGTGTGTATTTCAAAATTCAATTTAAAAGTAAAAAAAATACATCTTATTATAGTACAAAAAATACAGTTATTTATCATTTGCAATCGGCATATCTTTTCTGAAAGATATGTACAGATATAATGAAGCATTTTTCCATATCAAAGCTGTAAAATAATGTTTTCAGAGTAGAATTCATTTTAAAAATTTTCAGAAGGGGAGAAACGTGATGAGAGAGAGAGAGAGAGAGAGATAACGTTTGCTCATCATCTATGTAAAAAAAAAAGAAACATCTTGAAAAGATTCTGATTTATTTGAAATATATTTATTAAAATAAAAATGTGTATTTGATGCAGTTAAATAAAAGTTCTGTGTTCATTTTAATCGAAAAAGGTATCTTATAAATAGCAAAGACTTATTTTATGATACATATAATTTTCTTACATTGTACCTTTGCATTTACAAAAAAATAAGTTTTAGTCTACGTTAACTAAATTTACCTTTAATTACAAGAAAAACTAGCCCCCTCCCCCATTCAATAGCTATTTAGCTTATTGAACAAAAATTCGTATGATGAAGTGGAAAAATTGAGCTCAAGCTTGGAATCTTTACATTGTTATTGATACATTCATTTCGGTGTTAATGAAAAACATTTACAAATGTACTTTCAGTACAGATCTCTGAAGCAGTCAGTATCTGCTGTGGAACAAGGAGTAACTCATTTAATGACTCAATACACGTGAGCCATTTTACTTTCTCATTTCAAACAGATTTTGGGTCGTCCTCATCAATATTTCTCAAGATTTTCAATTCCAGAAAGAAAGAAAACAACTTATTCTGAAAAGCATATATTGACATTCATCGAAACATTTAATGGTTATATAACAGCAAAACTTATTTACAGAAAGTACATTTCTGGGTATAATCAGCATCAGTCACCCACATGCAAACCTTCATTTCTACCCAAAACGGCATCGAATTGAATGTGCCTTTAAGGAATTGTTTATATTTCCTTCTTGCGTTTAATTCTACTCAATTGAGCTTTTGATTTCATTTTAACATACGAAAAAAGTAATGGTCTCTCAAAGATAAAAAGTAATTGTAATCAACTTTTTTAAAAATTTGATAACACGAACTGCTTTATTTATGTCAATTAATTCACAAAAATCATTATGCTGTCTAAAAAGTTTCAATTATCAAGCATTAGTTTTGTTTTTTGTTATTAACTGACATCACAAAACAAATTTTTCATGGCAACATATTTACTTTTTTTGTTGTTTATAATTTTTAATATACAAAAAATCAGGTAATTATTAATACAATTGTCATGTAATTATTATTATAGTAAATCGAGATTCATGAGCCTATTGTAAAACAGTAAAGTAAAATCTATTATGTTTGCTAATTTTATGGTTTATTTCAAAATATATTTTCAAAAGGATATTTTTATTTTCGGTTCTTACAAGTAACTTTCGTAGTAGTAGGGAAAAAAACCTCATTTAAAAATATGATTAAATAAGGCTTTTATATGTAGGAATGCGATTTCAAAAACAGTTTTTTCAATGCTTTTTCAGATACCAAAGAATGCAAAGACTGTCATAAAATATTGCAAGAACTCGAAAAAATCGACGATGATGCGGAAAATTTTGGAGTTCAATTTGTTAAAAACGGAGAAAAGTTCCTCGCCAAGAAATATGGAGTTTCAGAATTCCCAGCTCTCGTTTATTTTCGAAATAAGCATCCTGCGATATACGACGGTGAGTACTCAAGCCATTTCAAAACGGATGTTTAATATACTTAGCATGGGTTGGGATCACATTGCAGTATTAAAAACATGGAAGTATAAAAATTTCAAGCTATTTGTGTTTCCAAATCTTTATTAAAAAGGATTAATTTTCTTTTTACAATGATGTTTTTAAAATACTAAGAGGACTATTTGCTTTCCCGAACAATAAATTAAAATGAAGCGATTGAAACAGTGGGACGGAATGTATGCATTGTTTTCGAAAATCTGTGTGAGTTAAAGGTTATTTGAAACGACAATGAAGCAGACACTGTTTTAAAAAGAAAAAAAATGAATTGACACGAATGAATAGTTTGAAATATAAAAATCATTCGTCTAGTTCAGTGTTTCTCAAACTGTGAGGCGCGCCTCCCTGATGGGGCGTGATAATCCTATTGAAAACAAAATAATTAAATTACTGAAGGAAAACAAATAAAACACATTCCGACATAATAAAATACACATTTAAGCTGATATAATACACTTATAAATATATCATTGCTGCGCAATGGATTTCATAAATAATTTAACAATATTAAGTTAAGTATAAGTTTAATAATTGCAAGTGACCCCATGGACTTGTCATATATAAAATTATATGCAAAAAATTAACAGTCATCTTGATAATATGTTGGGTTTATAATTAAGCCCTTAAATGACGATTAAAAACGACGCAATTCGCTCCCCCATTTAACATGTAGGCAAGCGTATGTGGTGTATTAGGGGTGGGGTAGAAAAAGAATAAATAAGCAAATACTTTGAAATATTTAAATCATTCGCAAACAGTATCAAGATCCTTTTATTGCATTTCAAAACCTTCGGAAAAATTTTATGGATAGCATTTCACAGTAAATATCGTACTTCGGAAAGACGTATATATACGTCCAGAAATATAATGCTTTGGCTGGGCGAGACGTTTATATACGTCGGTGGCCTATAAGAGGTTAAAGTCGTATTGTAACTTTAGTGTCAAAGTATAGCATTATAGAATTCAATACATTGTTATTGTATGGAGGGGGCGCAATGAAAATGATGATGAGGTAGTGGGTCACGTGCATTAAAAGTTTGAGAAGCACCGGTCTAGTTAGGCTCTTCTGCATAGATACTCAACCTGTGGCCCACGCGGCCTTTTTAAGTGGCTCTGAGAAATTCATTTATTTTTGAAAATTTGGGGGAAAATTCTTTGTTAAAAAATCAAATGTATCAATTTTGCTTTTGGTTGTCGATGTCGTATGGTGCGAATTAATATATTTTTTTTTCTTATTAGTGATAATAAACAACAGTGGAGTAGTGACCATTTTATGAGTGGAACTGATTTTTAACTATCTTTCATACCTTGTACGAAAAATATTCGAAGAAAATAGATTGCTTCAAGACGATTAGAAAGTTGAATATTTTGTAGTGAAAAACAAACATGGTTCAGTAATTGTTTGATTTGTCACGAAAGTGATGTATTTAAAAAATACCAATAAACAGGAATCACGCATTCAATGACACTTTTCCTAGAATATCTCTTTCTAGAGGGGATAAATAGGCTTTCTTGAATAATCTTTACAACTTTGTTTTGTCATTGGTAATGTTACAGCGGTAACTAAGATACCCTAAGAAATTTGTTATATTATTGGTAATCATATGAAACCCTTTACTGATGCAAAAATTGTGAAAGAGTGATTCTTAAATGCTTCCAATTTAGAAAAATTTAGAGACAAAAATAAAAAAAACATAAAAAATAATAATTAATAAAAAGTAAAATAGGAGTTTTAATATTTTGATCAATTTCCACATTTTAAATTTTCTATACGAAATTGGTCTTAAAGCCTTCTCCCCCCTCCTCTACATTAATTCTCATGTTGCGGCAAGCGTGAAATAGCTGACGTATGTATGCGGCCCAGCAGAAAAAAAGGTTAAGTATCCTTGATTTAGAATAAATCAAAATATGATTCCTCATATTTTTCACTCTTTCTCATGATTAATTGAAAAAAATAACTCTTTTCTTAATAAACATTTGTTTTATAAATAGAAAACATGTAATACCTAATTAAAACTTACAAATTGAAGATAACGATTAAACGTATTGCAACATATTTATTATTTGTTTTCGTTGATTCTAAAAAGATGACTGACGAATCTCACATTTCCTATAGAGTACAATAAATAATATATTTCTCAGTTTTTAATCAATTAAACGTAGCTGAATGTATGAAATACAACAGATGAATTGTAAAGTATTTCAAATTTAACATGAGAACTATCTCAAATGATAGTTTGACTTTATTAAAAATGTCACATCTTCATTTTGATTTGCATAAAAATGTAAGTCAAATTTGATGTAAGACACATGCTTCTTTAATTTGAGTTGTGTGTGTGTTTGCTCAAATCGTCTCTTTTTTAACTGGGACACAAAATAGAATTTCTACTTGAAAAGTGTTTAAAAATAGCTTCTAAAATTTGCAAATAATTAAACAGTTATTTTAAGTAAAAATCCCACTGGTTGTTTTATTTCAAAATAAATATTTCATAGTAGATTTTGAATTTTAAGAGGGAAGAAACTGAATTTTTAAATAAAAAATATCTAAATGATTTAAAATTTAGCCTTTATCAAGGTCAAGTATCAAAGTTTAAACAATAGAACTGAATAAACATTGGAAATATGTTTTGGAAATTGTAAAACGTCTTCCTGGAAATATCGAATGCCCTCTCAAACTGTAAATAAATTTGTCTCTAAAGCCTTAAGAACTACAGAAATTGACCAAAGCCATTCAATAGAAGTTAAGAAGCTTAAAAATATGATACTAGTGTATTAAAAACTGAAAACAAGCCACAGTTATGAAGCACAGAAGATTTTCTTTGCAAATAATACACTGGCCACAAAAAGTTAAGGTACAACATGTTTTTCGAAGCTCACCATAAAAAAAATGGCAGTAACAATAAAATGCATAGTTTACATGAATGATAATAACGGACTTTAAAAACATTAATGCAAAAACGATTGCTACAACTTTTATTTTATAGAAAAGAACGTATATTTATGAGTGAGAGAAAAATTTGCAAATATCAAGCTTTCGTATTTTTGTGTGTAAGTTGTGTTGATTTTCAACAGTTGTTGGCAGTTTCGGTGACAATAGTTAATAGAGTTTAGAAAATGTCTCAGAGACGTCGTTTACCCAATTCGTTAAGGTGGCGGGCAGTTGGATGGATAGAAATGGGATTGTCGCAGGCTGATGCTGCTAGACGTCTCAATGTGTCTCGTAGTGTTGTTCAGCGACTTTGGGATCAATACCAATCCGAAGATTCTGTGTCCAGAAGACCTGTTCCAGGCCGACCACGAGCTACAACACCTGCAGAAGACCGTTTTCTAGCTCTTTCGGCACGAAGGAGAAGAACCACTACTGTGCCACAGTTCGTTGCAGACCACTTTCAAGCATCTGGAAGAAGAATCTCCGCTACTACGGTGCGAAATCGTCTTCACAATGCAGGTCTGTATGCAAGAAGACCAGTTGTTTGCGTTCCCCTCAACGGATGACAGCGAAGCAACCGCTTATGCTGGGCAAGGGAACATGTTTCTTGGACGCAGCAACAATGGGCTTCTGTGCTGTTCACAGACGAGTCCAGATTTACAATGGAGAGTGATTCAGGGCGTCTACTGATCTTGAGGGAACAGCGCACTAGATACCATCAATCCAACACTGTTGAAAGACACAGTTACAGAGGTGGTGGAATCCTGGTTTGGGCAGGGATCTCGCTCGGTGGCCACACTGACCTGCATGTGTTCCATGGAGGAACCGTAACTGGTCTTAGATATCGGGATGAGATCCTTGATCAATATGTCCGCCCATATGCTGCTGCTATTGGTAACGACTTCATTCTGATGGATGATAATGCACGACCTCACCGAGCTCGGGTTGTTGAGGAGTATCTGGAGGATCACGGTTTGGAACGAATGGAATGGCCAGCTCGATCTCCAGACCTGAATCCGATAGAACATCTTTGGGACTATCTTGGCAGAGGTTGCTGCTTTAAATCCTCCTCCAAGGTCGTTACATGAGCTGAAACAAGGCTTACTCTGTGTCTGGTCTTCGCTTCCTATTCCGGTGTCCGACAACTTAATAAACAGCATGGGAAATCGATGCCGCCAATGCATTCAAGTTGGGGGGGGACACATTCCTTATTAGAACCCATTTTTGTATTGTTTTTATGCCATTTTACCACATAACACTGTGATGTGCTGTTTTCTCCAAGAATGGACTTTTCCGCAGAGATTGCTTTTTTTGTTATAAATCGTTTTTGCAATACACTTATACAAATTTCTATGACGCATTCAATAAAAAACTATTTAAGGCACATATCCCCCAAACTTTTTGTTTCTACATTCATTCATTTGCAAATAAGACACAAAAAAACCCGGTTGTACCTTAACTTTTTGAGAGAGGCCAGTGTATAATAATCATCTAAGAGCGTGGCAAAATTTAGTTTTATTTAAAGGACTTTTTTTAATTAAAAAAAGCATTTGAATCGTTATTGGGTTTTCTAGATATAGTTATTTAAATTCTTCAATATACAAAACGTATCGACGTTATTGAACAGAAATCAAAACCTATTTAAGTTTTACGTTTGGAACAGTATTATAACGGAGAATATTAGGGCCTCCCTGCAAAGTCAGGTTTCGGGACCTAAGTCGGATCTAACAAAGGGTACGTACTGGACATCAGTCAGGCTTTGGCCCTCAAGAACCCTACCCCCCCTACACATTGTGTGTGGGGGGTTGTGGAGTGTACGTTACGCCACTGGTTATGAACTATTGACACAAATTGCGTAGCTCTTTCAAATCGATTTACAAATGTACGAAAATGTCACGTTCGAAGAAGTATAAGAGCAGAATAAAACTATACGGAAATGAGAATAAAATAAAAGAAAATTTTATGCTACATTTAATTAAATTATGTTGTTCATAGAAGCCTAGTGGCTGAGTGGTAGTGCATCGCGCTTCCGCACCGCACATCGGGCTGGGCAAGGTTGACTCAGCCTTTAGTGGGTAGATAAGTGAGCCCCAAAAGCTAGCTTGGGAACTGAACACTAGAGGTTTCGCGTCAGACTAACCACTTCACCAAAACATCTGATCGTGCATCTCAGTACCTAAGGCCACGTAAACTGATAGGCACAGTAGGCCTTGGATCTAGGGGGGTCAAGGGTTGTTGCGCCAATGAGTTCAGTTCAGTTCTGTTGTTCATAATGAGTTTAATTTAAATTTACTAATAATTGATGAATATCAAATATTTCAAATAATGAATCGTTCACTGATAGCTTTTGCATTTTAGCCGAAGAAAAGAGCTTGCTTCACTGAGCTAATCCGAGGCCAATCAAAACGCAGAAGCCAATTAATGAAAATGAATAAAGCAGCAAAGAATTTGTATTGAAGAATTAAATTAGAATTTTGTAAGACATAAATTAGCAATAAACAACTGGAAAAAGTATAATAATATCTTTATTTTCCATAATGCAACAATCGCTGTCCACGTCTTGTATTGGTTTCTGTATGATAAATATTCTGTCGTAACTAAAATTTCTCAAAATAGTCATTCATTGCCTCGGCCTTTTTTAATATTTTGTAAATTATGATAAAATAAGAATGACTCTTAATTTTAGTTTGTTATTTTTCGTAGCAAATATTAATTATTCTGAAGGAATATCTTTATTCGTTTGAAGTACAAAAGTGCATTCATTCTTACCCTGTGTAAAATAGGATTCATTCAATTCTTTTCATCTTTAATGAAGGTGACCTGATGAAGGAGGACGCTGTTCTGGCCTGGCTGACCAACATCGAATCCATGGAGCTTCCCGACGAAATCGAAGAAGTGAATGCAAAAGTACTGGAAAGTCTCATTGACGAAACGGAATACGTGGCCGTTCTCTTCTGTGAGTTTTCTTATGTCATTTCTTCACTTGTCATTTCTTTTAACAACAGGGTGATAACACCACCTAGACAAATTGCTTTCGAGGAAAGCACGTGTTATGGGCTCTGACAATAAAGAAATAATTCAGGATCTGGAACGAGATAAAAAAAAGGTTTCATAACTATGAAAAAAATTTAATTAGAACTATTCCATCTCTTTGTTAACCTGTTTCTTTTCTAAAAAATATTGAGTTTTAACAGACCATTTGTCCTGAAAATTATATGTTTTATCACCTTTTTTTTCAATTCTTATTATTAGTTCACACACTATATATATATATTTGCTATATATATATATATATATATATATATATATATATATATATATATATATATATATATATATATATATATAAATATCTTGTTCATATTTTCAATCGTTAGTAAAATATTTTGTATTCATCCACTCAAATACATTTTTTAAAACTTGTAGTGGATGACACTTGATGATAATACAGTTTTTTCAAATATTAATTCATTAATTAAATTAAAAAATGAATAAAGAGGAACAAACAAAAATACTAGTCCCACACCGTATATAGAAAGGAAAATGGAAAATCGCTTTCTATTTTGTCACTTAATGTTGTGATTCTGTGATTTGATATACATATTTATATTAATTGTAACTATTTAATAAAAAGTAACTAAAACAAAAATTTTCTTTATTGACCTAAGTAGGATTTGATTAAAAATTTTTTTTATATATATTACGTATTTTTGCTATATATATATATATCCCATATTAAAAATAAATCTAAATAGTAATAAAACATTAAGTTAATATTGTTGTTTATTTAATACTGCTATTTAGTATTGTTTTTGGACTAAATTCAACAACAAATTCTTATGAAAATTAATTTTATGAAAACTGCTTTTGTATTGGTATTTTCAAATTCGTATGTAAAAGTATTGACAAAGCAGTTAAGAATACTAGAGTGAGTTTTAAGTGTTTTCCAAATATAAGTTAATGAACTTATAATTAAAATTAGTACGCAAAAAATATTAATTCTTTTAAGGACCGTTCTCTATATATGTGTACGCTATTTTAAGTCATTTTTGATTGAAGAAAGTTTGTATGAAAATTTTTATTGAAAAAATTGTTGTTCGCAAAGAAAATTTAAAAGTTCTTAAAACTAGAGGAAGAGGAAAAATCTTTTAAAACCTTTAATCAAATGGTATATACTATTAAAAGATATTTAAATTACGTTCTAATAACTTTAATAAACAAATTTATAAAACCGACAAGAAAATATCCTGTCCAAATGAACTATTGAAACGGTCTCCATTTCTGCTGAAAAAAAATTGGAACTTGATTTTTTAAATACCTGATTTTAAGACTAATTCGATTTCGTGTGAAATTCGGGAACTGCCTTTCAAAAAATTCTAAAGTTATTCAATCAAATGTGTAGTATTAAAGAAAAATTGGTGTTAAAATGTTCTTAATATGTATGTATAAAAAGAAATATTTTACAGTACTCTCTATTCGGAAATTACTATCAAATTAAATTTTTCCAATACGTTAAACTCCCAATGGTCATTAAATATCGAAATGAATTGTATAATATCTGTTACAAACATTTTCGAGAATGACAGAACAATTTTGCTACTTAATAAAACTAGAACTTTCTATAATTTTTTTTCTGTAAAAGTCACGTTAGAGCTTATTTTCAGAAAATGTTTCAATGTCCATGCTCAGTAGTTTACAGGTATTCACGCTCCATATTTATGCATAAAATATTCTATGTATTTCAATACTGTCAAGTCGTCTTCCTCAAGAGAGTATCTTCATCTCTTGCAAGACCATTGACTTTAATCTCTCGTGTTGAGAAACAGCGCTCTCTTTAAAGAAACTGTTCCTTCCCATTAAATTTGCTCGTTGTGCTTTAATAATATAATTGTATGTCTTTTCATTCCATGAATTCCTCGCCTAAGTTATGCCCCATTGTAGTCTAATCTGTACAATGTTTTTGAGCTGTGTGTGTGATTTTTCTCCACTCTGTTCTCAAAGTAATAATTGGTTTTAGTGGGTGGTTGTTTATCATAAAATTAAACACACAATATTAAAAGTTTAAAAGTATCTAATGATTTCTGCGGAAATAACTACTTGGTCCATTCTTCTTTCTGCAGAGGCATTCTTCGTATTTTGAGCGTGGTGAGTGCTGGCTGAATTCCAGACTAAAGAGCCTCTTTGGCCACTTCGCAAAACAAGTGGTAGAAATAAATATACCCGCTTCCTTACAGCTGCTTCTGGATACCACACGGTTTTAGCCTCAAGAACATAACTGTCAGAAAAACGTTAGATTTCAATTTTTTGCCTTTAGTAATGATTTAGAGATTTGGTTATGTGTTACAATCAGATGAATTGCTAAAATACATGTAATGCGGGTATTTCAATTTCATAACGATTGTAAACCTTCTAAATAGCAAAGGCTTCGATCTAAATAGAGGCCTTCGATCTACAGAGACGAAGCTTCATCAATAGCAATTCTCGAGAGTCGGTACTTAGCGAAATTGATGCTACCAATCGAAGACTTGAAAGCAAATGCATTTTTAATCTCTTGACCATCTTTCACTCAAGATAGTCTGGTCAATTGTTTTCGAAATTATAATGCTGAAGGCAGGCGTTCCTCCAGTGTTGAAATTCTGTAAATTTTTCTGGTGGTATGTCTAACAGTAGTGAAATTGCAAGACGAATTCTTGCATATCAACCCTGAAAACAGCCAAACATTTTGTGTGTCTGAAATTAATAACGTATGCAATTCTTTTTATCTCAGGAAATAATATTTTCCGAAATCTGATTCCCACATTGCTCAGAATTTTTTTCCTTGTTAGCTTGTTGATTAAGGTTATCGCTCCCCTGATAGCTATTTTCAGATCTCTCGGAGATCCAAATTCTCTGTAGAAAAAGCTACAATATTCTTCTGCAATCTTTTTTTGTAATCGAGGAGAAAATGTTTTATTTGTGTATTTTTTACTGTTTGTGCTCATTATATCTAAGAATATATGCGTAGATCTTTCCTTTAAAATACACTAATATCAAGCATTTTTTTTCCTTTGCTGCACACGACTATTATTTTCATTCACAGCCGAACGTTATCAAGAGCTCATCATCATGTGCTCATGATATAGCTTATACAGCGAATATTCGGAAGTCCTTTTAGAATTTAGTTTTCAATTTGGTTTTATTTTCACAGACAACTGATACCCTTGATGATTTACTTGATAGTTTCGGGTAAAAAATAAGGAGATACTTATTGCCATATATATTTATATTTATATCAGTGGTTTGACGGAGAACATTTGGGCCCTCCTGAAAAATCAGGTTTGGGGACCCCGAGTTGGATTTTACAAAGGGTTAGGTACTTGGTGGCAATCAGGTTTTGGGCCCCTAGAATCCTGGACCCCTGCGCTGCAGGGGTGTACGTTACGCCTCTGATTTGTATTTATATACATGGCCAAACTAAATTCAGCTATAAAAAGAACACAGGGTAAGATTACGTAGGGTTAAGGAAAACAATAGACTACAGTGCGTCTCAAACTTTCAATATTTACGACCCAGTTTTCAACCATAATTCTCAACGTGCCGCCTTTCACACAACAATAATGTATTGAATTCAATAATAATGTACTTTGATACTAAAACAACAATATGCTACAAATAAAACACATATGGCAGTGCTTCTCAAACTTTCAACATTTGCAAACCAATTTTCAATCATAATTTTCAACGTGCCGCCTTTCACACAACAATAATGTATTGAATTCAATAATAATGTACTTTGATGCTAAAGATACAATGCGACTTTAATCCTACAAATTAACAAGATGTGTTTCTGCTAAGCCCACTTGGGGCGCTAGTAAAACTTGTTCTTAACTTGGTATCTTATGAATTGTTGACCAAATACTTTTGCATCAATGGAAATGTGTGTGCATCTAATTTTTTTATCATGACCGAGTGTATAGTTTTTGTTCTGCTTTCTTTAAGTAGATTAATAATTTTTTTAAATAATCTTTTATTTTACTCTTTTTGATTTGCTCATGCCCCCTTAAGGAGGCATGCCCCACAGTTTGAGCAACGCTCATGTACTATTTTAGCAAAAGTTATTTTTGTGAAACACTTTAATTTGTATAACATTACGGCCCAGATAAAAAGGATTTAAATCTGAAATTTAAAATAATTATAAAAAAACAAACATAGAAAACATCTATAAAATCGAGAAATTTGAATAATTCTCCATGCTTAAGATTTCATTTTCTATTAATTTTGTGTTCTTAGCTGTTTTTATGTGCTTTTTTATAATTTAACGAAAAATGCAAAATTATTAAAGCAAGTATTAATATTCAAGAGAATAAAATATTCTTGAATTCAAATAACTTTGTTTTATTTTTACAGAAATTATATATATAAATATAAGTTATAATTTTCACCCCACCTCCTTAAATTCCTGCTTTCGCTAAAGTTATTTCAGCACATAGCTCACAACTAATATGCGATAGAATTTTCCACCACACAGATCGCATTCTGAACATCGAATGAACCGACTAACTGGAGCTATTTTTAGTTGCGTCTGAAGCCAGGGCGAAGATCTGGCTGCATTTGTTTTATGTTAATATCAAAGAGGTGTAAATCGTGATAGATGTCAGTATATTTGTATACACGATTTTACCGAAGCAGCATCTTGTAATGGACAATTATATCCCTCGATAGAATTCAGCAATCAATATATAATACTAGTAAACACAATATTGATCTATAAAACGTATTTTGTTTCTAAAGTAACTTATTAGGCTGAATTCATGTCAAAAATCAGAATTTTCTACCCTCCCCCCACATTTTTTTATTATTACTTTATGGAAGTTCTAGAGATGTATTTAGGGATAAGTATAGTATGATAAGTATTGTTGTATATAGTATGGGCAGCCATTTTATATAAGTGCCAACTGAACGTGTTATCAACCTATAGCAAGGGAATTGGGAACCACGTGAGATGTGAAAGAAGAGACCTGTCAACTTAATCAGTGACGCTTTATAAAAACGACTGTATTGCAAATGCATTATCTGTGTGTAAACATAATAAGGTTGCATTCTGTTCTATTTGTTTTTCTAAAATTAGTTTAAATGTCATGGAACTGAGTTACTTACTTTGGTTGTAACGTAGAGGATGAAGATAAAAACTGGACGCCTTATACCTGCTGTGTGAGACGCCTGACTGTTTAAGCTCGGGACTCTTGACGTATGAGTTTTGTAATATTGAAGGTGTGGCGTGGAACTCAAGATTATACATCGGAAAAACAAAAGTAATAAGTAGTAGATCCAAGCATACGGTAAAATACTCAAGTTTTTGTAACCAGTACCTCATAGTGAGCACTACATCCTTTAACAAGTCTTAGTATTGATAATAAATTAAAAGAGGAGGAAGATATATAGACCACAAGATTTTTAAGATACTAAATTAAATTATCTCATCTTCGGCAGAAGGACACTAGAAAACGTTCCTTTTGTAACCATCAGGAGGAGTTTCAAGAGTTCTTTTCTGTATATAAAATGATGTAATGTATTGTAACATAATTTTTCCTTTGATGGATTTGCACTTTGAGCATAAATATTAAGACAGTTGAATGGAGACCATCCACTGATTTTCGAAAAATTGGTCTGAAGGCAGTCTTTTTACATGGTTGAAAATATTTTTCCTTGGTGCCATTGGCTTTTGCAATCCGAATGGAGTAAACAAATGAAAATATAAAAATCCTTCAAGAAAAAAATTCAATATACATTGAGGTGACGAAAGTTATGAAATACCTCCTAATAACGTGTCAGATCACCCTTTGCCCATTGAATTTCAGGAGCTTGACGTGGTAAGAACTCAACAATTCATCGGAAGCCTAAGCAAAAGTATTGGTGCTGCCTCTATAGCCACCCATAACTGCGAAAGTCTTACTGGTGCAAGATTTTGTACATCGACTTACCTCTCGACTATATTCCATAAATGTTAGATGAAATTCACATTGGAATTTTTCGGAATTTTCTTCAAACCAATCGCAAACAGTTGGGGCCCGTTGACATGGTGCATTGCCTTTCATAAAAATTACATTATTATTTGTACATACGTAGTCCACACATGAATGGATGCGAAAAACCTCCAAGTAGCCGAATATAACCATTTCTAGTTAATTATCGGTTTAGGTGGAACAGCGGACCCAGTCCATTCCATGTAAAAACAGTCCACATCATTGTTGAGCCCCAATCACCTAGCATAGTGCCTTGTTGACAACTTGGCTCCATGGGTACCGCCACACTCGAACCCTATCTCCAGTTCTTACTAGCTACAATCTGGTCAAGATACGGTTATCCAGTGGTCTAGAGTCCAACTGATATGGCCCAGGAAAGACGTTGCAGTCTATTGTTAGAAGGGCGAGTTAATCTTCTGCTGACATAGCCCATTAAAGACAAACTTTGTCTCACTGCCCTCAAAAGCCTCGGGCGGGTATATATGTCCTGCTGCCTTTAGTGCCCCTCTCGTACTTCCAAAGGAGGACGTTTTACATTGTGCTGCTCTGTTTAAAACCAGTCTCGCGGCTTTGGAATCCAATAAAATTATATTAACAGTGCTTCTGAGGAATTTACTTATTTCGGAGAAGAGGCCGGAAAGGAATTTGAAAGGGTATATTCCAGGAACGATGAGATTCACAGCTACGCAGTTTTTCTTTTTTTTCTTTTGAGTGCGCTCTTTTCTATTCTTCATTTGCTGTCATTTTCGCTTACCGTGTGTAATAAAAGCTTTTTAATTTTTTGTGCGAACGCACTGAATGTGATACTAGGATTATGTGTTCAACCCTGTTTCAGGATATATCGGAAACAAATAAATTATAATTTATTTTTTATTATATTGTTGACTGTAGTGATTAAAGCTTTTATTTTCATTTTATTATATTTTCTTCTTTTCCTTTCTTTTTTTTTGAAGTGAAAGTAAACAATCTTTAGATGGAAAAACACGCCTCTTCTTTTCCCTCAACAAATAGCCTGTGGATTAAACGGTGGTTTCGGGAGGGGGTGAACTTCGTGATTTTTCCTCGGCAGTTAAGGAGTTAAAGAGCACGTCCACCGTAGTGCCTCATCGACTCTTACCGTTATTTCACACTGTGTTGCTTATCTGATAACACTGACAATCTAATAACTCTGACACGTCGCTGGTCTTGGACATTAAGGGGTCGGTCACTGCGTAGTGCACGGTGCGAAGTTAAACCCGAAATACGAATTCTCGGTACTCTAGATCTCGGAATGTTGAATTTACAAGCGATTTCCGAAATCGAATATATCATGGGTCTTGCTCCAATTGCCACTCAGCTTTCAAAGTCTGCTAATTCCTGTCGTGCAGCCATAATCATGTCAGAATCCTTCTCACATAAATCTTTTGAGAACAAATGAAAACCCGCCAATACACAGCCTATTGAAGATAATTAGGTATCTTACAGGCTCATCGAAAATTTTCTTGTCAATAAATTCATATAAAATAATAACTCAATTTAAGTTAACAACAAACTTTAATAATCTATAAATTACCAATTGTCGTAATACCAAGATGGGTATAGCGACAGCCACTCACTTCAAAGGGTACATACATCTACCTACCGAAATTTCTGTGGGCATATGGATTTCTAGGAACCCTCAATCCTGTATCTGGCTAAAAGTCTATACGAGAGGATCGACGAAGTTGAGTTTTCATGCTTCAGGAGTACTGCATGATATTGGACGAGCAGTGGAGGACCAGTAGGCGGGGCTTCAAGGCATGGAACTTGGCTTTTGGGGGGGGCATCCGGACTTTAATACAGTCCTCAATCCTATATCTGGCATTCTGAGATGCTGGACATGGCGAAAGTGGAGTTTTTAATTTTGCGTAGAGGCATAACGATCATTGGTTGAGATGAGGAGATCCGAGAGGCGTGGCTATGGTTCTTCTTCGGGATGAAATGGAGATTGTATATGCATGAAAGAGAGCTCAGACTGCTCTCTGGTTTATCAATGGTAGCGTGACCATAGACTCCTATTAGCGGCCCTGGGGGATGAGCACCGGGAAAGTGAGTGGGGTTTGTCCAGTGGGGTAAAAATAGAATTTAACATGAAAAAAGTTTTAATAAAGAAAATGAGAAATTTATTAACATGCAATAAAAAATTATTGCAAAGAAATTTAAAAAATTATGGAGGGTTATATGAATCAAGAAGAATTCTTCTTGACCTTTTAGTTTCATTAGTAGAATTAAGCTAAGCATATTTATATTATTGGTTTCAGGTAAAGCATTAAATAAGTTAATTGTAATTAATTTTCTGGATGTGAGATTTAAAGCTATTGATTTGTAAGGCATTACGTATGTCATCATTGCGCATATATCTTTGACACATACATCTGCTGAGTGCAAGAACTTTTATAAATACAGGTTACCACAATTTTTCTAGCGTGAATAATGATCGCCAAGGAAGGATGAACTGAAGTTTTAACACAGCTACTCCTATCTGTATATCTGCGTTTTGCTATTCCATTACTTTCATCTCTCAGCTTAACTAGTTTTATGAGACAATATGATGCGAATTAAAAGTCACTGCGTTCATCATACATTTTTCATTTGTTGCAACCAAATGAATTTGTTTTCTTCCGCAGACAAGAACGACTCTGTGAGCGAAGAAGTGCTTAAGGACTTGGAAGAGATCGACGACGATGCCGACAAGAGCGGCATCTCCTTCGTCAAGATCAGCGACGAGGTCCTCGCCCTAGAGTTCGGACTGGAGACCCTGCCAGCATTACTCTACTATCGAAACAAGGTGCCGCTGCTCTACGACGGTGAGTACCGCGTTTTTGGAGCTTGAACTGGAACCGTTTTAAGTCTGTCTTTGCCTAATGTTTAAAAATCATTCACGAAATCCTGTTTCAAGCACATACACAAAAATATATCAGTATCGCATTTTGAATTTAACATAATAATGAGAATTGCATTTGTTGTTTTATTACTTTTATTATTGCTTGTATTAATTTATTTTTCTAGAGTGAAACAACTTTCAGATTCTAAATGCCAAAGAATTTCCAATTTTTCATATTAAATATACTATTTCTAGCAAAAAAATTGCTTATTTGTTGAATTATCTGTGTGAAGTTCAAATTCCACGTTCTTATTAACGTTATATGAAAGCCGTGCAAATTAACATTAACATTTTGGAGCATTTTTCTGACTGAAAATGAGAAGTGTCCTTGTTTCGATTCTAATTTTAACCAGAAATAGGAACCAGCATCTTGTGGATTCGAAAAAAGTTGTAATAATTATAACCTAAAAGATTTTTTTTCAAACAAATTTGGTACAACTGAAGTGATAGTTCCAATAGAGAGTAATTTTTATACCACGGGCAAGTTGTTTTTTAATTATTACAAAAGAAAATTGATAATAGTATAGAGACATAGGTATATTTTCTTTACATTAATATTTATTATAAAATACTTAGAAAGAGCTCTTTATTCATAAATCTTCTTGAACGACTTTGTACTAATCACAAGGTATATCTTCAGAGGGTCCTATTCCGCTTGGGGATTGATGGTGATTAAAAGGCCGCTTTTTCTTGGTCAGGACTGCAGATGAGAAGGGAATGATCTCTACTAGAGCTCTTACGTTTCGCGCGTTATTCTCCCTGAAAAAGATTGATCCATATCAACTTGGAAGAACTCCTCCTTATCAGCTTTGGTATTTCGGAAGAAATCCAGGAGGTTCATGCTTATGCATAAGAAATATCAGATCTCGCATCTTATGATCAGCCATACAAAGGCACACACTTTTCGTCAGGGGCAGAAGATCTTTCCCAAGTGCCACTGGTGTTATTCCTATCTGGTCTCCCCTGCCCGTATCTTGGCTTTTTTTTGGGGGGCGGGTTGTAAAGAGCGAGGTTCTTCAGGATCTCTTTTGTTTTTAGACTCTTTAGAGATCATTCAATTCATTATGATTGTTTAGCATTGTTAGACAATTTGGGATTTGTAGCAGTAGCAACAATAGAAAGATTTCTAGAAAACTCCCATATTTGATGACATGTGAACTAAATCAAAATCTGTTATTTTTTTCCTTTTTGCTCCTCTGTTTCACTATAAAGTTATGGAGTGATTTATCTCTGAAAAGACAAAATGAGAATTAAAAGACTATTTAAAGTTAGAAGGTTTAAACAGAAGAATGTTGCCCCTGCATCACTTGTTTATTAAAATATTTAGTAATTATGCAAATAAAAACAAGTCTGTATAAATTGATATAATTTTAATGATAAAACCAAAATTTTACTAAACAGACAAAAATAGTCTTTATTCGTCCATTACTTAAGTTTTCGAATAGAGTAATTCAAACTTTTTTAAATGCGCATCTGAGAGAAGAGTAATTTAAAAAACTGTTATTTATTAGTTAATGGATTTCAACAAACGCAACGTTATTTAAACGTTACACATTTCAAAATACTTTAAAAAAATTTTTTATAAATTTTAGATTTTTTTTTTTTGTAGTTTATGTGAAAAAAATTACTAAGAGCTGCGTGTGTGATAATTCATTGCATATCCTAATGTGTCCTAGATATACGAGTATTATTTCATTTACTATACCTTAGTTCTAGAACAAGTCCCTTATGAGCATCAAATAATGTGTTTCAGGAAACCTCCATGACGAGAAACTCGTTCTGAATTGGCTAGAAGCCCACAAGGATTTGGATGCTGACGTCATTGAGGATATATCCAGCAACATTTTACCAGCACTTATAGATAACACCACATTTTTGGCTGTGCTCTTTTGTAAGTGCTTGTAGAAATATTCATTCTGCGTTCAAAATGTTTATATATAATATGTTATTCTTTGACAAATTTTTAAAAACGGAAATTTTTAGGAGCTATTTTGTGTAGTAAAATGCAAGTTTATAGCTTTATAAAAATGAATGAATAACAAATTTTAATATTTTTTTCTCACAAATTTAAGAACTTTTAAAAAAATTTACATTAGTTTTGAATTAAGTGAAGCACATATGATGTAATGTGAAAGTTGTAAAATATATATAATTTAGAAATGAAGAATTTATTATAAAATCATGCAAAGGGTTTCCTTAAAAGAGGATGTTTCCTTTATAAAATCAACATGCTATATATAATTTATCTAAATTCATCTCTTACGCAGACGACAAGAATGATGAGAAGAGCCAAACGACTTTGCTTGAATTGGAAGCCATCGACGACGACGCGAGCAAACACGGAATTCCCTTTGTTAAAATTTCTGATTTAGAGGTGGCCGCAGACTACGGAATAACAGAGCTCCCAGAATTGGTCTACTTTGAGAAAAAAATTCCAAACTTTTATCAAGGTACAAAATTAAAAAAAAATTAATTTACATTATTATTCTGCATACATAAATGTTAGTCTTCTAGATAGTGTAGTAGGAATTTACTGCATATAATGGTAGCAATATAAAAATAGAAGGAACCTCAACATTATTTAATATAATTAAAAAATTCATTTGAATTGAATAGCATACATAAGGGTATTACATATATGATACTGACTGCTCTTTAAAAATGGTATGAAATTAGGCAGTTCTTGAACAAAAAATATCTTACAGTTTCTCGTGTTCTTTTTTGTGAGAAAGAACAGAGTGCATGTAGTACATAAATAGCTATGTTTAATTTTTACAGCTTACAATTATACAAATTATAAGACTACTTAAAATCTTACAAGCAAAAAAGTTACGGTGTTTAAAAAAATATTGTAAAAATTCATTTCGAAATACATAACATGCTGCACTTAATATTTTACTGATAAGGCAGTAGTTATTGTATAGAACTATTAGTTCCTTTTCGTAGAATCTAATAAGAATATATACTTTAGCTGATTTTGTGTGTGTTTAACACAACATTAACTTTTATAAGTCAAAATTTTTAACGCCATCATATTCCTTTGGATAAATCTCTCTGGGGAACTATTTAAAAAAAGTGTTCAGTTTTTTCTCCGTTAAAACTTGAATTATTAATGCTTATAGTATTAGAACTTTAAAATATCCTAAGTAAATTATATTTTTTAAGAATTCTTTGCAAAATAATGTTCTGAAGTCTTACGTGTCTTATGATTTTTCAGAAATATGAAACTTGTAAATCTGAAATGTTTCTAGGATTGAACTTTTTTATTCTATGGTTCAGCATCTACTCAAATAGTAAGGAATAATGGGACCGCATTCTTTAAAGAAAAGCTATTCTAACTTATTTCTAGAATTTAGTAGACGGAAAACTTGAGGAAAAAGCAACTTGCTTCTGTTTCGAACTTTTCAAACATCCGATGTTTCCGATTGCAGGTGATCTGAGTAACGAAGAGGAAGTGTTGAACTGGCTCATCCATCAAAAGGAAAGCGATGAAATAGAAGATGTCACAAATAAAGTACTTGCTCAGATGATCAAGACCTCGGATTTTCTGGCAGTTTTGTTTTGTAAGTACATGGCTCTACCTTGAGATGTTCTCGGTACAACGTTTTAATCATTTATAGATTAATTTGTGAACCCGCTTAATGATATAACGAAGTTGGATCTTTGTATGTTCGAATAGATTCAGTGAAAAAAGAAAGACTCTAAATATTGAAATATTTGTATGTGTAGGAATTGCCATTTTATACTTACAATCTATGTATGTAAAAATCTTGCAATCCGCTTCAGTGCCTTTATCATTTACCTGAACAGAGAGAAGTCTATGAGAGGCGCATCGCTTTCTTAACAAACCCGAAGATACTCTCAATTCATGTCGTGCGAGACGGATATTTGTAGTTGTCTGAATTAATCTTCATCTTTTCGAGCCCAAATTCCACAGGAATTCTCTAAAAAATTGTAACCATTAATCAAATTTGTCACACATTATTTCCTATGATTTAGTGAGGTTCGAGCTATTTCTAAATCAATATGTATATAATGCAGGAATATACTGAAAATAGACACAATATTTTACATAAAAAAATCATGACCTTTAAATTTATATAATAATAATCCCACCATATAAAAGCTTCAATGTTCACATCACGCATGTCGTGCAATTAATTCTGTGCGCAGATGTTTTGAACTTGAAAATATTGGTTTAAATGATTTATTGTGTAACTTCAATAAACATTCATTCCATCTTTTTTCTTATCCCTCTGGTCTGAATCAGACCAGATCCATGATTTTGTTCGCCCTTAAAAAAATCCAAAACCAAAATAGGCCTCTTTAAAAGGTCCTGTCGTATCAAGTCAACGCAATCAAATAAATAAATGCTGCGGTGTAGCCTCTGCAACATTACACTTAGTACAAATTGGAAAAGTCTTGGCACCATGGGAGAATCTTAAGGAACTTTAAATGTCCCGTAGACAGTCGAGCAAAAGTAGTTTGATCTCTCCTGTCACCTTTAAAACTGATTGACGCTCCAGGGTTTTAGACTAAGATACCACGGATGAGGTGGTGGCTGTTTCCAAGAGATGTTTATGGAGACTTTAATTTTCGAGTACAGTTCAAGGTATGTCAGAGGTTCCTCATTGACCTGAGCCATCGAATTACCACTCTCATTTGAACTATTTTATTACTGCCGAAACGGAAACATTAATTTCCAAAACCTATAATAATTATGATGATTAAAAAAATGTATGTACTAAAGTTTTCAAGATCGGGAAGATGAGTGTGTAAAGAATGCTATTTTGTTCCTTATTCACTTAATTCGAAAAATTGTAATTTCAAATATTTGATTATGCAACAGGACGTATATAACAACCTGTCATTTGTTTATACAACATATTCGGCACCAAACAAGGAGGTGACCTTGGGAGTCGAGTGGTCATGGTCGCGAACTTTTAGTC
The DNA here is from genome assembly GCA_019973935.1 of Trichonephila clavipes. Classification (NCBI taxonomy): domain Eukaryota; kingdom Metazoa; phylum Arthropoda; class Arachnida; order Araneae; family Nephilidae; genus Trichonephila; species Trichonephila clavipes. The sequence goes on from BMAU01021438.1 coordinate 76,658, forward strand.
ATCATCGAGTCGTTGGTTTGAGTTCTGGTGTCGCTAAAGAGGTTTCATGTAGCGGAGTGGATGCACCCACAAATCGATGAAAACTAAAAATCTTCAAATAGCAGGGGCAGTTGAGTGAATAGAGTGTCATCCTCTACAGTCCATACTGTAGTACGTCACACATTGGGACTTGGATCAACCAATCCGCAACGAAACATTTCGCATCCGATGTCATTAATAGGCTTCTTGTTTTCAATTCCAGACGACAGCGTCAGCAACGCCAGTCAAACCATCACCGAAGAGCTGGAGCGCATTGACGACGACTGTGATCAACACGGCATTCCACTCGTCAAGATTGACGACAGCCAATTGGAGTCGCTGTACGGCATCAAGAACCCTCCCGCCTTGGCATTTTACAAGAAGCAAGTGCCCAAGTTTTACACTGGTAGGGACAACTGTACAAATAGATTGTGCGTTTTACTTTTAAATCCTCAGAATTTTTGAATAAAGACTTAAGTCGGTTTCAAGGAAAATGTTTAAAATGTTCTTTACAATTATTTGGATTGTATGACACTGAAAAGCATAATTTTCATTAAATGGATGGGAATTTGTGTATTATTTAGATTTAGAAACCTCGAATTTGTCAAAAGTAGAAAAGGTAATGAACAAAACTAAAAATAAAACTGATATAAAATTCGACAAGAGTTGTATGCCTGAGGTTTTGCCTGTTAACAGTTTATGCTTATTTAAAAGAGACCGAAGAGCAAATAATAAACAAATTGTAGAGAATTTCTGAAAATTAAATTTATCTAAGAAATTCTACCAATGTGACTATAACATGCCGGTAAAGAAATTAAATACTTTGCAATACTATAACATAGCTTATTTCTTGGGATTTTTTTTCACTTATCAATATATGAGCTATTATTACAATTGATAGGATTACAGATATGAAAAAAAAAACTGATTTCAAAAAAGAATTTCAATGCTTTAGAAAGCAATAAATTGTGATAAATATAATAATTTTTTTGTAATGGGAATATAGAAATAGTTACCATTGCTGAGAATGGATAAATTCCTTCTCAAGAAATCCTCGAAAATTGCGTTGATGAAAAATTTCAAGAAATTGCTAATAAATCTATTAGTTTGATAAAAAAAACCTTTTTTCTTCCCAACTTATTTGATTCTCCAAATATTTAGATTGAAACCTTCTAAAAATTTCTTGCCAAAATATAGTTTACCTTTAATGAATGTAAAAAGTAGATTATTATACATTTTAAAAAATGGATATTTATCGAAATTACAAAATGATATATTTACGATTTTCAAGCATTCATTTTTCCCTTTTTTATGGTACATATCTGATTCATTTTGAGAAAATTTGAGCATCTCCAATTTTGAAATGCTGTAACGTAGAACGCAAATAACTTAATTAAAATGAAAATGCGTAGTGTTATGTTACATTTTAGGGCTCAGATTTAGAGTTGATCATTTTATTTGTAAATATTTAACATAATTACATTCAGAACTGTAGTATTGAATTCTTTGTTTTTCTTTAAAAGAATTTTTGTATACTTAATATTAGAAATTTGTAAGTTTTCTTTAAACGTGAAGAAGTATCATAGACGATGAAAATGTGTTTAAAAATTTTATAATTTGTAATTTAGATTAATAATTTCAGAACATTTATTGATGCATCAAAAGCAACTGACACGTATTCAAAATTTGAAATTCCTTTTCAGGAGATCTAGCTAACGAAGAGCAAGTTTTGCAGTGGCTAGTAGAACAAATGAACGTGGAAGAAATCGAAGACGTTTCATCCGCCGTTCTGCAACAAATGATTAAAAACACGGATTTCTTAAGCATATTGTTTTGTAAGAAACTCTTTTATCCCCCTGTTTTTCTATTTGTATATACTTCTAAATAAGGCTTTGGGTGGAATGTATTGGAAAACAGGGTCAATTAACGTTCTTGTAACTGAACTTTTAATTACTAATGAAAGCATATATTTCATTATTTATATGAAGCATTTTATGTGTTAACGTTTAAAATATGAAACATAGGACATGCGTTTTACTCTTATTGGACGTACTTTTGTATTAGTATAGTTGTCTGAAAAGCATTTCGGCCAAACTGTACCTTGTTTGGAATTTCATTGAAAAATATCTGATGCTTTAAACCAGTGTTTCTCAAAGTGTGGGCGCGCCCCCCCTGGGGGCACGATGACCCTACAAGGGGGGGGGGCACGAGCGTATCGAAAATTTAAAGATTTTTTTTAAAAAAAATAACCGGAACAAAATGCTTTCTTCCATAATAAAAAAAAATACACCCCACAACACTGACATAATTTATGTTTATTATCTGGCTTTTTTCCGTCATCAAATAGCTATCTTGGATCCCAAAACCAAATTAAGGAAAAAAAAACATTTTATTTTATTTGCTGTATTTCCTCAATGAGAGATTTTTTTATTACGTTTTAACATAAAATATTACTCGTTAAAAGAAAAAATGAAACCCAGACCCTGAGAAAAATTCTAAGAAGATAAACAATTCACCACTGTAATTATTATTGAAATACTGTACATTAGTTGTAGAAAAAGAAAAGGAAGTCATGATTCACTTTTCAGCCAGGCTGCATAGTACGTTTGCTAATCATTTGACTGACCTTCAATCTTATGGTATGGTTATTATCAATATTAGTTCCCTCCCATCTTTTATGCGTTTGCTTTTCGCTTAGGAAAATTGTAAATAATTGAGTTTTGCGATATTTGGAAAAGAATTGATTAGTTTAACATTTCTGTAGGATAATGGAAAAGTGTCTGATTTGCCTCCTTTATTATGGTCTTGTACTTTTGAATTATTTTAGTTCAGTTTTATTGAATTTTTTTTTAAATCATCAAAGAATTTAATAGTCCTTGAAAGAAGGTAAGTATACTTTCTATAAATTAAAATATTCACTAGAATTCCGATTTGTATCGTGTACAGTAAAAATAATTCTAAACAGATGATTGGGGTGACTGAATCCCCCCGCACTACCATTAATGTTAGTATCGAGTACGCGCCTGCTCCCGGGTTAAAACATTTTGAAGTCTTCTCGCTTTAAATGTTAAAAAGTAACACAATTATTCTTCATCGGAATTTTATATTCTTTTTCATAATTTAACATTAATTCTAAATGCTAATTGTGAGGTTTAAAATTACAGTTCTTTTAAACAGTTATTTACAATTATAGCATTTATCTAAAAAAAAATCATTTTACATTTTTGTATACAATGTCGTGCACACAGTTTTACTCTCCTTACACTTCAGCTATTATATCAAGAATAATGTTTTATTTTTTTTAAAAAATGAACTCGTGCGAAGAGTCGGTGTTTCAGCCAGTATACGTTTGATGTATCAGTACTGAAGAAGGTATTTTATAAATAATTTCTTATTACTGAATTTGGCCGCGGTAGCCGAGTGGTATAGGTATCGGATCGTGGCTTGCCTTGTCACGAGTTCGAGCCCAGTACCACTAAAGACCCGCCACGTAGGGCAGCGATGCACGTAAAATCTGTTGAGAGTTGAAACGTTTTCCCGTTGGTGTGGTGTGGTAGTTAGGAGAGAGGGGTGCCAGCTCAGGTGTCATCCACGTAGCTTGACCATGGTTCAAAATTACGTGGTCCGTCGTCAAAAGCCCTCGTGCAGCTAAACAGTGCGACGTTAACATTCAATCAATCAATCTTATTACTAAATTAAGAACAAGTTTAATAATTATTAGGGACTTCCACGGGCTTTTCTTGTAGAGGAAAGTTTTTCAAAGGAAGGTTTAATATCAGAAATTGACACTTAAAGAGTTATTTTTCTATATTTAGCTGAGATCTATATTTTGTCTTCAAGGCATCCACTGCAGAAAATCCGGTTTGAAAAAGATAGGATGTTGAAAATGGTAATAGTATACGAAGTGCTTTTGTTTTCAGTACAGATAATTCCTCATCCACCTCTACCCCAAATTCAAAGATCGATTTATTACAAAATTGCCTTTTAATTTTTCACTGGATGTGAAATCTATGAATATTTCTTCTTCGGAAATTGAGAGCCCTTCTGGAGTATCTTGAAATAGATCCCTAATCCACTCGTAACTTGCTACCAAGCTGTCCTCATCCAGAAAATACTTTTTAAAATTCTTTGCCAACATAGCTAAATGATTTTACATGTTTTAAAAACAACTTTCACATGTTGTTCTACAGATTTGTAAGTTTTAACACATATCGAGCTGGGGCTTTTTTTCCATCATTTACTTCAGTAGTGGTAAATCCAAAATTTAAGTATTTTTGAGAAGATCGCCTTGATTTAATTTTCGGAACCATGCTCGTTCGTCTGTGTACTTGTTGATTCTTTATTATGGTCGAATGTTTGCTTACGACTTAAAAATGTATGTATGATATTGTTTTAATCTACTGCAGTAAATACTTAATTACCGTGAATTAGAATTAACATGGAAATTTTAAAAAATGTACATTCTAGCTAGATTCGGTAGCTATAGGAGTATCGAGTCGACCAAAACTGACTGGAATTGTACGAGGAAAAGCATTTTTACATGTTTTGCGCAGACGTCCGATAGGTTGCCCAGACTCACGCAAACGTACCCTATAATGCCAGATGTGATGGATATGATAGAGAGCGACATTGACTAGACTATTTTTCTAATGACATTTGTACTTTGAGAAATGAATGCTGAAGGAAATAAATCTTTAATTAAATACATCATTTTGCGATCTGTTCCAATTTAAAAATTAGAGAAAGAAAAATAACATAATTCTAAGTAATATATATTTTAAGTAATTTTCTTAAAATATATATTACTTAAAAAGTTACATATACACAAAATTTAATATACTTTTCGTATTAATTTGTACGGTTTATAATTAAGATTGTATTGTAACTTTAGCGTCTCTCTCTCAAAGTGCATTTTATTGCAGTAAATACATTATTGTTGTACAGGGGGCGAGACAAAAATTATGATTGAAAATTGGGTCGCCAGTATTGAAAGTTTGAGAAACACTGCTTTTAATGTATGAGTGGTGCACAGAGTATTTTATGACTAATTAATTAATACTAAATTAAGAACAAGTTTAATAATTATTAGCTACTTCCATGGGCTTGTCTTACAGAGCAAAGTTTTTTTGAAAGAAGTTTTAAGATAAGAAATTGACCCTCTGAGTTCATTTTTTACATTTAGCTGATATCTATATTTTTTCTTCTAAGCAACCACCGCATTTTGTAATATGTTCCAATTTAAAAATCAGAGAAAGGAAAAATAACTTAGTAATTATCCTATTATTTAACTTTTTTTTGCTTAAAAGTAACATATACAAAATTTAATACTTATGTCATGAATTTGTACGGTTTATAATGAATATTGTTGCTTTATCGTAAAAGTGCATTATTATTGCATTCAGTAAATTATTATGTATAAGGGGGGGCGCGATAAAAATTGTGATTGAAAAGGGGGGCGCCAGTATTGAAAGTTTGAGAAGCACGGCTTTAAACGGTTTTTCAAAAAAAAAAAATCTAGAAAAAAAGAAGATTGTGTTTTGTGTATCTAATGATACCAATCAGTGATAACGTCCCCTGCCATTAGAAGATTTTATTTCTATTAATAAAAGTAAGAGTTTTCTCCCGAGTGTTCCTGTGTAGCGAATAGCCAGAAAGGCTGAGACGCATGAAATTCGATACATTGCAACTATTTGGTTATCAAAGTGTGCCCCTCGAAGCGAAATTTTCCAAATTATTCTTAGATTTGTTGGGGGGTTCAAATTATGTTGAGCGAATTTTGATCTTTGGTGACTTAGACCTGAAAAAATCTCAAACGTAACTCAAGATTATGATTTTTGTAACAACTGAGAGTTCCACGCTTTTTAAGGAGATTAAAATGGCTTCATACTCATAAATTAGTTATTCAATTTTGATCAGATTTTTTTTAAAATTGCAAACATTTGATCCTCTTTTAAGAAATGAATCATTGTTGTAATTTATAAAGATTTTTCCCCACAGCATGAGACATTTTTTGCCTTTTCCCATTCTATCAAGGAAAATTACCACTCCGCTGCGAAGGGTTCTGGCTTGAAGGCGATTTTTACGTCACATGATGCCACGGCCTGTATTGGCTGAAAGTTATTTTAAAATTTATTAAATGATTTTTCTTCAGAAAAAAGTATTTTAACATTTTGGATATTTTATCTTGCCCAGGGTTACACGTGAAAAATTATGCTTGTTAACAGGAGATTGTTCAAAAAATTCACCCACGTGAAGAAAGGACACAACAGTTACTAAAGCTCATTTTTTTCTTTATTGGTCTGTGTTTAATGCTCGTTACCAAATGCACATGTCGGTGATGTGGTGTTTCTTTTCAGATAGCAAGAACGACGTGAAATCGCAGAAAGTGATAAAGGAGCTGGAGAACATCGACGATGAGGCGGACGAGCGGAACCTGCCCTTCGTGAAGATCGCTGACGAAGAACTCGCCAAGTCTTATGGCATCGAGGATGAGCTGCCCATCCTGCTTTACTTCGAAAAGCAAATTCCCAGTCTTTACAGAGGTACTTTCACTAATTGAATCTCTTTAGTGGTCACACGAGTAGGTCGCGAGCTCGTGGCTGGTGGTGTCAAGTTGAAAGTTCAAAAGGTGTTACCTTACAAAAAAAATTAAGTACTTGTATGCTTTAAGAGTTTATTCTGTAAGTGTTTTCAGCAAGAGTGTTTGGAAAACACACAAAAAGGACTTCTCGGGTCATTCCCAATGCTCGAAACTCATCTTCAGATAGTTCAAACATCGTCAGATTCAAATTAAGCATCGTGAGATTTTAGGAATAATGAATAATACAATGTCCTTGAATGTTACTTCTTTAAAATATTTAAATTTTACTGAATGACTCTACTTGTGTGTTTCGTGATATTCCTTTCTTAAAATTTTAGGAAAATAAATCATCCTCAAAGTAAAAAAAAAATACTTCTCAACTGTGAATCACCATCAACAGTCCTGATTGTGCTATTCGGTTATTTTTAATATTTGAGTTAAGCTCGAAATTCCCATGTTGTAAAACTCTCATTGATTGTACTTACTATAATAACAGTATCAATCTTTTTTCTTAAAAAAAAGAAAGAAATTATCGCCTTGCAGTTTAGAAAATATTTGCATTACTTCTTCCATGGCACAGGCTCTAGTTAGAGAGCATTTAATCCCCCTGAGTATAAGAATAATCAAATATTACTTTATTAAGGACAAATAGGATCAGTAATCAACTCATAAGAAAAATTTATATTTTGCGTTACGAAACAAAATTTTTAGCTTTTATGTTTTTATCAAAAAGTAAGAAAGTCTACGTATTTCGAATTAGTCTATTTTTTTAAAGAAAAAAAGATAAAATAAACCTCATTAAGTGTGACATTTAGAATAGATTACATCTCTAATTAATATTTTTCAGTACGAATAATATCTTTTACTTATTATTGATGTATCGAATCACAGGCGATCTGATGAACGAGGAGGAAGTGCTCAAATGGTTGGTGCACCAGATGTCCAGCGACGAAATCGAAGAGGTCACCGACAAGCTGCTCCTTGCCATGGTTAAGAAGCACGACCAGGTTGCTGTTCTTTTCTGTGAGTCATCTTCTTTTAGTCTGCTTTATACATTGGAAGCACAGTAGCTAATGACATATATAATTTCGTGCATAACAGTAATAAAATGTACTTGATTAGTCAGTTTAAAGTATCATTTAAATAACTGTCAGGCTTGTAAATGATATTAAATTTTATAAATAATGTTTTATAATTATTTTTAAATAAAGAGGGTGCTTTATTAAATATCTATGAGGCCACAAAAATCTAGGTCCTTGTCAAATATTTTTAATACGTTTTAAGAAAGTTAAAATTGCCTCTTTCCAATTAGCTTCTATACTCAAGCATTCGAGATAAGAAAATATGAATCATTTCGCAATTCATACGTAACCACTTTAATAATATACATTAGTTTCAAACTCAAGTAAGAGGGAATTATTTTTTTCCATCAATAAAAGAGTAATTATTGCAATATCTTTTTTTAGTTCCTTTTTCAAATTATTTATCCACTTTTTATTACAAATTAGTAATAACATTTATTATATTTAAAATTGTCCTATTCACTGCGCAACACATCTTTTTTTTAAAATTTATGTCATTTATAGATGTAAGAGATGCTTCCAAAGACGATTATGCAGTATTAATAACTATATTATTCAATAAAGATTCTGAATCGACGGTTTAAAAAAATCGTTGCATGAGACTGCTTGGATAAACCGTAATTTGAAATGGACTGTCGTTTCAGACGATGCCACTTCCGACAGTCACGTCATCCACGAACTCGAGAAGATCGATGACGAAGCGGACCAGCAAGGAATCGTCTTCCTCAAGACCAGCGATCTAGCAGCTGCTGAGAAGTTCGGCATCGAATACCTGCCCGCACTTGTCTTCTTTTATGATGGAATGCCAAACATTTATCCTGGTATGAAATCCATTAAGTTTTTACAAACATGTAGTTCAATATACACTGAAGTGCCACTGAATTAGGGATACCTACCTAGTAGCGAGTTGGGTCTCCTTTGGCCTTGATAACTGCTGCCAAATGACGAGGAATAGATTCAACAAGTTTCTGGAAACGTTCCATGGGAATGACTTGCCAAATATTGGTTAACGCTGTCCATAATTCAGTAAAGGTCGCAGGAGCTGTGTGATAGCCTTTCACACCTTGTACCAAAACATCCAAGAGATGTTCAATATGAGTTTTGAGTCTGGGATTCTAGGTGACCAATTAATAACAGAAATGTCAGAGGAATACTCATCGAGCCAGCCAGTAGCCAACCGGGACTTGTTAGAGGTACAGTTGTCTTGTTGGAAAACTCCATAACAGAACAGCATAAACGGATGATTATGACCCACCCAGACCACGATTGAGCTACCATGCCCTTGTAAAGTTCCAACCTGGCATGCAGGATCCATGGGTTCATGAGCCTGACGCCATATTCTCAGTCTTCCGTCGCGCGTTAAGTAGTCGGAATCAAGACTCAACACTCCATGCTACTCGTTTCTAGTCCTCTACACTTCAGTATCTGTCCTGTCTTGCCCAGGCAAGAAGTGCAGCCTGATGGCGAGCACTGAGCAATGGTACTCTCGTAGGCCGACGGGTCCCGGAACCCATACAGTGAAGCGAGTGTTGCGCAATCCATTCATTGACTGTACGACTGGCATCGTCATTCAACTGGGTAGTAATTTGAGCAAATGTTTGGCTTCGCTGGCTACGAACAATACGCCTGAGCCGTCTCTCACCACGCCTTGTCAAGATTAATTGTCCTTTACAGTTTGCCCGATAGCTAGTTTTTTGTCCACTATCCATGTATTCTTGGTATACTCTTGACACTGTCGACCTTGAAAATCTTAGTTGTCTAACGATTTCGGAAATTGAATGGCCTTTGCGTCTTGCACCTACGTTTTGTCCGCGATCGAAAGCGTCTAAATCAGGTAGTTTACCCATACTGGCCTTTCCAACACCTAATTTAGAACAACCACAGTAAGCGCTATATAATCAATTACCACAGTGGCCACACTTGTGCATGAATGTTGCGCAGCGCTACACAATTTGCATAGCCTTTGCTATTCCTAATTCAGTGCACTTCAGTGTATTATTAATAATTCAGAGAAAAACAACTACAGCAAACAATATGTGTCTAAAAACTATGTTAATTGTTTTGAGGCAAATACCCGACTTCTTGACAAATTAAAAGAATTGCATTTCTAGCTGAAAATTATACTTTACGTGCTTTAAAAAATCCTGCAAGATGAACCTTTTTTAATATTTTCTAAAAAAACCGTGCAAAAAAGTAAAAAAATGAAATCTATGTTATATATTTATAAAACAAAAACAATTCATTTTTACTACAAAAAAAAATTAAAATTAGTGTGCTGTTAAAATTTAGTCTTTAAGTTCATACAACATATAAAAATTCGTATTGAAATTAGGAATAAAACTACAAACTAACAACTATTCATCTCTAATTGATAGCAAACGTGCATGTTTATTATAAACTTGATCAACATTACCTTTATAATAGTAAAAAATTATCATCAGTGCAAAATTATGCTGAAAATTTCACCACCGAAGTAAAAAAAACGTTAATCTGAGCATCAACTTTCAGAACTTTATTGAAATTATTTATTGCATCCCGCGAACTGAGAACACTTTAACACAAAATATGATTAAAGTCGTAAGGATCTTGCCTCTGTGCCAAGAGATATGGGATAAAGGGAAGGAAAACTAGCCATATTCACAATCACTTAATTTATTTACGGCACAAACCACAACTCAAGTTCGATCAATCAAAACTAAGGGATTCAACCAATTAATCAATATGAAGACAGTGAGCGAGGTACGCGAGATATGAGAAGACTTTAATTACTTGTAGTACTTACTTCAATTCAATTACTGTGACTTCCTAGCTGTCTAATCTAGATTAAAGCTTCAGTGACAAATCGTCACTTTAAGTAATACAGTTATCAAGTATTAAATACCTGCGTCACACTTTAAATTTCATTAATCATTGCTCCGCTAGCAGTCTACCCTATATCTCTCTTTCTAACCTGAAAGCCTAGACTTTATTTAGTAGTCTTAATTTGTATGCTCACGTTCTCTTTTTCGCGCGTGAAGGAAGCTTTTTCTAATAAAATAATTTTTAAGGACCAAAAATTCCCCAAGAGAACAGTTAGTAAGAAGATCGTGGATACAGTCGTCCCAGAGTGAAGAACGAAATGCTGTGTTCAAGTTGAAGTACAACAAAATAAAAAAAAGGATGAACAAGCCTGAAGTAAACCAAGTCATTCCCACTTGTGGGAGCATAAGCGGACGTTTTCTAATTACACTAACAAAATTAAAATTTTAAAAAAATTGGGGAAAGGAGGGGGGGATTGTGTGTTAGAACAAAAACTTGGGGTAAAAAAGTATATGGGTGAACCTTATTATTTCAAAATCGTTTAAAAAATGAGTTGGATGTGCATATTTCATGGTACAAGGAGATTTATAAATTACTGCTAGATAAATCCCCTGCCCCTTTATCCACTCGATTTGAAAGTGTCAATACAAATATAATGATTAACCTTGATACTCATTGGGATAATTTATTTGTTTTCCTTTATTTAGGAGACATCAAAGATGAGGACGAAGTCTTAGAATGGCTCATTACACAACTGACAAAGGATGAAATCGAAGACGTGACAGAAAAAATGCTTTTGTATCTGGTAGACTCATCTCCTAATCTGGCAGCATTATTCTGTAAGTATAAAAATACTTTTTAAAAATAGAAAAAAAACAATTATTTCTCGTACAATTGAGTGCGATATTTTTTTCCCTCGTAGACGACGAAGACGCAGCTGTGAGCGCAGTGGTCATGAAGGAACTGGAGAATATCGACGACGAACTGAGTGAGCAGGGCATTCCCTTCGTCAAGATCAGCGATTACAGTCTGGCCAAACAGTTCGGACTAAACGACGAACTGCCTATCCTCGTTTACTTTGAGAACAAGATCCCATCGGTTTACGAAGGTGAGTTTTTCTTATGGCATCACTTCATTTGTGCAAAACGATTTATGGAACTATATATAGTTTTAGCGTAAACAAATTAACTTAGAAACGCGGCCCTAACGTTCTGCAGAGTTGATAATTTCAACAATATTCCGAAAGTATAATTATTATACAGGGTGTTTATAAATGAATATCGGAGTTTTAATGCTTTATAGTATTTATTACATATAACTTACAAGTGTAATTCATACATCGAATGAAAGAGTAACTGGAACAGTTTTGTTCAATGGCATGTGTGCGCATGCGCAAGAAACGTGTTAATTTTCCCCCCTTCCCGCCGATCAGTGCGCTAGTAGAAAAATGGCGACTAGTGAAAGCGTTTTGTGTTCTCCAGTTTGCAAAGACAGAATCTACTATTACTGTGCTACGATCATTCCAGTTGACACCTACATGTGAACACTCATAATGGGCGCATCTGCTGCTTACAACATTCTCACGAGGGGCTAGAGAACCAACTGTAACTGGTTCTGCCTATGTTTATGCTCTACAAATATGACTATTTCCTGAATGAGAAGAAAGTGAACAAGATAACTTCATTTGGCTGCAAGATGATGCACCGCCTCACTGGAATCTCTCAGTATGCGATTGGTTGAACATCAGTGTACCCAACCAATGGATTGGCCGCAAAACTCCTCACGATAAAGCTTGTTTCGCGTGGCCTCCACGTTCACCCCATCTGATGATATGTGCTTTTTATCTGTGGGGGTTCATTAAGGATTGTGTGTACGTACCTCCGCTACCAGCTGACTTTCCAGACTTAAGACACCAGATTGAAGCAGCTGTTGCAAGAATTACCTCAGATTCTTTGAACAAAGTTTGGGATGAACTCGCCTATCGACTTAATGTGTGCCATGTGACGAATGGGGCTCACATTGAACATTCGTAAGCTTGTAGGCCAGTGTTTGTCAAACTTTCAATACTGGCGCCCCCCTTTTCAATCACAATTTTTATCGTGCCCCCCTTATACATTAATAATGTACTGAATGCAAGAATAATGCACTTTGACGCTAAAACAACAATCTTTATTATAAACCGTACAAATTCATGACATAAGTATTAAATTTTGTATATGTTACTTTTAAGCAAAAAAAAATAATAGGATATTTATTATGTTATTTTTCCTTTCTCTAATTTTTAAATTGGAACATATTACAAAATGCGGTGGTTGCTTAGAAGACAAAATATAGATATCAGCTAAATGTAGAAAAAGAACTCAGAGAGTCAATTTCTAATCATAGCATTCCTTTGAAAAACTTTGCTCTGTAAGACAAGCCCATGGAAGTCGCTAATACTTATTAAACTTGTTCTTAATTTAGTATTAATTAATTAGTTATAAAATATTCTGTGCAGCACTGATACATTAAAAGTATTCCGGCTGAAGTACCCGCTCTTTGCAGGAGTTCATTTATAAGAAAATAAAACATTGATATAATCGCTGAATTGTAAAGAGAGTAAAGCCAAGTGTGCGACAATGTTTACAAAAATGTAAAATGATTTTTTTAAATGATTGCTCAAATTATAATTAGTTTTAAGCGAACTGTAATTTTAAGCCTCAAAGAATTAGCATTTAGAATTGATGTTGAATAATGAACAATAAAAAAATTCTGATAAAGAATAATTGTATTATTTTTAATATTTAAAGCGAAAAGACTTCAACATGTTTAACCCTGGAGCAGGCGCGCACTCGATACTAATGGTCGAGCGGGGTTATTGAGTCACCCCAATCCTTTTTTTATATGAATTTTTATAGTACACAATAAAAATCGTAATTCCAGTGAATAATTTAATTAAGAGAAAATATACTCATTTCTACTTTCAAGGACACAGAAAATATTTCGAAAAAAAGTTATCACACCGGGAACTCAGAAAAAACAAGTACCTTAAGATCGTAAAAAAACGTCTGTCACTCCCAAAAAAGAGGAAGATATGTGACAAATATATTTTAGTTCACGTTAAGATTGTCAAACAGGAGGATAGTGTCAGGGCCATTGGTAACAATTAAACAGTTTTGCCAGAATTACCGATTTCGTGCACTCTGTGCTCGGCGTGGCCGCTCCCGGATAAAAAGTGTATTTATTACAATATGGATGTTCTAAAAAATGATGTAAAACGTTTTTCATTATATTTGGCTTAGTAATCCTTGAAACTTCCCTAAATGAAAAAACAAATACATAAGAGCAGGAACGTAACTAACCGTACAAGTAAGCTCGAAGGTCAAACCGCAGCAAGTAAATTCTGCTGCCTACAGCTGATGGCAATAATATATAACAGTGATGAACTTTTTATCATCCTAACTTTTTTTTTATTATGGGTCTGGGTTTTGTCTTTCCTCTGAAAGAGTAGCATTTTCGCTTTGAAAAGTAAACGCAATAAAAAAATTCTTTCATCATGGGATTACAGCAAATCGAATAAAACGTTTTTTATTTAGTTATAGTATCAAAGATAGCTAAAAAATGAGGTTTTGAAGTAGAAGCTTTTATTTTTGATGATGTAAAATCGCAGATAATATATATATATATATATATATATATATATATATATATATATGGGAGACAACAAGGGGTCCAAGACGTTTGTCTTTCTTCACATTTATTTTCTACTTAACAAAAATTTAATTAAAAAGGTAGCTTTTCTAACAGATAGGTTTGAATGATGTGTCCACGGTAACGCCTGCTCGCGCACCTCAGTTTTTCTTTCTTCTTTCGTTCTCTTAAAAGTCCAAGAGTTTCTGTTCTGGTTTGGATTTGCTGCGCCTGCGCGCGAAGATTGCGTGGTTTTCTCGAGAACGATTGGATTTCCTGGATGCCACAACCGGCCAACCTGACTGTACGCTGTCCGCAGCGGTACGTATTCCTTTTTTCCTTTCCATGGATACCAGAGGAGAATCTGAAACATACAAAAAAGACGGAACAGACAAGGACTATTCGACAAATACACAAAGATTTAACATATCATAATTCTGCTGAACTAGACAGTTTCTCCATCATGTGAAGGCACTTCTTCGACATCCGGAAGGTTCCACAGGAAAACATTGTGTTTCATAGGCATGGCATGATTCTGAGATGACGCTAGTACGGTAGGATGAACGGAATCATTTATTTTGCTATCTTGGTCTTTATCAGATCCATCAGGCATAAGAACGCCTTTTTTAATAAGTTGATCTTTGGTTGAACGCATCGATATTTTCCTCTCTAGAGCTCTGGACGTCTGTTCAAAACGATCTCTCTTTTTCCTCCGTTTCCACTGCCAGGGCTGGAAGATTCGTCGGAGCATTGCAAACCGTCTTTGTTTAGTCTTCATAGGTGAAGGGTTATAAGAACAAGATAAACGTCTGGCTCTGTGACACACAGGAATATCATTTTTCAATTTAATACACATTTTTAACTTAGTACTCTTAATTTTATTACATTTATAATTCTTAATTAGAGAACTCAAATCATTTCTAGTATTAAAGTTTTTAACATATGACAAATCATAACTAGAGTTTTCTATCACATTTGAAACAGAAACAGCACCTAAAGAGGATTCACTTTCATTCAATAAAACATCGCTCTTTGCGTGGCCTAGTTTCTTTATTTCAGCATATACACTGGGATGTATAATAAATTCTTCGGTCAAGGTCGGTGATATTGCCGTTCGAACACTTAGACCGGGAGAATGTTGAGTTAGAGAAAGATTTATCGGTTTAACTTCTACCATACGCTGTTCGCCAAAACATGAGCTTAATGTTATGATTTCTTCGGAAGGTTTATTCACTCTAATTAGTGAAGAATTTAGAACTGGGATCTGGCAACCTGAATCAATCAAGGCTGTTACGGGCTGATTTTCCACAAAAATGTTTACATATTGGAGTTGTGAGAACTCATCGCTATTTTGTTTTTCGCTCTCGACTTTCAAAGTATTCGCGTTTTTTCTATTATGGATGTGGCCGTTAGATTCTTTAAGCTTAAAACGCTTCTCACAGTCTCTTGCGTAATGAGATGAATCACCGCATATATATAGCAATTTTTATTTTCTCTTTCAAGATATTGGGGAGAGTTCTCTTTAATCTCTGGTTTAAAGTTTCGTGATCTATTTTTAAAGGGGTCTTCAGTATATCCACAAGCAATAGGAATTTCCTTACGTGATCCGTTTTTAGATGAAGTATAAATATCGCACTCTTTAGCTAAATCAATAGGCCTAAACCAATATTCTGCTTCTCGAATGCCAATATGAGTTGCGGTTTCCTTATTTAAAGTTTCAAATAATTTATTAGAAATTATAAGATCACATAGAGATTCAAAGGAATTATAACTTTTCTTAACCAACAATAATATTGGAAGTTTGCCGTCAATCTTGCAGCAAATTGGATGTATGTCTCGCCTGATGATTTTACAGCATTTTTAAATGAGTTTAAACACTCGCGAGGGGTTAATTGAAATTCTCTGAGTACTATAGATTTTAGTTTTTCATAGTCATTTATTCCTCCTTTTTAATATACAATAAGACATTATGAGCTCTTTCGCCCAGAAGATTTATTAAAATTTCAGATTTATATTCGTCGTTTATTTTCTTGGTTAAAAATGCGCGTTCTAATGATTGGAAGAACAGATTAAAATTTTCAGATCTGGTGGGAACAGGAAGAGATAAAGTTTTAATGCTTTTGATCATGTTTTCTATGTTTGTTTCGAACTGTTTCTCTTCGACTTTAGCTGCAGGAGATTTAAACTTAATGCTTCATTTTTAGCCGTTTGAAGTTCGATTTCTTTTTCTAATTGTGCTAACTGAAGTTTAGCAAGTTCAATTTTCTGTTTTTCTAAATCCCTTTCGTTTCGCGATACCCTCTCATCTATACAGTTTTTAATCAAAGTTTTAACGAAAAATCTGGATCACTTTCAAATGTACTACTGTTCTCAATTTTAGTCTTTAGTTTAGCTATGGTGTCCGTACTCTCCACAGTACCGTCTAGATCCTCAACAACTCTTATGAGATCCTCTTTAAGAGCATTTTTATACATTTTAGAAAAAATATGGAAAGATCCTATCATTTTTTTCTAGCTCCCTTGTTGCTCGCACGTACGATGTATCCAATAATTGAAGAAAAACGTTGATTTCACAGATCTCACCTCTTCGCAGGTGTTAAGTCAGTGGTTCCAACCTCTACAAAGGTGGAATATTCAGGGTTCGATGAAAAAGTCAATTGAAGAAAAACGTTGATTAATAGATCCGGCCTCTACGCAGGCGGAACGAAGTTTAAAAATTCAACCTCTACACAGGTTATTTTGTTAATAGTTCCAACCTCTACACAGGCGGAATGAAGTTTAAAAATTCAACCTCTACACAGGTTGAGCGAAGTTTAAAAATTCAACCTCTACACAGGTTGAACGAAGTTTCCAAAAAATAGGGCGGCGCGTCTCCTTCACGGACGCTGCTTTAGTTCACTGTCCAAACTTTGGTTCAAATTGAAATTTTTTCGATCCCGGCCGAGCCCCCATAATTTGTGGGAGACAACAAGGGGTCCAAGACGTTTGTCTTTCTTCACATTTATTTTCTACTTAACAAAAATTTAATTAAAAAGGTAGCTATTCTAACAGATAGGTTTGATTGATGTGTCCACGGTAACGCCTGCTCGCGCACCTCAGTTTTTCTTTTTTCTTTCGTTCTCTTAAAAGTCCAAGAGTTTCTGTTCTGGTTTGGATTTGCTGCGCTTGCGCGCGAAGATTGCGTGGTTTTCTCGAGAACGATTGGATTTCCTGGATGCCACATATATATTATTTCCGTGTAAATGTGTATATTTTTATTATGTCAGAAAGTATTTTGTTTTACTTCATTCTAGTAAATAATTTTTTTTAATCTTTTTTTTTCGATATGGTCACGCCCCCCAGGGGGCGCGCCCCACAGTTTGAGAAACACTGTTGTAGGCAAAATTATTTCAGTTACTCATTCATTCGATGTATGAATATAAGTGATATGTAATAACTACTATAAAGCGTTCAAACTCCGATATCTATATATTTGTATATATTCATTTGGAGAAACACCCGGTATTTCTTTTTCCCGACTTATCTTGTAAAAAACATGCAAGTTTAAGTCAGGGATATCTCATAACGGTTATCTTATTCATAAGTCCATGCTGATAGATACATCTTAAGAGAACACATCCTACACATTCAAAAAATCGATTTTTCAGTTTTAGTATTAAAAAATAGTGCATATTTTTCTGAATCTCAAAATGTATAACACTTATATGTTCTTTGATAAAGTAACATTAAAATATGAAAGAAGTAATTGACAAAAATGTAAACAAACGTTTACAAAGGTTTAGTTTTGTCACTTTTTCTCTCCAAATCATAAATTTTTGCATTTAGGTACACTTTAAAAAAAAGCTATGACACTATACGGTTCCAAAATTTTTATACTTCTATACAGGATATCTCTGCATATACTAAACCTGTTTTTTTAGTCCAAGTAAAACATAGTTTTTAAAAAAATAGTTTTATGTGTCTAAAAGAGGAAAAAAATAAAAATTTTCAGAATTACTAAGTTTTATAATCTTTTTAAAGATCTAAATATTTTACTAAGAAAATAGGTTCACTATAATTTGTGTATTGATTTATATATGTGCAAAAATATTTTACATATTTAAGAGATACATTTTTTAAAAAATGGTACCTAAATATAAGCATGTACAGTCGAACCTGTTTTTGTGCGGTCCTTTTTTATGCGATTTCATTTTTATGCGACCGCATAAAAAAAACTTTCTGTGTTATTTCGACGAATTGGCTTGTTATATGTAAGAATTAATGAAATTTTTGAATATGTTTTGTGCGGTTATTTTTATGCGATTTTCATCAACCGCACAAAAACAGGTTCAACTGTATTATGAGTTCTCAAAAATTATGTATAACTTAAATTCAACAAAAAAAAACTTTAAACTAAAAAATTATTTTTGTATTTCTACAGAATAATTAAAATATCTTTAATAAGATCACAAAAAAATCGAAGTATTAGAAATTTTTAAAGATGTATGTCCCATAAACAAAGAGTTTTATTTTTGACATTTTACTCCTTCGAGCATGTCCTTGTACCTTTAAGTGGATTGTTTTCTTTAAATAAAGGTATAGACACACTATCAGCAATATTTTTTTATGCCCATCTGCGGTATTTTCGCCTTCTTTCGACGAGCAGCCCAGTATAGCAAACAAGAATAAAATAATTCATTTGCCTCAATAGAGTTGCAAGCTAAAAATTTCAGGGCAATTCTTGAGGTCGTCCTCATCCATATCACCATGAGAGCACGAAGAACAACAGGCTGAATTCATGATTCCTTTTCTGTGTGAATGGTTTTGTAGGTAATCCTACCCTGTTGCCACAAGCAACTCCGACAGTCCTAGGCAAGGATCTAGGAATTTTATTATTTTTGTCATGCTTGACTTTCCACTTCTTCGTCATGGCCATACAAAGAAATTCTGGTATCTTTTATTTTATTATAGGTTATTCTTTCGATATTACACAATGCTCTACATAAGAGACCCGATTGAGAGTGAATATTAATGTCACCCTATTCAGCTGCTGGAGGACTATTGGTGACGTCATTTTGAACCGTGGGCAAGTGACGAGAACGACACCTAAGATGACACCCCCTTTTCTTAACTTCCATACCACACCAACGGTAGGACGTTAAACCTCGATATATTTAACGAGCATTGACCTCCTCTACTCGGCGGGTCTTGAGCGGCGCTAGACTCGAACTCATGACACGATCCCGTGACTCTTGGCCAGTATGAGTAACTCATGAGAACATGTGATGGCTATGAGAACTTATAGTCATGACATAAGTTCTCATAAGAGACCCAATTTTAGCAAATATTATTTTAGAATTATCGGCCCAACAGAAAAAGTTTCTATCTGCATGTATATAATTATACAAATATATATATACGCCAATAGATCCTGATTCGAAGAAGGACGTAATATTCACAGGGAAGGCTTTTTAAACCAAACTCAGCCCAACTTAGTGCTATATTTTTCGTAATTTCCACACATTAATATTACATCTTTTCTTCTTCAAAAGTACTTTTAAAAGAGTTAGCGGGTCAAACTTCAATAAGCTGTGAAAATCTTTACCCAGATAATTGCTTTGAGTTCCCTAAGAGTCATACTCAAAGAAGAAATATTAGCATATAAATAGCAATGTAATTTATTATTATAATTTTACCTCCCTTTTTAAATAAATTATTTTCCTTTGATTTTGAAAATTAGAAATGGAATTTCTTTTTTACGATTCACAAACGCATCATTTACTATACGATATTAAGCATTATCCCTTCCTCAATGTGTATTTTACTACTCTAAAACATTTTTCTTGGAAAAAAATTTAACATTTTATTTAATTGTCGGAATTTATGCGTTACTGAAATAAAGTCTTTGTGTTCTTCCCAATTCTTTACTGCAGGCGACTTGACAATCGAGGCCGACGTGCTCACCTGGCTCATCAAGCAAAAGAACGAGGACAGCATCGAAGAAGTGACGGAAGAAATCCTTATGGTTCTCGTTAAGGACAGGGGATATGTCCTGACTTTCTTTGGTAAGATTTCGTACAGTAATATTTACATTTAAGTTAGTTTGAAGTTGATTTTTGTGTTGAAATGTGTTAAATCTTGCAATACGGCTTTCGCCATTCAAAAATATATTTTGCACCAAGTTAAAATATTTATTTTGTGAAATAACTCTTCAAATTGTAATTTTAAACTAACATTTTCACGAATTTTATAACATTTATTGCGTTTTTTTCGGTATTTGATGTGCGGTTATTTATATCCTTTTTTTTCCAAAATAATTTATTTTTAAAACAAAATGAGCACGATTCCTGGTGCAAATACATTAGACCAGCCCTTATCAAACTTTTTTTTCTGTTCTCATACACATGACAAAGATTTCACCCAGATTGCAGCACAATGACTAATCGAAAAAATGCTATAAACCTAAGAAGCTATTCATTAAACAATAAAACTTATGAGTGGTGCTGTGAGATTCATTTTCAACAATCTCATTTAGACCAGACTTGTAATTGCTGCATATTATTCTTAAACTACTATCTAGATGAGAATCAGCAAACCAGCTTCTATACATATTTTTTGAATTTCGTTTTAGAATACGAAGATTTATACAAATATTATGCTGATTAGATCGACGTAAGCAAAAGAATTCTTATTATTCAGGTACTATTTTCTAAAAAATTCAGCTTATACACACTCTTTTGTTGCTTCTTCCTTTCTTTAAAAATAGTTTTAGGGATGTATTGTTTTTATGTCAGCAAATTGATCAAATAGCTTGCGCAATTGCATCCTAATACATCAGCTGCATGATATTAGTGTTCATTCTAAGTTGCAAAGATTTTCTACGAGCAATAGTATATTCTTAATTTCTCTTAAATACTGAAATTTACTTTTAAATCCCACGAATAGTGCAGTCATTGCAACAAATTGTGCAATATTTGATTTAACGTTATGAAGTGAATGTTTTATTTACCGTCTGTAAAATTGCTCTACCTTCATCGTGTAAGCCACTCTTAAGATTATTACGTTTCTCTGCGTAGAAAAGTGAAGCCATGCCATTCTCCTAACATGTGACATGTTTACCAAGAGTGAAACAAATTTAAAGTGTCTTAACAATTAGGGTCTCACTCAAAAAAGGGATTATATTTCACTGTTGTTTGATATCACAAACTGTTACAATTCAAATTAGAAGAAAAATCTATCGCAAGAGCAACGGCAAGACAAACTGATAGATTTGATTAATTAACTGATAATTTTTCCCACTAAATGTTTTTAATACATTGTTCTTAAACTATTGAGTTTCTTAGTGCAATGGGTCATGACCTGAAAGCTTAGTGGATCGCAGGCTGAGTAGGGCTGCTGCTGACATTTGTCGCACTTTCCTAACCTCTCTTTAAAATACTCGAGGGAATTTAGCAAATGTAATTTCATTGATAAGAGGCGTGATTTTATGCATAAAAAAATGTAGTCTCAATGCACACAATACCAAATAAATGAAAATGGCCTGTAAGGATGCATTTCTTTCGATTGTTCCTTTATCCTTTCAGCCCCTAACGATTGCGAGTCGTGTGAGACCATCCTGCATGAGCTAGAGAACATCGATGACGAGTTGGACAAAGTGGGCATCCTACTAGTCACCACCGACGACATGAAAATCGCTTCTTCCAAGGCCAACATTACGGAATTCCCGGCGCTGGTCCTTTTCCGAAACATGCAGCCAGTGCCCTACACAGGTACGGAACCTTTCTCTACTGCCCTTCAAACGATCAACACACTGTCAAATTTGCTACAGTGAAACAAAAGGCTCTTACATGTTGAGAAACTCCAGGGAATCTCTTTATTATTTTAATATTTTTTCTTGAGTATGCAATTAACTTAAGATCATAAGCTATCAATGTACTTAACGTACTCAATGTAATTCATTGTAAACAATTAATTCTATCATTAAATTGAAAAAAAAAACGCGTTTATTTATTTGCTAGATATTTTACAATCAAATAACATAAAAGCTTAATAAGCATATAATTTAAGCAAACATTCTCAAAAACAAGAAAAATCCAGGAAATTCAACTTTTTATGAATACTTCGCGTGTCAATCACTACTTTGTGTTCTATTTATCACAGGAGACCTGATGGATGAGAACGCAATCCTCGCTTGGGCTACGAGCGAAGAGACCCTCGACATTCCCGACGCCATTGAAGAAGTCAACCTGCTGATGCTCGAAAACCTGCTCAACACTTCTCACTCGGTGGTCGTGCTCTTCTGTAAGTGTCTTCTCGGATGCAGTAGCACGGCTTAAGCCGGCGCCTCTCAAACTTTCATTGGTTGCGACCGAATCATCGCGTTCTCCTCCCTACTTTAACAATGTATTGAATGCGATAAAAATTGGCTTTAAGCTACAATACAACTAATTATAAACCGTGCAAGTTGTCAAGATAAGTATTAAATTTTGTATATAATGCTGTATATGACAAGCCCATGGAAGTCACTAGTGATTATTAAACCTGTTCTGAAAATTAATTATCAAATATAGTGTGCAGGTACTGATACATTTGTAAGTAATAAATATATTAATTCTATCAGTGTGAATGCATTTTGTTTTGCTTCTTTTCTCAGTAAACTAATAATTTTTTAAATCTTTTATTTTCGACTTTTCGATATGCTAACGCCCCTCTAGGGAGGGTCCCCCCCCCCAATTTGAGAAACGCTGGCTTAAGCAGAAATTAAATACGCCATTTTGAATCTTTCCAAACCTTTATTCTTAATAGATAACACAGGCCTGCAATGGAAAAAATACAAGAGGAAAAGTAACTCTCAAATTGTTGTATTTTTTGGTGCTGATTTTTAAAAATAACAATGAAAAATTTCTATCACGTCACATTTCCTTCAAAAATTCAAATTCACTTGAATTTGAATGAATATTTATTTTAAAGAATTTCAGTGTTGAATTTCTTCTCCCCCCCTCCCGTGACTGACTTTCATTCTACTTTGGTGAAACATACAGAATATCACTCTGTAACACATTCCCGTTGAAATCTCTCTCTGCCAATAGTTTAGCCACAAGTTGAAAGTTCGATACCGAATATAAGCTCTTTGGAGCCGATTCATCGGAGCCCTTCTCTCTAGTTGAACTTATTGATTTGACTAAAGATCTGGGCCTTTCGAAAAGAGAACTGAATTGTTGGGCTCCATATAGAAGAAGAAACTTAATGGCGAAAAGAGCCTCTTTTTATTAGAACAGGAATATAGAAAAAGAATTTGCTTTTAGGAAAATGAGAATCTAGTGTGTTTTTCAGATGATGGATGAGCAAATTTAATATCAGCTACCATAAAAATGAATGGAGGTTGTTTATCGATTCAATGCAAAGGAGTCTTAAAGCAGTCTTTCTTCAGAATAAAAGCCAATATGCATCTGCTCCATTTAGACACTGGGTGCATTTAAAGGACCTCTTTGAAAAACTGACTCTCGTCCTCAACAAAATAAAATTTACTGACCGTGGTTGAACCATTTGCAAGGATTTCAAAGTTATCTTTATGCTTTTTGGTCAACATGGCAGGTATACAAAGTTGCCATGCTTCATTTGTCAGTGGGGTAGTCGTGATGAGACTCAACACTGAGTTAAAACACAAGGGTTGAAAAGAATGGCTTATACCGGGCACCGATACTGTAATTCGGAACAGGTTAGTTGAGCCAAAAAAAATTAGGTGCAATGAAGCAGTATGACAACACTATTTCAAAAAGATGGTAATTGCTTCAAATACCTGGGGGAAAGTTTCCAGGTTTATCCGAAGTCAAGTTGAGAAAGAGGAAACTTTGTGGTTCTGATATCCGTCAACTTCCTTTCCTTATGCCTCAGTGACTCGACAGCTCAGGGTGGACCTTAGCCTTTTCAAGAAGCCTTTTCCAGGCCAACCTTTTTCCTGTTAGTATTCTTCAATTCTTAGTTCTCAAAGATCTTTTTCTAAGCCATTAATCCCTCTAAGATTTGGTCTGCCCTTTTTTCGTGTGCGAAATTGTTGGTCACTGACGGTTTTTTTAGTGGTGTGGTCTTCATCCATACTGACAACTTGATCTGCCCATTTAATTCGTTGTATTTTGATGAAGTTAAGTCATCCGCAAACTTGAGAAGGTTAAAGAATTTCAGACTACCATGAGAACAAAGAATAAAGAAGTTTATGTTGGTTGGGTCAAAATATATTTCCATCACTCATGTGTGATGGAAATAAATTTTGGTTAAGTCAGCGATGAACAGAGTGAAATGTTCCACCAGGACATGAACGATGTGGAATGCAAACAGGCTTGCCGACTAATGGTAGATGTTAACACAAGATAGGTCTGAGATTAAACATAAAAAAAGAATTCAAAAAGCAATTTCAAAGGGAAAAGAGTACATATTTAAATAGAAACTTTGTTTTGTGCTTTTAACAGAGTTTGAAATTTGTTTCAAGCTTTCATTTGCTCTGGAATAATACTTGCTGCTCTTGGTCAATCGTTTATTTTATGTAAAATTCCGTAGTAAAACCCAATTAAGAATACAGTGGACTTTCAAATTGGTGAAAATCGATCAAATTTTCGATTTTTTACTTTTAGCATATTATTAATGCTTGTAATCACTGCTACTGAATGCAAAAAGAATTTTTCAATTCCGATCATTTTTATGGAAGTTATGCTCTTTTCAATTCGAACACCTGTTTGACCACGCCCCTTTGTTTACTTCTGTCAAACTCAGCTGCTTGCAATGGTTGTAGAATTACGCTTCTGTATTGTATTTTTTGATTTTGAGCGTTACTTTTATTTACTTTATGTGTCATTTTTTTTTACTCTATTTATGAATTATATATTTTTCTAAAATTTGGCAACGCGAAAATAACTGTAACTCAAACTGTAAGGTATCAAATATTTGTTTACTTAGTTTCGAAAACAGCTTACTTTGAGTTTCGTTATATAAACAAGAAACAGTTCTTTTCAGAACTAAAGCTCTATATTGCGATAATATTTTAATATTATATATATATATTTTCTATTCTGTTGAGCGAAATTATCACAGCTTATTTTGTTTTGTGAAAATGCATAGTATTAGTTCAAAATATCGAAAGCCCAAAGGGCGACTAAACAAACGAAGAGCTGCCTGTATAAGAAATTTGGAAAAAGGAAAATCTTCTGCATATAATGTATCAGCAGATAATAAATGTGATGAAATTTCTACTGAAGCTGTTCCTAGTACATCAGATATGAGTGCCAGTGATGTAAATTCAGAATCAAATGAATATCATTTTATCAATAATTCAATGTGGACCTCATTGCTACAAAATGTTCCATGTAGTGATTGCAACCAGTTCTCATTGAATATTTTAACGCACAATTCATACGGTTTCTCCACCAAAATGGAACTTGTTTGCGAAAAATGTAAAAAATCATATGGACATGCCTTGACCAGTCAACGAGAAAAACCCTGCAGGAAATTTGATATCAACACAAAACTTACATCTGCATTCTTGGCTATAGGGAGGGGTCACGCAGCCTTAGAAACTTTCTCGGCAATTTTAGGTACACCATGCAGGGATCGTAAAACATTTTCGAAATGCTTGGAAAACTTATGTAATAAAAATGAAACTGCGAAAGTTGAAATGTTACGAATCTCGAGGGAACACGTGAGGCAAACAAATTTATATTCACATCCCGATCTTGGTCGGAACAATATTATTGATATAACTGTCTCATACGATGGAACGTGGCATAAAAGAGGCCATACGTCCCTATATGGCATCGGCATTGTTATCGATATAATGACAAGCCTTGTTGTTGACTTTAAGGTTTTATCAAAGTATTGTCATGAATGTAGTATGGCTGCAAAAGATATGGGTGAAGCAAGCCCCGAGTTTCAGATTTGGAAATCGGGGCATTCAGAAAAATGCCAGAAAAACTTTGACGGTTCCTCAGGTAGTATGGAAATGCATGCTGCCTACATTTTGTGGAACCGGTCAATATCTGACTGTGCAATGAGATACACTACTGTTCTTTGTGACGGTGATGCAAAAACACACCAACATCTAAATGAAAAAAGTGTATGGAGATGATGTCGTCATTGTAAAAGAAGAGTGTGTGAACCACGTAGCTAAACGTTTAGGAACAGCACTCCAGAATAAAGTTAAAGAGTGGTGGTCGAAAAATGTGACATTAGGTGGTCGTAAACAAGGTAGTTTGACTGACGCAACAATTACTAAGTTACAGAACTTTTATCGGAAAGCAATTGTCGATAATGTTCCAGAGGTTGAGAAGATGAAGGCGTCAATTTTTGCAACTCTTTTTCATTGTATGTCGACTGATGCAAAGCCAATGCACAGCAAATGCCCTGACGGAAAGCTATCCTGGTGCTTTTATAATAGAGCTAAAGCAGATAATAAAGTACCAGGTAGTCATAAAAGTATGAAAACAAAACTGTCAGAAGAAGTAGTTGCTAAAATTATGCCAGTGTACCAGCGCCTTGCCTCAAATGAAATTCTTCTTCGCTGTGTTTCTGGCAAACCCAAAATGCTAATGAAAGTTTGCATAGCTGTATTTGGAGGAAATGCCCCAAAAGATGTGTTTGTTTCGAAGAAACGAATTAATCTTGCAGGGTTCACACCTAGGGAGAGCCCCCACCCTTGGCGCGAATTACTTTGGTTGGCGATAATTGCGCCGTCATGGTAACCTTGCTTTTTAAGTACAACATATGGCAACCCTAACTTTTCTAGAATTTTCGTCATTTGTGGGCGCGCATTTCAAATTTCATTTTGTTGTTGGGCACCGGGTTGAATGTATGGCTGCGCTTGTAAGTGAATACACGTTAGAATTTTTACGTTATTGAATGCTAGAGGCAAGAAAGAATTGATTGAATGGTGTATGAAAGAAGGATTAATTGCTTCAAGTTATGAATGTCCTAAAATGTAATGAGCAAATGGGATTAAATGAACGAAAGAGTGTTGTTTTGGATGCATTTGAATGGAGATGTCGAAAAAAAGGTGTGAATACGCATTATGTTTGCAGAAGTATAAGAAAGAATTCGTGGTTTTCCAATAGTAAGTTAATCGGCAATAAAACGTTTTCTCCGTAATCACACCAGCCACGTAGAAGGCATGTTCGACCATTACCTCGCTGAGTATTTATGGCGGCGCTCTCGCGATCACTCACTCAGCGACGAGACTTTCCAGAATTTTTTAAAAGCAGTTGTTACACTTTACCCTCCACTTGGGAAGGATCAACAATAAGAAAGTAAGTGCTGTTGTTATATATTTTTTATCTTAAATGTTAAATTTCTGTATTGTTTACATATATTTTCATTGCGCATCCATCTTATACTGCTATATTTACTTGTCACCGTTGTCGGGTTTGCTTGGCGCCATTTTCGTTTTCGCTTGGCGCTTTTTCCGGTTTGGCGCCAAGGGTGGGGCTCTCCTAGGAGTTTACCATCTTGCAGTAACCGCAGCGGTCAGTGAAGTAAACATTGGCTATGTTGAAACGTTAAAGTTAAACAATAATGAAATGGTAGACGCTGCATTTAAAATTGCCCACAGACGCGATAACCGAAGGTTATCGCAAAGAAAGCGAAAACTTCTGAACAATATTAAAAAGAAAAATTCAAAAATATAAAAAATGACAAAAATAGAGAAAAGAATGACCTCAGTTATGGGGCTGGAAAATTTTAGTTCTATCTGGTTTTTTAAAAATTTATTTGTATATATATATAGCTTGAAATCACGGTACTCTTACAATGGTAAGTTATTCATAAATAAAAGTAATAAAATCCTGTGATCAAACAGACATATTTTATTATTTACATTATTTTACATTTAGATATGTTGTATATAAAGTTGTAAAGTTTGCTTGACTATGAAATACATTTTCAGTCATATTTTAATGATAACATCAAAATATTAAATTTTTCATTTCCTTCTGAAAATTAGGTATATTTATTATAATGACATAAAGAAAATCAGTATATAAGTTGTAAATAATATGGTATCTCTTAATTATAGCAATAATTGCTTTTATCAAATGTAATTGAGGACTTATAATCATAATACTCATAAAAACCTTCATTTAAGGGAATTATAATTTTTGTCGTTTCAATAACTTTAAAATGTTCCCTGCGCAACGCATTTTCCCCAATTGCAGTGAAAATTTGCACAAATATTCTCTATAGGTGTATAAATATAGGCTAGTGAATGTTTTTTTTATTTAAGTGAAGAGAAAGTAATAAAAACCAGAGAATGTAAACATTTTAGTTAGTTTTTAAGGAAAAACTGAAATTTTCAACATAAATATTTTTAATTTTTTAAAAAGAGAAATATGAAGAAAACTTCACTAAGTTTTGTTTTTATGTATAAAAGGAACATTATGAGAGAATATTGACTGCATAGACTGAAACTGGTTGCGCATGGAGCATTTTGAAATACGTTAATTATTCGGTACAATTAAAAATAAAAATTTTAATATCTCAGAAACCATTAAAGATATTTTGACAAAACTTTGTACATTGATATCTGGTAACATATTACACATTTCCTGCAAATTTGAAAAAAATTCATTGGTAATTAAAAAAATTGATTTTGAAACTCCACTGTACCCTTAAAATATTATGTTGGTGAATTTTTCAAGGAACTTACCATAATTGAATTTAAAAATTTAAACCTCAATCGAACTTCTTATTTCATTCTTAACCAGAGGCAACTTGTGAGGACTGTTAACAGTGCTCTTGATCCATTTCAAGAAAAATCAGTTTGACTCATCAAGAATCGACATTTACATAGATTTAACTTGATAAAAACTGATGTTGCTTGATAGAACATGCTAAATTGTTCGAGAGAAATCCTTTTCAAACAGGATTTCATCAAAAATATCGATATCGAGTTTACAAAAAAACCTGACTTGATGGAAAAGAAAAAAGGTAGTCATTTTCGAAATCAGCACACCAAATTGCATAAAAATCGCTGAAAACTTCTTTTTGCATTTTTTTAAAAACTTCAATTTTGCAGGCTTGTGTAATTAACGCATATAAATTTTAAAAAAGAACGTTTATTTTTGTATTTACTTAGCAGTATTACCTTAACAAAAAATATTTTAAACTTATGAATTAAAGTGGTAATGCAACAAGTTTATATTATTTTTTTCTGAATCTATTGGGTTTTAAGTGAATGGGGGTGTCGAGTGATCATGGCCGTGACCTCGAGACCGGCGTTGCGTCTGTCGAGTCATGGACTGCAGTCCTGGTGCAAATGAAGAATGCGTGAATCTGTTGAGTTTCAAAGTCCTCACATCGTGGGAGTGAGGAAGGGTGGAGAGTGTGGTTCTAATTCGGATGTAGTCCTCGCCACTTGATCGAAACTTAAAATTACTTGGTACGTCACCAATAGTCCCTAAGTGATTTGCTTTCATTTTTCATTTTGTCCACATCGGCCAAGATTGATATTTTTTCCTTGATTATCAAAGAAACACTTATAAATAACCAATTTAAAGTAATGAAAATAAATCATGTGTTAAAAAGAATTTCATGTGCATAAAGTATGTTATCACAGGAGCCAGTTCTGAAATTTTATGTAATTTTCTATTATTATTATTGAGTGATGATGTTTCCCCCCTAGATTCCAAAACGGATTGTCCTAAGTGCGAAGCTGTACTGCAAAGTGTGGAGAACATTGACGACGACGCTGAGCAAAATGATGTGGACTTTGTCAAAGTGTCCGACCCAGAAGTTTCCGAGGCGTACAACATTACCCAGTTTCCAACTCTAGTTCTCTTCAGAAAGGAATCAGCTGACAAGTACCACGGTTCGAATCTCTCACTCTCTCTTTCCTTTATCGTTTGCAAGTGCGATATTTTTTCACTTACATTTTCTTATTCAGGTTCTTCAAAATGCTTGAGAGTCTTATCACAATTATTTCTTTCAAAAATATAAACTTGTAACTATGAAACAAAAAAAGTCCAAGTTGTATACAGAAATATAATACTTTCATCAGATTATCATACGTTCTATCATTAGTGTATGTATCTGTGTGTATGCGTGAAGGAAATTCTTAGTATAAACTAGTTGAAAGATAAAAATGTTTTCTAAAGATTAAATTAAGTAATTTAATTTTTGGAAATAAAAAACAGATGGCGTCTTCGATATAAATTGCAGACTAAGGGTTTCTCTGAGCAAAATCCTACAGAATAAAATGGATAGAAGCTCTAAATCCATTATTAATAAAATGATGTAACTGAAAAAGCATTCGAAAATTCTTAGATCACATTTGATCCAAAAAACAATAAACCAATTATTGCCACGTTTAGTGATCTAAATCTAAGTTCAAAACTAGAAAAAGAAAACTTTATAGCTGCAAAATTAATATAATTATAATTATTTTACTGAAATAATCAATAGAATTTTTTTAAATAACTTACTAATATTTATATTCTAAAGTATTATTAAGTAAAACTAAAACCGTAGTTATAGTATTAAGAATATTTTCATAATTCTCAGTACTTTAATAAAAATATACTACTAACAAATATTTTCTAAATATTATTTCTATGAGTTTTAGTATTGTCATTTATGTGTGTGTACTTCTAGAAAAGAAGTTTTAAAATACAGAAGAAATTCTTATGACTTTAAATACACACTATGTCCAAAATTAAGAGTACAAATATCATACTTCATACTGTAAAAGCTGGGAAGTAACAATAAAAAGAATTAAAAATTGCTCAAAAAAGTTTAATGCAAATTCACATGCACGTGAGAACGATATTCCAATTCAAATTGTTCCGTTGTGTGGAATTTTAGTTTTCCTTTTTTAATTTAAAGACATTTCACTTCTTTTTTTCCGTAGGGGACATGAGAAAGCCTGATGAGATCCTGAAGTGGATCATCGAAAACCGCGACCGTCCGGATAGTTTCATCGAAGATGTGGACAGAAAGGAACTGGAGGCGCTCATCGAAGAGCAAACCATTGCGGTCTTCTTCTGTACGTTCACTCATACCTCATTTGCTTCATGACTCATTTATATTTGAAAACACTTCAAAGTATTAGAAATTTGGATCTACTTAGTGTAACACATTTTGGGTAGAATATAAATGTGTGTTTTCATACTTCACATAATCCTTAGTTATTCATTTGGTTTAATAAATTAAAACAATCAATCGTGTCCATGTTTCATTGTTTCCACGGGGTATTAAGATAATCGGTTACAGTGTAGTAGGGGGAGGGGCGTAATTATTTATTATTTATTTTAGAATTAATTCTATATCTTACCATGATATTTAGATAAAAATTGCCAAATCTGAAGAAAAATCGCTAAATCCAAAATTGAGCCGGATAATCGACTAAGTAAATTTTAAAACTCATTCTGTGAAAAATAGAGAAATGTCAGAGAAAATGATAAAGGAATAGGCGAATGTTCAGAAGCAATTTTTTTAAAATTCAAACGTGGGGAATTGATAAAAAATATAACTTAATCATAAAATTAGCATACTCTCACAATCACACCCTTCTACGAAATAAAAATAAGAAAACTCACAGATTTTAAGTGATGTTTTTAAACATAATATTATAAAATTCTAGTACAAAAAAAGCGCAACACAATGTTCCAGATACATATATTATTTTTAAAAAGTATTAATTCATTCTATGTTAAAATAATTTTTTCCATTTTTAGAATCGTTTTTACACTGTTTAATTAACAACACTTATGGATCACACTTAGGAATTGGATCAAATAATAAGAAGTTTTTCATTTTCTCCAGACGATGAAAACTGCACCCCGTGTGACGCTATCTTGCACGAGCTTGAAAACATCGACGATGATTCCGATCGTTACGGAGTGCAGATTCTGAAAACCAATGACATTGAATTTGCCACTGAACTGGGCATCTCCTCCATCCCCTCCTTCGTATACTTTGAGGGCATGCTCCCAAGTATCTACGACGGTGAGTGTGCCACAGTTTCATGTAGGATTCAATTATTATAATGTTTTGACATGAAATCGTTTCATTGTTTAATAATTTGATCTCAAAATATTTTTAAAGGTTTACTAGAGTAGAATAATTGCACACACAGAGAAATATCGAAACTGTGTTAAGGTTTAGTAGTCTTAAAATTAAACATTTAGTATTATTCTGGAAATATTTAGAAAATTTTGCCATTCTCTAATAGTAATGGATCTACGTGTATCTTCAACAATAATCTCATGATTTCTTTGAAAATGAAAGAAATTCTTTGCTAACCAAAGCAAGACGGAAAAATTTTAAAAAACAATAGATTTTGAAAAAAATTTTAACGCCACAATTTTTTTTGTTCATATGAATCGCAAACTTTAGTACCGGAGGAAGAAATTCTATATCAATTGCTCTTTTTATTTAAAGATTTTTCTGAGAGACTAGAAATTATACGCTGAGTTTGAAAAGTATTGAGTTCGATGGGAAAGTATTGTAATTAAAAACAAAACATGAAACACATTACTACAAGCATTGGCTTTTATATAAATTATTTTAAAGCAGCATTCAATAATTGATTAACTTCTATCATTATTAATTTTTTGTTTTATTTAGATCATAAAAATTGAATTTCATTCACGCATAATGTTTATAACTATTGATATTTGTTTTCCAGGTGACCTCATGAATGAAAATGAACTGTTACTTTGGCTGATTGAGCAGAAAACCGAGGACACAATGGAAAACATCAACAGGGAAATGCTCTTCAGACTCATTGAAGAACAAGAATATCTGGCAATTTATTTCTGTAATCTTTAAGCATTGTGTTTTTAAGAGTGTAGAATTTTATTGCAATATTCAAATCGATTCCCATTTTCTGACTTTTGTTTCTTGTGTAAATATTTGCAGACAGAGAAAACGACAAATTAAGTAAAGACATCCTCAAACACTTGGAGCAAATCGATGATGACTGCAGCGATTACGAAGTACAACTGTTAAAAATGTCCGACAACCTGATGGCAAAGAAATACAGAGTTCGAAACCCACCCGGTTTGGTCTTTTTCCGCCACGGCAATCCCATTGTTTATCCAGGTACAAAATATTTTTTCTTGAATCCAGAGCAAATCAATACTTACTTTAAAGACAATGATGGGCTGAGAAATCTTTTGTTTTATATAATACTAGCTGCATGGCCCGGAATTGCACGGGTTTTCTCTACTTTTATAAATTTTCCCTTTCCTTCACAAAATCAGCACTTCCATTATTCTTTTTCGAAATAACTTTGACCTTTTTGTTATTTTC
Organism: Trichonephila clavipes; assembly: GCA_019973935.1. Lineage (NCBI taxonomy): Eukaryota > Metazoa > Arthropoda > Arachnida > Araneae > Nephilidae > Trichonephila > Trichonephila clavipes. The sequence goes on from BMAU01021438.1 coordinate 110,071, forward strand.
CCTCTGCTTAGTCTGGAATTGAACAGGCTTTTACCGAATGTATAACTTAATTTCCTCTTTCCTTCATGACGCCATCGCTTTTGTGTGGCTGTGTACGCGTGCGATGTGAGTGATTGCTGTAATGATGTCATTGAAATTCCATTTTTTGACTTCTTTTCCCTGTCAGACAGTTTTCTTTCCCCTTCATTTACCCCCTACGTTGCATGAACATTTTTGAATGTATCACATATTGTCATGGAAATTCCCCTACACCTCTAGAAGTCAGCACTTTCTGTTGTGTGTATGTATGATTTCTATATTGACGTCATTACAATTCCCTTTTTCGAAATTTCTTCCACAGCTTTCCATTGCCAGACACGTTTCTTTTATCTCTCTATATTCCGGCGTTACAGTGGCTTTTATTTAGTGTAGAGCTATCCCTCCCCCCCATTATTTATAACTGATGAATGAAAAATCTTACAGATTGCTATTGAAATGATTTTTTTCTGATCGTTTGAATGCTTGATTAAACATATGTAAGTGTAAAAAAAACTATAGAGAGAGAGAAAAGCCTATATATATATATATATATATATATATATATATATATATATATATATATATATATATATATATATATATATATATAATGTCTATATTCACTAAAAACATTCAAAAACAAAAGAATACTGTCTGATAAAAATATTTCGGTATTTTATTATAGTTTTGTTTCATTCCATTGTGTTTAGTAAATCATTTAAACATGTATCTGAAGAAAAAGGTATATTATACAAAACTAACATATTCATTGTTTTAACTATAATTATTTTCTTAGAGTTTAAAATAATAAAAGGGGTTTGGTATTTTCATTTACTCAATCAATCGTTACATAACAATAATTTCCGCCTTAGGTTTTGAAATAAAAAAAATGATTAAAAAAATGTTCACTGAGCAATTAGTTTTGACTTACCATTTGCTTAAAAAATGGCTGTAAAATCAAAAATCTCGTTTATTGATAAAGACTTATTAAATATTAAAAAAAATTTGTAAAATAATTAAATCAAAAGAAAGATATATATTAATTTTATTATATTAATTATAAAATATTTTTTCAATAAATAATTATAATAATATATTTTATGTATTATATACTTGGTAAAATGCCTGTTCTTTGCATGGGTTAAGTTTCAAAAACAAGAAGTTCCCCTATTATAGCAATTATAATATTTTTATAGAGGGTAAAACCCTGTGTAAAGTAGTATAACCAAAAATTTAAAATATTTTTTAATTAATGTTAAAATTATAAATATTTTAAACAAAGTACAATTTTTGTGTGTGACCTCAATTTAAATATTAATTTAACAAAAACAAATATTTTTAAATATAAGAGAGGAAATTAGCATGTTATAAAGTAAACAGAAATGACTGAATGCAAATAGAAATAAAATTATATCAGAAAAGTAATACAGCAGCAGTAAGTTTGTGCTATTGAACTATGGGCGAGATAACCTGAAATAGATAAACCGAAAGAAAAAATTAGTGATGATAAGCTGATTAACAAAAAAATATCATGAATAAGAAATATTATGAAGCATTCAACAGGAAAAAATTAAATTAGTATTACATGAGGAACAGTGTAATACTGTAATTGTAGATGTAATTCAATACTAAAAAATTAAATTAGTATGAACTAAAATAGGTCCACGTATAAATAATCTAAAATCAACAACAGTACTGAATGACACAAACAATAAAACATGTTGCTAAAAAATTAATTATTCAAACGATACTTTTTCGCAATATTTCTATTAGCAATTGTAATTCTATTACAAAGAGCAAACAAATGAGTACATATAATCATAAATAACTATAGTAATAATTTAAATATATATATATATATATATATATTATATGGATAGTATGATAATGTATAAAATATGTATATGATCTCCATAAACTACATAAGGAACAGATTATCAGAAGCAACAGTAAACCATCAGATGTAAAATCACATCAATACTGAATACTAAAGAAATCCAAAAGAAGATATGAAAAAAATCTTTTCAAGGTACATATTTTTTCTGCAAACACTTTTTTGATCACAAATGATATATTTATAAATTGCAAGATTGTCAAAAGCAAAGTTAAATTGTGACAAAAATATCAGGTCAACATCGAATTTAAAGGAATCTAAAAGAAATATGAGAATATTGTTTCAAGGTCCACCTCATCATAGTTCAACAAATAGCATTTTCTTTAAAAAAATTTTCTGATTTTTTAAATTTAAAACAAAGATGAGATCGTAAGGCCATAAACAGTGACATACAAAAATACATGGTTCCCAATATTACCAATCTGTCAATAGCAATTAGTTTGAATTTAGTGTCATTTGCTTTCTGTTATACTTCAAGCAATATTTTTCTACAATGAAGAAAACTTTGAATTTGCTGATGAAAGAAGAATAGCAAAAATCTTTATTTTCAACGACAGAAAATATTATAGCAATGTATTTATATGTAAAAAAGGTATACAATGCATATGTTTATGTACAATTAGCTAAAAACTAGATGAATTTTTTGTCAGAAAGAACGTTAAACAATGATGTCACTAGCAGTTTTGAACAACAACAACAACAAAAAAAACAGAAAATCTTACATACCATAAAATTCGGCGTAAAACAACACCCACTTTAAGCACAAAAAATTAAATCGAAATTTACGGGTTCAAGATCTTTAAAAATAAAAAAAGATGAGAAAAGAAAAAAATTATGACTTCTACAAATATCGAAATACTGTTTATTTAAAAGAAATGACTTAAAGGGTTGTAATTCTATATAGAAGTATACTATTTTTTCCTATACCTTGGATTAATACCTCGAATAAATGACTTCAAAACATGAGAGCATTGCCTATGTACATTTCAGGTTTCTTTGTAAAAAAAGAGGGTGTGCATTATACGGTAAACATGACAAACATTAAAAAATGCAGCTCAAAAGTATAGGTGAGCATTATATGCTGGATTTTACGGTAATCTGATATTTTTCTTTGCATTGTTTTTAGCATCAACTTGTCAACAAAATATTCGAAATAATCCATTTTTTTATTCATTTCACCATTGGAATACAAGTCTAAATAACTGCGTATATTTTTCATGATGTTCAACATTGATCAGCATCTGCTGATGAAGGAAGAAAATCAATCATCTTTTTTTCAACCAAAGAAAATGTCATAGAAATGTACATGCATAAAATCTTTAAAAATCTGTATGAAGAACAGATTGTAAGAAGGAAAGTTAAAAAAAAAACCTTAGTGCCACACGACAAAAATTGCATTAACTCTGAACTTTAAAGTGCAAAAGAAAATTGGATGTAATTCAATACTAAAGAGAATTAATTAGTAGGAACTAAAATAGAAATTCACCTAAAATGGATAAAACAGGTCCCCGTTGAAATAGTCCAGAACCAACAACAGTACTGAATGAAACAAATAATGCTGCTCAAAAATTAATTAATGAGACAATACTTCCATTAAGAATTATAATTTTATTTCAAAGAGCAAACAAATGAGTACATACAATGATAAATAACTATAATGATAAGTGAAATATATATGTATCATATATGAACAGTATAACATAAAAGTAACTATGTGAGGAACAGATCATCAAAAGCACATTAAACCATGATGGCATGAGACGTAAAATCACTTCAACACTGAATTTTAAAGAAATCCAGAGGGGGAAATATGAGAAAAATTTTTCAAGGTGAATCTTTTTTCTGTGCAAACATTCAACAGTGGCATGCAAAAAACATGGTATGTTCTGGTTTCTCATAAATAGGATGCATTATCTTCACTATATTACCAATGTGTTAAGAGCAATTACTTTGTGTCATTTACTTTCTGTTATACTTTAAGCAATATTTTTCTACAATGAAAAAAACATTGAATATGCCGATGAAGGAAGAATAGCAATAATCTTTATTTTCAACGACAGAAAATGACATAGATAGGTAAAACATGTAACATTTATATGTAAAAATGTATACAATGCATGTATACAATCAGCATTAAGAACAGATTGTCAGAAGAAAAAATACTTCGTTGTGCATTTAATCGCATTCATAGTTTTTCGAACAGATGTGTTTTTTTTGGGGGGGGAGGGGTTGTGAACAAATGGACATGACATGAGAATAAAAGCAGGCGAGAAGTGAGGGTGTAGTTTCATTGATTGTAAAAAACATCATTTGATATTTATGTCATGAATAGGTAATCATCATATAAGATTCTGTTTAAAAAAGCCTCAAATTATTGTTCAGCTGAAAAACTGACTTTTCAGTCTTTGTATCACATATAATTACTGTGCCTACAATACTACGCAAGATTCTCTAAGGTTATAAAAGTAAATTTAATTTCAAAATATTTTTCCATTGTTTTACTGTGAACCTAATATAATTTCGTATTACAATTTTTTTTTTTTCATTTACATACCACTTATAAAAATATTTCTTGAATATGAAAAACATTTTACTCTCATACGTAAAATAACAAAACCGTATGGAAGAAAATCCTCGATCTCGTAGCCACGCCCCCTTGCCACCTTCGATCGACCAATAAGGACACACTCACTCAGGCAGGCCCATTCACACAAGGACTCAACTACAAACTCGATATGGGATGGAGGAACACTTCGTGTTCCATTTCCCAGTGACATCCAGCGTCATCACGTAAAATAATAAACAAAACATCAATTAATCATACATTATTTTAAAAAATATAATAGAACTCTCTCTCTCTCTATCTCTCTCTCTAATGATTTTTAATTTTTTTTTAAAAAAAAGGGTAGTTTGAAATGTTAGAAAAAATAAAATAGACGTTTTTATCAATTTCATTTGTCATGTTTTACATTTATTTCATAAACGCCCCTATAAGTGTTAACATTTTTGATTATGAAAAACACGCACTGCAATAGCCCATGCAACGCAAAGAAATTTTGAAACAGTATATTTTGCTCAGGCTTTTACTTATAAAAGTAGAGAAAGAGCATGCGCAATGCTGGTCCCTACAGCTAGTTTTGTAATATTAATTTAAATTAAAAGATTATCTAAAACAGAAAAAGTGAGCCCTAATTTTGATAAAATTGCCATAAACAGTTTTGAACAACAATAAAAGAAACACAACAGAAAATCTTCAATGGTTAAGATTGAAAAAGAAATAAAATAAACAAATACACTCTGTCGCAAAAAATATATGCACCCAGAAGAAATCAAGCTACAATCACGAAACTCGGCAAGAATGTTGTCTGGTAAGAGATATGCAAATGATTAAAATTTCGAAGCCAATGATACAAGGCTAAGTGTGCTATGCGCATATTAGTTGCGCAACTGGGAGAGTTTAAAAGCATGAGTACGAGCGCCGTACGGCTATCCAAACGAATCTGATGACTTTGATAGACGATATTGAGACTTAGGATGCCTCTAAGACGTAACCGGCGGCAGTACGAGCAGCTGACGGACTTTGATAGGGGACGTATAATAGGCCTCAGAGAAGCAGGTTGGTCGAATAGACGTATCGGCCGCCACCTCGGTCGGAGCGATATGGTAGTTGCTCGGTGTTGGCAACAGTGGATCACAGAAGGTAGAGTGTACCGTCGCGGAGGGTCAGGACGTCCCAGGAACACAAATGATCGCGAGGATCGTGCAATCAGAAGAGTGGCCACTTCGGCATCAACAACGTCGCTAGCATCGATTCAACACCACTTACCTCCTTCCAGACATCCAGTGCCATCAAGAGAAACCATAAGGGGACAACTGACCGAAGTTGGCTTGAGGAGCCGACGTCCGCTAAGACGCTTACCACTGACCCTACATCATAGGCAGTGTCGACTGGATTTTTGCCGACCTCGGGCAACTTGGAGTGTGACAGACTGGAGACGTGTCATCTTCAGTGATGAATCCCGATTCAGTCTCAGTGCTGATGACCACCCCACACGTGTCTGGAGGCGCACCGGCCAGCGGTCCGATCCGGCATTTATTGTCGAGCGACATACAGCAATTTCACAAGGTGTGACAGTGTGGGGAGCAATTTCTTGGGACACACGATCATCTTTAGTGGTCCTTCAAGGCACTTTGACAGCTCGCAGATACGTGGACGATATTTTAACGCCGATTGTGCTACCCATGCTATCAAGTCGCCCAGGTGCCATTTATCAACAGGATAATGCTCGTCCACATACTGCGCGACTCTCCCAACAATGTCTTCAAGGATATGACGTCCTACCATGGCCTGCCAGGTCACCAGATCTATCGCCAATAGATCATGTATGAGACGCGCTGGGAAGCAGCCGTCCCGAGATACATGAGAATTAACTGCGCAGATGCAAAGACTATGGCAGGATCTTCCACAGGGGGTCATAAGTGATCTATTTGAATCGATGCCACGCCGAATTTCGGCTTGTATAGCTGCCAGAGGCGGCTTTACTACTTACTGATTTTTAACCTTTTGCAAGCTGTAACCGCTTAATAAAATGATATTTTGTTCTGAATTTTTAATCATTTGTTTATTTTCATATACACTACATGCATACCAAATTTCGTGAATGTAGCTCAATTTCTTCTGGGTGCATATATTTTTTTGCGACAGAGTGTATATATAAAAGTAACCTTACACATAGTAGAAATTATAATATTAATTTAAACCAAACAGCTACTTTAAATAGATAAATTAAGGTCTGATTTTGATGAAACTACCATAATCAGGTCAGAAGAAAAAAATCAAGAAATCTTATATATAAATAGAAATTCTAACTTAAATTACACAACATTGACAATCTGTTAATTCCAATTAGTTTGAATTGAGTGTCATTTTCATTTAGTTACATTTTTCTACTTTTGTTTTATGCTTATTCAAAGGTACATATCTTTTTAAACATGATAGCACACTTCGCAAGCAAAATTTCCTAAAAACTAATATTAAAAAATCTATTTAAATAAACGAGTAATTTAATGTAAAATTGGCTTTTGGTATGACAGAAATCATCAGACTTTGGAGTCAATTCACACTAACTATACATATGAAGCTTTGAATACCTAGCTTTTATCTTAATTTTTACACATTTTATTTACTTTTTTTGCATTTACATAAATGATTATGAAATTATTAATCAAAATTTAATAAATTCGAAAACACGGTATTGCACATAACCCAGCCTCGCCATCTTGTTCCCTCTCTCTTTAAGTAGCAAACAATTCCCTGTCGTATTGGGATAGTTCTCCTCTCTGTTGGGGGAATGTAGTCAACGAAGTGTCTTTCAGACACGCTTTAAAAGGGGCTCAGCAGAGGGACATTCTCTTTTTGCACAAAACTCCACCGAGTGGTACTTTTCAAATATTCGAAACCATAAGAAAAACATCTGAAATAATTCGGGAAATACTGATCGCCCATTGTAAATTTTCACAGCGCCCGAGCTACACTCGGAAAGAGCCAAAATGGTACGTTTCGCTGCCCAGACTTAGCTCGGGAAAAGCCGGAAAGTGGTTAAGGAGATGGTAATTCTCCTTATAAGGGTCCCAAATAATTTATATCTTAGTTAATATAAGAAGTAAAAATAAGTTTCCACCGTTTGACAAAAGATGGCATCGCCAGTAAGTTATGGTCGAAATTTTCAGATGTTAAGATTAGACATCTGGCAACATCATAACCATGAAGAATTAGCGATTTTATATCAGCATCACATTAATTATTTTAGGTGAAAATGTCGTGTTTTGAACCGAATAAATTTCATTTGTGGGGACTTTTCTTTGACTTCTTTAATTTGAAGAAATCTGCAACTGAGGCTCTCGATTACTTGTAGAAGCATATAGTACAGCTGCTTCGAGTGAGTGAAGTTGTTGTGAGTGGTTTCAAAAGTTTAAGTTCTACACCGAAGACAAAGGAAGTAGCAGAAGATTCGTGCCAAACGCATTAAGAACTTGAAACATTAGAAGTGACTCAATAGGCAATTTCACATCGTTTAAATCACTGGGAAGATTCAGAAACAAGGATATTGGGTTCCATATGCAAAACGTTGAATGCTCGTTTTGCACATGTGAAATACTGCTTGCCAGGTATAAACGAAGAGGGCAACGTATAGCCACTGGCGATGACAAATAGATAACCCAAAGAAGAGGAAATCATGGGAACTGCGTGATCATGGAAAGAAACTTGTTTCCTACACTCCTCACTTAACTGTAACTGAGTGCGCCATACTTTCCCGCCTTCCTACCCCAACGGAAACTTTGGGAACCCCGTACCGGGACATTCTGTTAACTGAAACGCAACGGAAAGACGCAAGGTCTTGTCCGCATCTATCCGCAGCACCTTCAAAGGTGTAATTTTCATTTAACTGCATTATCACCTCTTTTAGTGTAAACTTTAACTGTAAATATTTATTTTCTTGTAATATAAACATAAGTACTATCTCCATCTCTGTGCTATTATTCGAACTCAACCAACGGCATCAAAACTCATGCTTTGTTTCTCGTGAGATCAGCTTGCTGAACTGTATTATGAGTTTCTCAAACTAAGCGAAAACGTTACTAATGAAACTGAGCCGAGTACTTACGGAACAACGCACCCCCCACTACTACTGCAGCCACAACAAAATTATTTCCCTGCATGATAATGCCCGTTTGCATGGTGCGACTCCGGTCAAAGCCTGATTTGAAACACTCCATTTGGAAATCCTTCCCCATCCGCCGTATTCCTTCTGATGATCTTTTTCACCTATCGAGGATGTATAACTGTCTCAACAGCACTTCACATCCTATAGAGATATCAAAAACTGAGTTGATTCACTGATAGTCTCAAAAAAACATTCTTTCAACGTGGTATTCGTACATGATACGGATATCGTGATAGAATAAGGGAGAGGGAAAGTAGTGGCTAGCGATGAACAACACTTTGAATAAAACATAATGCTTCATTTTTTGGTAAAAAGTACCAAATTTTTGATTAAAAAAACGATGGTAACTTATTTGTACTCCTTATAACTTTTATTTTAGAATCAAAAGTCAAACCACTCTTGTAATTTATATTTACGGTAATTTAATAAAATATTTTTTAATTTTTAAAAGTTCATTAAATTTTTTTTCACTTACAACGCTGATGTCTTTATTTAAAACGTGATTGATTTGCAGGAGACCTGACAGACGAAGAGGAGGTGCTGGACTGGCTGACCAGTCCAGACAACATGGAAAGCAGCGACGCCATTGAAAAGGTCAACAAGAGGATGTTGGAGCGCGTGTTGGCGAGATGCGATTACCTTGCAGTATTTTTCTGTAAGATTCTCAAGGATTTAAAATTAGAGTTTTAAATAGAATATAAAATTTTTTGTCATGAAACCCATGGTCTAAAACCGAAAAAAAAGATGTTTTTTTATGGTTGTTCTTGTTAAAAATGTGTTTAAGAGCTATTACTCTTAATTTAAATGACACATAAGAATTCTGTACTTTATGTTTGCGTAATCATTGCTTTAAAATCAAAACGATTTATATTTTTAATCAGTTTTTATGCAAAAAAGAATCTCCGTGCTTCTTAGTTAGAAAATTATGTTCTTTTAAAGTGAAGGAACTACTTCACGCTTGTTTGCAATCAAGCTATCCAATTTGTTATAGCATATGATAAGAGCTTTAAAAATTTGAATTACAATAAAAAGTGACATTTTCTATTTCTCTTAGCTTCGAAAAGATGCACGAGAACCAATTAATGAACTTTATTTTTTGATTACTGCACGTAAATAATCTTCAAAAAGGCTTTTGATTTTTAGCTGCAATCGAAAGGGAAATTCTCTTCAATGATTTAGTTTGTATTATGAAGTGTTGAACTTTTGATAGCATTGTAACATTAAGTTTTAAATGGAATCAGTTGTTTTTCTACTTCAATTATGCGTAGTAAACTCAAAATAATTTACCTTTTTTGCAAACAAATGCAACTCCTATGGTATTATTCCATCTTTTAATAATCTGAGCTTTCAATACTTCCCAAACATGATATTTAAGTTCGTCTCAACTTTTTTGTAAATAAAATGGTTTGCAAATATTTTTCCATACACAAATACTTCTTTTCGGCTCTTATTCGAAATCCTAAGAAATGTCCAGTATTTCAGTTTGTTGGTTCATTCTCTTTTCAGATCGTCGCTTCCATTGCCGAAAGTGCGCGAGGGCATTGGAAGAGCTGGAGAATATTGATGACGACGCCGAGGCCCAAAGTATCCACTTTGTGAAGATCGAAGACGAAAACCTGGCGCGGTCTTTCGGCGTCTTCAACGTGCCAGCTCTGGTGTTCTTCAGGTTCGGTGATACCGAAGATCCTGTCATCTATGCTGGTAATCATCGATTTCATTCTAAGCATCTTGCTTTGCCCATCCAGTAATAGAAGGAAATTTACAGACTGCTTAGTATACGTTGTGCTTATTTAATGTGCGTTAAGATGAAACGTTATTGAGAAAAGTGAGAAGAATCCAAAAAGATGTTCTAGAAAACGAGCTTCATTACTAAATTCGTAAGAAGACTCGTATCTGAGCAAATAGAAGGATGCGAGGGAGGTCAAAAGAGCGCGTCGTTGTGGCTACTCACTTTAATTAAAGGAAGTTAAATTTCTCTAGAGGGCAGAAAATAGAAACAATTTTTAAACAAGTATAATTCTTTTAAATTTAAATTAACTAATTCGAATATGTTATACAAAATTTACAAAGGAATGGGGCTTCAGAAAGGAGTAAAATGTTTAAAATATAATCATAATTTTAAAAATTATAAGCATACAAAAATAAGAAGCATTTCTATAAGAAATATTAATTAAGTTTTACGTTGCGCATGCTATTTTCTAAAATAGTAGCTTTAATTACTAGCTATAAGTTGATTTATAAAGTTAAATGTATCCTTATTACACTGTAGTATTTTTATATAAGTAAAATAATATAAATTATATTTTTTTTAAAATATAAAAAAATTACATTTTTAAATATTTTTAAAAAATTTCAATATTTTTCAAATATTTTGAAATACAAAAGATGTATTATTCTGAAATGATGTAGGATTTAAAGAGTATGATACATTTTATAATTCTATAAAGTTTTATACATCAGAGGCTGCTATTTTAGAAAATAGCGTGCGCAACGAAAAAATTACTTAATATTTATTACAAAATTATTTCTTATTTTCATATGCTTATAATTTTTTAAATTATTATCATATATCAAAAATTTTGTACTTTTTTGGAGCCCTAATTCTTTGTAAATAATGTGTAAAAGATTCGAAATATTTGATTTAAATTTAAAAGAATTGTACCTCGAGACAAAACTAACACCCCGCCATTTCAATCGCTATCGCATTCCTTTTGTTTTCAGGGGACTTGAAGAACGGGACAGATATCTTAGGGTGGCTGATCACACAGAAGGATCCTTCCAGCGACATGATCGAGGAGATGGACGGGGACGAATTGGAAGAACTCATCGAGAGCGCAGATTTCCTCGCCGTTCTCTTCTGTGAGTATCATTTTCTCCTTTCAATTCAGATGCTATTATACCCTATTGGAGAGCAACCGTTGCGCTTATCACAGTACGATGGAAAGAGCTCACACAATCGATTTACAAAATATCATTCATATTATTTGACTAATATCTCTCATAATGAACAATAATTCATAAGAAAATTAGTGGCTTATTCCCCCTTTATTTCATGAAACGTATTAACAATTATAAGTTCAAGAGGAAATACTAAAGTAAGCTACTACTTTAAAATAGTAGTAATATAAGTAAATTGAAACAAATGCATTTACAGCGGAGTCTAACATATATCAACGTCAATAACTGATTTTATAGCATTAATATCGTATAGAAATCTGGAGTTCAATTAATATGTATCACTCCTATCTAGCCTATTATCTTGTTTGCCCAGAGAGCAAGCTGACTTCGAAAAACTAGAACATGAAATTCGTTTTAAATTTTTGTGTTCTTGTAATCCATTTTGAAAAACGATCGTCGTTGACAGAAAATCAGAATCGATAGAACAGAATAAAAACTCATAAAAAATGTATGGAAAAATAAGAGAAATTCTCACACATTATGAACTTATCGGTCAATCTATTCCGTCTTCAAAATGTCTAAAAGAAGTCATGGGGTAAAAATGACATATCAAGCAATAAAATTTAGTGGTACATTATACCCATAAAAAGCTGAGAAGCACAAATAGTTTTTTCTCGAATTTAGAACAATGTTGTCTTGTATCATTTTTAAAGGTATGTCTGTTCTATACGATATAAGCAACGAAGGAAAATAAGGATACAGTATTCAAACATTAGTTAGATAAACACTTGTATAAATTTCAAAATGAGCCAAAAAAATTCACATAAATTGGTATGAATCGCCAATTATTATTATCTAAATATCTCGCATTATACACTCTATAATTACTTGTAACTTAAAGTTTATTTAGTTTATTGTTATTCCTTTTTGAAAATATGTATTTATTAACTAAAGTGATTATAGTTAAGATAACTTGTGATTCTCAATATGTATAATTTACTTCTCATAAGTAATTACTTATTGGAATAGAATAAATCCTTCTAAATTGAATTCGTCGTTTTCAATGCTGATATGAAATATGAAATTTAATGCATTCAAAAACATACTTTTTGTAATTTTGTTTTAAAGAAAAATATAACCGAAAAAAATATAATTAAATAAAAAAGAAACAGTTTGTGAAAGAAAATTGGAAAGGTTTTCAAGAAGAAATATATAATGAAAAACTTCAATAAAGAATTTTTCTAAAATATTCTTTGTTGAATACAGCAAAATACTCAATGAAAGTCAAAATTATACCAAACGAAGATTTCCAAAGTTTGCTAACCTGAAATTTACAACTACATGAAGATGAAATAAAAACTTCCATTTAAGTTAACAACAAACTTTAATAATCTATAAATTACGAATGGTTTATTGGTTCAGAGCTGGGAATAGCACCAGCCACTCGTTTGAAAGGATACATACATCTGGTGAGTGTAAGCACTTTTATAAGTACAAGGGGGAGAGTTAACACTATCTTCTGGGGATCACCAAGGGACGATGAATTTGGGTTTTCACACTCTTTAGACTGAAACGTTCCGAGATGGCGTTTATGCTTTTTGTGCTGAATTGGTAAAGATAATTTATATTAAATTAATGAATGAAAAACACTACCTGTAGATAAGAAAAAATTTTCAACTACCAATAAACACAAAAATAAAACATTGTATCCTCACACGCCAGAAGAGTTGATCATGTTTCATTGGATATCCAAAGAAATTCTCTCAAAAAAATATCAATATCAATTTTAAATGCTTAGGAAATTGGTAATGGTGTTTATCCTATATTGATTTCTCCTGCTTATTTTGACTGGGACTCTTTTTCAAGAGAGTAAGTGAATCTTTTTTTATGTCCAGATGACCCTGACGAGGAGGACTGCCCCGAGTGTCAAGAGACCCTGGCCGATCTGGAGAACATCGATGACGACACGGATCGTCACGGCATCCTTTTCGTGAAAACAACGGACGACAGCATTGCCGCGGACTATGGCATCACCAGGTTTCCGGCGCTCATCTACTTCGAGAACAACGTGCCCAGCATCTACGAAGGTACGGTCCGTTGGGACCCACAATGTTAACAACTCAGTCTTCCCTTCTCTAGGTCGTATTTCCTTACTTAAGGTATCTGAAAAATGACCAAATTCGGTGTGGATCAGTGGCGCACACACAAGGGGTTATAACTCTAATACATAGTACGTAAAATGTAATTAAGTATTTGTTATTAATGATTAATGTTATTAATGAATGCTAATTATTTATTCAATAATTATTTTTTTACTGTGTTTTGTTCCCGAAAATCGACAAAATTAAAAGGAGCATGATACAAGAATGGTGAACTTTCGACCCCCCTTGAAAAATTCCTGTGTGCGCTACAGGTCTGGATACATTTATTGAATCGAACCATCTCTTGGCTTTACGAAAAATACTTTGTTTGGTCTCTCCGCTACCTTGAGGCCAAGTTAAAATCAATTTTATAAAGTTAGAAAAACCGGAAGATTTACCAGAAGTGGGCATTTAAATGGCTCAAAATCTATCATGGCGAGTCTGATAATTCACAATGTTACGAATGTATTTCTATAAAACTTTTTAAACTTGATATTTATGTTATTTTCTAGAGAATGTACTAAATTATTTCTTACTGTATGAATATTTTTTTGAGTTATGGCTTGTTACTTAAATAATAGCCTCATAAAGAATGTAACATTTCTTATAATGTTTACTCAATCAGCTCTAAAACTTGTCAAATTTTAATAAAACATTAAAGTTTCAGTACTTTTTCTAGATAGACGCGTATAATTTGTTTTAGTAATACTTTTACTAATATATGTTTATTACTTTTTTCTCTAACTGCTTTCAAGTTTTTCAAAAATATTACTAAAGTTTCACTTATAATTGTATTTTTTGTAAAATTCAAGTAATTTATTTTAAATATTTTAGTTTAATAGTAGTATTTATTGGTAATGAGTCCTAAAAGAGCATTTATAATGAATGTTTAAATATGTTAGTTTGTTAAACAGTACTCTGAACGTGTTCGGATACCTTAAATTTCCAAATATCTTCAAAGGATAATAAGGGATTAGTAATTTATTGGTTTTCCCACAGTTGATTTTGAAATCAGAAAGCAATTTTGGCTTTTCATTTTTATTGATTAGCTATGGATAGAGGTATAGTTTTATAAATTATTCGAGTAATACTTAAAAATTATATCAACTGATAAAAGGAGGAATAGTCAGAATATGTTTTTCCATCCGTACAGGTGACATCTCAGCAGAAGAAGAGGTTTTGCAGTGGTTGATTCATTCCAAATCTGAAGATACCATCGAAACGGTCAACAGGGACATGTGCGACAAGCTAATTGAAAACACCCCCTACCTTGTGGTGCTCTTTTGTAAGTCTATCTATTGAAAACCACGTAGTGTGGCAATAATTTCTTAACTTTCGATACGTATTGTTGAAGATTAAACAGCTTATCTGATTGAATTGCGTTTTCTTAGTCAAAAATAATATATGTATCGATTCCATCGACTTTAATTCTTCTGCCATTTGTAACATTGTAAATGTTTTTCATTTATCTAAGCCTCCATCGACACGACAAAACTATATAAATGTAGCAAAGCAGATCAATGTAACTATCCAACATGAAAGCTATTTCTAAAGGAATCCCCTTTGTGAATAATTTTTAAAAATATACAAAGGAAACCCTTCACATCTCGATCCTGAACATTGTACTGGAGTACATGTTTGACTCGTTCTTTTAGTAATAACTGAAGAGACATTACAGAAAAGTATTTTAAGCCACTTAAACTAAGTATTTAAAAATTTATGGAACGCAATTTCACTTACCTTTCATGATGGTTTACATGTTTATAAACCTGAAATCCTTTTCTAATTGCCAGTATGGTTTTCCTATGGTATATTGTAAACTATACCATAAAAAGATCTACTTACAAAGTGTGCAGGTTTTAAATTACACGTATATTATAAAGTTTACGTATTATGTGCTTCGGAATGAAAAAATACATGTTTGTGTGGTTTAGAATGTGTGTGATACTTTTCAGAGGCTTACCCTCTTTTCTTTCTATAAGACAAACACCAGCACAAGGTGTCCGAAAGCGTCCTGGAGGAGTTGGAGAACATCGACGCCTTCACTGATGACTACGGCATCCAGATGGTGAAAACGCAGGATAGCAGCATTGCTCGCCGCTACGGAGTGAAGCAGTTCCCCGCACTCATATTCTTCCGAAACGGACACCCCCTCATCTACAAAGGTTGGCTGTTTATAAATAACTATCCTCATGCCTTTTATTGTCACACATTACACTTTCCGATTGCATTCTTTTATGAGTTTTTACTATAGTTTCTGAATTTGTAAAGATATCTATTTTATTCTTTCACGCACACATTTCATTTAGAAATCAGTACTTCATTTAAGGTATCCGACTACGTTTGGAACCGTGATTCTAAAAAAACGCATAAATGGATAATTTTCATGTGTGTGTGATATTTAGTGTCACTTAGATAAGAATACATCTTTAAAATTGTTTTAAGGACATTTTTACAAAAAATTTTTATTTAAATATAATATTTTTGCAAAAAATAAACAGAATAATCCTTTTTCCAAATGTTCTCCTTTTGTGAAAAATGCTTCTATTAGAATAATATTTTGCCTGTATATAGCTCAGACCTCTGTATAGAGGCTCAAATATGAGTTTTGAAAAATTCACATTATTTTCAGAGTTACAACGCATTGAAATAACTATCGGCGTTTTTTTTCTTAAAATTTCTCACCTCTATGGTTGTAAAACATGGATAAACCCACTTCTAAGTTATATATTTCAAAAATTCTAGTTGAGCCTCTGTAGAGAGGTCTGAGCTATATACAGGCAAAATATTATTATAATAGAACCATTTTTCCCAAAAGGAGAATATTTTGAAAATATGTCATTCTATGTTCATTTTTTGTCAAAATATTGTACCTAAATAACTTTTTATTGTAATACTATTCTTAAAACAATTTTATATATATTTTCTAATCTAAGTGACACAAAATATCATAAATATTATCCATTTATACGCTTTTGCAAAATCATGGTTCCGAACGTAGTCGGATACCATAAGATAAAAACAAACTTCGAAGCAGTTTTAATTTTATTGGATTCATTGATTTATTATACAACAGAATCAATATGATAATAAATGGTCCTAATTCTTTGTGATTTTATATGTTTTAGTTGTCATTTTACGGAACAAAAAAGTAAAAAAAATGAAAAAAATGGTATTCTTACAATAAATTATTAACATTAACTATAAAGGAAACATCTTTTAGATAATAGGATAGTAATTTGATAACAACAACAATAATAACACATATATTGAAATGATCCAGAATACAGACATAAAAATGAATACCACAACAGTTTTGTATGAAATTGGAACTCTGTAATATATTAAATCTATTTCACATTCCTCGCAATTTCTTTTATTTTGAATTTTTTTTTAAGAAAAAAATACCATTTTAATGATATAAACAAGTGCAGAAAGCTTTTTTTTCTACTTTGGAATCATTTCCATTATATTTATAGCAAAACCTTTGAACAATATACAATTTACAGTTAAAATTTTGTAAAATTAATAATAGCATTTTATAGATTAGAAAAAAAATGTCAAAATGGATTAAACCTTTATAATAAAATTTTACTTGGAAAGACTGTTTTAAGAAATCGAAACTCGTTGCTGTAAATCTTTCAAATGGCTGAAATAGTTGGGATTTGTAATTTTTTTGGACTTACAGGTGATCTGAACAGCGAAGAAGCCGTTCTGGATTGGATTTTGGACGACAACACTCTGGAGCTGGCGGATGATATCGAGGAAGTGAACGGAGAGATGTTGGAGAAACTTGTAGAGAGGCATCAGCTATTAGCTGTGTACTTTTGTAAGTTTGGAAAAGCTTTTATTTATTTCTAATATTATTTTCATTTAAAACTTTCAAATGAACGCGACATTAGGATAAAGTTCACTGTAAGAATTCAATGCCAGTCTTAGAAATATAAAGTGTTCCCGATGAGTGTGGATGGCATTTATTCTTAATAGTTTTCATTTAAGTGTAATCATTGATAAACAATTATACATATTTTAGTTAACTTATTACTTTCAAAAGAAAGAAGATTCTCCCTCTTATATGGAGATAAAATATATTTCTTATTGTTTTAAAAAGAAGTAAAGCCTTTAGAGGAATTTCTGGAGATGAAGTGCAGATAATGGAAATTTTTGTTATTCAGATTTTGGTAATTGGAAATTGATAGCACACATGATTCAAAAGAATTTGTACAATTCCTCCTCTAGTTAAATGTTTCTTCAAATATTATTTTTTTTAAATTTAAAGGGAGTGAGGATTCTATTTAACTTTCCTCTGGCTATCCGCTATCAGAAAATACCAATTTCTTTTGATAACTGAAGGAGATTTTTTAAGTAGCCAATGCATCCAAATGGCAAAATCTCACTCTACTATTCAATACTGGACAAAAGTTGCGAGAAAAATGTTCATCTCTTAAAGGGGAGGCAACTGCTATTTTTAGACTTAAGGTATCCGGCTACGTTCGGAACCATGATTTTGCAAAAACGTACAAACTAATATTTTCTTAATATTTAATGTCACTTTAACACACATATGAAATTGTTTTAAGAATTATCATTACAATACAAAATTACTAAAATGCAATTTTTCGGCAAAAAATGAGCATAGAATTACCTAGTTTAAAAATATTCTCCTTCTATTAAAATGCAAAAATGCTTCTATAATAATAATATTGTACTTGTATATAGCTAAGACTTTTTTCCAGAGAGCCTGAACTAGAAATTTTGAAAAATTCACATTATTTTCTGAGTTACTACCAATTGAAATAATTATCGTTTTTTTTGTTAAAATTTTTCCACTATGATGTATTAAAATATGGATAAATCCACTTCTAAGCAGTATAGTTCAAAAATACTACTTCGGGCTCAGTATGGATGCCTGAGCTATATATAGGCAAAATATTATTAATATCGAAGCATTTTTTATAAAAGGAAAAGAATTTGAAAATAGGTAATTCTATGTTCATTTTTTCGCCAAAATTTGCATTCAAATAAATTTTTAATTGCAATAGTATTCTTAAAAACAATTTTATATGTGTATTCTAATCTAAGTGACACTAAATATTAAAAAAAATATTCGTTTGTATACTTTTGCAAAATCACGCTTCCGAACTTAGTTGTATTCCTTTAAGGAAAAGGTTATTTTGCCACCTTATCATCTGCCATCTAATAATATGAGACATGAGAAAGAGTTCATTCACCCTAATTTCAGTAGCAATAAATAACCAGATCAACTCAAACAATTTGAATACTTGTAAATAAAATGGAAGAAGTCAGCTTTTGGTGGAATAAAGGTATAAAGAAAATCTCCTTGAAATTGTAATAGCTGAATAAATAACACCCAAGATTAACGCTGTTTCTTAATCAGATGAACCAGCTTTTGCACAAGACTTTTTATCACAATATACATCACCTTTTTAAACCGTCCAGTTCTAGGTTCTTTTATCAACTACATCAAAACAAGGAGTACATTTAATAGCTTATCAAATAGAATCAGGTCTTACCTTACACACAAACGATTTTACTGTGATATAGTTTCTAAAATTAAAAATTTGAGCTCTAGAATACATCGATGCAGGTAAAGAAAGAACAGCATATCTTTAAAACAGAAATAAAATTAGATTCTGTAATTTTTTGTATTTTTGATTTTCCAACAGTAATTTATTCTTTTTTATTGTAATTGAGAAATTGTTTTCATTTTGTATTTTCATGTAATATTCTGTGATAATACTTCCAGACGAGGAAGAGTGCGAAGTGTGCTTGGACATCTTGAATGATCTAGAAGAAATCGACGAAGAAGCCAGTCTTTTCGGCATCGGCTTCGTGAAAGTGAGCGAGCCCACTGCTGGTGTGCAGTGGGGGGTTCACAGTGTGCCCACCCTGGCGTATTTCAGAAAAAGCGTGCCAGCTTTTTACGAAGGTGCTCCCTTTGCTCAATGATCTTAAGAACGCGAATTTCTATAAGTATTTTATTTTCTTAAGTTGCATCAAAACATTTTACCTAAATTGTATCATAAAACCAATATCATTAGTTAAATTTGAGTTATTTGTCGTATCTGTTAACAGCACTTAAAAAAATAATGTTCCCAACTAAAAAGAACAGCACAAATTTTTTTTATCAAAATTCAATCTTATGAGAACATATGAGCTACAACTCGAAAAATATAATCCTGGGGAGAAAAAGTTAAGCGCGTAAGTTTCAATACAGGTGCTGTTATAGTTGAAGTTTTGTAGGAAATATATATATCGTCAGGGATCTGTATTTATTAAATGTGTAATTTGTTTCATCAAGTTATAAGTTAATGAAGGTTATTAAAAATTACATTCCTCTATTCTACAGAAATTCTTATTTCTTTAAAATTTCTTCTCTTCTTTAGAAGAATTCTCTTTCTTCTTATTTTTTTATTCTTTAAGGAATAAGTGCCTTCTGAAAACTAAATTAAATTATTTTCTACTTTGCCTATTTAACAAGGATTTTCCTTTCTCTTTCTGAAACGATAGGTGCTCTGTCCGACCCCGAGAGTGTATTGGACTGGCTGACAAGTCAAGACATGATAGAACTCAAGAACGAAATCGAGGAGGTGAGCCGAAAGATGCTGGACAAGCTGCTCCAGGAGAACGACTTCATTGCCATCTTCTTCTGTAAGTGAAGCTTCTCTCCCCTTACCTTTTCATCACCTTACCTACAGTACCTTTTGATGTATAACTGCTCAGAATTGGTCATTGCTAAGGGGGAAGTCGCGCTGAAAAGTTTTAAATACGCTAGTAAATTTAGAAATGATTGACCGCATTTTTGGGTTTTAAACATTTCTTAAACGGTGATTTTGTAAACATGTTTTCGTGATACAAAATCGAAACACAGAAGCATCTATAGTTACGTGCGTGTGTATAATATGAAGAAATCGGTTATTCATAGGAAAAAACGAAGAAAGTCTGAAAGTAAGAAATATATGTAGTTTTTAAAAAATATTACTGACTGGTTTCCTTTTCCAGCAGACGACGCGGACTGCCCAGCATGCGAGGAGGCACTCCACTCCTTGGAGGAGATTGATGACGACATCGACGAGCTGGACATCCTCTTCGTTAAAATCAAGGACCCGAGGTATGCTCGAAAGTACGGTGTGAAACACCTGCCCTCCCTCACCTACTTCAGGAAGAGATTCCCCACAATCTATCACGGTAAGAGGCGCCAAAGATTCATTTTAAACAAAAGATTACGTATTTCTCTTATAACGTGCCTATTACTCAATAATGACTAATTTTTCAAGGAAGAATGTCAAATTATATTAATTTTCTAGTTCAATATTGCCTTTTGTTAAACATTTTTAACTTTAACAATACATTGAAAGGAACCTCATTGAAAAGAAATATTCAAAATTCACACACACACACACACACATATATATATATATATATATATATATATATATTATATATATATGTGTGTGTACATGTATATATACATACATGTATATATACATACATGTATATATACATATACATGTATATATACATATACATGTACATATATATATATATACATATATACATATATACATATACATATATACATATACATATATACATACATGTATATATACATACATGTATATATACATACATGTATATATACATATACATGTATATATACATACATGTATATATACATACATGTATATATACATATACATGTATATATACATATACATGTACATATATATATACATATATACATATACATATATACATATACATATATACATATACATATATACATATACATATATACATATACATGTACATATATACATATACATGTACATATATACATATATATATATATATGTATATATGTATATATACATATATATATATGTATATATGTATATATACATATATACATATATACATATATATATATATACATACATGTATATATATACATATATACATGTATATATATATATATGTATATATATGTATATATATGTATATATATATATATATATATATACATATGTATGTGTGTGTGTATTTATTTATGTATATATATTTGGAAACATCTTGTTCAAATTTTCAATCGTTAATAACATACTTTCTATTCATCCCTTCGAGTTCAAATACATTTTTTAAAACTTGTACTGGATGACACTTGATGTTAATACAGCTTTCCAAAAAAATTCACTAAATAAATTTAAAAATGAATAAATAATAACAAACATAAATAATAGTCTAACAGCATATATAGAAAGGAAAATCGTTCGTTGTGTTCCTGTAGCGCAATGAATAGTGCGTTGGACTTCTAATCCAAAGGTCGTGCATTCGAACCCCTCCTGGGATAGCCTAATTTCTGAGAATTTGATTTCTTTTTTAAAATACTGTTTTATTAAAATACTTAAATTTTATTAATGAATAAATACTAGCAAACAAAAAATAGGCCCACACCTATAGAGGAAGGGAAATCGCTTTCTCTTGTGTCACTTAATAGTGGGATTCTGTCGTGTGTATAAACATATTTATATTAATTGTAACTATATATTTAATAAAAACTATATATTTAATAAAATAATTTAACTATATATTTAATTAAAATAAAATATTTCTTTGCTGACCTGAGTAGGAATTGACTTGACTTTATATATATATATATATATATATATATATATATATATATATATATTACTTGTTCAATCTACATTTCAGAACCTTACAATGATTCAAATTGGATACTTTTAACATAATTTAATTTTAATTTTTACATTTTTCGTTCAATAATTTCACTAATTTTTGATCGATTAAATGCCTCGTATAAAACGCGTAGAAAAATATGTATCTACTTTTTGAAGTAAGATTCTAATCGAAAAAATAAAGTTTTCAGATACTTTTATGCAAGCACCATTCATAGAAGCTTCAAGCTTGTTTTAAGTACTGAACCTCTTTCCTTCAGGTAACCTGACCAACACCATGGACGTCCTCAATTGGCTGAAAAAGAACAGATACAGGACAAGAGAACTGAACCTGTTCATGTTCTCCATCATCGCCATGGGGGCGGTGTTCATCCAGTACACGTGTTTCCTCAAATTTCTGTTCGAACCGATGGTGGAGAAACAAAGCTAGCCGATATCAGAGGCGGCCCTTCAACTTCAAATGATGTGTGATACACTAAGTGCCCGGATATATTCACCGCATTCCTCGTCTCATCTAAGTTATTTCTCATGAAGCTCCAATCACCTCTCATTTCATTATTTGATCTTCCCAAAATCTCTTCCTTACACACACGAGCTAAAAATGTAAATATTGTCACACCCAAAGAAAATTTTATGGAAATTTATAAGGATTACTCTTTTTTTTAAGTTGTACAATGCTGCTCCATGTCGGCAATTCTCGACATTTGAGCAGACGAATGCCATTGGGGAAAAATTGGAATTTTTTAACATCCCCAGCATTGGGAAAAGAATTAATTTATTTACAACATTGGTATGAAAAGAAAGCACTGTTTTATATAATTCTTTTTCTTCCATGATTCAAAAAGTACTCATATTTTAATAATCATTATGAAATAAAACTTCCAATGTTGTTCAAGTATTTTGTAAATTATAAAGAAAATTCCAATGTATTTCTTTCCGGTGAATTGTAAACACCCCCCTTGTAAAATGTTTAATGAAATTATACGTTCCAAATGCTGAGAATTGCTGCTCCATATCTCTAAAGGAAGAAACATTGTAAAAATGGGAACTTTCAAACTTTATCGTAATATTTAAGTAATTCGAATAAGAATGAATGTAAGAACATTATGTAAAAAATCGTTACATAAACAATGGAATTTTTTCATTTTATCTCATTTTCTTTTATGAACATTAAAATTTGTTATTTCTTTACACGTCTTATTTCTGTTCATACACTTCTTATGTGTTCTAAACTCAAATTTGACAGGCCATTTTTCAAAATAAGCAGATGAAATCAAATTTAAAAATCACTAATTTATTTGTAAAATATTTTTTTAAAAAAAGCCGTATAAATTTTTAAGTAATAATACACAACCTGAAACTACTATAGGATTTCTCACATTTTACGTATTTTCAACAGTAAGATAAATCTGTTTGATGCCATTGTAAAGCAGTTTTTGAGCGTCTTTTTGGTAGATTCTTTTGTAGAATTGTTCTCTTATGTCTACTTGAGTAGTATTTTGCAAAACTCTCAGATAGTATTCTTTTTATTATTCCCCGAAGAGCCAAAACATTATGAACACCCACCCAATAACACGTCGCACCACTTTCTACCTGCAAAACAGCTGCAACTTGCCTTGGCATGGATACCACAATTTCTTGGTAGATGACTGGAGACAGACTGTACCAATTGTCTAAGCAGTGGTCTCGTAACGTCAAGATATTCCCACATGAAAATATTTGATCTCTGAGCTGCCTTACTATGAAAACCCCAATGTTCCCTATCAGATTAATATCCGCTGAGTTAGGTGGCCAAGATATTAATCGGAATTCATTTTTATGCTCCTCGAATCTTTCTAACACAATTCTTGCCTTTTGACACGAAACATTATTCTGTTGGAAGATTCCATTTTCAGTTGGGAAAACAGGCGCCATATAAGGTTTCCATTGATCGGCAATTGTGGTCAGATCACCGAACAGCTTTCCTGATTTTTTATTCTGAAACTGTCCCAGAGCTACCCATGAGAACTCTCAACAATCTATGATTGGCTTATAATTACGCGATGATATTCTACAACTTTCCTTGTCCCTTCTACTTGAACTAAAGGTTCCAGGTAAAAGCATAATACCCTTATTACCTGGCTGGGTATATGGAAGGAGCAACTGTTCGACTGTGGAAGACGGAACACCCTGCCAAAGCCATCAGCCTTATGAATGAGAAATCGTAATTCATTCAATCAGGAAACTCTCTTCTACTTATTTATGATCAAGTTTTAACGTTTCAGAACCCTTTCTAGGCGTAGTAGGTAAGGAATTTTGGTCAACAGAGGCCCACGAGAGGAGTGTCTGCTGTGCAGTCCCTAATTCAACAGTGTCTGCTGAACTGTATGTTCCGAAACACTTACACTTGGAACTGCACTGCCTTGGGCTGTCAGCCTGAGCCCCTGTCAGGTGTTGAGAATTTAATAGAGCACACGATCTCTGCGAGAGATCGTTTCTGGAATATTGGGGACAGCTTTCGTCTCATATTGTGACCTTTTTAATTTAAAGTGTTACTGGCGCCAATTTTACTTTACCAAGCGGTACAGTTTCCGACGTTCTTTGTCTTTGACGACGCGTGGACGTCCAACAGTTACTTCTGGCTTTACCCTCATTTATCCACTTGGCATAAATACTCCAAACAGCAGAACACGAACAGCTATCGGATAGACTCGTTCTCTCAAAGACCGGCCGCCTTTCCCCCTCATGTGCAAGATTGATAACTTACAGTCTCCAGCTGTACTGAAATGCAACTTTTTCTTAATCATCCGTGTCATCCAGAGGAGTTCATTGAAAATGTTCATAACATTTTGGCTTGACTGTGTCTATGTAGGCAGCATTTTTGGGTCCATTTTAATTCAGGTTTTTAGATCACACATAATTTGACTTGGACAACCAGTAAAAAACTGTAAATAGTTTTTTTTATTCAACAAACTTGCAAACTTCTGAGCTTGAGAACTGTAACAAAAGTAACGCGCGTGGTAATGACAAATATCAGATAATTAAGCGTGAAGGAGAAAATTAAAAATGAAAATTACAGCTCAAATTTAATTAAAGTATAAATATAAATGCCATATCTCTTCGGATCTTTTCTCGAAACGCACCAAACTAGAAGTTGTAATATTTAATTAGTTTAGCAAGAAAATGGTTCTCTTTTTATGCATACGATTTTAAGTTATGCGGTTTTTATGGCAAGAAAAAAAAATTTTTTATTCAATTTAATTCTTTCGTCATTCTTTTTCTGAAAACCCTACAACTCTACTATTACGCAATCAATACAAAAAATTTTTATTCATATTTAATTCTTTTTGGTGATTCACTTTTTCTGAAAACGAATAAGAATAACAACTACAACTCTACTATTGCAATCAATATTTATTCATATTTAATTCTTTTTTGATTCACTTTTTCTGAAAACGAATAAGAATAACAACTACAACTCTACTATTACGCAATCAATACAACGAAAGAATTTCTCCTTTATTAGAAAACAAAACTTTGTGAAAAAAGGTTACTACGAAAACCGGAAGATAAATTTACTCAAGTGAATTGTAAGTTTTTTTTTTATTTTTTTAGTGCGTAATTGTACATTAAGTTTTCTCTATAATTTTTAGTCCTCTTAAAGAAAATGTGTGACAATATTAAAAAAAAAAAAAAGTGCAATTTCGCTAGAAACCAAAATTAAAATTCTCGATTGCTTGGCGAAAGGAGAAAGATTAACAGCAGTAGGTAAACGTTTTCATTTAGGCGAATCTACTATAAGAGCAATAAAAAAAATGAAGCGGCAATAAGAAAATCAGTCAGATCTGGTACAAATTTTTTAAAATTTTCATCATATTCAAGAGACACTTTAATAGAAAAAACTGAAAACAATTTGGATTGAAGATTTAACTATTCCGTTAGATGGACATTTAATCAAGATGAAAGCCCTTAAAAATTTTACAGGAGTTAAAAGAATCAGAGCCATACATCTTACTGAGTAATCCACAATTCTCTGCCAGCACAGGGTGGTTAACTGGTTTTATAAAAAGACATTCTTTTCATAATCTAAAAATAAAAGGTGAGGTGGCTTCTGCAGATGAAGAAGCTGCTAGAAAATATCCTGAAAAGTTAGCTAAAATTATTAAAGATGGAGAATATTGCGCTCATCAAGTCTTCAATGCTGATGAAACAGGATTGTTTTGGGAAAAAAATGCCAACCCGTACTTACATTGCAAAATCCGAAAAAAACTGCCAGTGGTTTTAAAGCTGCTAAAGATTACTTTATTGCTGTGCAGCAATGCATCTGGCGATCGAATGTTAAAACCGCTGCTTGTAAATCGATCTTTAAAACCACGTGCATTAAAAGGAAAAGACTTAAATACACTGCCCGTACATTGGATGGCTAACAAGAAGGCCTGGGTAACAACGGCTATTTTCACTGAATGGTTCAATAAATGCTTCGTACCCGAAGTTGAAAATTATATGAATGAGATGGGTCTCGAATTTAAGATCTTATTAATTCTTAGTCATCCAATCTTAAACATCCAAATATAAAGGTAGCTTTTTCCCTCCAAACACAACGAGCCTAATTCAACCATTAGATCAGGGAATTATTTCAACACTTAAAAAATATTATGTAAAATTCACTTTTCAATTCATTTTCGATAAACTGGAATCCGAAACAATAACAGTTACTGAAGCTTGGAAACAATTTAATATCTTGAACTGTGTAAATCATGTTGCATTAGCAATTGCCGAAATAAAATCACAAACTTTAAATGCATGTTGAAAGCTGCTTGGCCTGAATGCGTATCAAAGGAAACGAATCAAATAGAGCAATAGTAACATCAGGCTAAGGAAATAGGTGGGAAGGTTTTGATGATTTTGGCGAGCATGATATAGGAATTGCTTGTGGACGAAGCCCTAAATGATGATGATATTTTGGAAAGTATGGTAGATATTACTAAAGATTTGGAAAAGTAGATAGCGAACCGAAGAAGATGTTACTCCACTGGACGAAAAATTACTTCGGGAAGGCCTTCAACTTTCCGGTAAATTGGCAAATTTTTTATTCAAAATGATAATGATGTAGAACGCGCCTTAAAATTCCAACGTGATCTGAAATTTTGTATGTCTGGCTACAGAGAACTCTACAAAGAACTAGTGCCATCACAGAGTTTGATTACTGACTACCTTGTCAAAGAAAAAAAAAATCACTGAAGTTCCTGAAGAAGCATTACCATGTAGATCTGATGACGTAATTTTATCTTTAGTGATGAAAGTGATCTTGCACCAATCCACAAACGGGTTCCACATTATCAGACAGCGAATAATGATGAAAAAATTCTTAATATGATTTTAAATGAAGTTTTGTTTACATAAAGTTTTGTTTTTGTTTTTAACATACATATGTGCCATTTATTAAAATATGATGGAAAAAAAAATAAATCTTATTATTTATAAATCTTTTTTATGCGATTTCTGGTGCATTTTAAAACATTATTTGGGTTTTTATGCGATTTTTGAATTGGAACGTATCCATCATTTTGCATATAAATGTATGTCTTTTTTGTGCGATTTTTTTTTATGCGGATTTCCCTGGAACGCATCTACCGCATAAAAAAAAATTACATGGATCCACAAAAATAAGCAGAATTGATGGAACACTAAATTAATAGCAAATCTTACAAAATTAAATAAAAATAAACCTGGAGATTTCAAAAATAAATTGTCTTAACAGGTTTTTTACATACATTTGATTTTTTTTTGTTTAAAAACACAATGAAAAATATCATCACAATCAAGAAAACAATTTATACGTTACTGATAATAAAATATGGGATATTATCATCAGAAGTTTCAGGTGAGTAGATAAATAGACAATGGTTATGGATTCCTTTCTTGCTCTTCTAACTAGAAATGAAAAATTGAAATTAATTGCTGTGGAATAGTGAATGGAAAGCGTTATTAAAGTTCCTTACAACTAGAGCAGAGGAGGCCAACCTGTGGCATGGCGGAGTTGTAACTGTGGCACGTGATGACTTAGTAAAAAAAATTTAAAAATTGAAAATATAGGAATATATATAAGTGAAGTGGACGGCGCTACGCGCTACTTCAAGCCCCCCTTAGTATCCCCCTTCCAGGTGGCTACGAAGGGAAGGAGAGGGCAATGACTCCGACGGAAGAGGCAGCGAGAGAAGAGACATTAGAACACAGGAGAAAAGATACAGAACGCAAGAGAGGCAGAAGCACATCGGCAGAGCAGTAATAGCTCTTAAAAAATAATGAAAGCCAATTAGGCAACGATGCGTGTTTAAATGTTTCACTCCATTCATTAATTGTTATTCATTTTATTTATTCTTATTTTAAAAATTAGCAGATTATTCTGGCAAATCCCCGTTTACGAATTCATCCCATTAACAACATAAGATATATATATTATGTTTACAGTAAAATATTAAGTAACCACATTTTAAATAATGATTCATTTCAAAAATCAATTCACAATAATAGAGAAGATGATAATCGTCTTTTAGCTTTGAACAAAAAAAAGACTGAATATTCATCTAAATAATATTAAATATCCAAAAGTATTTTTTTAACACCAAAATTTCATAAAAGCCCTATAAAATTCCGTACTATCACTAATGGATACAATACATATATCACGAAGTCTGGGAAGATCTTACAATCTCTTCTTCAAAATCTAATTGATAATTTACAAAACACGAAAATAATTAAAAATAGCTTAGAGATTGCTAGAGTTACTAAGGATATGTTAATTTTTTCCATGCATGGTTTTGATTTCGAGGACCTTTTTAATTCTATAGATATTGACGATATGATTAAGGTTCTACAGTTAATTTATGATAAATATGAATTATATACTTCAATGAAAAAAGAAAAATTTGATATTCTTGTTAACCTCGTATTAAAAGAAAATTTCATTACATTTGATCAGAATCTTTATAAACAGATCAAAGGATTACCTCAGGGTGGTCCAGCTAGTAATTGTTTAGCGAACCTATATTTACATTTTTTTGAAATAGATCATGTTGTAAATGATTCTTACTTAATTTATCGTTATATAGATGATATAATAATTTTTGGTAAAAATAGTGAATACAAACCAAATATTACGTTCTACCCTGATTATCTCAAGCTCCTTAAAACATTCAACTTCAACTCTAATATGGTGGAATTCTTGGATTTAGACTTGCATCTTATTAACAATAATGTAGTCAGTAACATTTTTGACAAAAGCGATTCGTTTAAGTTCCATATAGTTAAAATTCCCGTATGGAATAGTAATTTACATATATCAATTTACAGAAATATCATTTTGAATTTTTTATTTAGAAATGATAACTTAACTACCCACAAAATAGATAAATACAATAATATAAAAAAAAATTTTCAATGTTGTTTAGATCATGAATACCCTTTTAATTTCTTAAGAACTTATATTCATCACAAATACAATAACCGTCTTGCTACTTCGAATTCCAAAACCACCACACAACAATAGGAATTCAAAGTCAGCTTGTTAGTGGTCTTGCTGTGAAGATTATATCATAACACTCATATCACAGTTTACATTTTTTCCACACACATCTTGAACATCTTACACATTGCTGACAACCAACCAAATTAGAGCCTAGCAAATTTATATTTTTGACAATCAACCAATTCAAATTTTACCATATTTGATTGTCGTCATTTTATACCTGTCTTTGCTGGCTGGTTTAAAAGTCAGCTCAAAAGATGTGTTTATGTATTTTCGAATTTTTTAACTTGGTGAATAATTGATTTTCATTAATGGCAAGACGCTTGATTCTCTTCGTAAAAGCTTTGTGAGTAAAGAAATTTTGTTAAATTATTTTTTGAAAGATACTTTTCTTATGTAATTGTTTTAGCATTTTCTACTTTTCTTAGGTAATTATTTTATGATTTTTCTGCATTAACAGTTTGGGAGAGTTTGTTACATAATAGTAGTGAGTGGTTTTATCATGCTCTCTGAGTTATCCATACTGTGAAGTTTTGTTTATTTTATTTTATTTGATTTTCCTACCTAGTTGCAAAGGGGGAAGGTTGGCGCCTTCAAACTAGTTTAACTTAACTTATTCGGTCCTAAGTCCGAAATTGCTTTCTGACTCGCTAGGTTCTTCTTTTTTGTAGTTTTTTTTTTATTTCTCTATAATTTTGTTCTTCATGTTCAGCTTTTATATTTTTATTACGCTATTTCTTGTTATGTTCTTTATCTGTTATTTCTTGTTTTTGATATATAATACATATTTCTTTTATATATATATATATATATATATATATATATATAACATTTTTTTTACAACTTAACTGAAATGCAGTTGTCTCACAGACAAAAAAAAACTCTCAAAATTTATTTTCAATACATTTAAA
Organism: Trichonephila clavipes; assembly: GCA_019973935.1. NCBI lineage: Eukaryota > Metazoa > Arthropoda > Arachnida > Araneae > Nephilidae > Trichonephila > Trichonephila clavipes. Next base: position 140,882 of record BMAU01021438.1, read on the forward strand.
TGATTTACAATAGAAATTAATCATGTATAGCACAGATTCCAACCCTGGGCCATGGACCGGTAACGGTCTATGGATCAAATAGTACCGGGCTGCACAAAGAACATTAAATTATTTGCATTTTATTTACTGCCGTGTATTTTTTTCTCAGATTTGTGAGACTTTTTCTCTCTCTCTCTCTGTATATTTATATATATATATATATATATATATATATATATATATATATATATATATATATATATATATATATATATATATATATATATATATATATATATATATATATATATATATATATATATATATATATATATGTAGGATTTCCCTTTGAAACATTTGTAAAAGGTTGAGTGATATCCTTTTCAGAGGACCATAAATCTCAATTTGATTTATTACTGCATTCCGAAGCAGCGCCACCTAGTGAGCTTTCGTAGCTCCGGCTTGAATAATTTTTCGGCAGAGGCCAACTAACTACTGCTTGATCAACACATCGCGTCTACCGCATTTCCGCGCCCAACGCGGCACCGCCAGTCCTAACATCCAATAATGAGAAAGGTTCATTTCCCCGTCTTCTAAAGGTATTACTCAACTTTTAATTAACTTAATTCCTGCATTTCTTTCTATTTGTAATTATCTTTTTTTTGTAAATATTTTCCTTTAAGTTTAAATAAATTTTCTCTTTTACTTAAAAGAAGTATTCGTGTTTTAATGACTTAGATTCATTTAATTCATCACTCACCCTTAAATACTTACCCCTAGACAAGCCACCTCGCCAATCTAAAATCCCGCCTTCTGAAGAGTCTGATTTTTATTCGAAGATTTATTCGGACTCCCACAGAAATAATTGGGGGCTCGGCCGGGATTTGATTTCGAAAATCTTCTCTAAATAATAAGTTGATAACCTTCTCTCTTCTTCTTTAAAAAAAAACCCATTTTTGGCTGCACGCCTAATTTATAAACGGACTGAATCGAAAATGCGGATTGCCTCTCATAACATACTAACATTTAGGTGCTTCAAGTTATTTTCAGCCGTGTACAACAACTACAAGAGTTTCACAAGTCCAGATCCAGGAGCCTTTGAAGTTTGTTTTCAAGTAATTAATCACACGTCGTCAACTGTATCAGGTACTTTTTATATTGTTCTTCAAAAGGAAAAAAATCTAAAAGAATACGTGAGTCACCGTTAATTTGATTATGAAAAAATTGTTGTAGTCGATTTCATGGAATAATTTATATTTTTAAATTTCATGTGTGTTTTTCTGAAATACTACTTTTCTATTTGTGTATAGAAATTGTATCAATTAAAATTTTCTACAAGTATATCTTTTAAAATATTAAGAAAGTCGTACGCAATATTCAAGTTTGTATCTCATTTAATAAGGAATTGCTATCTCATTTAATAAGGAATTGCATTTCATGTATGTGCGAAAAGCTTTCATTTTTTGGGTTGCGTCATTGACCTTGAACTAAGAAATTAATGTTTTCCATTCCTAAACATTACCGTTTCGAAGCGATCGTAATTTCGATGACTCATATAGTTTAACATTTCTCTTGCAGATGTTTAGTAATTAATTATTTTTTACGAGTATTCCAGAAATATATTTTGAAAGAAATATGCTATGTTTTTAGAATTGATGAAGGATCGTGTGTAATCTTATTTTAATGTTGTGTATTTTATCGTTTAATATATAAGTATTTTGAGTTCATTTTTGACAGAATTATTATGCTGAAACATGTGTTTATCCTTTAAATTTGCTGATGAGATCCTAAAAAGATTTTATTTTTATTAGTGTAATAAAAAATATATACGAGATTTTTCTTCATTGAATAACTTCTAATTGTTTGCTTTTTTCAGCAAAGAACTTTATATTCCTTAACTTTTTCATATCGCAATTAATTTAATCACTGTTTCTAAACAAGATTTATATTTATTTTTTCTTTCAAATTCTTTTTGCATTTGTTATAACGAAATGAGATAACTGATATATTAAATGGTTTAAAAAAAAAAAAAAAGGTTTTGTTTTTAGTTGAAATTAATGATTTGACTACTTTAAATTAAGCATTACGTATTTTAGCTCGCATTGAAGAGCAAAAAGAAAAATTACGCATTGAAGAACGAGAAGAAAAATTACGCTTCGAACAATTGAGGTTAGATGAGCAAAAACGCAAAGATGAGTTTGAGTTGGAAAAGTTAAGAATCCAAACACAATCCAAGTTAGGCGCTGATACATCCAAAGAAAGTGATACTAAATTTCTCGTCAAAGAAGTTTCAAAGTTTATACATCGTTTTGATTTGAAAGAAGACATCAGTCTTTATCTAAAATTATTTGAACGTCAAGCGCAAAGATTGAATATTGATCAAGAAAACTGGGTTTCTCATCTGTTAGGCTTGTTACCGACGGAAGTATCTCACATCATAGCGAGAGAGCCTGACGATCAAGCTAACTCTTACGAACACGTTAAAGATTTACTGCTGAAACGCTTTAAACTAACTCCAGAAAAGTTTCGACAACTATTTGTCACTCACCAAAAAGCATCTGAAAGAACATGGATTGATTTTTACCATGAGTTAAACACTTACTTCAACGGATGGATAGATGGATTGAAGATAGATACTTTCAACAAGTTATCAGATCTAATCATAACAGATCAACTCAAACGAAAAACTCCTTTTGAATTTAAAGAATATTATCTTGATGAATGGGCAAATATGAACTCCCCTGTTCAATTAGCAGAAAAACTAGAAGAATTCGAAGACTTTAAAAGGACTCTGAAACAAAAATCGAGTGGTCCAAATGTGAAGAAACAAGAATTCAGATTCACAGAAAAGAATCGCAGATATGAATCACCAGGAAAATTCGAGTATAACAAGAAAGATAAGAAGTTTCCAGCGTCAACGAATTACAACAAACATTACGAAGCCCCTGTCACCAAGTACGAATCTGTTCAAAGATATCAAGACAGCGCGCAGAAAGGGTATTACAACAAAAATTACGAGAAACACTCAAATCACAATGCTTCCAAGCATGCTCAAACAAACTATTCAAAATCACAGAAATTCAAAAAACCTCCAAAAGAAACTTGCACACTCATCGTTAAGGAAGGTTTACGTACTAAAGAGATATTTTTGGAAAGTTGAAAATCACGGCGCTCATAGACAGTGGTAGTACCGTAAGTTTGCTTCGAGAAAACACAAGCAGAAGAATAATGGATCCAACGAAATTATCGAAGAACAAGATGCTTCTCACAGGTATTGGTGAAGCACAAGTGACAACTATCGGTTCCTTTGAACATGAGTTCAAAATAGATGATGAAAATTACTCGTTAACTTGGCATGTTGTACCGACTGATAAATTAAAATTCGAAGCAGTTATTGGATCAGATCTTTTGGAACAAGCATCGATAAGTTTTACTAAAGAAGGAGTTAAATTCAACAAATATGAGAATCATGCACAGCTTATGCAAATATCTGCTGAAAATCTTCAAGAAGAACTAGACCTACGTCATGTTGAAAATCGTCAAATCAAGAAGGAACTTGAAAAGTTAATTCAAGACTACAAGCCAGAAAAAACAGCATCTACTGACGTCACAATGAGAATTATTTTAAAAGACGAAGAACCAGTCTGTCAACCTCCTCGTCGACTAGCTTTCACAGAAAGACAAGAAGTAAACAAACAGATAAAAGAATGGCTCAACGAAGGCATTATACGTCCGAGTTCTGCGGAATATGCAAGTCCAATCGTAATGGTAAAAAGAAAGATGGATCTTCGAGAATGTGCATTGACTACAGAAAATTGAATCAGAAGCTTGTGAAAGATAAATTTCCGTTACCTATCATCGAAGATGTTTTAGACACTTTGCAAGAAGCAAAGGTATATTCTACATTAGATTTACGCAATGGTTTCTTTCGCGTCGATGTTGACGAAGATTGCAGAAAGTATACATCCTTTATCGTCCCAGATGGACAATTTGAATTCAACAAAGTTCCTTTCGGACTAAGCACAAGTCCAGGAGTTTTCCAACGCTACATATCAAGTATATTTAGAGATCTTACTCGGAAAGGAATTGTAATCAGTTATTTAGATGATCTCGTCATTCCAGAGAAAAACGAACAGGAAGGTCTCGAAAAACTTAAAATTATTTTTGAAGTCGCAAAGAAATACGGATTAGAAATTAAGTTCAAGAAGTGCCAATTCTTAAAAAGAAAATTGAATTTCTAGGTCACATTGTAGAAAGCGGAACTATTAAACCATCTCCCACGAAGACACTAGCTGCCCGAAAATTTCCAGAACCAACAACAATAAAACAAGTACAAAGTTTTCTTGGTTTAACTGGATATTTCCCGCAAGTACATCAAGGATTATTCAAAGATAGCTAAACCACTTAGCGATTTAACAAGAAAAGAAAACCTCTTTGTTTTCGGGATTCAACAAAAAGAAGCATTTGAAAAATTGAAGAAAATCATGTCGGAAGGCCCAATCTTGCACCTCTACAAGTATGGAAGAAAAGCAGAACTGCATACAGACGCCTGTAAACAAGGGTACGGCGCAATTTTGTTACAAGAAGCAGAAGATGGAAAGTTACATCCCGTTTACTACATGTCGAAAAAAACAAATACAGCAGAAGAAAAGTATGACAGCTACGAATTAGAGGTACTAGCAATTATCAACGCATTAAAAGAAGTTTCGTGTTTATCTTTTAGGACAACCCTTTAAAATAGTAACTGACTGTTCAGCATTTCAGAAGACTATGCAAAAAGGAGCTAATTACTCGCATAGCCAGATGGGCGCTTCAATTAGAAGAATTCGATTATGAAATAGAGCACAGAGCTGGAAGTCGTATGAAGCACGTCGATGCTCTTAGCCGATATCCCGTAATGATGGTATGCAATGATACATTAACTTCAAAGCTTAAAAACGCACAAGAGGAAGATGACAACATCCAAACATTGAAATCACTTCTAGAGAAGCAAGAATCAGAAGAATTTTTTGAGCGAAATGGTATACTCTATAAGTACTTAAATGGTCGAGAATTAATTGTAACACCTAAAGCAATGCAATCTGAACTAATTAAATTAATTCACGAAAATGGTCATTTCTCAGTAGGAAAAACAGAAGAAATTGTGAAACAGAATTTTTTATCCCAAATTTATCCAACGTCGTTAAAAAAGTAATAATTAATTGTGTTCCATATATCTTAGCTAATAAGAAAACTGGCAAAAAGGAAGGGTTTTGAATCCTATTTCTAAGGAAAGCATTCCTTTAAGTACGTACCATGTTGACTTCATTGGTCCTTTACCCTCCACAAACAAAAATTATCAACACATTTTCACCGTAGTAGACGCATTTACCAAATTTACTTGGCTATATCCCGTCAAAACTGTATCTGCTGAAAGTGCCCTCGAAAAATTAAAACAACAGCAGAAGACCTTTGGTAATCCCATCAGAATTATCTCTGATAGAGGTTCAGCGTTCACTTCAAAATTATTCAACGACTACTGTGATGAAGAGAACATTCAACATCTACAAATAGCAACAGGTGTTCCTCAAGGAAACGGACAAGTTGAACGAATTCATCGAACTTTGATTCCAGTTCTCACCAAACTATCATTAGACGACTCAACGAAATGGTACAAATACGTCGACAAATTACAGAGAATACTAAATAGTACTATAAGTCGCAGTACAAAATGGACACCATTCGAACTATTAGTGGGAATCAAAATGCGTAACAAGGAAGACATCCTAATCAAAGACTTACTTCTAGAAGAAATGGCGAAAGAATTACTAGAACAAAGCGAATTTTTAAGAAACGATGCAAAAAGAACATCGAAACCCTACAGTCTGAAAATAGAAAGACGTATAACAGAAGAAGAAAAGAAAGCTTCGTTATACAAAGAAGGTGATTTAGTTGCCATCCAAAGAACCCAATTTGGAGCTGGACTGAAACTAAGACCAAAGTTCTTAGGCCCTTACAAAGTAACAAAAGTTAATTCCAAGGATAGGTATGAAGTGGAAAAGGTTGGTCAGCACGATGGACCGAACTCAACCACCACCTCTGCTGATTTGATGAAACTTTTTTATGCTTAATTGAATTTTTATATTAGTTATTATTTTTAATTTTTCTCATATCTCTCTTGAGAAATTAATAGATGTTCTATGGTAACACTCGTTTCCATTAATCATTTTATATTCGCTTGTAATATTTATTATATTTTCGTATTATTCATTATCTTTCTATTGATGCGAAGCATTTTATGGTTTAGTTAATTGTAGATCACAACATGGAATATTTTGTTTTTATATGCTTTATTTTAGGTCCGGAATTGTGAACATTAGGTATACATCTTTTCATCTGTAATATTTTATTTTATTATCTTTAAGAATCTTATTATTTGTCTTTATTACATTCATATTCCAATAATCATCAAATTTATAGTTGTAACTAAAAATAGTTTGTATTTAAAGTACTTAAGCTCTCAACATTTTGTAAGAGCTGAGAGACCAGCTCTGTCAGGAGAGGGTGATTCTGTAGGATTTTCCCTTTGAAACATTTGTAAAAAGGTTGAGTGATATCCTTTTCAGAGGACCATAAATCTCAATTTGATTTATTACTGCATTCCGAAGCAGCGCCACCTAGTGAGCTTTCGTAGCTCCGGCTTGAATAATTTTTCGGCAGAGGCCAACTAACTACTGCTTGATCAACACATCGCGTCTACCGCATTTCCGCGCCCAACGCGGCACCGCCAGTCCTAACATCCAATAATGAGAAAGGTTCATTTCCCCGTCTTCTAAAGGTATTACTCAACTTTTAATTAACTTAATTCCTGCATTTCTTTCTATTTGTAATTATCTTTTTTGTAAATTTTTTCCTTTAACTTTAAATAAATTTTCTCTTTTACTTAAAAGAAGTATTCGTGTTTTAATGACTTAGATTCATTTAATTCATCACTCACCCTTAAATACTTACCCCTAGACAAGCCACCTCGCCAATCTAAAATCCCGCCTTCTGAAGAGTCTGATTTTTATTCGAAGATTTATTCGGACTCCCACACACACACACACACACACACACACATATATATATATATATATATATATATATATATATATATATATATATATATATACATATATATTCCATGTTAAAGTACTTAAAACTTTTTTTGGTAAAACTTTTTATTTTATTCTGAAGGCATGTTCAAACTAAATTAAATCAAAATGATTAAATCAGAACAATCTAAAATAAAAACAATCAATGCCCCCCTTCGATGGACTGCGGTTAAATTGAAAAACGTTGACCAGGCCTAGGTGATAAAAAGGTTGGGGAGTAGTGTTATAAGAATGCGCCTGCATTATTGTGAGAGTCGGTCTTTCAGAGTCCTTTTCACTAGCGAGATTTTGGGATCTTAAAATATCTGGAAGAAAGCATTGAACTGTCTATTGAGTACTTGCTATTTTAGAATGAAGATTGGCTTTGTCATTTAACTTTTCTTACCGATATCATGGGACATTAAAATAATTTCAATTTAAAATTATAGAGCAAAATTGTATATATTTTCCTACCCTAGTTAGTGATATACCTTCTTTTGTAGACAAACCTTTTTTTTATCTTGATTTGGAGAAAAAAATTAACATATTTCACATTAATGTAGGAACTATTTACCAAAGTTAATAGTGTTTTCTGAGCTGTGATAGAGATTTAAAAATTTATATTCCTTTTTGCAGGATTCTTTCAATGTTAGGTTTGATGATTTTAAAAATCCTAAAAAATGAAGATCATTTCACAAATCATTTTTCTATTTCTTTGCAAAATATTAATTGTTACCCAGCTGAAATTCAAATCGAAATCATTGTCTACACTGAAAAGTATATATAAGAAATTATAATGATTTTTTAAAATTTATACTAACAAGTAATTTTCCCCAATTTGGATGTCTCATATCGTACACTTGATTCAGCATACGTTTGTGTGAACAAATTATTTCTCTATTATGAACACATGAAGTCAAATTAACTGAACTGATTAACAATAAATCTAAGTTTGTGCTTTGGTCTCCTTTGTTATATTATTTTTAAATTTTCACTATTTACACTTGCATTAAACGTGTGTTCCTTGCATAAAAACTACATAAGTCTATAAGTTTACCTTTTCATTTGTGTTCGAGAAGTTGTGAGTGGAACGCATAATTATTTTTTATCTGAAAGTGGCCACCGCGGAGCTAGAGAGTTCAGCGGATATTGACGACACACAACTGATGTTGGTAAAATGAGAAGGAATTTTCGCATTTCGACCCCATTGGTGTTTACTATTAAAATTCCGTGCATTTGATTTTCTGAAAATAACATATTTAAAAAACTGCTCTTATGTAGCATTGTTAAACTAAAATCGAGAGAGACTGTTTTTGTGGAACAAAGAAATATCACCGATGCATTCTGTGATCTTGCTTTCGTCGGAATCCGGAAACACATCCCCAACCCCATAAGAACCGAGAAGAAATCTGTGGTTGCTATGGAAACGAAGATGGCGTGAACAATGCCGGCACGTGGAGAACAGAAGACAGCCAGCAGGATTACCACGTTTGGCCAAACATCGCTCATTGTTAAATGTTTGGTAAAATCACATTACGACAGTGAAATAAATGATATAAATAAGAAGATTTGAAGCTTTGAATTTTCGATTTAAGTTGTCAATGCAGTTTAAATTTAAACAGGATTGAAATCTTCACGTCTTGTGAAGAATGGACAGAAGGTCCAGCTCAGGTGCTGTTCTCATTTGTCTGTTGTTCAAAAACAACGAAGCGTACTCGAGCGATTCAAACCTTCAGCTTGTCAAGGTGCGATGAGTAATAAGAGACAACTGGAAGTGTTCAAAGTAAAGTGGAAGAAATTATTCAAAGATTATTTTACACACATAAATTTTTTAAATGGCACTTCAAGTGGAAGAGTATTTTATCCTTGGCTCTTATAAAATATAGTATAAATTCAATTAAAAATGCTTTTCCTTCATTACGTTAAAATAAGAATTGATTCCATTTTAAAATTTGACATGAATTCAAATATTTTAAGCTTACACAGATTTTATTCAGAGGAGAGAAATATTCTTTTTTAAGTAAATTCGCTAAATTAAGCGAAAACCTTCTATGGAAACGAAGTTGAGTTGAAATAGTTTTCTCTCTTAAGTATTGCCCAAAGAATATTTTGTCATGACTGGCCCCTTGTGCAGAGAACTTGATGCGCGTTTAATCTGCCGTGATCCTCACGTTGGTGTAGAATGGATATTTAGGGAATAGGGTAAAATATAAAGAGTCCTCCTCGTCTTTTAAAAAAATTCAAATTTACAGGGTCAATACTAATACCTTTAGAGAACAACGCTCAAATCAAGTATATCTTATATAGAAAGTAATTATTTTTTCTCGTAAATTTATTTAAAAGTTTCATTTAATATATGAAATTAGACTGAGTCAGTTCATGCACGTGATATTAAAGCGGAGTTGTATTAGCTTTTATAAAGCGAAAAGAAACACAAAGTTTATTTAAAAGCATGCATTCCCCATTTTATTTTTTATTTGTGTTTTACTTATAACTGAAATATCTTCAAGTATATGAGTGGAAGAATTTTCTGATAAAGAAAGGTAAGCAGTAACTCCGTACAACGGAAGAACTTCGTAAAACAAATAGTGTGAAAAAAATGGAGTTACATTTGTCTTCTGAATAACAACACACGAGATGTTCGGTCTGGAATCAGTCTAGACAGAAGCTGTACAAATGAAGTCGAGCCTTTTGGCATAAATTATTCAAAACTTCATCCATCTCAATCACAGATTCTCCCACAAATCGATCTTTCAATACATCACAGGGAGTTGGGGGTCCTTCAGATGGCCCAATCGATTCGGTTGCTTAGTTCGAAAATCAAAAAGCATTGAATGTGAGTCAAAATAATACTTTAAAAATTATTTCAACTGTATCTACCTTTCGGGTCCGTTCTGCATTTGTGATGCGCATTAAGATTACTGAAGCTATTCTCTCAAGAAAAATTTAAAAATATTCCATCTTACAGGAATGATTCGATATTGATTACATAGAATTGGATGGTTTACATAATGCTACATATAGTTTTGCTTAATATTACTATTTCATCCAAAAAAGTATAATACTTAATTGCAATTAAAAATAATGTATTTTGGATGCGTTAAATTTGAAAAAATGAAAGCAGTTTCGATGGATGAATTATTTAAAAGTGTTCCCCTTTGATTTTATATATAAATATAGACAACAGAAATCTTAAGAAAATGGGCAAATTGCATGAATTTACATTCAATTCTTAGAATACCGATAAAGGGAATGTTGATTCTACATAGAATATAAAAAAATACATACAATATATAAAACTGAATTTTTATTTAAAAACTGCTTAATAATTCAAATGTTATTTGTATAATATTCTGATATTTATCTGGAGCCTCTTTTTTATATTTCTGGTTTTTCACACAACATCCTAAAACACCTGAGATGAGTATTATTTATGTTTACACCAAAATATTAATTCGGCATTGTAGATCAAGATTTTTTCTTGTTTTATCAGCAAACTACTCAAGTTTCTGAAACCGATTCTATTACGAAAAAAGAGAAAACAACAGTTTAATAAAAGTGACAAAAAATCGTTACATCGTCCTCCAAATCTGTACGCACACAATAATTCACTTTTTAAGTGAGAATAAGAAATTATTTGTTGGACATAGTTTTTCATACAAACTTCTCGAGTAGAGTTTAGTGTAATTTCCAGAGAAAAATAAAAATTGAGCCATATTGTGTAATGAATTGTCTGCAAAAAAGAACAACATCCCACTAGAAAGAAAAAACATAGATACAAAAAAGTACAGATAAAACATTTTCATGCTTAAAAACATTTGTTACTTTTGATTCGAATAAGATGACATGAATCAAACATTGATGTCGATGAAATAAACACGTACGAAGGAAGACATTAGCACTAGGTAATGTAAATACGAGATACACTCGCTCTTTCTAAATGCATTGGTATAGTTTTGTAATTTTACTCTAGAATACTTATACTCGTGTATAAAATATCGAACGATCTGATATCCTTGAGCACGAGTGTATATTCGGCTATTGCTGAATTTTAAGCTGAATTTTAGTTTACTTTCGAAGTGTACCTTCTAGCTTATAAATCGAATTTTAAGAAAAAAATTTATTGCATAAGATGGATAAGAATTCTTTTTTTCTGATTTCTTGATTTTATGCTTAATTAACGCTCCACTTTGAAGATGCAGGAGAAATATTGACGACGGACTTGGTAAATTTGAATCTCGGTCAAGTGATGACGATGACACCTGAGGTGGCACACACACACACACCCCTCTTCAAATTTCCATTCCAACGAGAGGACTGAATCTCAAAAAAATTAACGTGCATCACCTCTCTATACGATATATCTTCAAAGGCACCAGGACTCAAACCCATGACTCGGCCATGATGGTCACGAGTTTGCTACCATAACCACTCGGCTACCGTGGCCACTTTTCTAGTTGATTATCGCCTTTACTTCTACCTGAAGCTGACAAAAGCTCCCAAGAACATTATTTGCAGAGAAATAAAACATTAAATTTAAGCCCCAAGGAAAATGGACTAATTTGGCTCAATCCAGAATTAATTCATTATATTGTATGGTAGTACGAATCTAATAATTTAGCTTCATGGCAATATAATTGCAGCTTTTGCATTTAGCTACCACGATCCTCATAAGCAATAACACAAGAACTAATATACTGATCATTAAGAAACAAGAACACAGCAGACAAAAAATCTGTATATTAATGTAAATTCTATTTACTTAGGTTCTGAATTAATGGAGGGGTCTACAATATCTGTTGCGCGCTGGAATTCCGCGCGCAGTATTCGTCTGAAAGCAGTGACGTCATCCTTCATATTTTATTTTATTTTTTATGATAACGAGGTTTAAAAAGAAATGTGTCTTGTCGTGAGGGGCAACAGTTTTTGATTGTGTAGAAAAAGTAATAAAAGAAGAGAACAAAAAAATGGCGCTGTTGTTTTAAATGTTTATTTAATAATATCCATCAGTTACATATGTAAATTGTCATTTGTACTCGGTTAGAACAATGGTACATAAAATATTAATAGTACCAGTGACAATACATTTTATAGTCAAACATAATTTTTTTCCGCAAATTTAGAGTATTCAAAAATGGGAAAGCCTGCTATTGAATATTTTTTGTTCATAGCAATTTGAAAATAAGAAGTTTAATGTAAGGTATCTATTGTAACTTTAGAGTAGTTTTGCAGAAGTATTTGCAGTAATTTTACGTGACCGTGGTAGCCGAACTGTCATGGTTCTCAAACTCGAGACCAGGGACGTCTTGAGGCAAGGGCCGACTGGGCTTCGTTTCTTTCCCGTCTCTATCTTAATCAGATCGTGATCCGGATAATTTTCGTGAAGTATTATTTCCGTACATATTCTCCAAAAACCAGGGAATTTCAACTAGCAAAGTCTCAAGACTGTGTTATTATGTGAGGGCGGTGCTGTCAACGTCTAGGCCTAGTGCCCTAAACAATCATTCCACTCGTCAAAATGCAACCATCGGTCGAGTCGGTTTGTTACACTGTGAGCGTTGTCCATTTATTTGTTTCAAATTACCGTTTATACGAGTATTTGACATTGCGTGCTATAGACTGTGTCTACTTTTAAGGATCCCAGGTAGGGCCTACTTTTGCCTCAAAAAGTCTCTGATCGTGATCTTGGTAGCTGATTGGTTATATTCACGAACTCGTGGCTGGGTTGTTGAATCCTGGTGGCAGTGAAGACCCAAAGGGAGCGATGCATCTGTCCAGGCACTTTCGTAGGGTGCAGAAGTTCGGAGAATGAGGTACCACTTCAGGTGTCGTTCTCGTCGCCTGACCATGTCTGCTGTTCGTAGCCCTCGGATAGTTCAAACTGCAAAAAAGAAAAAAACATCAACAGAAATTCACATAACTCAACAACTGCTTAAACGTGAACTTTCTATACCAAAGTATATGCAAGAAACACACAATAAAAAAATTTTATACCGCAAAAAATTGAATTTATTCATTTTGCTTCGGGTTTTATTTAAATAATTGAATAACAAACATCAATTCATTACATTAAATTCATTACAATGAATTTTAGTTTTAAAGAGTAGGATGTTTCACGAATGGAAAATATAGCACCATCTCATTGATAATTATTCTTTCATCTGATCTATGGAACGATTTTAACCTAAAACATTTGCTTTCAGGGATAGATTTTAAATAACAGGCGCTTAAGATCAATTAAAAAGCTGCAAATGCCTTAAAATACGATTCTATTAAAAATTAATGTAATATAAAATTGTATGTTTGCCTGAGTGGGAATCACGTTAAGTTTGCATCAATTATTCGATAAAAAAATATTTAATTCCAATATACATTAAGTATCACTTCATTCTTAAAATTTAATTCGGTACATTGGAAAAAAACTCAGACTAAACAACTAATAATTTCTTATAGATGAAGGGAAATATGAATCATGTTACACGCAAGCTATAGTTATAGCTGATTTTTGTATAAATTTTTAAAAACATTTTCTCTCTTAAAATTTTACGGAGAAATATGCTGCGAAACATTTGGATTTACTTTTTTGGGAGCCTTCTGTATCTGTTGCTTCCAAATTATTATTAAAAATAATAAATAAGAAAACTATTTTTAAAGTACTGGGAATGGGGGGAAAAATTCCTGTAATTTTCATTTTTATTAGTAGTTTCTTAAGAAAAAACTCCCACACACTTCCTAATATTTTGTGTTATTCAGTTGATGTTATAAAAACAAAGTATACCGAATACATCTTCCTGTGACCACTTTTTGAAAATAGTAATTCAGAGAATTTACATCGTTAAACCATGGAACCATTTCCCAACACAAGAGAAAAAAGTACATGTTTTGCAAGAAGAGGCATTTTTTTCTATGAATAATATTTCTTTCAAAAAAAGTATTTCCCGAATCACCGAAACAAAAACAAATTCAAAGCACATTTTTTTTCTGTGAAGAAAAAAAATATTTTTACACTTACCGTTACAATTCAGGAAAATTACTCCATTTTTAAAAACTTAAAGCAATGAGAAATTCGTTGTATACGAATGGCCTGAATTTTTAGGAATTTAAATTAACAAATTCTATATTCGGGAGTAAACCTTAAGGATTAGTTGTACATCTAAAAAATGTTTATACATGCAAGTAGTAAATTGATTTCGAGAAAAAGCGAAATAAAAATACAATCGTGCATCATCAACTGTAATTTCCAAAATCCGTTGTGTTTGGTACGCTTCCAAGCTTTCTATTGAAAGTAAAAATGTTTATAAATACTTGTAAAATATGTTTACAGACGTATCTTTTGGAAAAAAATAAATCTCGCATGAACAATTCTGTTACATATTACCTAAGATGTCAAAATATTTCTTGTTGCCAATATGTGTAAGAAATAATTGGCAAATAAATTTTGCAACTTAATAATGAAGCAACAATCAGATTTCTCAAGCAAATCTTTTAACCAATAAACATTTTCAATTAGGATTAATTATCTCATCAATAGTGAAAGCGGACTCTTGGCGCGAGAGTTGGCGACCACCAGAGACCGCCAACTCCCCCAGAAGTGATTGGCTGCACCCGAGATCAAACAACGCTTGGCATCGAGCGCTCTTGAGCTTCGAATACTGTGAAGGCGACGCTGGCATGAAGAATTTGTAACAGGTATTCTTTTCATTCCATTCACGCGTTTCTCATTTTGTTTCAAATTAATTTGGGGTCTTTTGTTCTAAATTCGTATCGAAAAACCGTGGGATGGAAATTGAAATATGACGCATTTGAAGAATATAAAAGCGAGAATTTCAGTTTTTCCCCCGGGTATCATACCCGCTTAGGAGTCGATTGTCCAACGCGCCTCATTTGCAGTGCCTTACTAAAATATTTTTAAAATGGATTTGAAAATAAGGATTTTATTTTAAAAAAATGCAATTCTCTCTCTCACTAATTCGAAATTCTGGGGGGAAAGGGGAATTAAATTATTTTAATGTACTCTTGTTTGTGTTATGTACATTCTGTAAAGATATATTCGAGATCAAGATGGATGATTAAGCCATTTATTCTCAGAAGATAAAATACTCCTAACATATCTCTTGGAAAAAATTCTCATCATGTATATGTTGCTATTTTCTTTTAATAAAAGCATTACGACAGATTTTTTCCTTTATTGGTTTTACAAATGATCTAATATTCATATTTTGAAGGATTGCAATCTAATAACACATGTAAAAAAATATTAAAGCTTCACAAATCTAATTTTTAGATTAAATTATATAGAATATATATATATATATATATATATATATATATATATATATATATATATATATAAATTCAGATTAACACTGAGGTTAATTTTTATTAATA
Source organism: Trichonephila clavipes (assembly GCA_019973935.1). Taxonomy (NCBI): domain Eukaryota; kingdom Metazoa; phylum Arthropoda; class Arachnida; order Araneae; family Nephilidae; genus Trichonephila; species Trichonephila clavipes. Next base: position 156,361 of record BMAU01021438.1, read on the forward strand.
AATATATAAAAGGAAACATTTTTTGGTAAAGCATAAAGAGAAATATATTTCCTCATAGATGTGATATCGGCTTGCTAATTTAATTAAAATTTATGTTTTTCTCTGTTTAAATAAGTTTATTCTAAATCACCTTTTTTTTATTATTTAAGCTGTTTTGTCGGAGATCCAATGCAGTTACGTTATCTAACCTACAAAGTATAAAAATATAAACTGTTAGATAAAATTCACGGCAGATTCTTTAATTTCTTTGGAAAGTTGAGAGCACAAATGCAATCTCTGCCTGCACTTATTTTTACGCTTGCTTGCAGTTAATTTGAACAATTCAGATAAATTAAGATTTATAAACGACTATCTAAAAATTAGAGAAATCGGGAAATATTTATAAACACATACATACTAATCGAACATTGTTAAATATTTTAATTATTAAGTAGCCTCCATGCATCTCTCTCTCTCTCTCTCTATATATATATATATTGTTAATTTTTTAGTACTCTATTAATTATTTTTACAAGTTTTCCAACAATGTAACTCACTTTATTTTGTTTCATATAATTCTATTCTTTTTATTTTTTCAGAATACATATAACTCGGAATATATTTTCTTGAATAAAAGAATTGTAGGATAACTGTTCCTATTTTATTTTCGGGAGATTTTTGGTTTTATGGAGATGGTGTAGCTCAGCTGGGATAAGAAGCCACAATAGGGCAAATGTGAATATCAATGCAACTCTTTGCTGCCAAAATTAAACATTACAATTATAAGTTTAATATTGTAGCTCTAAGCCCTCGTTGGTAAATTAGGTACTCTTACATGCTTCAGCATTCAATCTTATGTTCAATCTGCAGGAAACTTTTACAACCTAGGAGCTTGGGTTTATGACATTTCACTTTAATTTGGAATTCAATATTTTATGAAATACGAATTTAATCAGTTGCTTTCATTTTTTTTCACATTTCTGAATAAACTTTTTAAGTAAAAAGATGTTTTTATCCTCAATTTTTTTCGATAAGGCAGGGGGGAGATTGAAGTACTTTATGAACTTCCTAACTGCCCCAATGGTGCTGTTAAATGTAAAATTCCCCTCTTCGCACAAAATAGTTCTTATTTCAAAAATCCACTTATCTAAGCTAAATTGTATACTTTGTTCTAGAAATATTTTTAATCAAACTCTTCAAGGAATCTATCAATAAAAATGTTAGCAATTTTATAATTTTTTTTACAATTATTTTTTCACATCATTTGCTTTAATAAGTTGTTTTAAAAGCAACTTATTTTTGAAAATGAAGTTAAAAGTACATCCATTGTGCTATCACTCTCAATACTAATAAACATTTACTTCCGCCAAAGTAAACATCTAAGGAAATTGTTTACGCATGGGGCTGTTCTCAGACATCAGATTTCTGAAAGAGAGAAAAAAAAGAAGAAAATGTAAGAATTTTTTCTCTTTTGTCCTTTCGTTTTTGTTTTGTTTTTGTGTGTTCTTCAAATATAAAATAGTTTTATAAATACTTCTTCTACCTCTCTTCTTCTAAAATATTCTTGATAATTTGTATTAAAATTCTTTATGAAACAATTAAAATAATTAGGAAAAGCGATTTTGTACAAAGAGAACTAAATCTAATTCTTCAACGCACTTTTTGAACTGCTCCTTTTGTTGACAACATTTGTGTGTTATATCTATTAGGCAACCGCATCAGATAAGATTCCACTTCGTTCCTTTAGTGACTGAATGCAATATTTTGCTTCTATTTATACTGTTAAGTAAATGGGTAATAAATACCACGCAAGTAAACGGGTACCCAGAAATGTAGCATTGAAAGAGGAGTAAAGGCAATAGTTGAGACTATGTGAAAGGTTGGAGGCGGCTAAAAACAAAAAAATGAAGAAAAACTAGATAATCATTCAATTCTCATATGTATGTGAATAGTTTAAATTTCAGTGTAAGATTGAAGAGCTCACAAAATGAATTCTATATCTTGGGCTTTGAAAACTCTTTACTCTCTTGTTATGGCTTTATTCTATCACTTAATAATATGCTACTCATGAAGAAAATTAGACAACGCTCTTGACTTATTATTAATTTACCACAGAGAAAATACAATTCTGTGATTAGATCAACCGTTTATTAAAGTTGAATAAGCTAACACAAAAATATATTAGATTTCGAACCGAGAATATTTTGAATGAAATCTTAGTTTTAAAACTGAAAGTTAATTGAGAATAGAAAATGTTTGCGATAGGTCTTACTAAATTATATTAATCGTATTTGTCACCTTGCTGAAAGTTATGGCTAAATACAGGCGGACAATTTAGCCTTTTGCCATGAGGAATCTAGCCATTTGCTAACGTCATGCAGGTGGCATTAGAAGCAACAACTGAATTGTATAATATTTAAATATATTTCATTTAATTATAAAAAAAAATATCAAGCGGAAGTAGCAGGGGGGAGGACGCGAAAATTTGTAAAAATTAACACAAATTCTGATAGTTTTTTTTTTTTTTTTTTGCTACTCTTTACATTAAAAAAAGTATTTGATCTTTCTGAAAGGCTTCCGTATAAAGTTCTTAATTATTCGGTAAATGAAAGAGCTCAGATAATTACGCATTTAAACAGAGATAAAATGTAAATGTGAAATTGCAAAAGAGTGAATAAGAAAAAGGGGGGAAATAAAAGTTTCCAATATACATATCTCCATTTTTCATCATTTGTGCTGTGAAAACTGTCACGTTGTTTTATTGGAAGACAATGTACACAGATTGCATAAAAAACCTCTCCTCTTCACCCCAATCTGTGACAAACGTTTCGCCTTTTAAATGTCAAAAAAGCATTACGTTATTTCGATGCGAAGTTGTCTTTAGTGTTTACCATTTCCGTAACAGATACCCCCTTTCGAATTTGTAAAAAGAACAAATGTTCGCGATAAGTGAAACAGCCAAAGAATGGAGTCTGTTAGTGAGCTATTTTAGAGCCTCAAACGGGATGGTTAGTTTGCATAAACCTTACCAACATATTTCTATGGTGTGCAGCAAAATATAAAGACACAATCCTACGTACAAAGTGAACTGCGGTAAGATACTCGTTTATCCCGAATTTTTTTGCCCTTTTTCGAAAAATAAATACAGGAATAAAGATAAGGTAGAAGGTAAAAATGGAAATTGCAACAAAAGCAGTAACTATTCCTAGTTATTTATAAGTATAAAAATCAAACGGAGAGGTCTATTTTGTATATAAATAATTTTCAACACATAAGTCACTCAGATTCTTTTCTTAGCCTCGTTTAAAAGTACTGTAAAAATAGTATTTTAAAACAAGGATAATCTAATTTTTAAAATTCAGAAGGATTTAAAAAAACGGGCGTAACTTGTGAATATTTGTAAAAGTGAAAGAAAACTAATACCTGTGTTTTTTAAAAAATAAGGTTCATTCTAAACCAACTTAAATTTGCCACAGTTCTTCGAAACATATATGTTTATTAAATGCATTCTTTTGCTGATATACTTCGGCCTTTTTCGGAAATTTTTTTCATTTTTTAATGTTCATATAATAAGTTGAATTTTACTGCATCAAAAAATATTTGTTCTGTTTCTTATTTGTTTTATTTTTATTTTTTTCTTCAAAGCTTTTAAATTAGTTTTATGACACCTTTCAAATTTTTCAGAAGTATCCTCACCTTCCGGATAATATATTTTAGTTTTTACGTGATGGAAAAAAAATCTAGCGGAATCTTTCCTGAGTTAACATATGAAGGAAATTTTAAATGCTTACTGAAACAGAAAGAAATAAAAATAAAAAGACATTTGTATACTCTTTTTTAATGAGAACATTTTTTAATTATACAAATAGTAGTTGATTTACTTTTTAGTAGCAAAGGACAACGAATTTTCTCTCTCTCTCTCTCTCTGGCTAATTTCAAATACAATACTCACCAGAATTAATTTGCTTCTTACTAAAATGAGAAATGTCTAGTATGCGGCATAAAAAATAAAAAATATAGTATCAAAAATTGACATTGTATTAAGTTGAATAATGCATAATGATTTTACATCGACTGACAGTATTCGGCTTTATTCCGGTGACTTCAAAAAATTTTCATATGAATCTAAAAATGAATTTCTTTTTCGTATTTTTTGAAATTACAGTCGTTTTGCATTCTATGACGGAAATTGCAGAGTATAACAATCTGCAATATATTGTAAAATACACAGTGCAATGCTCTGAGATGAGCAGGGGTGTAGCTAACGCCGTATCGATGACACGAGGCCCCCACCATGTGTAACTGCAGTACCACTAACAAGGCTTTCATTTCTAAAAAAGGGCACCGAAAGGGTTTTGATACGGGGCCCTTGTCTGAGATACTTTTCTCGTGATACAAATCAAGCTTTTAACTTTTGACAATTGTAAAGATATTTGCTTTCGTTTGAAGATGATCTGTCCTATACAGAAATAACTACGGCATAAGTATTATTTTTAAATATACAAGTTATATACAATGTATAATTTACTTACATGCATTCAAATATTCATGACTTCATGTATTAAAAACTTAGTCTTTCTAGTAATTCTATTCACTTAGTCAACATTATCTGTACTTAAGGAACTACAGATAAAATTTTGAGTTCTCCTTTTCTTTTTCCCTTGAAGTTCTTCATAGTTTTATCTTCTTACTTTTTTTTTGACAAAAGGAAGGAAAAATTCATTTTATAATGAATCTTAAAAAAGATGAATCAGAATCGTGCATCGCAAATATTCAAATGTAAATGTACACAGAGATACTTATTATTCATACACTCATGTGGATTACTCGCCTTTAATGGTACGTGCGTATAAAATATCATTATATATATTCTTCTAAAAACATAAAAATTCTTACAATGGCAGACAGATGCTAAAAGTGAAAGTTTCAAAAAATTTCTTTATTTATTATATTGCTCCATGAAGTAGAAATCTGACGCTGAGGCTCTTAAAAACAATAATACTCTAATAGTGTAATGTTTAGCGTGATAGTTAGACGTATATTTAACTAAAATTTACATTTCAAACAACTGCGTGTTTTAAAATTGAGAGAAGCTCACATTGCGTATTTTGTGTTAAAGAGATAGTATTTTCCCGGTAATTGAGCTTTCATTTCCGTGAGGGACTCTTCATAAAATTAAATAGATTTTTTAAAGTGAGTAACCATTAAAGGAAAATCAATATCTCGTTTTTATATTTGCGTTGTCAGTACTGGATTGTCTATTCACAAAGTAAGAATACATTCATAAAACATGTAAACAAAAAATATGCAAGCAAAGTATATATGGAAATAATCACACAATTGGATGAAATAAATTTTTCATTCCTATTATTTCTTTCACATTAAGATGGTATAATGTGTTCGGCAACAAAAAACAGAAAGTAATTATTCAGATTATTAACTATTGTAGCATGGTATGTTATTTTACGAATATCAAGAATACAGTATTCTGTAAAATTTGATTTGTTTAATGATATACATTCATACTTTTAAAAATATTCCTATGAATTTTCAGAATATTTGTTGTTTTAAAACAATTTGCATTAATAATTAAAAAGGAAGAAGGATTTTTTTTTCACTTAAAGCTCTTTGTAATGGCCTCAGTAGTGAAGTAAGGGAGACAAAAGAAGTGCGCCGGTGGAATCCTGGATCTCAGTGACAGAACACATTACGTGTATTTTGTAATCAATGATACTCCATGTCTTCCTATAGCCTGATGTGCAAATTAGGGGGATGGTTCTCGTCCCTAACAATATAGGCAATCTCCAATACCCTTTTCAGAGCAACTTTCTGTCTCGAAATCAAATATTACGTCATCTGATTTTGTACTTGCTGATGGATTGGGATTTTTTGAACAGAAAGCCTTTTTTTAAGCATACAGATTCAAAGGAACGAAGAGAGAGAGAATGCGTCTTTTCAAACGCGTAAAGGTTTGTTTTGTGAAAATAAAATACGAAAGCGATTTAAATCGGAAAATTTTATTTCTGGAGTAATTGCTTGAATATTTATAAGAAGCTGCTCATTTTAGCTCACAAAAATTTTATATCCATGACATCTTTCAAAAACTTCATTTTTGAGTTATTAGGGCATTTACATACATTGGACTGAAATTAAACGGAATGAATATTTTAAACTACTTTCTTGTAAAAATGCTTTTTCCTGCTCTCGAGTGCACATTCAAGGTAGGAATCCCCATTATATTCTAAAATTAGATACCCAACGGAGCTCGTAATCTTGAGCATGGATCACATGAAGGGGACACTGTTGAAATGCTTTGATGCCCGAAGGGATTTTATTCCCCATTATTTCCACAGCCCATATCATTTCATAACGGAGAAGTGACAGACTGCTTTTAAGTAACAGGTTCCTGAGTATTCCAATGTGATACTGGTCCCATATTAGAATCTATTTCATTGGCCGCAGTAAACCTGGGATCACGATCGCTAATTTCGGGGCGACCGTGATACATCTGACCGAGGTGCATATCTAGGATTGATTTCAGTAACCCTCCAGCACACTTAAGAGTGGTTTTCTACACGTTGAACCATTATCTGATTCTCGAAGTCCTCACGTCATATTGTTAGCGATTACCCCCCGCCTAGATGCGTGGAAGGAAGGGAAATAATACCAGACATAAATAAAAATCAACTGACATATTGATAAACCCAACTAACAACACTGATTCACTTAAATTCAAAAAGGGAATGTTTCAATATGAACAATACAAGTGGAGCAATAACGAGATGCACGAATTATACAAACTATGAATATCGACCACTTTAGTTTAGGATCAATTCAATTATCCCAATTAGCTTAACGTTACTTTAAGTTTAGTGACCAATCGTCACTTTAAATTTTCGTCTATTTACTATTTGAAATATTCAATAATTTGTAGTGGTACACCTGATCAGTAGCAATTTCACCTGACTCATGGCTTTCTTTCTCTCCTTCTCTTCGTACTAGCTAGAAAACTCTGACTATATATGGTAGATTTAATTTGAATACTACGGTTTCTTCTTCAGAAGGGTTGGTTGTGAACAAACGCGAATGATTTCCCAAAGATTTTCAAAGAGGATTAGCGGAAGGTACGCGAATAGATCCGTCACAATATGATGTGGAAGAGGGGAGTGTCAGATATCAGCTCAGGTGCCATCCTCATCATCCACCAAGACTGAAATTGACGAATACGCCCCTAATAGCTGTTGTAATATAAAAGGATTTTCTGTAATCAATTCTATGTTCATAATTTTTTCTATTCTATGCTCATAATTTTTTTCACATTATATGAACAATCACTTTTAAAATGTATTACAATTTTGTAATTTATCTTTTGTAGAAAATTTCAGCCAGATAGTATTTTCATATCACATAGAATTCCTTCTTATTATTATAAATAACTTCAAAATGGTTAACAGCACCATTTTTGTAGCATGTTTTCTCGATATTATTAAAAGGGGAAACAGAAAAGCAACCTCGCTGGAAATAATCTGTCGAGTAAAAAATTATATTCACTAAGAACTACAGATAAATCAATGTAAATAACAGAGGTAAGTGAAATATGTATTTATGGAAAGTGACTTTCCTTTCACCATGGAATTTCACGAGACATTCATTTTTATTCAGAATCAGTTAAAAGCAAAAACACAACACTGCGGTATTATAGTTGCGAAGAAAATTCTTTTTATGCAGTCTTTTCTGAACAAAAAGACTAGAGAGGTGGAAAAGGAATGAAGTATTCACATGGATTGATTTTCCTTTCCCAATACTACGCAGTACAATTGAGAAGAATGTTCCTGGTATCCTCCCCTTGCCCAAAAAAAGAACACTTCGTATTTCGTATAAATACAAGTTTCTACATTTCGTATACATTCTTTATTCGTTCATTCATCCTCTTGTACCTACAACCAAAATCAAATTCTGAAATACCAGGTTCTCTAAATGACATTTCGAGAAGTGCAGAAACCATTCGAAATACTTTTGTTCCATACTTTCTCGGAGCTGAGTTGATTTATTATACCTTTCGTGTGAAAAGCGAAATAGATTCGACTAATAGAAAACCCCAAAGAGTAATATGAGTGGAGATATTGCTGGCAGCAGTTTCGAAGTATTGTTTTTGAACCACTGAGATGCGAGACACATATCATAGTTACTTGATTGGAAACACGATTACGAGAAAAATCTTTAACATGGAATGAGTGTGAAGTACTTCTTATTCGTAAACGATACCCAAATTTATTCTTTCTCGAAAATTTTTTGAGCTATTAATTTTTCTATAATATACTGTACGGTCGATGAATTGTTTTTACAGTCATTGCTTTGTAAAGGAATTATTATTTGAATACTAAAAAAATTCAATTCCTTCTGAGTTGATATAAAATGTTAGAATATGATATTTTCTGACCTTTTCAGTAGTGACATACTAAAGAATTTAATGAACGCCAAGTTTTTGTGCTTTAAAAAAGATGTAAGAGAATTAGACAGAAAGGATTTTTTAATTCATTTCAAATCAACTAATGAAACGATAAACAAAGAATAGCTCTGTTATCGGAATTTATCTGATACTTTGAAACACTTGCCTTCTTTTTTTCAATGCTTTTCCCGAACATGGATTTTAGTTTACTTTGCTTTCATTTTCATATCAGATATTTTTCCTTCAGAAATACCGAAAGTAAATTCTTGTCCTCTCCTCTTTCCTAAACAGCTTGAATGGAGAATCGCTTTAAATGAAAGAGTATTCAAACTTCTGGAATATTCGCGTGCTAGCCTGAAATTCCAACCGCTCTTAGCTCAACTAATGGACATTGTTCACTACATTATTAAAGGGACTCCATGCATACATTTAAGCTGCCAAGTCTCGACTGAAAATTATGTGAGTGGTCATTGCTCGGTTGAGCATGAAACAGCTTGCCTCGGGAACGTTGCTTTTCCATTGCGGTAACTGATGTACATTCAGTTGGTAAATTTCGTTTGATTTTTCATCATTAAAATATCCTGTTTGAAATTTTTCTTTATATCGATCCCATTCATTAATGTGCAGCTCAGAAATTATTTATTAATCAAATGGAATTATCGGGAATTATTATATAAAACTAATCTACCATTTTGCTTATTAATTGTATTATTAATTGCATCGCATTATGTGAAAATTCAGGAGTTGAACTAAAAATACGAGGTAATGTCGATCTGTATTCGTCAACAACTGTAAGTGATGTAAGAGTTATACCCAAGTCTCCTAAAAATATAACAGGGATAGGGGTTGTACTTATATCCAGGGATCTAAGAGACTTAATTTAAGAGAAAGAACTATATATATAAAGGGTGTTTTTTTAGAAGTATAGAACTTTAAATTGCAATAAAACAACGATGTATTATTCGATTAACATGAATTTTTTTTATTCCAAAGATAATCTGGTGGCATTATATTTTAAATATGATTAAGCAAGGCGTAGATTCGTCGAATGGGTCCAAAACGAGATTGCCGTTGTTCTCGATTTTCATAAGCGAATTTTGTTTAGCGATGAAGCGCACTTCTGTTTGAATGGCTACGTCAACAAACAAAACTGCCGCATTTGGAGTGAAGCTAATCCACAAGTGTATGTCGAAACACCGTTACATCCAGAAAAACTGACTGTTTGATGCACTTTATGGGCTGGTGGAATCCTTCTTCAAAAACGATGAAGGCCACAACGTTACAGTCAATGGTGATCGGTATAGAGCCATGATTACTAACTTTTTCATTCCTGAATTGAACAATCATGATGTCCAGGAGCTGTGGTTCCAACAAAACGGCGCAACATGTCACACAGCTCGTGCCACAATCGATTTATTGAAAGACACGTTTGGTGACCGCCTAGTTTCACGTTTTGGACCTGTGAATTGGCCTCCAAGAACTTGTGATTTAACACCGCTAGACTATTTTCTGCGGGGCTATGTAAAATCATTGGTCTATGCGGATAAGCCACAAACGCTTGACCATTTGGAAGACAGCATTCGCCGTGTTATTGCCGATATACGGCCACAAATGTTGGAAAAAGTCATCGAAATTTGGACGTCCAGATTTGACTACATCCGAGCTAGCCGTGGCAGTCATATGCCAGAAATCATATTTAAAATGTAATGCCACAAGATTATCTTTCGAATAAAAAAAATTCATGTCAATCGAATAATACATCGTTGTTTTATTGCAATTTAAAGGTCTATACCTCTAAAAAAACACCCTTTATATATATATATATATATATATATATATATATATATATATATATATATATATATATATACCATATTTACTCGAATCTAAGCCGCACTTTTTTTTCAATATCAATGTTACTGAAAATTAGGTGCGGCTTAGAATCGAAAGGAAAAACATGCTTTATTATTCACTATTCACATTCACTATTATTATTCACATTACTATCACATTACTCACTATTTTTCATTTTCCAAAATCTCTTTGAGAATGTGGGGTGTGGCTTAGAATCAATGGTCTTTTAAATTCGAATAAATACGGTATTTATATTTTTCCTTGAATTCATACTTTAACGTTTTGAATAAATTTATTTCATTTAATATTTATAATGAAATCACGTGTACAAGCATTCTTTAGAGAAATTTTTACTACTATCTTTGAAAATTATATATGCTAGCTGGTCTACCCGTTCTTCTCACTGGTGAACTGAAAAATTAAACAACACAGATTGAAGGATAAATAATTTTAATGAGTTAATTTTACGTGAATTGCAAATTAAATAAAAAAAAACTTTTTGCATATATCAGCGAAACAAAAAAGAAAAAAAAGACACCTTTGTTAAATTTTTAAGTATGTAGATCTAATAGCTGATAAAAATTATTTTTTAAAAAATTTATAACTTCCCCGTAACATTCTTGAGGGTCGAATTTTGAAAATACCTCCCTAAGCTGATCTCTGCTCTGCAAAAGTAACACATTGTTAAAAGTTTTGTGTAATGAACGCTTAAAATAATGTAAATAATTTATATCTGAAAGTGTAATACATTAATATTACTTTCTGTTGTATTTAATTTATGTTAAAATTGTAATATTCGCAAGCAACGCCGTTTCTCAAATTATGATGGCGATTCAGTGAAAAACATAGCGAAATGTTAACGGTAGAGTCAAGTTGGCAAATGTCTAGCTACTTTCATAGCTCGAGCTTTATTAGAGCTTTGTAAGACCCGCCGTGTAGGGAAGCGATGCATGTTAATATTTTATCCACCGCATTATGATTTACTCCAGGTTTCATGCAATATTTTTTTGGATCACTAAATTGAAAATTAAGGGATATACATAAACAAAATGCTCCACTTTGGGAAATTTGATCCGTTAGAGCTAATAAATTAAATAAAGATATTCCACTGTAAAATTAATTATATACACCGTTCACTTAAAATAAATAGTCAAATCGTTTTCTAAGGTCTTCAATAACATACAAAAACATAAAACACTTAAATTTTGACTTAAACTATATTTTCGGGGAAAAAATAATAATCTTTGTAATCCACTGAAAACGCAATATCTGCTACAAAACTATTCGCCTTCCCCGCTAAAATACTCATCATAGAATCCGTGCTGCCATATATCTTGGAAGAGTAGATTTCAAAGAATATTCCTTCTAAGTTGGTGTGGTGTGGTAGTTAGGAGAAGGGAAGTGCCGGCTCAAGTGTCGTCCACGTCACTTGACCATGGTTCAAAATAACGTGGTCTTTTGCCAAAAGCCCTTGTGTAGCTGAACAGTGCGACGTTAATATTCCAAAATTAAAAAATACAGTACAGTAGTTATAATTATTTTTATACTTAAAAATGCAATATCCGCCTATTCAATTAAAATATATAATATAAAATTCAATTAAAATATAATTAACTACAAACCACAAACAAATTTTGAAAATTTGTCCAAATGATGTAGTGTGAAAAAAAAAGTTTATTTACTTCAAGTACCAGAACCGATAAAAACCGATATACTGATCACAGGAATTAATTAGAAGCGAGCGCCTTCCGTAGCCAAAACAAAAAGAGTTTCTTCACACAAACAAAAGATAGATAAATGCTGTCGTAGGCTTTTTTACAGCGCACATCAGAATTGCTTGCAGATGGCAGAATCTTTTCCTGCTTACTTGACAAATATCGTTATGTTTTTGACACTTCCCACAATATTTTTATCAATTATAGCCTATGTGCTATTCTGATGTACATATAAGCTATATTACTGTAAAGTTTCATTAAAATCCATTCAGTGGTTTTTGCGTGAAAGACGGTCAAACATCCTCACAAACTTTCGCATTTATAATATATATCTAGATTAGTTCATTGAAATCTGTTCAAAAGTATAATTCTTTACATTTTTTTATAATTAAGATTGACCATTTACGTTATGAATTAATTATACGTTAAAACAAATTAACTGTGATGAGGTAAATATTTTTTGAAAATTACTTATCTGAAATCGAATGGTTTTAGTAACATTTTTAAATGTAGTCATAAAAAATCTATGCAGAAAAAAAAAACTGAAATCTTTTTATAACTCATTTTTTACTCTGATTTAAATACCGTATTTACTCAAATCCAAGCCCCCTGGATTCTGAGCTGCACCCCCAATTTTCAATGTGTTTGTGCGAAAAATAAAAAGTAGTGTAAAAAGGTTTATCAATATCCTATATTTACGAAATTAAAATGAGATATAATAGAAAGTGAATAAATTTATTTTACTAGTATTAAAAACTTTTAAATTCATACATGAACCTGTAATTACTCAAACAGTCAGTATCATATTCAATTTCCCCAATCCAACGAATTTTTCCGCCTTTAATTCTAAGCCGCATCCGATTTTCAGTAGCAGGAACACTAAAGAAAAAGTTCGGCTCAGATTCGAGGAAATACGGTAGTTGTGTAATTTTTGTTCTGATTGAAAATAAAATTTCGGTTTGCTTACCAAGAGTACTAAAAGTAAAGTAGAAATAAAAGAAAAATAATTGAAAAATGAAACTGAAACGTCTGAAATAAATTTATTTATTTTTACTTAAAGCTATAGCATCAAAAATATATCAGGTGGTTATAAATCAACTACCCCTATATACGGCCTCCTACAGCGCAAACGGGAGTATGCGACGAAATTTTGTATATGGGCTATACACGGAATTTTGGGGGGGAAATTTTTTTTCGGGGAAAAACAAAAAATTAAACACAATAAACTACCAAAACGGAATACAGAAACAACATTAACAATTCAGAACAAAAACTATGACTAATCGAGTGCAAAATCGAGTAAAACTGCGAGTTGTAGGAAAAAATGTCGAGATTTGCATGCTTGGGAAGAAGAAGAAACTTTATGTAAAACAAGTTAGGGTATAAAACGTTTTCAGACGTTGTCATGTTTGCGTCGATGCTTCCGGATGTACTAATGGCGGTCTCTAAAGCTGAACGTGTGATATTGGTGAAACTGTTTTACGAAAACACAAGGGGAATGCTTCCGCGGCCGTAGAAAGTACCTACGGCGTGGACCAACCCATATGACCAGATACCACCCAGAGTTAGACCCGGTGAACGTGGTGGTCATGGATTAGGAAAGGAGCGATTAATGACACGTTTCTCTGTGAAGTGTTCGAGCAATGGTGCCTTCTTGGACCCATAGATATGTGGGGGTGCACAATACTTCATAAAAAGGGTCGATGTAAGAATCTGCGTTTGCTATAGTTGATGCACAACAAACGCCTGCAGCATATCATGGTACAGACGGCCCGTAATGGAAAATACTCACGTTCACCGATTTCATCAAAGAAGAATAACCCAATGATGAATGTCGCCGGGAATCCACACCCGACAGTGACCTTTGGAGACTGTAGGGGAATTTCAGTGTGGATCCGGGGATTTTCCTTAGCCCAAATGCGGCAATTCTGTATGTTGATTGTCCTATTGAGGTAGAAATGAGCCACTCGTCGCTCCACAGCTAAGGCTATGACACATCAACAGTCCTTCTGTTGAGAAAACTGACTGAATGAGAAACGTTGTGGACTGTTCCTATCAAGCAGCTCTCCTGGGAACTGCGGATCTTGTATGGGAAGTAGTGCAGTAGGTTTCTGAGAACTTTTCAAATGGTACTGTAAGAAGGTCTGTTGAGAAAGTGCAGGCGCGCTACTGCCCCCCGATGTCTGTAACTGTGCATCAGCAGCTGTCTTGACGACATCAACAAGTACCGGTGGGGCGTTTACGGCCTTTTCCATATTGAAAAACGACGTTACGGCCCTTTTCAGATTTCCGTCAATCCTGCCGGTCTTTTTCCCTCCGTCTCTTCAAATCTCTTAATCATAACCCGGATACCTTTAGTAGACATTAGTCCACGCCATAAATTCTTTCTACGACGAAATTTCCGAACTGCAGCAGAAGCATTCCCCTTGTTTTTGTAACACAGCTTCACCAATGACGCACATTCAACCAAAGAGACCGTCATTAGTACATCCGGGAGCATCGATGTAAACGTGACAACGTCTGCAAACGTTTTATACCCAAACTTGTTTTACATCAAGTTTCCTCTTCTTCCCAAGCATGCAAATCTCAACCTTTTTCTTTCTACAAGTGACAGCTTTTCCCGGTTTTGCATTTTATTACTCATCATTCTTGTTCTGGATAGCTAATGTTGTTTCTGTATTCCGTTTTGGTAGTTTATTGTGTTAAATTTCATGTTTTTCTCCGAAAAAATTTTTAATAAAAAAATTGTACAGCCCATATACAAAATTTAGTTACATTCCGTACTCCCGTTTGTGCTGTAGGAGGCCGTTTATAGAAGAAGTTTATTTAAAACCACCTGATATAGTACATAGCAGTATGGATAATGTATATAAACGTTTTTTTTTTATTTTTTTACTTCAGTGCGATGATTTCTGCACGATCATTGAGATTTAAATATGATCTTTGATTCAAAAAATATTTACGGAAAAGAATTTTTGCGACTAACTCAGCATTAAGTATAAAATTAGAAACTTGGCTTTTTTTTTCATTAAAATTCAACTTAATAAAAGAGTTACTCCCTACAAAGATAAATAATTGAAACATCTATGAATGGATTCATCATTTATCGGGCTGAATGTTTTCGAGGACAAAAGCTTGGGAATTTCAAAGCAAAGTAGTCATCGAGTCCATCTTCAACTTTATTGAAGCACAGTTTTTTCAAATACGATCGGAATAAGTAATAATCAAAAGGAGTCAGAATAGCCATTTTCTCGCCTGAAGAGGTTCATTTTGCTGCATTCGGACGAACGTAGACTATGCAAGAATATCATTTTCCTCCCTCCTTCACCCGTATGGGGGTCCCGTATCATTGATACGGTGGTAGTTACGCCCCTGTTCCAGGTACTCCTTTCCAATCCCACTCAAAATACAGGAACACTTTCTTGGTTCAGGTATTCATTTTTTACAACTGAATTCACTTTTTTTAACAACTTTTTCCAACTAGCTAGCCTAGATCTCCACAAGCTTTTCTGCGTTTAGAATTGCGGCACAAAATCCACTTTTCGTTATCCTTAATGACTTTGTACAAGAAGTTCTTTCTTTTGTATCGAGAAACCAAAGTCGTGAAGATGTCAACTGTCCAGTTTTTGTTTTCTTCCCTCAGCTCATGAGAAATTCATTTTCCTCTCAGTTCTGTATCTTTCCCATAGCCATAGTAGCCTTGTGATCAAGGTAATGGATTCGTGGCTGGCGTGTCATGAGTTCGAGCCCAGTACCACGGAACACCCGCCGTGTAGGGAGGTGATGTACGTTAAATCTGTCGCGTGCTCAAACGTCCTCCCGCTGGTGTGGTGTGGTAGTTAGGAGAAAGGGATGCCAGCTCATGTTTCGTCCTCGTCACTTGACCATGGTTCAAAATGATCAAAAGCCCTCGAGTAGCTGAACAGTACGACGTCAATATCCACTCACTCAGTACATGTAATCGAAATAATACTGCTTGGTAAGTAATCCCTCTTTCTACAAGCTCTTTTTGAGTTGAACATGGATTTTTATTCAGTAAAACTTTAAATTGCTTTTTTTCTAAATGTTCTGGGCGTGGATTGTCCTCTTTCATAAAATCTGGCAAACCACTTTCTTACTCTTAAATAATGTTAAAAAAATGTTCCCCCGAAGTCGAATTAAGGAATTCCTCATGGCTTAAATATTTTTTTTTTTTCATTTGCTAACAAAATGCAATGCTGAGGCATAAAAGTTGCTTGTCTCTCTCAACGTGCATCTCCTATAAAATTGATGCATATGGAATAATCGCTTGTAAATGAGATTGAAACTTACTATGTCAGAGAAAACAGCAAAGACTAATTTACATATATTCCAAATGACGGGAGAATCGGGCGCCTTTAAAATATGTTTTTTAACGCAACCCACTTCAGACCCGAGTTTCTACTTGTACACTTTTTATTTGAAAATTCGAATCGATATGTAACTTCTAAAAGAAAAAAAAAATCATTTAGGGAAATGCAACATTTTGTGTTAAATAAAAATTCAGTGTAATTTTTTTTTGTATACTTTAGGATTATTATATTTTTATTAACTTTTACTATATTTTATAAACATCGACACTCTTTCATAAAAATTTATGTTAGTTTTCTCATATATTACTTATATTTTCAGAGCATTTACTGAAAATATAAGAGCATTTTATAACTGTTTC
This sequence comes from Trichonephila clavipes, assembly GCA_019973935.1. Classification (NCBI taxonomy): domain Eukaryota; kingdom Metazoa; phylum Arthropoda; class Arachnida; order Araneae; family Nephilidae; genus Trichonephila; species Trichonephila clavipes. The sequence goes on from BMAU01021438.1 coordinate 173,048, forward strand.
TTACAGTTGTTCTCTGATATAAGTATAAGTTAATGTATTCTCTTTGAGATGAGATAGAAAAGCATTGGATCTCCTACCTTTTTAAAAATTTGTGTAGAACAATAAAAAATAAAAAATAAAAATTTTAAAAAAAGCATTTGTAATTATAATTATGCAAATATATCCATTTACTTATGCGATTTTTGTAGCAGAACAAAAAAGATCTAAGCATGAATCAATAACCCTATTTGACGCGTATAATTGAAAAATCTCGTATAATATAATAGTTTTTGACTCCTTCTCCTTACACTAAAGTAGTTACAACACACAAGGCGTTGTTGTTTTAGCGTTGCTATGGTTACCCCACATGCAATTCATTAACTTGTTCTTTGCAAAGAAAAGATGACGTTTATTTCTTTTTAAACTTCTGTGATTGTGTGAAACACACTGCGTATAATTAAGCTCCTAGCAACGTTTCTTTTTCAAGATTAAAAAGCGAAATATATTATTCAAAAAGCTTTGAGGAAAATCCAAAAAAAAAGTAGACGAGAAAAAGAGCATTTGAAGTTTCTCGTTCTCTTTTGGTCGGGATTTTCAAAAGAATTTATTCTCTGAAATGTGTCTCGGAAAAGGAGAAGGAACACGTTAAAGCACAGAAAGGCTTGTTTAAAACCTAAACCATAAAACATTCTATAAAATTTAACTATCAATACTTTTTATTTTCCAAAAGGGGACAGAAACTATTTTTGTGCTTCAAAAAGTGAATGTAGGGTTTTATATTTGAATTTTATGTTTTATCAAAGCTCAAATAATTCATGTTGGTGTCATGTGGAACTTTAGAGTGTGATGCCAGCTCATACATCTTTTTTCGTCGTATGACAGTGATTCAAAATTAAAATTACAACATCAATCGCTTTTTCACACATCGCGATAATCATTCAATTCAATTTAATTTCTTATATATATATATATATGTTATGTTGTTACTGGGATTAATTCATAAACTCCTTTGACAGAATAATCTGTTTATTTTTAAAATAAGAATAAATAAAAATGTAGAATAAAATTAATTAATTAAATGAACATTTAAACGTCGTTGCCTAATTGGCTTTCATTATTTTTAAAGAAACATAACGGCTCTGTGTCGATATGCGTCTGCTTCCCTTGCGGTCCCAACGGATTCTCTGTGGTTCTGATGTTCCTTCTATTGCTGCTCCTTTCCCCCGTCGGGGACATTGCCCTCTCTGGGGGTGCTACGGGGGCTTGCAATAGCGACTTCTACTTCACATATATATAGTTGAAGATTCAAACCTTGATTTCAGCAAAAAGAAAGACATTCGTTAGAGAAAAGGGAATATTAAATTCTTGGATTTCCTTTTCGATATTGATTTCCAAATATAGTAGTTATATGTGATAACGGAAGAAAAGGACAAAGTGCAGAAAGGTACAGAGAGAACAAATATTTATTAAGTATTTCATATTGTCATCTATTTTTAGATTTAATTTACATTACACTGGGAAGGTGCATGAGGGCTATTGGCGATGAACTTTTGAGCATCAGGGGACGAGGACACCTTAATTGGTAATGCCTGTTCCACACTTCTACAACACGCCAAAAGGGGGACTTTGAGCTTCGACAAATTTAACGTACACTAGCCCCTCTACACGATGAATCTTCAGTATCGCAAAGTTTCAAACCACGACTCGACAACGCTGGCCACATGAGCTCGTGACCATGACCATTTAACTATCATGGCCTTCATTTTTGTTATCAGTGTGCTGTAGAAAGCAATCCCCCTCCTTTTTATAATAGCACACATTTCCCATTAAACATCCAATTAATTACCTTTTTCTTTTCTGTACAGATGTCTGTTTTTGTATTATTATATTATCTCCTCAAATTCTTTCTTTTCTTTAAGGAAAACTTTCCCCTCTTTTGCTGGGTAAATCTTTTTTAAAATTAAGCTGAAGTTTTAAAAGTGTCAGCATTGCAAAATTCTTTTTTTTTTCCTGTATGTTTTTCTGAATTTAATGAGACAGTTGCGTATCTTTTGCATAACGCCACCTAAAAGCCCTTTTGTTTTCTTGCCCTGGCAGTTATTTCTCTATCCTGGAAACGAAATGTAAATGTTTTCCATAACAACTACCGAGAAAAAAATATTTCGAACGGCGGTGGGAAATCTTTAAATATATTTGTTTAATATTCTTCGCGATGTGTGTTCCTTTTCTTCTACTGAATGACAGCACTTTCCATATCGCGTGTTTCGAATTCATTATTCACCAACTTGTAGAATCGTGATCCTCATTTTAAATAACTCGAGGGAAAAGCTCCTCCTTTCGTTGTTTTGGGGATTCCATTACAGTGCCTTTCGATCACTTTGCATGTAAGTTCTTACAGAAATGAATGACTTAACTAAGCATTCCGGAACTTGAACTTGCCATTACTTTATTGAAAAATGGCCATGAAGGCTGCAGCGCCGGTCACAGGATGTCACCAACAGTTCATTTCATTGAGTCATCAGATTGGAAGGTTAGCGACAACTTGCTCGCATAACAGGTAGAAATCCATACCATCGCACTAAGAGCTACATTCCTCTGTTAAACAAAGGCTGGCCCAGTTGCAATGTCTGTAACTGAAGAGAAAATCTTATCACTGAAAACTATCTAATTCCAGTGTGCTGAAGGTCACAAAGATTGGCTGTGAGAGCCCTCTAAGGGAGCGGTTGTCAAACCTCACGGACCAGTAAATTCATAATTTAAATCCCTTGGACCACTAATAGAACTTTTAAGTGTTAAATATAGTTATAAAAATGTGATCTAAGAACACATAAAGTGCACCTAGTTATTAAAATGTAACTATTTTAATAGTTACCAAATTATGAAATCTAAAATACAAACAGAAGAAATTTAGGAAAGACAAACTCTCTAATTTTTTTATCCCAATAAATATCAAATAAAAGAAAACAAAAGAAAATACACAAAAGCTTCCTTAATAACCCGACTAATATTTTAAATTTATTTTATAATGAACTCAATGCGTCCGAATAAGCCCACCTTTAAATGCTTCAACTGATATATACCACACTCATGGACAAAAAAATTAGCGCACCAAGAAGTCGTCAAAATGAAACGAAATTTTACGTACAATAATGACTACTTTGATATAAGTAAATGATTCGAAAAAAAATAGATAAATAAAAAGGATTATTTATTTCAGAGGAAAAGGCAAACGAACGGAGGATTTATTACCCTGTTGAACCCTTTTTAGCGCAAATGCACGATACCATACGATCGGCATTGAGGCATACCAGTTCTGTATGATGTCTTGAAACATTTCGTTCCATATTTGTTGTAACCTTGCCACTCTAGTTCGTTCAAACTTGTGGAATGCCCAACTCGCCGTCCCAAATGATCCGAAATATGCTCCATTGGAGACAAGTCTGGGAATCAAGTAGGTCAAGGAAGCGTAGTTACAGTGCACTCTTGTGACACCCTTGCCGTGTGAGGCCCAGCATTGTATTGTTGAAAAATGGCTCTTGGGAGCCGTTGCGTGAGTGGCAACACATGTGTTTGCAGGATGTCATGGACATACCACTGGGCTGTCATGGTGCCACGAATCAATACTAGGTATGACCGTGTATTGTAGGCAATGACACACCATACCATCCCACCAGCTGTGGAAGCGGTGAGTTGCTGTAAAGCAAAGGCAGAATTGAGGCGTTCACCACGGGGTCTCCACGCGCTGGTTCCAATCTACTGCAGTCCAGTTTCCTCGTGCGCGGTACCACTCCAAACGGAGGCGTCGATGGGTAGGCGTCAAGGGCAGCACACGTAATGGGCACCGCAATCCCAAATGTAATTCATCCAGGCGCCTTTGTATGGTTCGAGAAGACACAAGGCCCCTAGTGAAGGTGTTACCTGTGACTGGATGGCGGCCGATGAAGCAGTTGGCTGTAAGCGTGCATTTCTTACGATGTGGCGGTCTTCTCGACGACTGGTGTGTCGAGGGCGTCCTGAGCCTGGTCTTCGTGTAAATGACATCTCTTGGATCCACTGGTCTCACAACGCTATCAGAGCAGCCTAATTAACGAGCTACTCGCCTAGCTGACCACCCAGCTTCCATCAAACCGATGATTCTCCCCCTCTCAAACTGCGACAGCTACTCATGTTGTCTTCGAAAACGGCGTATGGCATGTCTATCTCAGCACACTCATACAATCTTTGGTTACCTGTTTTATACTCCAAGGAGAACAACGTTAAACGCCATCTACTGGCTATACGTAATGTGTAATCACGGTGCCTTTCTAATCCTTTGCGTATCTCCCCGACATGCCAAGTTTCATTACGGTTCCGCAATAATTATTTATTGTGAATTATATTTCAATGCATCCTCAAACTGTGGGGCGCGCCGCCCTGGGGACGCGAGCATATTGAAGATAGAAGGTTTTAAAAAATAATTTTTGGAATGAGGTAAAACAAAATGCTTTCTGACTTCATAAAAAATACACATTTACACTGATATAATTTATATATATAGCATCTAGTGATCATCAAAAATTCCACTTCAAACGATCATTGGCTATCCTATAACCAAATAAAAAAGACATTTTGCTTACTTTGCTGTAATCCCACGATTTTTTATTACGTTTCTTTTAATCCCTAAAATACTACTTTTGGTTATCATATGTTTGACCTTCAAACTTACTAGTATGTTTCACTCCATCTCTTTTTCTTTTAGGAAAGTCGTAATAGTATTTTTCTGTTGCTTTTTTCCATGTGAATGAGTTTTATGATATATGGATAAGCATATTGAACACTTTGAAGGATTATTTGGCCAAGATGTATTTTTATGAGTATTCTGAAGCATATAATGCATATTAAAAAAAACGTTTTACACAATTATTTTTTAGAAGTGACATCGATATTTTTATTTTGAATAAATACACTTTTAACATGGGAGCGATTGCATGAGGACCAGAGTCAACCCAGGCTCACGAAATCGTTAATTCTGGGAAAACTGTTTATTCATCAACAGTGACTTTGACAGTATCCTCCTATTAGGCAGAATGGGAACTCAAATGAATTTGTCACAAATATGCCTCTTTTTCGGGAGTGGCAAACGTTTTTTTTACAGTAAAGGTATTTGTTTTGATCGAGTTCCCTGCGCGACCACTTTTGTTCAAAAATATTTCCTATGATTATGCTACAATTTCCTTATGAATAACTTTGTGGTTTTGATTGCTGTGTTGTACGACTTCTTATGGTTTATAAATGTAAATGAGCAGAATATAAAAAAATGGGCATCTGTGATCTCTATTGAAGAAAATTCAAACTGATCAAGCAATTGAAGAACCTGCTGAAATAATGCATATTAATCAAGATAGCGAAAGTAAATATGAGAAAAGCGGTAGCCATGAAACGTTTGAGTTGAATTGAAATTTTCAAATGCTTCCTAAAGAACTCCATGAAGAAAACTATGAAGCCTTAAATGTAGCACTTCGCCTTGTTAAAAAGACACAAGGAAGAAAAAGTTCAAAATGCTATCTGTACATCATCAAACGACAGGAAAACTACAATTTCGTGAACAAAATACGACAGTTTTTCTGGAAAATAACGTTCCTGTATTGTTAGCGAAAAATGTCTGTGATTTATGTCCATTATTAAGGTCACGCACATTTGGAACATTTTCTTTAGTTTTATTGGATTTTTTCTCAAATTACCAAAGAAAAATTGAAAAGTCCTTGAAAGTAGATAAGTATATTTTCACTTAAGGTATCCGACTACGTTCGGAACCGTGATTTTAAAAAGGCGCATAGATGGATAAAATTTTCATGATATTTAATGTCACTTAGATTAGAATACATGTAGAAAATTGTTTTAAGGACATTTTGACAAAAAAAATTTTTATTTAAATACAATATTTCGGCAAAAAATTAACTTAGAATAACCTTTTTTCAAAATGTCTCCTTTTGTGTGTGTGAAAATTGCTTCTATTAGAATAATATTTTGCCTGTATGTAGCTCAGACCTCTGTATAGAGGCTTAAATATGAGTTTTGAAAAATTCACATTATTTTCAGAGTTACAACCCATTGAAATAACTATCGGCGTTTTTTTTTTCTTAAAATTTCTCACCTCTGTGGTCGTAAAACCTGGATAAACCCACTTCTAAGTTATATATTTCAAAAATTCTAGTTGAGCCTCTGTAGAGAGGCCTGAGCTATATACAGACAAAATATTAATGTAATAGAAGCATTTTTCACAAATGGTGAACATTTTGAAAAGGGGTCATTGTGTATGTTCATTTTTTTGTCAAAATATTGTACTTAAATAATTTTTTATTGTAATACTATTCTTAAAACAATTTTATATACATTTTCTAATCTAAGTGACACTAAATATCATAAATGTTATCCATTTATACGTTTTTGCAAAATCACGGTTCCGAACGTAGTCGGATACCTAAATTAAATTATTCACTTGAATTGTGATTTTTATCGTGTATAGTAGAAATAATTATAAAATAAATTATAGTTTAAAAACAAACTAAAAAAACACGCTTTTATAGTGCATCGAACTAAAAAGTAAAAAAATAATATATATTATTTAAAAGTAACATATACAAAATTTAATACTTATCTTGTTAATTTGTACGATTTATAATTATGATTGTATTGTATCTTTAGGCCCCCAAAAAAAGTGCATTGTTATTGTATTCAATACATTATTATTTTTTGTGGGGGGGAGGTACAAATTATGATTGAAAATTGGGTCGCCAGTAGTGAAAGTTTGAGAGCCACTTGTGAAGGTCTCCTAGGACCTCACTTTGAGTTCCGTATAGATTCGTCACACACTGACTTAACATGATGAGTAAGTATATTCCACACGCTTTTCTAGAGACCAGTGACATTTTATCGCGGACCACCACTTTTGTGACTTCTGCTCGAAAGGACTTTAAAGGTATTGTGAAAATGAATTTTTAAAAAAGGCCGTAGTGAGCGTAGTCCTGCTTCAGTCAAGTGCCGCTAGTGGAAAGTATCACAGGTGACATGAAAGAAACTGCAGCACTCTAGATGGACAATGATTCTGATGACTCAGACCGGGCATATTACAAACACCTTTCCCATCATTCCACTGATAAATTCTTGCAGTAAATATTGCTGCCATCATCTTTTCTTTGTACAACTGTGCCCATACTATGCAGAAGGCAGCCTATTTCTCGGTATTTATCAGGTAGCTTCCCACATTTCGACTGTGAGACCGAGTTCGAAGTATATATTGGCTGTATAAGAACTTCGAAAACATCGTAACCGCATTTTTAAGAGTGCATCATTGAAATTGAAATGCAGACAACGAGAGCAGATGAGCCCTTCGCCATTTCTACCTGTTTCATAGAATGCGAGTCGCACAGAAGAAATGGGCTATATTATAGAATTTTAAAATTATCGACCTTGAAAACTGAATCACTTGCATGCTTATTAAAAAAGAACTTGTATGAGAAATTTTAAGATATTTTAGAAATATGCTTTGGATTTTATTTATTCTTTTTTATTTTATTTTTGTAAAAGTGTGTAGATATGCACACACCTAATTGTTAAAGTCATTAGAGAAAATTACTTGTAATCAGCCAAATTATTTTTATGTTTGCGCTTCACTTGTGTGCGTGCAAGAATGTTTGAAGAAAGCGAAGACAATTTAAACGAGTATTTTCAATCAATTTACTTAAGAAAAACTTTTCTCTCTCTCGTCAAAAACTATAATATTTCTATTAAATAAATATATAGCTCCACCGAAGTGTTCGCTTCACAAGTTTGCTCTCGAATTTCAATCCGATTTGTCAATCTATGTATTCGTTCTAGAAACTTCCATTTTCGGTACATCTGAAGCAATATCATCATTAAAAAATTGCCTCTTTTAATCCTTTTTTCATTGACATCATTTTTTTTCTCCTTTTCATTTGACAAAAGAGGAAAATGGTATCCAAGCTCTCTATTTCCCTCTTTTCCCAAGTCATGTGGTGACCGCTGTAGCCGAGTGGTGATGGTCGTGAACTAGTGGCTGGCGTTATTGAGTCCCATGTTCGATTCCTGATGGAGAGGGGGGTGCCAGCTCAGGTGTCGTCCACGTCACTTGGCCATAGTTCAAAATTACGTGGTCCGTCGCCAAAAGCCCTCGTGTAGCTGAACAGTGCGACGTTAATATTCAATCAATCAATCAAATCGATTCCTGATGCCTTTGAAGATCCACCCTATAGAGAGGCTGATGCACGTTAATTCTGTCGAGGCTTTAAGTCCTCAAGTCAGCGTGCTGTAGAAATTTGAAGAGTGGCCAGCTTAGGTGTCTCTCTCATAAGAAGTTCTTGTTCAAAATTAGGAGGTCAATATTCATTGTATAATTTCTGAGTGCGACGTCAATATACAATCAATCAAGTCTCATTTACATCTCAGCACATCCAGTGATCTGCGTGAAAGATTTTCATGGAAATTCCTCCTAAAGACGTTGTCCCCTTTGATAATAGTTGATATTTTCAGATTGTATTTTTTTCTATGTAGCATTTGGAAATTTTCCTCGGGTTATCTAAACTAATGTTACAAACAGAATACTTAAAACAGCGCAAAGCAAATAAAGAAAGAATATAAAATTCCCTCCTGTGACGTCTATTTTCTCTTTTTAAAAGATGTATGCCTTAAATTTATAAATATAGGAAACTCTCGAAAACAAGGCGTCCATAGATTACTTATTGAAGTCGAACTTTCATAAATCTTGAAAACCACTGTCGATGGACCTCATAATTTTAAACCATGCTCGAGTGATGAGAATGAATGAGAACGTCTCACTATTGAGCAACACAAGAGCTATTGGTGACAGACCTCGCAATTTTGAACCTCGGACAAGTGATGGAGGCACCCTCTGAGCTGGCGCTTTCACATGAACCAATTGTAGATAAGTCTTGGAGGGAGGCGCCAAATGAGATGACACGCCGTGGCTGCTTTCAGACTGAAAACGACTACCTTGCGGGTCAGGTCCTACCCTCTCCTAATTGTGTTTTGTGCAGTCCCTTACGAATGCTGAGATTTGCCCTGCTGTTTCTGGTAACATCTACAATAGATACTGGAGGGACAGAGAGCAGTCACAAGCTCTTCAATCTGACTAACCTTCCGATTGTGATTATGCGTAACTTCTGTTTTCTAATCCTTTGTTTTATTGTTTATTTTCTTGCTTCAATTGTTCTTGCTGCATGTGTGTGGACACTCCAGAGAATGATGTATTAGAATGATGCCGCTGCTGGAAATAAAAAAAACATTTGATCTGGCATCCCTCTCTCCAAAACTACCACAAGATACCATTGGGAGCCTTTTGAGCTCTACAGACTTAACGTGCGTCAGTTGCCTCTACACGGTGGGTATTCAGCGGCACCAGATGTCGAGTCCGTGATACGCCAACCACTAGTTCGTGACCTTAACCCTAAGTGACGAGAAGGATACCTGAAGAGGCACCCTACTCTCCCATAATGTGAGGACATTGAGCCTCGATAGATTGAAGTGTGTCAGCCCTCTTGCATGACTGGTCTTTAATGGTAACATCATCATTACCGGCAACATACTCGTAACTTAATAGTAATAACAACGGCCACAAGTTCGCGATCATTGCCACTCAGTTACGCAACGACTTCACGTTAAGATTTCACTAACAATGTTAACTCTATCAGAATTTAAAGGCTCCTGCTTATTCTGATCAAAGAATTATGAGTATATCAGAATATTGGAAATGTTCATTCCTCAACAATTGACTCATTCTTTATCAAAAATACGAATTAAACTTTGCACACAACATTATTTACTTCATAATAAAAATATTAAAACGATAAAGGGTATTTAACACAATCAAATAGTTTTCTTTTACACAAGTTCAATTCTTTAATGAAAAAATTGAGAATTACTAACCTGTGTGTGTGAATTCCCTTTTGCAAGATACTATTTTTTTTTAATTATCGCTTCTGAATTGTGTCACCTCTTCCTTTTCTCCTCTCCCATAACTCATCTCTACCAAAAATATACAGTACCTGACATTGTATAAAATACTGTGATTTTCATCAGATTCACTTTAACATCTTCGCTTAACATTCTTTTTCATTTTTCCATAAAATGCAATTTGGGATCTGAAAGCAATTTGACTGACAGCAGTCTCTATTGCCAATTGAAGTATTTTCCTGGTATTGACAACAGCACTGTCGATTTCATTTGAAAGTAATGCCCCCCCCCTCATTTCTTACCTCTCATTCTGATTCTATAGTTTTTACAATGGCATTTTAATGTATATCCACACCTCCCATATCTTTTTCTAGGTGGGTAACATTTTTTTGAGGGACTAAGATGTACATCTTTTCTTTTGGGTTGAGTCTCTTAACATTTATTATTGGCTCAATGTACCGAAGTTCGTAACCGCTGTTACAACTGATTTGCATGGCACCTAAGAGAAAATATTTGCATGTTGCCCCAAAGTCGCATATAATTCTTGCACTTAGGAAGCTTTCAAACTTGATAACGCTTAATTAGCCCCAAGCATTTCATTCGTTTTCTTATTTTTGACTGCACCGTTCATGACTTGTCACAAAACGAACTTGAACAGAGCAACCCCAACGGATAAGTTAATCACACAGTGTAGTGTCATATGTCTTATTATGGTTAAGAAAAAATATCTATGTTTATATCCCACAAATATATCATTCAGGAATATGCAAAGAAAATTGAATCAAATACATTTTAACACTTGAAATAAATTATTTAAAAATGGTGAAAAAAATAAACATTTTTAGCAGTTTATTTTTTTTAAGTGTTAAACTAATTGTGGAATATAAAACACTGAGAACTTGCGGTTACATTTCAAGGCATGCATGATGAGTTTTATATAACTTTATTTTAACTGTATATTAAGCAGTTAATTTTCGTGTAGGCAGCACTGGAAATAAATCCCTCGGTACAACTTCTGTTTTTCCCCATCATACTGACTATTGAATAAATAATATTTTATTGTATTCTGGTCACACAAAAAATATCAAATCTCCAATCCTACCAACTACCTTTATTTTTTGATTGAGAATATAGACGACAAAAAAATTGGAAAGTCAATAAAACAAGAAGATGGTGATTGTTTGTATTTCTAATACAAAAAATTAATGGATCGAGGTTGCGAACTCGTTCCCGGGGTGTCGAGTAGCAGGTTTGAGTTCAAGTGACATTTAAGATCCGCCGTGTAGAACAGCTCATACGCATAAATCTGATAATTAGAGGATTGAGTGAGTAAATATTAACGTCACAATACTCACCTACTCAAGTGCTTTTGGCGACGGACCTCGTCCATTTGAGCCATGGTCAAATGACGAGGACGACACCTGAGCTGCCATCACCTCTCTTAACTTCCACACCAAACCATCGGGTGGATGTTTGAGCCTCGACATATTAAACGTGCATCGGGCCTTCATCAGAACTAGGTTTGAACTCATGACACGGCGGCCACGAGTTCTTTAGCTTGACCGCTAGGCTACCGAGACCACTAAATCTGTCGGAACCCAAAATTTCTTGTCGGGTGGTATGGAAACTTAGAGAGAGTAGGGGGGGAGGCTCATGTGTCGTCTTTGTCACGCGAGCGAGGATACGTGAACACAAAAAGGTCCACCCCCTTCGTGTTTCTCTGTTGTGCAACGCTAATAAAATCAAATGAAAGGGAAAAAATTAAATAGTAAAGACAGATTAATGGGTTTATAAAAGATAAGGATATACAGTTAGAACAATCCTTTCTAAGACTCTTTTAGATTTCTCGATTAAGGAATGTTTCAAGTACGGTAACGCAAAGTCACATGAAGACTTTTATCCTATTTAAAAAACGCTAATATGAGTACACAGTAGAAAATGAAAACAAAAATTTGGAAAAATAATATAGTACCTAGTTGGCAAAATTCTCTCCATTAGACTGTTTGTAATTCTTAACATTCAACAGGAGTGAAAACAACATTTATAATTACTTTAAAGTCTTTAAAACCTTGGAGTAAGGATTTCCAAAGTTGTCTCAATAGACCCCCAGGGGTCTATGAAGACCTGCAAGAGGTTTACGCCAGCAAAAAATAATTTGGGGGTTCCTGAGGTGTAAATAGGGATCTATGATAGTGGTTTCCATTAAACCAGATCGTGACTTTAATCTTTAAAAAAAATTTTGATCTAGTGGAAGCCAGATTTTACCAATTTAACTGATTTATTTACTAAATTTAGTTGGGTGAAATTGTGGTTACTAGATGACAGCACAAGTTTTATTAAGATAGGGACCATTTCAGCATTTTTTTCAGAATTAAGCTAAAGAAGTATAATATTTGACGTGTGTGTCTCGAATTTTATCAATTTGTCACAGACAATTTGTCAAGACATTTTACCCTACGTTCAACATTTAAATACCCTTTACTCAGATTTTAAAACTAGGTTTGAGATTGCCTTTTTTATAGTAATACAACAGTAGGCAATGAGAGAAGTCATAATACAATAGGAACTGATCAGAATAGGCCCTAACAAAGATCTTAAAATAAAGTTAAGTAAACGGATGACAGCAATTTTGGCTTTAAAAAAGACATGCCTGTTATTTGTCGTGAATTATGGAATATTGTGAGAAAGTTTTTAATTGTTATTACAAGTGAGAGGGAGTTTCAGTGAGAGTTTGCCAATCTCTCTCTCAAAAAATTGGATACTTACTAACAAGGGAGATATAGGGTTAAACCCTACTAAATTGATATTAAAAGTCGAAAATTTGTTATTGAAGCACCAGATTCCGCCCTCTCCTTGTAAGCATTTGTTTATTGTTCAAGTATTTTATGTATTAATTTAATTTTAATTTAATTCATTAACATGTACTAAAGTTTTAAACATTATACTTCCCAACAGTTAGAAATTTAATTCTTTTAAAATAAGTAGTAGTACCAGCTGCTAAAAAGACATTTAAGTTGATAAATTTGCAAAAATTCAATATTAGGCATAAGCAGGGTCTACTCAAAACCGAAAAACATGGCAAGGGGTCCATGAGACAAAAAAAGTTTGGGAGCCTCTGCCCTATAGAAAATTAGTAACATTGCTTCCAGCAGTAGCCACGGTACCCATGGGGTCATGGGACCGAAGTTATTGCTGGCGTCGTTTCTGTAGAGCCGAGAATTAAAGTCTTGGTAACGCTGAGTAAAAGAATAGATGTCCATTAAATTGATAGAAGCTCAAAATCCTCATATTCGTGTAGTGTGAAAGTTTGGAGAACTTTTTCTTTGACCAAGATCCAAAATAACTAAATCCATCGGGATATTTTAGGGCAACATTGAAGAACAATCGAATCGAAAATCCAGATTTCATTAGGACTGTGGAACGTTTCTAGTAACAAAACAAAACTAAATTAAATATATTGATTATTTTTTCAACCATATATAAACAGGCACTTTACTTCATGCAGGATAAATTATTGTTTTCATTCAGAATTATAACTGAATTTTTAAAAAAGAAACTGTGCTGAAAAACACACGAAAATCATTTCGATACGTTATTATTTTTTGCAGTCCGTACTCCAGCTGAGTGAAATCAAAGAGATTATTTTTTCCTGGCTGTTTGCGAAAGGGCTGCGTGATAGACATTCCGAAAGAGCGATCGATCTGCGAGTAGTGGGAAAAAAAACGCATCATTTTCCACGGTCCGCGGGAACCCATCTCGATAATTGATTCGGTCCCAGGGACCGGAACAAATAGTCCGACAGGGACTGAATGCAAATCACGCGCTCTCTTTCTTCCTATTTAATGCCCTTGTGCGATGGATTAGTGCACTGTTAAGCGGAACGCGCTTTCCAATCATCTCAAAATTCGTTAAGGATCGCTTGGGGATGGATGGGGACATTTGAGAACTTTTCAATGACTCCATCAAACAGGTTATTTGCGTATTCGCGGGTTAACTCGTGAGGATCGCTTCAGGAGCTGTCGGACAGATGAAAAAGGACCTCTTTACTTCCTCTCCAAGGTTGAGGGAGAAGATTACTCCTGAGCAGGTATCTTATTCTATAAACCAGAGGTTCCCGGACATTTTTGCTTCATAGACCCCTAATATTTTTCGGTTTTGAGTAGACCCAGCTTATACCTAATATTGAACTTTTGAAAACTTATCAATTTAAATGTCTTTTTGACAGCTGGTATAGAGCAACTTACTGTAAAAGAATTAAATTTCTAATTGTTGCGAAGCATAGTGTTTAAAACTTAAGAAGCACATGTTAATTAATTAGATTAAAATTTCGTAATACATAAAATAAGTGAACAACAAACAAATGCTTTTCATGAGAGGCATGAATCTGATGAGGCAATAACAAATTTTCATCATTTGGTATCAATTTTATCAAGTTTAACCCCAAATCTCCTCTGTTAGTAGTGACCAGTCCCCCTCCCCCTTCTTTCTTTTCGTGTTTTGAAGATTGGAAACCGCGTTGAAATTCCACACTAGGAAATCAATTAAAAACTTTCTTTAGACATTCCATAATTCGGGACGAGAAATGCATAGGAATTTTTAAAGCCAAAATTGCTTGTATCCATTTGTAAACTTTACTTTAAGATCTACGACAGTGTTTCTCAAAGTGTGGAGCGCCCCCTGGGGGGCGCGAGCATATCGAAAATATAAAGATTTTTTTAAAAAAAATAGCCGGAAAGAGAAGTAAAACAAATACTTTCTTCCATAATAAAAAAATACACAACACTGATATAATTTATCTTTATCAACAGGCGTTTATCCGTCATCAAATAGCTATCTTTGATCCCAAAACCAAATTAAAGAAAAAAAACATTTTGTTTAATTTGCTGTATTTCCTCAATGAGAGATTTTTTTATTGCGTTTTAACATAAAATATTACTCGTTAAAAGAAAAAACAAAACTTAGACCCTGAGAAAAATTCTAAGAAGATAATTCATCACTGTAATTATTATTGAAATACTGTACATTAGTTGTAGAAAAAGAAAATGAAGACATGATTCACTTTTCAGCCAGGCTGCATAATACATTTTCTGATCATTTGATTGACCTTCAAATTTACTGGTATAGTTAGTGTTCTACATTAGTTCCGTCCCATCTTTAACGCGTGTTTGTTTTTCGCTTAGGAAAATTGTAAATAATAAATAGTTTTATGATATTAGGAAAATAATTGATTGATTTGAAGGATTATTTGGCCAAGATTTATACTGTTATGAGTATTCTCACAAACATATAAAGCATAGTGAAAAACGTCATAATCCTTTTTAGATCATCCTTATTTTTTTCTGAATACACTTTTAACCCGGGAGCAGTGGCGCGGGACATCTGTTATCTCTATTGAAGGAAGTTGAAAGAATGCATATTATTCATGATTGAGAAACGCGATGAACACGAAACGAAAGGAAAATTTTCAAATGCTTCCTAAAGAATTCCATCAACTTAAAATATGAAGCCATAAGTGTACCACAAGGTTCAGTTAGCCTTGTCAAAAAGACACAAGAAAGAAAAAGTTCAACTTGCTATTTGTTGATCACCAAAGGTGTCACGAGTTCGAGCCCAGTACCACTAAAGACCCGCAGTGTAGGGGGAAAGATGCACGTTAAATCTGTCGAGAGCTAAAACGTCCTCTTGTTGGAGTGGTGAGGTAGTTAAAAGAGGCCAGCTCAAGTATCGTCCTCGTCACTTGACCATGGTTCAAAAATACGAGGTCCGTCTCCAAAGGCCCTCGTGTACCTGAACAGTGGAACGTTAATATTCACTCACTCGATCATGAAAGCTCATTAAAACTACAAAAACTTGAACAAAATATGACAGCTTTGCCAGCAAATAGCATTTCTTTTAATATTAGTGAAAAGTGTCTCTGATTTGCGTCCTTTATTAAGGTCTTGCACTTTTGAATCATTTTAGTTTAGTTTTTTGGATTTTATCTCATATCAAAGAAAAATTGAATAGTCCTTGAAAGCCGGTCAGTATACTTTCTCTTAATTAAATTATTCACTGGAAGTCCGATTTGAATCGTGTACAGTAAAAATAATTATAAAGAAATGATTGGGGTGACTGAGTCCCCCCGCACTACCATTAGCGTTAGTATCAAGTGCGCGCCTGCTCCCGGGTTAAAACATTTTGAAATCTTCTCGCTTTAAATATTAAAAAGTAACACAATTATTCTTCATCGGAGAATTTTATATTCTTTTTCATTATTCAACATTAATTCTAAATGCTAATTCTGTGAGGTTTGAAATTACAGTTCTTTTAAATATTTATTTACAATTATAGCATTTATCTAAAAAAAATCATTTTACATTTCTTTATGCAATGTTGTGCAAAAAGTTTTTTTTTACTCTCCTTACAGTTCAGCTATTATATCAAGAATAATGTTTTATTTTTTTAAAAAAATTAACTCGTGCGAAGAGCCGATGTTTCATCCAATATACGTTTAATGTATCAGTACTGAAGAAGATATTTTATAAATAATTTCTTAACACTAAATTAAGAACAAGTTTAATAATTATTAGGGACTTCCATGGGCTTGTCTTGTACAGCAAAGTTTTTCAAAGGAAGGTTTAATATCAGAAATTGACACTTTGAGTTATTTTTCTATATTTAGCTGAGATGTATATTTTGTCTTCAAAGCAGCCTCCGCAGAAAATCCGGTTTAACAAAGGTAGGATGTTGAAAATGGTAATAGTATACGAAGTGCTTTTGTTTTCAGTGCAGAAAATTCAGCATCCACCTCTAACCAAAATTCAAAGAGGGATTTATTACAAAATTGCCTTTTAATTTTTCACTGGATGTGAAATCTATGAAGATTTCTTCTTCGGAAGTTGAGAGCCCTTCTGGAGTGTCTTGAAATAGATCCCTAATCCACTCGTAACTAGCAACCAAGTTGTCCTCATCCAGAAAATACTTTTTAAAATTCTTTGTCAACATTGCTAAATGATTTTACATGGTTTTAAAAACAACTTTCACATGTTGTTCTTCAGATTTGTAAGTTTTAACACATAGCGAGCCGGGGCTTTTTTCCCCATGATTTACTTCAGTAGTGGTAAATCCAAAATATAAGTATTTTGGAGAATATTGCCTTGATTTAATTTTCGGAACCATGCTTGTCTGTGTACTTGTTGATCCTTTATTATCGTCGAATGTTTGCTTACGACTTAAAAATGTATGTATGATTTTGTTTTAATCTACTGCCGTAAATACTTAATTACCGTGAATTAAAATTAACGTGCAAATTAAAAAATGTACATTCAAGCTAGATTCGGTAGCTATAGAAGTATCGAGTTGACCAAAACTGACTGGAATTGTACGAGGAAAAGCATTTTTACATGTTTTGAGCAGACGTCCGATAGGTTGCCCAGACTCACGCAAACGTACCCGATAATGCCAGATGTGATGGATATGATAGCGAGAAACATAGACTAGACTATTTTTTAATGACATTTGTACTTAAAGAAATGGATGCCGAAGGAAATAAATCTTTAATTAAATATATCATTTTGCGATATGTTCCAATTTAAAAATTAGAGAAAGAAAAATAACATAATAATAATTAAGTAATATATATTTTAAGTAATTTTCTTAAAATATATATTACTTAAAAGTTACATATACAAAATTTAATATACTTATCGTGTTAATTTGTACGGTTTATAATTAAGATCGTATTGTAACTTTAGCGTCTCTCTCTCAAAGTGCATCTCCCGTTGGTGTGGTGTGGTAGTTAGGAGAGGGGGGTGCCAGCTCAGGTGTCGTCCACGTCACTTGACCATGGTTCAAAATTACGTGGTCCGTCGCCAAAAGTCCTCGTGTAGCTGAACAGTGCGACGTTAATCTTCACTCACTCACTCACTCAAAGTGCATTTTTATTGCAGTAAACACATTATTGTTGTACAGGGGGCGACAAAAATTATGATTGAAAATTGGGTCGCCAGTATTGAAAGTTTGAGAAACACTAATCTATGTTATTGCCTATTCCGATCAGTTCTGACTGTATTATGAAATTTTGATTGTCCACTGTGCATAGCCAAAGCATTCTCAAACTTAGTTTCATACTCTTATTAAAGGACATTAAATGCTGAACGTAGATTAAAACGTCCTGACATTGAAAAAATTCGCGACCTCCAATTTCGTCCTGCTTTAGATGAACTCTGGAAAGAAAAGCTGAAATGGTTCTTGTTGAAAAAAAATTTATACTCCCACCGTATAACTAAAAATAACATCATTAAATTCAGTAAATAAATCTGTTTAATAGGAAAAAAATCTGGTTTCTAGTTAGATTAAGTTTTCTTTTAAAGTTTAAGTCACGATCTAGTTTAATGACAGCCACTATAGTAGACCCTCCATTTACCCTTCAAGGACCTCTAAATTATTTTTTCGTTTAGGTAGACCCCTTGCAAGTCGTCATAGATCCATTGGCGTCGATATAAACCACTTTTAGAATCAGTGTTCTAAACTCTCCCTCTGAGTGCGGCATCGGAAATTATTTTACAAGACCGAAGTCGTAATTAAAGAATCAAATGTATTTCTTAGCTCAATTGTTTTAAGTTGAAATATATACTTAAGCCAAAAATTCTTGTTAAAGAGAGACACACACTTTATTTCTTAGACTGAGCAACACTTGCTACAGAGTGTATTGTTAACATCAAAATAGTACTTCTCAATGCGCTTACACATCATCTTTTTTAGTATTAATCAATGAAAATGTATACGAATTATAATTTCCTCACTCTGTAAATAATTAGGAATTTGTTTGGGCTTTTCTTTTACTTCTAAATAATACTTTAACTTCACGCATAAATAATGAATTCAAGCACTTTAAATATTTTGAAATATTGTTTAGAAACATGATTACCTGATATTTTTTTTCAAAAACGTATGTAAATTTATGTCCTCTCGCATCCATCAGTGCTCGGGAGTTAGATTGAAAATCAGCCATAATCAAAACAAATATAATTTATTAATTCTTTAACAAGTCTCAACAATCCAGGCTAGGAAAAGCACCCGTAATTAAGTATTGGAGCAAAAGCGAGGTAGGCGAGATATTTAATTGAAGTAGGAATTGAATCACTTACTTTTGGAACGTTTTGGTAATATACGTTCTACATAATCGTAATCCCGTCCTGAGCTATTCTGCTTCTAGTCGATATTATTCTAATTAAAATATATCATATTGACTAAATCGTCAATTATCAATCTTAAATATTAAGTAATTAATCTACGAGTCACTCTCTAGCTTTCTACTACTTGACATTAATCACTAGCTTCTATCATCTTACTCCTAACCTCTCTCTTTCTCTCGAACTTAAAAGTTAATGCTTAAATATAAGTCTTGATTTACATAAATGCAACTTCTTCGGGAGAAAGTTTTCAAAATAGAACAATATTTACAGAAACAGATTTTCCCAAGAGTCTTAGTAGGAGGCTCGCGAATAGACACGTTACAGCTAGCTTCTAGGAAATATTGAATTGTGGGGGGCTAAGTAAATGGAAAGAAAATGACCTAAACAATTATCCAACATTACAAGAAATGGTGATGCTGGAAATAGCAATCCAATGAAATGTATTGGTAAAACAAAAAATCTATGCTCTTTTAATCGTGGGTAATTCGAAGAGTGTAAGCTAATAGAACTGTGGATGGATGCAAATATCTTATTCAGCAATATCGAACTCATATTTTTCATATGATATCTCATTGGACTAAAAATAAATCACGAGCCAAAAATATGAACTCTATTTTGTTCACCTTTGAGTTGAATTGATTGGGTGCTGAGGTGCATGAGCAGATGTCCCGATCAGGTGGTCCGTCTGAAGCGAAACCCCAAGCAAGCTTGGTACTCATTTATAGACCTACTGAAGGAATTAAAGGCTGAGTCGGCCTTGCGCAGCCCGGGAATAGAACCCGGATCTGTGTTGTGTGAGCTACTACTCGACCACTGGGCCTGTGATCAAGAATAACACACAATAACTTTTATTCCGGTTGGACAGAGCGTGCAAGTGCCGACATCTCAAAAGAATTCTTACAAATGAAAAATTGCTTTTGAGCATTATTCAGCGATTCATCTTATGATACCAATAAAAAAGCGTTTTTTATTCGTACTCGTTCAAAGATGAAGAGATGCGTCACTAAATTATGAAAATATTTTTTGCTACTTTAAAAAGTATTTGTTCTGTACTGGAAAATATTTTGTTATTTCACACTGTAGCTTATCGACGTGAGATTTTGTCTGATGTTTGAGAATATTAATAAATATCTTTCTTTAATTAAAACTTAATACATATTTTTCATTTCGATACAGGAGTGATAGAGCGTTCAAGAAAAAAATGGATAAACATATTGAAAAAGAAGTTTTCTCTCTCTCTGTCTCTTTTCAGACATTCGGTCAACTCAAATTTCATCTCCATTCTTTCAGATATTGAAAATTCTCATTCCATCAACCAACCCCTCTGAAAAAATCTGCAAGCATATTCTATAGCATTCAGAATCACATAAAGCGTTATAAAATTCTTTTCTTCGAAAATGCGTATGAAATCACTTCGACTTTTCCAGCGGAAGGGTAGAGTTATCATCTGAAGTTTTTCAATCCGAACAGAGACCAAAAGTACGTGACTCTTTGCCCAATGAAATTCCTGAAAATTCTTTTCTGAATATCTCTCGAACACCACGGCTATCGAGATCGTACAATTGTCTACAATTTCAGTATCGCCCGCCTCTTAAGTAGCCCTAAGGTAAGTATTGCGTGAAATTTCTTTAGTGAAAGGCTCCTACGTTCTGGAGAAAATAAACATTAAAACAGATTTTCGAAAATTTTGCAAAAGATTTTTTTTTACTTTAGCTAGTGTTAATGCTCTAATTTCATTTTTAGTTTACTTTTAAACTAAATTACACTGGTGTTCGAAATTAAGAGAATTTTTAGGTTTTGTCGATTATCTCTAGAATTACTGGACATAACTTAACGAAATTTGGCATGTATATATGGCTGGTATAATGAAAAAAAAGGAACCATTCAACAGTTAAAATACACACGAATGATCGTGCGTAACACTCACCGAAGTTGGAAGGTATGAAAGAGTAGTTACAGAATAGAAGGGGAAAAAATTGGTTTATAGGGGGTTTGGTCCCCTCTTTATGATAAAAAGGCCTCACAATGTGATTTTATACAGGAAATGAGGGAATTAATGAGTTCCGATGCCAATTAATCCTCTCTCTTTCAGCAAATCCGCTTTCAAGCCTTGAAAGGTTCTCAGTGTGTGTAGGGAGGGAGGTTTGCGAGTTAAAATTGCCTTCGCCAGATCGTCCCAGGCTCTATAGCAGGAGTGTCCAACACGTGGCCCACCAGTACGTAAATTGCGGCCCGCCGACTCTTTTTTAAAAAAATTTTAAATATCAGATTTTTAAAATTTTTTCATTTTGGAATTTATTTGAGGGGAAATTTATACATTATATATATATATATATATATATATATATATATATATATATGAATGATGATGATGAATCCCCAACCCTTCAAGTGGCAGTTGGGGTAAAACCTACCAGAACAATTCAACCCGCCTCCAGCATAAGGACTTTGACTTCGACTCCGGCAAACTTACGAAGAACCACGTGAACGAATGACGCACTGGATCCTGATCGACGCTGAAATAAGACTCATTTTGTCATGGCTAGGGGTACAGGCAGCTTTGCTGAACATTAAAGACAATATTATAAACGGCTGAGCGTTGCATTTCTCCTGTCATTCTAGGAATTACTCCAATACATGATTATATATATGTTATGTTGTTACTGGGATGAATTTGTAAACTGTTTTGACAGAATAATCTGTTTATTTTTAAAACAAGAATAGATAAAATAAAGAATAACAAATAATGAATTAAGTTAAACATTTAAACCCGCGTACTTGCCTAATTGGCTTTCATTGTGTTTTAAGAGTTATTACTGCTATGCCGATGTGGTGCGTCTGCCTCTCTTGCGTTCTCAATCTCTTCTCTTGCTGCTTCTTCCGTCGGAGTCATTGCCCTCTCGTTTTCTTTCGATGCCACCTGGTAGGGGATGCTAGGGGGCTTGCAGTAGCGCGTAGTGCCGCCTACTTCACAATCGGCCATCTAGTCCAGTCATATTAGGGTTTCACTGCGGAATGAGAGATAATAAGCTGAAAATTGGTATAGACCTTTATTTTAGCACTCTAAATGTTGTCTCAAAAGTCTCATAAAATCCCATGTCCACGTCTTAAGATATTTAAGGTCAAAGGTAAAAAAATCGGGTTTTTTGCAAGTGTCTCTTTTCTTATGGCTTAATGCTACTTACATTTAATATAAACATTGTAGAGAACAAAATTTTCTATAACTTTTGTTCGAAACATTTTTATATATCAAACCATTTTTGAGATAGAGGGTGTTGAACGCGCAGCGCTTAGCTATCTACAGCAGGGGTGTCCAACCTAAATGACCTTGTGGGCCACTTCGGAAATATATTACGATCTCGCGGGCCGCACATAAAAATATGTACCTTTATATCAGATTTGGAAACAAAAAAACATTTATTGAAGTAAAAATATAAAATAGAACGAATTATTATTATTATTGTTTTCATTATTTTTCATGTATACAGACATAGATAATATAATATAATGTTCATATAATATAATAATACAATGATCAAATAATGTTCGAAATACTACAGTTGCCATTTTCTTGAAAATTGCGGTGTTCCTTTTGAATTGATCTTTCGTTACTCATTGTTGAAATTTGATTGTGCTGTCATTCGCAAACGATTAAGTATACATTGCCATTTATCTTAACCGTCCTGAATAATTTTTTTAAACATTAACATCATCTCTGACTGCCTCTTGCTCTTTGAACACTCCAAACAGAAAAGGAGGAGAGATTAAAGTCGCACACACAGAGAAGAATCATGTACCATCCATAGTAAAGGATATGCATAGTGCGCAATTTGGAATTTATTAACAAGTATTTTATCATAGTTAAATCAAATGGAACTGTTTGATAAAATATAAATCCATTTTAATCTAAAAAACATTTCTACTGTCAAAAAGGATTTATTTTAAAACAAGAACAGGTAACAGGCAAATACATTGTAGATTTTTCTATTTATATAAATTTCCCCTCAAATAAATTTCAAAATGAAAAACTTTAAAAATTTGATATTTAAAATTTTTTTAAAGAGTCGGCGGGCCGCATGTTGGACACCCCTGATTTACAGCATAATGTAAGGTCAACCGTTAGTTACATGATATAATACGCCGTATAGTCTATAAACCTTAAAAATATACGTAATGAAAAACATTTGGCATTTTTTATTAACTATGACATTACATTTAGTAATAGATTTCATTAATCAAGTACATATTTCTTTTATAACTAACTTTTGAACTACACTGTTCGTATAGTTCAAAAGTTGTTGACATATATGCTTAGAGCATTTCTTAATTATATTCGATATTATATATACTAATTACATTTAAAGTAGAAAAAAAAAAGCAAGTAATTTTTAATTATATTTTTATTTTGAAATATCTTTTTATACACACACAATTATTACAGGACAGTTTTCTTATCGAATACTTGAGCTAGTTGATCCAAATTCGGAAAGTTGTCTAATATTCTAATGAAAGCCCCCTTTTTTTTTTAAAAAAAATGCAGATGTGTCACAGCCACTAAATGTGTGCAGAAATAAAATGTGCTTTTTACAAAGCAGATATTTATCAAAACTTTTGTATGAGTATATTTGCGTTTTAACCTCCCTTTTGCCAACTTTTTTAAAGAACATTTCCTCTTGATGTGATTGAGTACGTTCAATTAAAATGACGAACAAATCCATATCTT
The DNA here is from genome assembly GCA_019973935.1 of Trichonephila clavipes. Lineage (NCBI taxonomy): Eukaryota > Metazoa > Arthropoda > Arachnida > Araneae > Nephilidae > Trichonephila > Trichonephila clavipes. The sequence continues at coordinate 196,895 of BMAU01021438.1, forward strand.
CTCCTACTATGGCGGCTGTCTTATGTTGCTCCGATTCTTCAATAGCTGTTTCTACGATAAGAACATCTACATCACCTCTGGCTTGTTTTTGTCGTGTTATCAACAGATACTTATTTCCTTTTAGAGTAGTAAAAACTTTAGAGTAGTAATTCCAGAGTAGAGAGGTTGATCAAAAGTAATTAAACACGTTTTTTGGCCATGCAATTAGGGAATATTTGCAGCGCAACGTAAAGTAGTATAAATTGTGTCTACGTTACTGGCAGGATGATCAATAAAAGAAAGAAACATAACCTGAAAAGAAGAAAAGTCATTATTTTTAGTGATCTATTCGAGAATACCATTCCACCCAGACAGTAATATTCTTCTTCACTTTCCGTATAACCACAAAAAATCAACTCCGTTAAAATTCTTTTCTGTTAATGCTCGATCATCTTGTAGATTCTTGACTAGAATTCTTCTGTATCCAGGTACAATTGTTTTTTCATATGCTAGAAGAGACTTTATGTGATATTGCTGCTAACTCTTTGCACTTGGTTTGGTTGTACATCCTTGTATATCTTTTGGAGTAATAATCTTAATCACATCCCCATAACATAGAGAGTATTATTATCATCAAGAGTGTGGACATTTATATTGGAATTATCTCCAACATATATCGCACTTGCGCGCCTGATTCGAATGATAAAATACGAGGCTGTGGACAGCGGCGTAACGGAAAATAATTGGGTCCCCCCGCAAGGTCAGATTTTGGGCCCCAAGCCGGATATCTATATATACACAAAGAATTGCAAAACCATAACATAATGTACCTTTACACATCACATAAAAATATTTAAATATTAAACTTATAACTGAATATAGAATCAACCTGTGTCTGAGTAAACAAAGTAAATAACGTTTAACATTAGAGAGTATTTATAGTATTTAAAAAATGAAAAATCTAACAACAGTCGACTGATAACCTGGTAACTTAAATAAAAACAATACACTAAGAAAAACACAAACACTGTGAAAAAAATATTTTCGATTTCAGATCCTTATGATAGAAAAAAGGTATCACTTACCAAATTCTTCGTTTATGAATCCCGGGATGAGCTTGACCTTAAGTTCGATAAAATTCTAGCATAAATTGTCAAAAAAGTCAGACACAACTACTGTTACTAATAAGAAAGCAAGGACACAAAAAAGAATGCGCTCGCAGTACCACTCAGGTTGAACTATAAAAGTAACTAGTTCGTTGGGTTGTTCGCGATACACACTACAAGCTAATATACAGCACTACACTCAAGAAGCAAATCACAAAAAAAGCGATTGACGTCTCACATTTTTCTTAGCTAAGTCGGTTATTAATTCATCCCATTCAATTTTTCTTGCTTCTTGTTGTTCAATACTTATTTAAAGATATATAAATAGGAGAGCCTCTCTTCTAACATCATACAACATAGATAATTTTTTATTAATTTTAATTTAGAAAATGACCTTTCCGCCATTGCAGAAGTAACTGGAAGAGTCACAAACAATAAAACTGCAATACATACATCTGGCAAACTTGGCGCAGCAAGCTTATTTTGAATCATCAAAAAATTACCTAAATCTTGTATCGAATTTAGCTTAATTAAATCTTCACTAAAAACTGCTTTTAGAGATATAATTTGATTTGGAAATTCACTAGATTAGGCTATATACTTTTTGAAGATTACTGGCTTCATTATATAAGAGATCATTTGTAGTTCTTACAATATTTTTGAAAGAAAGAAAACTGAATGATTTGTAAATGCCATTCATAATCTCAAAGCGATTTTTAATTGAGTAGTAATAACATCAACATTGGCCTTAAAAGCATCCACCTCAAACAATCGTTCTGTCTTGCAGTTTTTCATCAGCATTGAAATCATCGAAAAACTGTCTAACTTTTCTATGTCTCTTTTTTTCAAACTCCGGGGTAATACCCCATTTTTTAGCCAAACCAATAGCTTCTTCCTTTATATTAGTAAAATTGTTACGAAGATTCACGATAGACGTTAAGTTAGAATGTAACACGGTCTTAGCGTTTTCCAAAGCTATTTTTGGTGATTGCAATGCTTTTGAAGTTAAATTTATGCTTTGTAAAATTTGACATTGTAAAATTAGCAAAAAAAATTAAACTGTTCCATATGCTTTTTAATCGCTAAAGCTTCCTGTTTCTCGTCTTGCTTAGTACTGCTCAGTAAAATATTTGAAAGTAATTTTGAAATCGAAATGTAATTGTTGTGAATTGATATTACAGAATCAAATCGAGATGACCACCTTGTCGTGCATAATGATTTAATAGTCTGCTGAATGTTCTCGTTATTTTGCAAAATTTTCAGATCACTCCACCTTTTAATGCTGAGCCCAAAAAATGTGTAAATTTTTTGACAAAAGTCATAAAATTCTCTTACATGAGGCACGTTATTACATGCATCGTTTAGAACAAGATTGAGGTTGTATGTAGAACAGTGAACGTAATTTGCTCTTGGTTGTTTGTCCTTAGTTAATTTCTGTAATCCCCCATACGCTCCACTCATGTTGGCTGCCCCATCATATCCTTGTCCTCGACACTTCGCCAAATTAATGTCCAGTGTATTTAGAAAATTTAACACATCGCTTTCCAAACTTTCTGCAGTCTGATTTGCCGCCTCAATAAAGCCTAAGAACGTTTCGTTAATTCTGATATTATCTGGCTCATTATTATCATTAACATCAGTTGTTATATATTTTATTATAATATTTAATTGGTTTTTTTTAATATCCTGTGTCGTGTCCAGAATAATAGAGAAAAAAGAACATTTCTTTATATTTTTAATATAATATTTTCTTTTATTCTAGAGCCTATAATAGCAATAAGTTTATTTTGAATATTTGGGCTAAGATATTTTTAAATTCTTAAGAGGTCTATCATTATCAAAAAATTTCCCCTTTGAGTCGAATCTCGAGTTTCTCGATGTCCCCGAAAAGGAAGATTGCACATCGCTAGAGTCATTGTAACGTCTATGATTCTTCGTAAGATTTGGCTAACCTTATTAACTTCTTCTTTAAAATTGCATTTCAATAATGAATCCATCGTTTTATTTTGTTTCCAGATGTCATATGTGCGACATGCTTGGATATGAATTATAGAATTTTCATGCTCTTTAATTTTTTTTTATATTCCTTGCCAATCATTCACACCTTTACACCAGGCTTCTTTAAAATACATATTTGTTCTATCAGCGGAAAAGCCAACATACCTGACGGTAAGCAACGTAAAGTCATGTTGAATAGCACAGCCATTTCCTTTCTATATTTTGTCCTGTGTTGGATATGAAACTATAATAAGATGATAAAAAGCTCCTTCCCTTGGCATCTTTTTGGAAATTACCTTCTGGCTGGTATGGGCCGAATTTTAAAATTTGTTCCCTTAAATCTGCATCTATGGGCGTACCTACATAATGCGCAAAATCATTTCCAATCAATTTTGTTTCTTCGTTTTCATTTTCCCCGACTCCTTTTCCTCCTCCATAGAGTATATCCTTATTAGTTGAAGTGTCCGAAACTGTGTTTTTTTCTTGTGAATTAATTTTCACTTTCAGGACTTGTTCATCAAGTTCCCTGGCATTACTTACTGGGCCGCGGTAGCCGAGTGGTATAGGTATCGGATCGTGGCTTGCTTGGTCACGAGTTCGATCCCAGTACCACTAAAGACCCGCCCTGTAGGGCAGCGATGCACGTTAAATCTGTCGAGAGCTGAAACGTCCTCCCGTTGGTGTGGTGTGGTAGTTAGGAGAGGGGGTGCCAGCTCAGGTGTCGTCCACGTCACTTGACCATGATTCAAAATTACGTGGTCCGTCGCCAAAAGCCCTCGTGTAGCTGAACAGTGTGACGTTAATATTCAATCAATCAATCAATCCCTGGCATTACTACTACTAGCACTTGCACAAGATGATGATCTTGCGGATATTAAAAAGTTATCCAATTTTGCATATTTGCCATTAACATTATACTCCTTTTCCTTTCGAATTTTTCATTTTTGAGAATCACTCAAAGTTTTTTTAACTCCACTCATTTTAGGGCCGCGTTTCTTCTTGTCTTGTTTACAAAATAACAGTATAAGAACCAGAATAATTAATTCCGTTTACAAAAAACAGTTCTAATATTACAAGAGAGAAGTGAGATCAAAATGTTTTAACAGCGAAGGAACACTCCCTATATTGAAGTGCATTGAATACAAAAATATATATGTTCTAAAAACAATTTTGTGAAACATTTCTCATTATGCTTTATTTCATTGAATACTCATAAATCTACAGAAATTTCTGTGGGCATATGGGTTTCTAAATCATAAATCTAGACCATATAATAATTTAAAATGCTCTCTATGCGTTTTCAAGTATCGCAATACTATTTTTCATGAAAAAATCATTACAGATTCACGTTATTTACGAGTTCGCTAAATGAAAATGAAATACATGTGGGGGGGGAGCTAAAGACGGCAATAAGTTACTTTGCTATTTCAGTAAAAATTAACATGTCTTTTTTTTCTCCCTACCGCTAACATCAAGTATACTTAAAAAAAACAGTGATGAATTTTTTTTTATCTTTCTAGCATTTTATCCAATTTTCCGTCTGACTTTCTTTTTATCTGTTAGTAATTTAGGTTTGAAAAGAAAACCCACTAAAGAAAAGTATCTCTTTCGTCGCGGGGATTACAGCAAATTAAAATTTTTTTGATTTGGTTATTGGATCTAAGATATGTAATAAGCGATCAAAGTTTTGATTTTGAATGATGTTAGATCACCAATTTGAAAATCGCTTAAAAATTGGATTAAAAAAAATGTAAAGCCAATTTTGTGAAATTCTACGTTAATGGCGTCAGTCTAGCTTTGGGCCCCCTGGAAGCCTTGCACCCCCCTCCGCAGTGTGGGGGTGTACTTTACGCCCCTGGCTGTGGATGGTAAACTGTTGAAATTTCGTACTGTACAGTCTTACCATAGGAAGCTGCAAATCCCAAGCTTTATAGCACATCTATTAGTCTTTCAGATCTATATCTTCTATGAAGAAATACAGAATCTTCTATGAAGAAAAATAATGCAGCCATTATTGGCGTGCATTTTGTTTTTGAATTAGCTATTTTTTCTCTTTTTCGTTATGACTTCCTGTAAAAAATGCAATAGACTTTTTGGAATTTCTTGATTTACCTTTCTTGATTTTTCTTGATTAACATTTTACTTGGAAATGGATAACACTTGGTTTCAACGACAGATGACCGAATGTCTTCACGAATAAAAAATATTTCCGCAGCTTCTGCAATTCGTAATCGTTCTTCCTGGGGTCCCTTTTTTTATTATCATGCCGAGTTTTTGATAATACACTCACGAACATTGAAAATAGCGACCCAAGAAGGAAGCTAAGTACAATCGCGAAACTTTGCAAATAAGTGCGGCGTAATGAGATATGCAAATGATCCAAGTTTTGTGCCAATACGCATGCTCATACACGCCGAGGTGGCGCTACAATCAGGAAAAGGGTGCTATATAAGAAATTCGAAGGGTGCAAATTCGAAGATTCATAAACGTGACGATTACCCGCCGATTGTTGGAAGACTTTGGTAAGCGAAACATGCCAGGTAAACGTGCTAGAAGACATTTCTCACAGTTAAGCGAGTTTGAGAGAGGCCTGATCATCGGGATGAAAACTGCAAGCTGTTCGATGTGCCGTGTTGCTGGCCATGTGGATCGTTCGGAGTGTGCCGTTAGAAATTGATGTGAGCAATTGACACGAGAAGGTACCCACGCGCGGAAAACCGGGTCTGGAGCGACTTGGAAGACCACGAGGAGAGAGAATCGAAGGATCGTGCGGCAAGCACTTGTGGACCCCACAGTGACTCGTTCAACGATACGAGCAGACGTGGGCGTAGCAATTGTTCCACAAACAATTTCCAGACACCTTGCAGAAGCAAACCTTAAATTCAAGCGCCCTTTCCGTGCACTCCCTTTAACACCGGAACATCGGCAACTGCGTCTACAGTGGTGCCTAGCCAGATCAATGTGGAATGTCACAGGTTGGCAAAAGTTTGTGTTTAGTGATGAATCCCGGTTTGTTTTGGGGACAGATGATAACCGTGTACGGATGTGGAGGTGCCCAGGTGAGCGGTACCATTCCCTCCCCACACTGTTCTACGTCACACTTCCCGCACAGCCGGTGTAAAGGTCTGGGGGCCATAGCCTATGATAGTCGATCCACTTTAATTGTGATGCGTGGAACCTTAACGGGCCAACGTTACGTTGATGATATTCTTCGACCCCATGTAGGACCTTTCCTAAATGGTCTCCCAGGGACAATTTTTCAGCAAGATAATGCTCGTCCGCATACAGCAAGAGTTGCTCAAGACTTCCTACGTCATTTTCAGACTCTTCCATGGCCAGCCCGCTCCCTCGATTTGTCCCCTGTAGAACACGTGTGGGATCGGCTAAAACGGCAGATGCCATCGTGTCACTCTGTACATGATTTAGAGTTGGCTGTTCAAGATTTGTGGGCCCATCTGCCTCGGGACAACATAAGGTGTCTAATCAACTCAATGCCGGACCGTGTGGCGGCATGTATTGCAGCTGAAGGTGGTCCAACGCGCTATTGAAGTTGCCCAGTATTTGTGTCGTTTCACACCCTGTATTCGTTTAATTGTTTTGTTTTTGAGATCAAGTGCATCTCTCATCTGTGTCATTATGTGTATTAAATTTCATTTTAATCCGATGCTTTCTTCTTGGGTCGCTATTTTCAATGTTCCTGAGTGTATATTAGCTTATGTATCCCTAAAAATATGATTGCAAAAAATTTGGCTTTTGTAGTAATTATTATATATGTCAAATACTTTTTTTGAAGTCTCATAATTATAGTTTTATCATTTGGTACATCCCTAGTGTCAGGACATCTCTGAGCTCTTTCAATGTAAATTGCGAATCATCGCGATTTTCGATGTAATTAAAAATCTCTGCCATAACTTCTGAGACTTGATTACCTTTGCGAGGCTTCTTTTCAGTAGATGGTAGTCGATTTAAGAAATTAGCCTAGTACAGGGTATGATATTTTGCTTCAGAAGCAATCAAATCATACTCACAAAGTATACGATCTTTCATTGATTCTCCTATAGAATCACTACGTTCTGCTTTTTTTTTTAAATATTGTCTTTAAATTCAAGAGTACTCACTTTACAGATTTTGCGCCCTTTTTTTTTAGTCTCTGTTGTTGCTTCATTAGCTTCTTAACCCCAAAATAAACAGAGCTTTTTGAAATCAAACGCTTCACTTCTCCTTTTACGAGGTACACTAAGTTTTGATAAATGTTCGATAAAGAAGTCTTACTTCAGTCATGTGGTCTAAAGCACACTCATTTTTTTTTAAATTTGATTTTTGAAGTGAAAACTTCTTTAGTCGCGTTGAGCGTTTTGGTAGAGGGTAAAATCCTCGTTTCGCGTCACCGACATGCTATGGAGAGCCAGACTAGCGCACGCGCAGTAGCCTGTGTACACGTATACACTAATACATCGACTATTTCTGACTGTATTATGTGCGCGTTGGACGCTTTTTGGATAAGTATAATTTTGTGAGTCACGTCACCAATACGTTATAGTAGCAGTACATCTGTAATTGTAAATGTGACGCGTTGTACATTAAGTATTAGAGTGTAGTTATATACATAAGTAAAGTTAAATTGACCACGTGGGAAGTTCAACTTGTGTGTACTGGATTTTGTTTATTTAAGTGAATTTTTAATTTGACTATTATTGTAATTATTTAATTGAAGGATTACTGTTTATTTATTGAATTTAAATTCATTGACTTCAGTATAAAAGTGAGTATGAAACATATTAATATTTTTATACAGATAAATGAATAATGAAAACAACGAATATATTTTTAAACATTTTTAATATTTGTACGAATATTTGTATTTAAAATTTAGCATTATTCATTTTAATTATGTTTTTAATATTTAACCTCTTCATCATGAAATGAGTATTATTACGGTATAAGATTTATCTTACTAGCGTGGTAAAATAGATTTCTAGTTATTTGATAAAATTTTTTCGTGGATTTTAAAATTGGAAAACTAAAAAAATGTTATAATAATTTTAGATTTTATGAAATATGTTCATTTATTGTAAAATTCAATTTTACGAAGTTATTGTTTGTTTGTGTAATTTGTTAGATATAAAATACGTGCTTTGTTGAAGTGAAAACTTCTTTAGTCGCGTTGAGCGTTTTGGTAGAGGGTAAAATCCTCGGTTCGCGTCACCGACATGCTAATGATAATAGTATATCTATAGCTATGGAGAGCCAGACTAGCGCACGCGCAGTAGCCTGTGTACACGTATACACTAATACATCGACTATTTCTGACTGTATTATGTGCGCGTTGGACGCTTTTTGGATAATTGTATCATGTAGAGAGAGATGAGAATGGTGATATTATAAGAATTTGGTTAAAATTTCCAAAATCATGTGGACGAAAACAAGCTACAAAATTAAGAAATCTCAGTGCACGCCTCAATCTTGATGATGATGCTGTGCCCATCACTTCTCAAACATCATCAGTAGCACTCAATAATAATAAAACCATAATAGCGAAACGAAAACATTTTCCACTTGTTTCTGCTTTGGCAATGACGATTCACAAATCACAGGGAGGTACTTATGATGCTATTGTTTACGAATATGATCGCAAACATCCTAGAGAATTGGTATACGTAGCTTTATCCAGAGTGACGAAGATTGAAGGTTTATTTATGGTTACTAAAGAAAATACTGAAGACAGCTGGAAATTTTGGATTGGTAGATCAGGAATACCTTTAAATGCTTCAGAATCAGATAAACATCTTCAGAGATCAACAAGTCATCGAGAAGATCTAACATTAGAATTAAAAAAGATTGAAAAACAATACACTACAAACAGTCACCCAAACTTTTCTTGAATTCATTTCTAACAAGAAAGGATTATCTATATTTTCATTCAATTGCCAAAGTTTACATGCACATGTAACTGATCTAAAAAACGATGCTATTGTAAAAAAAATCAAATGTTTTACTTTTGTCAGAAACTCGTATGAAAAATGAAGAACCAATTCATATTCCAGATTTCAATTTTGTTGCAAGTTATAAAAGGCCTGAAGTTCCAGCAGCAGGAGTAGCTATTTATCAACATACACAAGATACATCACACATTGTCACTTCATACATGGACATCCACACTAAATTCACTAGAGGGATTGGTGTTAATGTTTCAGACATAGGCGAAATATGCGTTGCTCGTTGCAATTCTGAAAATGGACAATACATTTTAATGGTTGCTGTTTATATATCTCCTGAAAAATCTATGCAACAGATAGAACAATTTTTATTCGAAAATTTAATGATTTACACAAAAGAAGGTTCTGAATTACTCGAAAAAGATTTGGCGAAAAATTTGACGACATACCTATGATATTAAGCGGAGACTTTAATATTAACTTCGCAGATGACAAAAATTTATCATTAATTGAATTTTTGAATGAAACATTAGGTTTGACTATGTCTAATGATCGAAAAGTCAGTACAACAAAGTATAAAACGACTATCGATGCTGTTTTTATACGATATTTAGATAAATTTCAATCAAACATTTTTATTTCTTATTTCCGTTACCATAAACCTATTGTATCTTTTTTAGAATACAATGAAATGATTGAACGAACAGATAATCTAAGTATTGTCGAAATTAATGATGACAATGATGTAAATAATGAAAATAATGTTCAAACTTGAATTCATTGAAATTCGTGTAAATATAAATACTATGTATAATTAAGATAATTGTATATTAATTATTTTTTCAACCACTTTGTATTTATATTTTGTTCATGATTTGTTTAACCCATCATATGTAACTAATAAATAAAACATAAAAAATTTCATATAATTTTTGCATATAGTTTTAATTACTCTCAACTTAATAGTTCCGTTTTCACTTCTATCGGCAGTCCCACGACTGCTACTGTTTTTTCCTAAGGCCCCCAATTTTTTTTAACTTGCGAATCTGAAATGGCTATTGCCACAAATATATTTAAAAGTGTAATATTATATATTTTAGTCACATAGATAGGATATTATTGGAATTGAAACGCCTACCGAATTTCTTCTTTATTTAGAAGAGAGGAATAAAAGTTTTAGCTTATATATATATATATATATATATATATACCTGTTATATACAGGCAAGGGTTTTCATGATACGAAGAGAGTGATTCATAATAAACTATTGATTTCAAAATAAATAAATTGACAGTTTCTACCTTTAAAGAAACACACATTAATTCCTGGTAAGTACATTTAATTATATTTCTTGGGTAATGTACGTAATGAAATGCAGAGGACGAAACATTTTTCCTACTGCTCACAGACAAGGACAATACATACACTGCAGAAATTAAAATTTACTATATGATTCAATTTAACGTAGATCTGAATCTAATGTAATCTTTAAGACTTTCATCCACTTTCCGAATTACCGAAATATGTGAATTTTAATACACGAGAAAGAAATGATTTTAAAAAATACAATCAACATAAAGTAACTCAGAGTACTAAAGTTTACTTTTGTTAGTACATAATCAGCGTGTTTTTTTTTTTTTTTGTCTTCTTTTTGACTATATTTCGTTAATCTGCCCAAGTCCCTTAGTGCCATCTCAACGCCCCCTAATTTTCTCTGGGTCTTTTACTGCCTCCTTGAAAGCCTCAAACACCCATGTTGAGAATCTAAGCTCTATAGGGATGAGGTCTGAATAACTAATTGGCTGATCCATTCGGGAAATGCCCTCACTTTCCAGAAATTCGTCTACCCAATGAGATCCATGAGACTCGCGTTGTGACCCTTGAAAAAGCGAACATAGGGCTCCAAGATTTCATCCTTCTATCTCACAGCCTCTTTCAAACACATAGATGCGCGTGCGGCCATCCAAAGCACCTCTGTCTCCTAGAAGGCCCCTCCGTCCATTCACACCTCTATCTCTTTGAAAGCGGCACTGGGAGATGGAGCTCTATGTTAGCCTAAACTGGGGGAAATCTGACATTGTGTGTGAAATCGGAAAATTCTATTACTTCAAAAACAAATTCATTTGAAATTGAGCTTCTAAAAATAAGAAATTATCGACCTTCTGAAGAGAATAAATCAATGTCCGAAGGGTAAAAAAAGAAACTTTTAAACCTTATGGAACAATTCCATGAACAATTTAGCTTCTAAAAAAAACGAAATTTTAAAATAGATGTTCGAAATAAAAGAAATTGAAATTTTTAAGAGTCCTAAAACCAATTCCTGTAAAATTCAGCTTCTTAAAAAGATATTTCAAAGAGTAGGTATTTGGGCTAAATGAACGGAAACAGTGGTGTACGCAGACTTCCGTTAGGTGGGGAGCGCTGAGGCGTAATGGTAAAAATTAAAAATATGTTGGTCTTAGAGAAGGTGGCAACGAGTAGAAGTAAAAATGAGATATTAAAACTTAACGAGATCCGAGAAGGAACAGGGTTTTGAGATCTGAAGCAGAGCGAGACTTGAGATTGTTTTAAAACGGATTTCTAGTTTGTAAATATTCAAAAATTGAGTGTGTTATTAAAGGGTTGTTTAAAGATTCAGAAGAAGCCGAGACTTTATTGAATTCTTTGCATCGAATCCTCCAGACATTACACCACTCGGGACTTTTTATGTCAGAGTTTCATCAGCGCTAGCTCTGTTTTATCTGTTTTAAATAGTTTTTGAACCTAAGCTAATATGGCTGGCATATTTGGTACATTTTTATATGTCGTTCATAAGAGAGAGCGTGCCAGTTCGCGAAAAGCTCTAAAATTACTATTTTTACTCTATCTGAGAGTCTCAAATTCTTGAAATAAGAATTGATTTTGTGTAGAGCTTGTAAATTAACTAATTTTTTTTTTACGAATTTTTAAAATGACATTGAAACACGTCAATTCCTGATTTTTTTTCTTAAGTTGCTATATCCAGAAACCCATCCATCCAAAAAACTTGGAGTTTTTAATATACGTAAAATGAATATTTCACCTTTTAGAAAATGAAGCGAGGAAAGGACATTATTTATAGGTATTAGGGTTTCTGATTTCCAGAAATACATCAAAATTTCGATAAATTTAAAAACAAGTTATTTTTAATTAATATCAGTAGTAATTATCTACACTATTAAAATTCGTAAGTAAACAAACGTATCAATGTGAGTGACTTTGTGACTAGGTGTATCATCTCACGAACCGCACAATGCAGAAACTCGCTGAAGGTACCAAAAGTCGGGAATGATCCAAGGAATCCGTTTTGACCATTTATGTTCCGATATTGCAACTAGTTAAAAAGATATTAATTAAAAACCTTAAAACGCATAATTATTGCCATTTTTTCCCGCCAGGCGGGGAAGTTCCAATTATTCGATCTTTTCTTTTTTAAAACCATCGTTTTTAAAACTCGATCTAATTTTTTTTTTCTGAGACTCAGACAAAAAATAATCACAGAATTGGAAAGATCATTTACTTCGCCACGATACGGTATAATATATTTCACAAAATGATATTTTCTTCTTTTTACTATTTTTTCTAAAATGAGTCAAAATCGATACGTTTTTATGGAAATGATTTCTAAATCGCTTCGTTTACATTTTCGTTCGCGTTACTGAAATGATATTCAACACTAAAAAAGCTCAAGCTTTTCTCTTTTACAATCAGCCATTTAAAAACTAAAATGTTAAAAACTTTTTTTTTTTTACGATTCTTGAAAAAATACTCAAAATTTTAGTCAAATACTTAATAACTTCTTTATTTATAAAAATAATCTCAGGAAACTTTTTTCCGTGTGTAGAACGATATTATCCGTAATCTGTACAAAGGTTGAAAAAATTACTGAAAAATTGCGGTTTTTAAAAAAAGAATTGTGTTTTTTCATCCCCCTTTTTGCGAGAAATAGTTAAACATTATTTTTGTTACTTTTTTTATTTAAAAATTACCGCTATTTGCAAGCGATGTGTTAAGTTTGAAGGTATTAACTTAAAAATGAAGCCCGAAAAAAAATTAAAACTTTAACAAATTACGCATTTTTCAATAGCCGAGGGTTTGGCGGCGAAAACCTGTTTGGCGCCAAACGACTTTTCTCAGCCCGTCACGTTTGATGAAAGGTTATACTAGAATAGAAGATACGCTTATTGCATCACTATATTTATATAATATCTTTATTTTTATAAATTTAGTTTTCATGATCTGGCAACAAAAAGTTGTTAACATATTTTGTAGCGCGATGTAAGAACGAGAATAAAAAGTTCTAACGATCTAAAAGAGTTTTCTTCTTAAAAAGGATGAACTAAATCTAAATAAGTATTTTGCTTATCTCATGTATTATTTGTGACTAAATCGTCTACAAACTGGTGACCCGGACATATTCAAATGATGGATGATAATAATGAAATGGCTGTGGCAAAGTCAAATCAGGAAACATTCGAAGCATATAAGGTAAGCGTTAAAATTCCTCCTTTTTGGGAAGAAAACCCCGAAATATGGTTTTTTAAGTTGAAGCTCAGTTTTCCATTGCTAATATTAAACAAGAAGAAACTAAGTTTAATTACCTTGATGCGCAGTTAGATACAAAATTCATAGAAAATATATGGGATATCATTCAGAATGATGAAAAAAATAAATATTCTTGTGCTAAAAATAGACTTTTAAGTACTTTCAAAGATAGTGAAGAAAAATGCATTAAAAATTGCTTACTGGAATCTCATTAGGTGACATGAAACCCAGTCAACTTTTGAGAAAAATGAAATCGTTGGCTGTGGAGTTAATATCTCCGAAAAAGTTTTAAGAACATTATGGCTAGATAAATTACCAGACTCCATCAAAAATATTTTAGTTATTAGTTCGGAAAATTTAGAAAATTTGTCAGTTGTGGCAGATAAAATGTTTGAAAAATTCATCACTTGAAATTTATTCTGCTATGAAAAATATCCTGGATGAAGTTAGCCTTTTGGAGAAACGGATTTCAGAATTATCCATCAACAGGAGAAATTCAAGAAGCGAATTTAAAAATTCCAATCAAACTCGAAATAAAAGTCGAAGTCGATCTCGTAAGCGTTTCAACCCAAATGGGAAATACTGTTATTTCCACTTCATGTTTGGTAATAAGTGTTATCCTGATAAATGTAAAAGCCCATATTCCTGGAATAAGGCATCGGAAAACTTGGAAAAGCAGTAGATTTAGCGGCAAGCTCTCCTGCTACAGAATATAAAGATTGCCGTAAGTACCGTTTATTTGTAACTGACAAAAACACCAGTTTACGCTTTCTTGTTGATAGTGGTGCTGATTAATCAATAATTCCTGCCTCATGCAAAAATAAAATTTGTGATTCTTTTAAGCTTTATGCAGCAAACGGCTCAGAAATACCAACTTTTGGACATAAAATTTTAACTTTAAATCTAGGGCTGCGTCGTGAGTTTCAGTTTCCTTTCATTATTGTTATAGTAGATAAAGGAATAATTGGTGCTGATTTTTTAAATAAGTTTAACTTGTTAATTGACATCCGAAAGAAACAGTTAATAGTGGAATAACTAACCTTCATGTTAAAGGCGAAATTTCTTCTATTTTGCAAGAAAATAAAATTAACATAATGGATAAAACATCATAATATATTATTACAATACTCAGATTTAATTAAACCAAATTTGTTAGTTACTAATACCAAACATGATGTAAAACACTATATTGCTACTAAAGGCCCACCGGCTTACTCAAAAGCTCCTCAATTGGATTCTAAAAAATTAGAAATAGCCAAGCAATAATTTCAATTTATGTTAGATAATGATATCATTCGACCTTCTAAATCTCCATGGGCAAGCCCACTACATGTTGTGAATAAAAAAGATGGAGGTGTTAGACCATGTGGTGATTATAGACGTTTAAATGCCCAAACCATTCCTGACCGTTACCCAATTCCACGTATTGAAGATTTTCATCATATTTTAAAAGGGAAAAGAATATTTTCTAAGATTGACCTATTCAAAGCATATTTTCAAATTCCAATTGCTGAGGAAGATAAGGAAAAGACAGTCATAATAACACCATTTGGCTTATTTGAGTTTAATGTTATGAGCTTTGGGTTAAGAAATGCGCCCTCTACTTTTCAGCGCTTTATCAATGAAGTATTATTTGGAATGGAATTTGTTTTTCCATAACTGGACGACATTCTAGTAGCCTCTGAAAAGGAAGAACAGCATAAAATTCATTTGAAACTTGCGTTTGATCGCTTATAAAAATATGGTCTTCGAGTGAATATCTCCAAATCAACTTTGGGAGTAACGTCTAGAGTTTCTGGGATACTCGATAACTCCCGAAGGATCTAAGCCACTTCCAGAGAAAGTAGATGCAATTTTATCATACAAATTACCCGAAACAATTCGTGCTTTGAGAACCTCCCTTGTACTCCTTAATTTTTATAGAAGATTTTTTAAAAATGCTGCTAAACATCAAGCTTTTCTTCACGAGTATTCAAAAGGTTCGAAAAAGAATGACAAAACAAGAATTGTTTGGACAGGGGAAGCTCAAGAAAATTTTGAAAACTGTAAACAAGATCTCGCACATGCTACTTTATTCAGCTTTCCTGACCCTGATTTACAATTGGCTTTATTGACTGATGCTTCCAATGTTGCGATCGGATCTGTATTACAGCAGTTTGAAGCTGGAAACCGATTTCATTTTTTTTCTAAAAAATTAACTGAAGCGAAGAAAAATGACAGTACCTATGATAGGGAATTATTAGGAATATATCTTTCCGTCAAACAGTTTAAACATCTTCTTGAAGGACGAAATTTTGTTATTTATACTGATCACAAGCCAATTACATATGCCTTTCATCAAAAGAATGAAAAAGCTTCACCTAGACAGTTACGTCATTTACAACATATGTAGGGGTGTCTAAGGGCAAGTCATGTTCGGGATCTTGATATGCAAAGAAAAGAGCAGATTAAAAGGAAATTACTGTTTAATGAAACATTAGATTATTTACAATTAAAACTTTATGAGTTATTTCACGGAGCATACTCTCAATTATCGCTAAGCATATTGACCTCCACGTTGACCGAAAAACGTGACTTCTCGCCTGTAAAACCGGAGTCTCTACCTCTCGCGTCTCTCTCGGTCTGCCGCAATCGTTTCTGCCCTAAACCCCACCATTCCGGGGGGAGGGAGATACATGTTTTCGCTGGTAGCGCCATCTATTGGTGAAGTTGTAACCTCACTGATCGGAGAATATACACTCTGTAGCAAAAAAATATATGCACCCAGAAGAAATCAAGCTACAATCACGAAACTCGGCAAGAATGTAGTCTGGTAAGAGATATGCAAATGATTAAAATTTCGAAGCCAATGAGACAAGGCTAAGTGTGCTATGCGCATATTAGTTGCGCAACTGGGAGAGTTTAAAAGCATGAGTACGAGCGCCGTACGGCTATCCAAACGAATCTGATGACTTTGATAGACGATATTGAGACTTAGGATGCCTCTAAGACGTAACCGGCGGCAGTACGAGCAGCTGACGGACTTTGATAGAGGCCGTATAATAGGCCTCAGAGAAGCAGGTTGGTCGAATAGACGTATCGGCCGCCACCTCGGTCGGAGCGATATGGTAGTTGCTCGGTGTTGGCAACAGTGGGTCACAGAAGGTAGAGTGTACCGTCGCGGAGGGTCAGGACGTCCCAGGAACACAAATGATCGCGAGGATCGTGCAATCAGAAGAGTGGCCACTTCGGCACCAACAACGTCGCTAGCATCGATTCAACGCCCCTTACCTCCTTCCAGACATCCAGTGCCATCAAGAGAAACCATAAGGAGACGACTGACCGAAGTTGGCTTGAGGAGCCGATGTCCGCTAAGACGCTTACCACTGACCCCACATCATAGGCAGTGTCGACTGGATTTTTGCCGACCTCGGGCAACTTGGAGTGTGGCAGACTGGAGACGTATCATCTTCAGTGATGAATCCCGATTCAGTCTCAGTGATGATGACCACCGCACACGTGTCTGGAGGCGCACCGGCCAGCGGTCCGATCCGGCATTTATTGTCGAGCGGCATACAGCAATTTCACAAGGTGTGACAGTGTGGGGAGCAATTTCTTGGGACACACGATCATCTTTAGTGGTCCTTCAAGGCACTTTGACAGCTCGCAGATACGTGGACGATATTTTAACGCCGATTGTGCTACCCATGCTATCAAGTCGCCCAGGTGCTATTTATCAACAGGATAATGCTCGTCCACATACTGCGCGACTCTCCCAACAATGTCTTCAAGGATATGACGTCCTACCATGGCCTGCCAGGTCACCAGATCTTTCGCCAATAGAGCATGTCTGGACGCGCTGGGAAGGCAACTGCAGCCGTCCCGAGATACAGGAGAATTAACTGCGCAGATGCAAAGACTATGGCAGGATCTTCCACAGGGGGTCATAAGTGATCTAATTGAATCGATGCCACGCCGAATTTCGGCTTGTATAGCTGCCAGAGGTGGCTTTACTACTTACTGATTTTTAACCTTTTGCAAGCTGTAACCGCTTAATAAAATGATATTTTGTTCTGAATTTTTAATCATTTGTTTATTTTCATGTACACTACATGCATACCAAATTTCGTGAATGTAGCTCAATTTCTTCTGGGTGCATTTATTTTTTTGCGACGGAGTGTATTTATATTTCCTAATACTTTAAATCCTACATATATATATCACAATTTTCAATAAATATTTTTCACATTTGGAGAAAATATAGTTGCAGATTCATTATCTAGGATTGAATCTATCTCTGAAATATATTATGACAAAATTGCTGATGCACAAGTTGATAATGAAGAACTTAATAAACTACGCTTGAAACCATCCTTAAATTTTAAACAATATCCTCTCGAATCTGATAAATTACTTTGGTGTGATATTTCAACTGCAAACATTCGTCCATTTATACCTCAGCCTCTTCGAATGCACATGTTTCAAAAAATTCACAACTTGGCTCACCCTGGTGTGAAATCTACTGTTAAAAAAATAGCTTCTAGATTTATTTGGCTAAACATTCGAAAAGATGTCAATCAATGAGCAAAATCTTGTATCCAGTGTCAAAAGAACAAAATTAATAGACATACACATTCCCAAATTGGCACCTTCCAAGAAGTAGATGATCGATTCAGTGTCATTCATGTTGACATCATAAGTCCATTTCCTGTATCAGGAGGAAAAATAAATTCCCTTACTTGCATTGACCGCTTCACATGTTGGATAGAGGTTAATCCTTTATCAAATATCACGGCAGAAATGGTTGCTCGAGAATTTTATAATCACTGGATTTCACGCTTTGGAATGCCATACCGTGTGATAACTGATCAAGGTACTCAATTTCGATCTGAGCTCTTTAAAAACATAGGTGTTGTTTGTGGATTTCAAGTATGTACAACAACATTCTATCATCCATAATGTAATGGAAAAATTGAAAGAATCCATCACACTTTAAAAGCAGCCATCAGAGCGCATAACTCAGTTAAATGGACACAGACCTTACCAACGGTATTGTTAGGATTACGATCGGCTCTACGTAGTGACACAAATTACACCATCGCACAAATGGTTTACGGACAAACTATCCGATTACCAAGAGAGAATTTTTCGAGAAACCGAAAAATTTCTTGGATACAGATACGTTTGCGGATGAATTACGGAAACAAATGGATCAGTTACAACTACTAAAAACTCGCCGACAAACTTCTCAAAAACACTTTGTCCATAAAGACTTGCATAACAGTACACATGTGTTCATACGTGTTGACAGAGTGCAATAAAGCACTCGAACCTCCGTACGATGGACCGTTCCCAGTGGCAAAAAGATACGAAAAATATTTTACTGTGAAAATTAAAGGCAAGGACATCAATATATCTGTAGACAGATTAAAACCTGCATATTTGTTGTCAACTGATAATGATAATCCTGATCATTTCAAACAATTAGAAAATGCACCAACTCTGCCCGAAAAAAACTGATTGTGCAAAGAAAAATTGAAAAACAGCCACCAGATTTGCTGAAAAAAGATGTCCAAAAAACAACTACACGCTCTGGTAGACATGTAACGCTTCCAGCGCGTTACAGAGATTAGTTGTATATTATTTTATGACTCATTTGTTGTATTTTTCTTTTTATTTGTATGTATTGCATATTGTATCGTAACTATGTTACTGGGGAAGGAGTAATGTTGCATCTCTATATTTATATAATATCTTTGTTTTTATAAATTAAGCTTTCATGATCTGGCAATAAAAAGTTGTTGACATATTTTGTAGCGCGATGTAAGAACGAGAATAAAAAGTTCTAATGGTGGGATTTTGAGGACTTGCGAGGAAGGTGGTCGGTTGAGAGGTTGAAGGTGGTGTATTAATTTCCTCAAGTCTTAAAAGGTTGTATCTTTCTTTTTATTTGGTTCCCTTTTCAGAGCAAGAGGGTTTTTTTCCTACTTTTGGTTCAGTTTTTTGGTAATTTTCCAATTTATATTTTTCTCTGTTTTTTTTATTTGAAAAAAGATTCAAGCTGAGTCACTCTAGATTTATCGTCTCTGATGTTGAACTACCCTTAATCCATAATACTTTAACAATCGAAACAGGATTTTCAAAATTTTTCAGATCTTCTGTGAGGGATGCGGAAATTATTCTACGAGCTGGATAAAGAATTATATCCGAAATCAATATTTTGGTTGAAAATAGTCAAGGATCCTCTCAGATTCCAAAGTCCAACCCACAGCTTTTAAATGCAGAAATAAAGAAAAAAATTGCTCGTCATGAAAACATAAAAAGTATGTCTTTTACTCGTAATGGAAAGATAAGGTTCTCTACGCTAGACCCAGTATGTGCAGCACAAATATTATCTCTTGAGAAAATTTCAAATGTGTCAGTTAAAACGAATATTCTTGGGGAGGGAATCACGTCAAGATGCCTTATTTATGAAATACCACTTGATGTATCTCTGAATGAGATAGCAAAGGAGCTACAAAAGAAACTAATAATTTTGAAATAATAGAGATGAAAAGATTTATTAAAACTGGTTCTCAGCAACAATTCTCACCAGTATTAATTACAATACTCGGGACAACTTTACCAGAAACTGTGGTTCATCAATCATCGAATTCAAAATTTTATCGATAAACCCAGACAATGTACAACATGTTTTAGTTTTCTTCATTCTACTAAATTTTGCCAAAAAACTGCAATATGTATCAACTGTGGTGTTTCACATTCTGGATAATGCTCTAGTAACTCAAGATGCATAAATTGCAAAGGTGATCACCCAGCTAACTCATTAAATTGCCCCAAATATACAAAAGAAAAAAGATATTAGAATTGAAATGTGAGCAACATCTTACATTGGGAGAAGCGCGAAGAAGGTTCCGCGACAATAAAAGGACATCTTATTCTGCAGTAATCCAAACTAATACAGTTAATCTAGATATGCAAGACTATCTAGAAAAAAAACTTGAAAACATGCTAACATCTTTTCAAGCAATATTAGAAAAGCAAACCACTTTAATTATGGAAACTTTTCAAAAAACAATGGAGTCTGTACTTTCTCACCTTAGCAAGATTTTTGAAATGGGGAAATCGAGTCACTCCCCATTGCGGAAGAAAAAAGCTGTTCGTAATAAATCCTCAATCCATAAAACACGTGCTTCTAGTGAAAGTGACGCATCCAATAACATAGATATGGGATAATTACGGAAGTAAGATGGGTTTTGTAAATATGTTTCTTTTATTCAAGTTTTTGTTTTGGAGGCTAATTGTTGTCTTCATTAGTTTGGTTTTCTTTCTTCAAAGGGAGGATAGTTTGTTCTAGGTTATTTTTTTTCTCTTAAATATTTATGAATATAATTCAATGGAATTGTCGAGGCCTCAAAAATAAATTCATATGGTTAAATATCCCTCCCTTTTCTGAAGCAGATATCTGGATTTTTCAAGAAACATTTTTATCAATTCACGATAATATAAATCTTCCAAATAAAACCATTTTTAGAAAAGACAGATCGGGTGGTGGTTTAATAATTGCTGTTCCTTCCAATATTTCTGCACAACAGATTCCTATACAGATTCAACAAATCAGAGAATTAGAAATCCTCGCAATTAAAATACATGTTCGAAATATTTCATTTTATATTGTAAATATTTACTCTCCACAGGGATTTAATGTTATGATAATCAAATCTTTTCTCGAATCCCTGATGGCTCCGGTGATTATTTTTGGTGATTTTAACCTTCATCACCCGATGTGGGGATCGGATCACACTTCAAGGTATAGTAATGAATTTGTTGAATGGATTACTGATTCTAATTTGGTTCTTCTTAACACGACTGTTCCCACCTATAGAAGTTCAGCAGGTGCAGCATCATTGATCTCACAGTTTGTTCTTCAAGCATGTCTGGATACTGCAATAGTTATGTTTTAGATTGCTCCTTTGAAAGTGATCATAGTCCAATTATTACAGAGCTTTCTCCCCTCAATTCAAATAAACGAATTTTTAAAAAAAGTAAACTGGCAAGCAGTTATGAACTAAACGCATTTTATTTTAAATAATCCAGAAGTTATTTCTGAGAATCTTTCTGATAAGATATTGCAAGTCATTACTAATAATATTAGGGAAATTAAAGTCTCGAATAGATCCTTCCCACCATGGTGGAATAGTACGTGTTATAAATTCTATAAGCTTAAAAAATATTTAGGAAGAGAGCTATTAGAAAAATTTCATCTGAATTATGGATCAGATATAAACAATATGCGAGCAAACTTAGATTCTACATTAAAAATGCCAAAAGAATGTACTGGGACAAGATATGCAATAATATTTCTAATCCCAAGATGTTTTTAATATTCTGAAAAAATTTCCCACAGTTACTGACACTGATCAAAAACTTAATATTCTTCAGCTTAATAATAGGTTTATCACTCATCCTCAATTGCAAGCAGATATGTTTGCAGATTATTTTGCATCTAAAAATGCCTATCATGAACCGCTTCCTTTTGGATTTTCTCTACGACAAAAATAACCTTCTTAATAAACCATTCCATGTTCTTGAATTGCATAGTGCAATAAAAAATTCAAAAAATACAACTCCTGGGGCGGATCATGTTACAGCAATTTTCTTTAAAAATCTTGATCAGGGTCAACGGGATGTAATTTTAAGATATTTCCAAAAATTATTTGATAATGCAATCGTTCCAGATTCTTGGAGGCATGCAATCATTCTCCCGAAACCGTGTAAAGATAAAACTAAGATATCTTCCTACAGACCAATAGCACTGACTTCTCTATTTTCAAAAACTTTTGAGAGAATTTTGGCCAATAGGATTTCTTACTATTTAACTAAAGAAAGAAAACTTCATCCCCATCATTATGGTTTCGTTCCTTTCAAAGATAGCAGAAGTGCTACTTATCTAGTACATAAAGCAATAATGAATGCAAAATTACAGAAAATTTTTTTTGTAGGAATAAGTTTAGACATTAAAAGTGCATACGACTCTGTTTATGTGGATGGTCTTATTTATAAATGTTTACAAATTGGTATAGCAGGAAATATAGCAAACTGGATTCATAAATTTCTCACATCTCGATCCTTCCAAATAAAATGGAGGGCTTGTTTTTCTCCCAAAAAGCTTGTTCCGCAAGGCCTAGTCCAAGGCAGTGTTCTATCTCCTATTTTGTATACTATTTACATGCATGATATTTTTGAAACTTAGAATCGGAAGTTGAATGCCTGGTTTATGCTGACGACATTTTTATATTTTGCTCTCATAAATCCCTTGATGTTATTTGCAAAAAAATACAAAATACTCAGGAAAAAATTTTCCAGTGGTGTAAATATTGGAAACTAAATTTAAGCCCAGAGAAATGTACACTAGCTGAATTATCAAATAAAAGAAATTATACTCTTCCTAATATTTTGTTGGCTGGATTTCCCCTACAATGGCAAACTTCTATTAAATATTTAGGAGTTTTTTTTCTAAACGTTGTCAAAATTTATATATTAAAAATCAACTAAAGGATCAATGCACTAAAAGGTATGGCATATAAACACTATGGGCCTAGATCATTAATTTAGTCAATAACAGCATATGCAGTGATTTTTATTATATTTGTCACATAATAAATAAATGGTTTGAAAATCAATTAAAACCTTTTAATGTTATCCAAACAAAAGCCTTCAGAATAGCATTGGGTCTCCCTCAATGGACCCCAAATATTGTGCTACTAAAGTTGGCTGGTCAAGAAATTTTGTCAGATAAAATTAGAAGATTGGCAAACAAGTTCTTTATTACTCAAATCTCCAATAGTGATTTCTCTCCTCTTTATTACAACAGCCCAGAGGCAATGAATCTTAATGTTTTGGAAGATAAAAATTATATCATTAGTGTGCTGCTCAAATTATTTCAATTCCCAGATTAATTACCTTTTTAGACCTTCCATGTAAAATTTATACTAATAGGTTTAAATTTCAAGATAAAAATCTACCGATTCCTGCAATAAGCGTTTTATTTGATGAAACGGTCGAACGGGAATTTCAGAAGTTTTTCATTATAGCTACTGATGCTTCGAAAAATCACCAAATAACATCGATAGCAGGTATATAAAAAAAATCTTCATTTGCTTACAGAATCAACCATTATAACTCCATTTTTACTGCAGAAACTTTGGCCATTTGTCAAGCTTTAGATGATCTGGGGGAATCGAATGTAAATTTACTTGTTTTGTCGGATAGTCTTTCGGTTCTTTCTGCACTTCAAAATTTCTCGATCAAATCCCATAAGGTAATTCATAGACTTGCTAACAAAATTTATCTGCTATCTAACTACGTTAATCAATTAATTCTGCTTTGGACTCCGGGACACTCGAAAATTGTTTGGAATGAGCAGGCGGATAATCTCGCAAGATCGGTCACGGAGTCCAATGTTTATATTGACTGGATTGCTTCTGAAGACATTCATAAAAATATATATCGAAATAGAATTCAAAAAATCAATGAAACATTTTACTCAAGCAAATATTTTGGAAAATAGGGAAATATTCATACCATTGATATCATTTCAAAGTGGACAGAGAATCGAAGAGAAGAAATATTAAGCACTCGAATCTTCAGTAAAATGATTATTACTCCAGGCCTTCTCTACATAGATTTAATTTACAGGATAATGCAATGTGTATTACATGTAAATGTATAAATGATTTGGAACACAGTATATTAAATTGTATTAGATATACTAGGCATTGTAATAATCTCTGGTCTATTCTTCGCATTGATCCACATTCCACTATTACATTTAGAGATGTTTTGGAAAGGGCAATGAATAATAAATCAACTTTCAGAGTTTTTTTAAAAGGAATGAAATTTTTTAATATCTACTAATCCATTAGGATTTCTCTTGTCTTGTCTTTTTTTTTTGAGGGATCATAGCCTGTGTTGCTCTATATCCCCTTCAACCTTTCAATCAATCAATCAAGAAGTTCTAACGATCTAAAAAAAAGAGTTTTCTTCTTAAAAAGGATGAACTAAATCTAAATAATTATTTTACTTATCTCATGTATTATTTGTGAGTAAATCGTCTATGCGCTTTTAATTATTGAAAATCAGCAGATTTGGCGAAATTTATAATATCTCTTTTATTTTAAAGGTCTTTTT
Organism: Trichonephila clavipes; assembly: GCA_019973935.1. Taxonomy (NCBI): domain Eukaryota; kingdom Metazoa; phylum Arthropoda; class Arachnida; order Araneae; family Nephilidae; genus Trichonephila; species Trichonephila clavipes. The sequence continues at coordinate 221,647 of BMAU01021438.1, forward strand.
ACTCATTATTGCCCAAGATTTCGCGACCCGATCGTTTAAAACGCTTCTTTTCTAATAGTTATACCCGAGTTCAAAACATCATCGCTTAATTTCTATGATTTGTTAAAAAATACTCAAAATTCTATTCGCGCATTTAATAACTTCGCCAGCAATTGTGTTATTTGAAAGATAATTTATTTCGTCACGATACAGTATGTGTTTTTTTTCTTTTACAAAACAATGATACTTTACATATTTTAGGATTTTTTTCTAAAATGAATCAATATCAATGCGTTTATATGTAAATAAGTTTTAAAAAACTCATACTGTGATTTTTAGAGTTAGTGATTTAAAAAACGAAATGCTGAAAACTTTTTTTATAAGAATTTTTAAGAAATACTCAAATTTTAAACATTTAATAACTACTTATCAAATACAAAAGTTTTGTAACTTCTTCATTTATAAAAATAATTGTATGAAACTTTTTTTCCGTGTATCGAATATTTCAAAAATGCTCACTATTTTAATTAAATGCAATGACTTCACACAGCTCTGGGATAAACCATTTCAATAAGAAAATCATCAAAAAACATTTTATCACAATTAATTAGCGAAAGGGTTCACAAATTTCGAGTCTTTTTCGCTGCAATATCTCATCTCTCTCGCATAAAATAATGACGTAACAATGACGTACCACTCTCAGTAATTCCACATCGAGTCGGGTGAGTTTGCTGACTCCAAATCTACCTTACTTCACTGACTAAGGCATAACTGAATCACAATTCTTTAGTGGGAGGGACCTCCAAATCGATTCCCTCACGTAAAATTTCTCCTGCTCCGAATCCGCCTTCATTCGCGGACTCAGTATCGCTTTACCATCGCGAATCGGGACTTAGACCGTTCCCGGACCTCCTCAGTTCGGATTCCACCGTCTTTCACGGTATCCCTATCGTTTCACTCTATCGTTGAAGGGACCTCACAACGGCTCCCTCTAAAATCCAATCTTTTGTTGTCTCGGGTGCTCTGACTCCCCTTATCTCTCTCTCTCTCTCTCTCTCTCTCTCTCTCTCTCTCTCTCTCTATATATATATATATATATATATATATATATATATAATTATCTCTCGCCTAATCATCCTTCTGTGATCTCTTGTTCTTTTGCCGCCCCTGTCGATCTCGGTTCCCTTGATCTCTTGTTCTTCTGCCGCCTCTGTCGGTCTCAGCCCATTTCATCTCTAGCCCAACGGATGCCGATGTCTAGCTACGCATTGTAAGTTTTCAGACGTGCTGTCGTCACCGAATCGTGGGAAAACGAAAAGCACAATATTAATGCATCTCTTTTTGTCGCCGAGGGCAGTCTGGGAAAAAAGGTCAAAATCTTTGACCTCCCAATTCCGAAATTCTTTCCCAGCAATTTGGGAAATGTCTGGAATTTTCCCAACGTCTGTCGGCAAGGGGCAATGGATCCGTAGTAATTAGGGGGAAGAGACCGGCTTCGTCACATCAACATTTAATACAATTATGAAATTTCGTAATTATAAAAATTTCTACTTTTCTCAACATACAACTATTTTTAAAAAGGTACATTTTCCTTTCCGGGGCCTAAAAAGTTGCAAAGTGAGTGAGTGAATATTAAAGTCCATCTGTTCACTTACTGATAGATTTGATAGCGAGAGGGGAAGGGGATTTCCATGACAATATGTTATGGATTTAAAAATGTTCGTGCAACGCCGGGGGGAAATAAACCTGCCTGACAGAAAAGAAGCGAAAACATTTCGAGACAGGAAATTTTAAGTTATACACTCGGTAAAAGCCCGAGCAACGCCGGGCTAAGTGGAGGGGGTGGAAGTCATTTTGAAAAAGAGTATTAGAAGTGCTGATTTTGTGAAGGAAAGGGAAAATTTATAAAAGTGGAGAAAGCCCTTGCAACACCGGGCCATGCATCTAGTATAAAATAAAGATACTTATAAATTACAAAATTTTTACTCAGTTATAACACTCAGCTAAAAAAACAAAAAATATAAAATATGTTAATTATTCTTTTTTGAAGTGTAATATGAGAAATACTTGCTTTCATCTCTCGGTCTAGTTCTTAGCTTTGTTATGAATAACCCTGCAGCAGAAAATGCTCTTTCAGCTTAAACTGATGTCTGAGGAATTGCTTTCAAATCTTCACCCAGTTTCATTTTTCAGAATCTATTTTCATTTATTTTTTAATCCATTCTGAATCGATTGTTTCTCTAATGTTGCTACTAAGAAATAAATACTAATATATATAAGTACTTGAAAAATTTATTTGCTGCCGAAATAACGATCACTTACGTTAAAAATAAAAGTTCTTGCACTTTAAGATATTTTGTTTGTGTAACTAATTTCTTGTTTATAAAATTGCTATATTTTTGTTACATAGAAAACTAAACATCCATCTAAGAATCTTACACAAAAAATAGGTTAAAAAATTCAAAAAAAAATTTGCGAGATTTTTTTCAAAAATTTTTCTTCCCTAAACAGTTTATATGGGTTCATTCCCTTCTTCAAACTGCTGATTCAATAAAATATTTTATAACGAAAACAAGTATCCGGAAAAGAATTTTAATGAATTAAATAAATAAGCTTTTTTTTAAGTAAAAGAACTTACGTTATCAACGCAAATTAAGATATCCGAACTTTATAAGAACAGTCATATCCCGAAATGGTTTTCCTTTAAAAACTAGATGTTGTTGTTATTAATGCCACCTGATCGACTTGTGCCAGATCGAGGCCCACGAAATTATTCATGGCAGTTGGCTAGATGGTACGTCTGTCGTTATCCGTAGCCTTGAGCACCATGCAGGTGACAACTTAAAAGCTAGATAGTTTCCGTTAACGAAGAGATGTTCCACAAACAGACAGGAAGTGACCAGGACCTAGTTCCATGTACAGTCCCTGGCCAAATTATTAGACGCACTATAAGATTTTATGAAAAATGTTCATTATCGGGGGTGATACTATACAGATTTTTTGTATTTATCAGATACAGTGTGTGTGTTTTTGGTTGTACATTTAATAATCTATTATTATCACAAATAAAATATCATTAAAGAAAAAAATATGTATTTATTGGCTCTTGAAAGAAAACAGGAAAAATTATAATTAAATATTAATATTTTGTTGAGCCACCTTTAGCCGCTATGAGAGCTTCAATTCTGCGCGGCATGCTATCAATACAAGACTGTACTGTCTCCTGCATTTAAGGATGATGATTCCACACGTGAATTATTCTTTCTAAGTGCTTTATTAGTAATCACATCTTTAGCCACTTCTCTTTTCATTAACTCACAAATGTTTTCGATTGGGTTCAAATCAGGGTTATTACCCAGCCAATCAACAGAGGGATATTTTGTTCTGCCAAAAAAGCTTTGAAAGACCTAGCTGTATGGCAGGGAGCTCCATCTTGCATAAAAATATATGGTTTTCCATTTAAAAACCATTCTTCCAGCTGCAAAATCAAGCGATTTTGCAAGACATCTTGTACTGGTCTTGCCGCATCATACCTTTAACCACGTCCAGACGTCCAGTACCCTTGCCACTGATGACTGACCAAATCATTATTTTTGTAGGGTGTTTCACAGTCCGAACAACACAGTCAGAATGAAACTTTTCTCCATCACGACGACGCACAACTGAGTTTTGTTCTTCAAAATTTCAAATGTTCTTTCATCACTGAAGGAGACGTGTCAATAATAAAAAAAAATAATAAATAAACATTTTTGCTGTTCCTTTTGTAATAGAAAATGGTTAAACACTTTGTTTGTGAATAAATTATAACAACATACCGATCTCCAGAAGTACACATCTTTATCATGCCAGTGTTTGGCCCAATTCAGACGCTTTGCTTTTGTTGCAGGGGTTAACTTGAACTTCCTGGTGGGGCGGCAAGTCTTAAAATTTAAATCTTTTAATTTTTTTCGAACAGTGCGTTCAGAAGCATTCACATTAATATCTTGGAGTTGCGATTTTATCACTTTTGTGGTAGCAAATCTGTTTTCAAGGCAAATTTTCTTAAAAGATCTTTCTGACCTTGGGGGGGGAATAGGCTTTCTGCCGCATTTTTTCTTTCTTTTTGGGCTCAATTCTTCCCCTGACTCAATTTTCTTCTTTATGCGTCGTACACTAGCTTCAGAAACTTTCAGCTTTCGTAATATTTCGCGGTTTGAAAACAATTTTGATTCACAAGGGAATTTACTTCTGCTTTCTTACATAGTGTAAAAAAATCGCCTTTTTTACCCATGCTGAAAGTGTACAAACTGATCATTTAAACGCCGCACACGAAACAAACAAATAACTGCATAAAATAAAACTGCTAAATTAACAAACAAAGCACATTAACCCACAGAAACACGTCCGCAACTGAAGCATGCGCGAACGCGACTCGAGCAGGTTTTTGACTTGTTTACGTTCGTGTGACAATTTATTAAATTTGTGTTGCCATGTGTGAAAAATAAATACAAATACAAAATATATCATAAATTTATTCATTTAAAATTCATTGGATATATGTTTAAATACGAAAGTATTGCATATAAACTTATATAAATCAATGAATTATTAAAAAACAGGAGTGCGTCTAATAATTTGGCCAGGGACTGTATTTTACTCTGTCTGGACAACTTCTCTCAACCGTACTTTCTCTTATTACACACTGCTAGGAGTTCAAACGGACATTTCCCCTTCCAAGGAATGATCAAGAGAACGATCGCATATTGCCGGTAGTCAGCTAAAAGTGATATCGAAGAACTAAATCCACAGTCAAGTAAAAACTCGCTATTTCAGATTATTTTACCCTCATGTCATTCCCGGGAACGAAGTATCTTATGATTTCTAGGGAACACGGAATCCCGGGATAAAGAAACTCTATACAATACGTATATATACATAAAAACTGGCGAATTCTATGTAAATTCTTAACCACAGAATCAGTAAATAAGTTTTTATTTTATTTTTCTTTCTTAACGGAGGAAGAAAAACGCAAACCGCTAGTTATTTTATTTATTTATTTATTTGGCATATATTTCATCACAGATGTTATGGTTTATGCTGAAAAATCTTGGTTCTTTGTTGCAGAATTGCGATTCTTTTCCGGACGAATCATTCCATGAAAAGCATTATTTCACAAATTCATTGAATATTGTCAGAAGTTTATTAAAGAACCATTTAAAAAATTATTCTAAATTTTTGATAATGGTGTCTTACACCGAGTTCAACGTGAGCAAACATTGAAAATATTTACTGCAACTACAGATTTTAATGAACTTTATTTTTAAAATTCATCTACGAAGAGCGAGTACTCCAGCTAGTTATAAATAAACTTTTTTTCCTGATGGGCTGTGGATGGGTGTTTTTCTATTGTGGTCCAAGTACATCTCTCGAAAGCTGGTATTGTAACAAATGGTAACTTTTATTATTTATTTATTGTAATGACTGCTAGATGGCACCGCCTGACAGAGTACTTGCAGGTTTTCTTCTGGTGAGAAAACCGGTTGTTGAATCAGTAAGACGGTGGATCTGCTGGTGTACGCATCACGCGGGAAATCCTTCCCCACGTGTTGATGTAATTTTATATATGTATATCCTAGAACTGTATAGCTGTATATATATACCATAAATAAACTGTATTTAGCCCTGAGGTGAATTAATCTCATCTACTGACTTATCCATCCATCCCAGCGAGTTAAAACTGGCGCCCAAACCCGTGGCTTAAGCCTTACGACCCCGTAGATGCAGAAACCGCAGCAGGAAAATGAAAATTTACAATCAGCGTTGAGAGAGAGATTCCTTTTCCCTGATGAGAAACTCTTTACGGTTCAACAAGTTCATAACTCCGAAAACGATAGAATCTGGTGTGTGGACACTCCAAGACCTTCGACAATTGTTGAACATCGCCAATATCCAAAGTCGGCCATGGTCTGGGGAAGAATTTATGCAAGTGGCAAAACACTTTTGGTTTTGTAGAAGAAGGCATTAAAATCAGTCAAAAAGAGACATTATTGAAGCTGTTGTACTTCCGGGGGACCAAAAGCATTTCGAAAATTCAAATTGGATGCTTTAACAAGACTCTGCATCAGTTTGCAAAGCCAAAAAGGCACAAGAGTGGTCCAAGGTGAATTTTCCAGACATGATATGATCTGAAGAATGACCACCTACTCGCCAGCTCTCCATCCCATGGATTTCAGAGTCCAACGCCTGCACTAAACCGCACAACACTTTGGACTCTCTAAAGCAATCCCTTCTGCGGGTACATTCAAGGTAAAAGACTTGAGGTTCATGGTTGAAAATTTCTGCAAGCGTTTGCGCCTCTGCATTGCTGCAAACGGCGCTCACTTTGAAACCAATTAAATTTATTAGTACGAGTGTACTCTTATTATTATTTGTTACATTTTGTTAATTTTTTACAAAGTTATATAAAAATATTGTTTATCCGGGGGCCGCACCCTGTGTACTCCTTTGGCTTAATTGTTATGAGAAAAGCTGAAATATTTTAATAAAATTTATGCTGTCAATTTGCAACTGCAAATTAACCACATTAAACTTAGTAAATAAATCTGTTAAATAGGTAAGTATGGTTTCCATTTGATTGAATTTCCTTTTCAAAGATCAACCAAGATCTGGTTTGAGGAGAGTCACAATCGTAGACCCCATTTACACCTCATGGACCCCCAAATTATTTTTTTGCTAACGTGGGCCCCTTAGAGGTCGTCATAGACCCCTAGGGGTCTATATAGACCACTTTAGGAATCACTGCTCTAAAGGAACACGAGGGGTGCATGGGGAACACATGGGGGGAAATGCTTCAGTTTTTCCCCCAACCCATTTTCTGTACAATAAATCATAATGGCATATATGAAAGGTATAATAGCGCTGTAAATGTAAATATAACAAACTGATATTTATAGTAGGTGTCTTATTGCGGGTAACACAGTATTTGATTAGCAAATATTCTATTGTTGTCATCCCATTCAAGATGTGTGATAAAGAGTGAAATGAACAGAAAAATAATTACTATAAAGAGCCAAGAAGTGCATACATAATGGAAATATATATTGTAGGATCTAATATAAAACAGTATTTTTTATTTTACATTATTTAATAACTTTATATTCTGATCCGAGATTAATGACTATTGACTAAACACGACATTCTGCTAAAAACAATGTGTACTATATTTAAAAATCCTGGTGAACATGTTCAATAAACCTAGGTCAGTTGATGAGCTTCTGAAGTGTATAACACGAAGACTTTAAGTGCTTGTTCGAGCAACTCACAAAATTCTACATAAGAGTCATTCAGTGGAAGTAAGATTTGGCTGATACGTCATTGGACGCAAAACACACGACCTCTGATCTACTATCACCGTTAACTTAAGAATTAGGCTGGCTGAAAACGAAAACATCGTACACACGTGTGTGCTCACTCTAAACGCCTCATTCTCTTTTTTTTATATTGAATAAATTTTAATACAAGTTTAATATCTTTTGACAACTGTACAAGACGTTAATCAAACCTTTTTTCTAATTTATGAATCAAGATGATAGAGACTTAAATTGCCATTAGAGTCACCTAAATCCAAATAAACACCATCAATAGCATATCTCATTACGAAGAAATTCTGAAAGCGTGATGCTCTGGGAAACGTACTGAGAACTAAAACAGTCAGGCTAGAGTTAAATATATTTATTTTCCGCTAGAGATAAATATATTTATTTTCCGTCTTCCATACATCACCCTCTCTCTTACCGTTCTTGTCTCTGAGAACACAGTTCCCCCTCTCTATTTCTCCCAGCTTTCGCTCCGCACAATCTGAGGCTGTCACACGTTTGGTTCTTTCTTTCCTGATGAAATAAATTGATCTTAGGCTATAATGCTTGCTACAGCGCCAACAATGTACCTCTTCATGTAACATCATGTCACGAGGTGCATCATCTGCTTTCAAAGAATGTTGAAGTATGTCAATAACTAAAGATAAAAGTCGTAAATAAATAGGTTCTCAAGTAGAGTTATTCTTTTCAGAAGGTCTATTTTCCTGATTGGTCGTGACGATGGTCTCCTGACGATGCGTGGCACCCACCTGATTCCGCTGTATTCTGTGGCCGTCTTTCTGTTCGTCACCTCCTTCTACTACCTGGCGGGCGCCTGGAGAAAGATCTTGGACGCTCGCATCCTGACCGGCACCCGGATTCGTCAGCTGAACGCCATCGCCAACAACCTGTCCCGCATCATCATGGCCACCGAGACGGAATCGGCCATGCTCAACAGAGACATTAACAGGTTCCTCAAGATCGTCCAGACGCAAGTCAATGAACTCAAAGCCAACCAGACAGTTTTAAAATAAATATATTTTCTGCACAGTGTCCTCATTTATTTGATTATTCGTACTGCGACATCTCTCGAATTGTATTTAAGAAACTTAATTCTGACTTTAAGGCATTTTTTAAAAAGAAAATACACTCCTCAAAAAGGAAATTTCAACAGCAAGAAATAATGCACATAGCATCATGTAAATGTCAGCAGCGGTAGTGGTGAGGGGAATATACAAATGATTAAAAAAACAAATAAGTAAAATCATTATAAACCAAATTACTCAATATCCAATGCGCCTACCTCAGGCCTCCATCCGGCGAGGCATTCTATCAATTAGTCCTTTGATGATTGTCTAGGGTAACTATTGCCAAGCCACATTCACTGCTGTTCACAGATCATCCACGGTTTGCGCGGTACTGGTTCTTGGTTCATGTCACGCCCAATGAGATTCCACAAGTGTTCGATGGGATTCAGATCTGGAGGGAGGGTTTTCCGGCCAGGGATGGATGCCAAATCCGGTCAGGCTGTTAAAGAGAGATGTTTTACTGGAATACCGTATTGGATGCTACAAGCAAAAAAAAGCAGGCTCTACAAGTGTGACACAGTAGTCCACTGTCAAATGATCATTAATGTGTTCCAGAGGCATTTTGAGATCAAACATGCCCCCCAAAACCATATTGCCCCGTGTAGGACGAGTTTGACACTCGGCAAAAGGGGTTCGTTCGCAGCGTTCTCTGGATCACCACCATCTCCTTCGATGGCCGTCATTCGTCCACAGACAGAAACGAGATTCATCTGTGAACAATAACCGATGCCATTCGATGGTCCAGATAAGATGAAGATACTCTAGTCCTGTGTTGGGCGATCAATGCTATCCCTGTTGGTGTGGACGTAACTATAATTCATGCAATTTATTGCGTATGGTTTGTGTAGACACAGATCCTGGAGGCAACCGCTTCGTGGAGAAAGGATCTCGAAGACCTTCGTGAGATAGGTTAGTTTTACCCTCATGAAGACTGGTCGTTGCTACGGTAAAACTTGCCCAGTACGAGAGGAACCGTAGGCTCGGACATTTAGTACTGCGCTCGGTGGTGACGTTGGTAGCGGGAAGTTACCATCCGAGTGGATAAAGGGTAAACGCTTCTAAGCCGGAAGCCGTTCCATTGACTGAAGATACTAATCATGCCCCGCGCGTCGAACGACCTTCTTAGCTCCTTGTCTAGTTCATCGGGAACTCGAGGAGCGCTTGCAGCGAAAGAGCCCCTTCGTACGCCTTTGTGGGCCCTCGATAAGGCTAATGGAGGTCCTGCCCCTACGAACCTGCTTCCGGATGGGTGGGTGCAGAGTCGTCTGCAGACGACGTTCAACTAGTGAATACGCCGGTCTGTGTTCTCTTATGTACACCTGTGCGCACAACTTCCCCTTCGGCGTGTGCGTAGATCTTCCTGAATCTATCATGTGACACAATGTTGAACGGTACTCATGTTGTTCACACACGAGTTATTGCACGCAGCGACACACCCAGCTCATGGAGTTCGATAATACGGTCCCGTTCCCAGGTCGTTAGCTGACGTCTCACGAGACGTTTTTTACGCTTCTTCGAAAGTCGCAAATGCTACGCAAAACCTCAGATGCTGTTTATGAGAAGGGAAAGTTGTTAGCCTTTATAGCCCGAATGTGAGTACCACATGATAAGATGCCACAGATCATTTGATATCCATCTCACCACTATCGCTCCTGAAATTGGTACGACGCTATGTGTATCATTTCTTTGTGTTGCAATTTTCCTTTTAAGGAATGTAAGAATATTTTTTTCGAGAACCCTTAAATGACTTTAACAAAAAACGTAACGTAATAGTGCACAGCAAAGTTACAAATATTTTGAATAAAACTCAGGTAATTCTTTCCATTCATACACTCACAGATGAAAAATCACTGAGAGTCGTCAGTGAGTCATCTCATTCATGAGTTTCATAATTCCATTCACATAAATCACTCAAAACTTATACAGGAATGTTGATCTTTTTTTAAGCTCGAGTTGATATCTCCAAGAAACAAATGCACTTTTATGCCTTCCGACAGGAAGTCTACTCCATTTAGTCAGGACCATTGGTTGGCTGATTCCCTTGATTTGAATAGACGTCTCATTAACAGCCGATAGACCTTATGAATTTGAACTGCGAGACTATCGACTCTATTCAGTCATTCCTCACTCTAACTACTCAACTTCTCTATCTAAGGATCCAAGACAAAAATACTACTTTTCAGCCCGTATCCTTGCATTTGATTACGATTTTATGTCAATCCCCCTCTTCCGTTGAAACATTTTACAATTGCCTTGTATTCCTCTTCAGTTCCTTAAATTCGCTCTTTAAAAATAGGGAACCGAAGCGGCGGATCACAATAAAAATGGGCCATCGGGTTTCAAACGAAAATTTGAGAGAAGGGGTAAAAGATGGAATAAAGTGTAAAGAAAGAGGATAGAAAAAGTCCTGATATTCCTTTTGATGGAATTTTATGCCCTAATTATTTCACTAAAAATCAATAATTTGAATCTGTATATACATGTAGGTTTTTCCCTTTGAAACATTTTGTAAAAAGGTTGAGTCATATCCTTTTCAGAGGACCACTAATGTCAATTTTGTTTATTACCGCATTCCGAAGCAGCGCCGTCTAGTGAGCTTTCGGAGCGCCGGCTTGAATAATTTTTCGGCAGAGGCCTACTAACTACCGCAGCTTCAACACGCCCGTTTTTCGTGCATTTCGCGCCCAGCGCGATTTCAGTCCAAGCATCAGAAGTGTAATTAATTTCCCCGTCTTCTAAAGGTATAACTCAGCTTTCAATTAACCTAATTTCTGCATGTCTCTTTCCCTTTGTAAATTTTTCCCTTTAACTTGAAATAAATTCTTTTTTACTTAAATGACTTTGATTCCATTAATTCATCACTAACCCTTTAATACTTACCCCTAGACAACTACCTCGCCAATTTAAAATCCCGCCTTCTGAAGAGTCTGATTTTTATTCGAAGATTTTATTCGGACTCCCACATATATAATATATATATATATATATATATACATCGAAAAAAAACAGCAAAATTACCAAATATTCTACAGAAGGAAAATATATTCATAGAATTGTATGGTTATGTTTCGTTAATATTCATTTGCAGAATGGTATTTATTAATCTGTTATGTATTTATCTAAAGAAATAACCAACACATTTGAGCATCCTACACAGACGAGCTAGAAATTTCCTAATGTCAAACATTTGGCTGTTTAGTAAATAATGACGGCTGACACTCCTTAGCGCTTTTCATTAGGACTTTTTTGTCCGAAACAGAAATCGAAAAGAATGAAACAAAAAACTTTTACATTATTCTTTATAAGAAATCTTAGTTCTCGCTAATTGTTGTTGCTTATGCCACCTGATCAGCAGTAACATCAGATGAAAGTCTACGAAATTCATCGTAGCTAAGGGCTAGAATTTTACGCCTGTCGTCAGCCTTAGCTTTGAGCACCATGCAGGTAACTGTACGATTTGGCTTGGTTCCACCCCAATTTTGAGAGAGAACACCATGGGAGTGGTCAGGCGCCTCCCACCCACCTCACGAGAGAGCTTGCGGCTATTTAGAGTACCCCCCATGCCACGAAAGCACTGTACATTTACAAGCATCCTTGCCTTCTCCGGGATTCGAACCCAGGCCCTACGACACCGCAGTTGGCGTCACTGGAGGGGCGGCTCGCAAATTGTAATTGCATTCAACGAATAGGTTTAGTTTAAAAAGTAGCAAAAGAAAAAAGTTCTTTTAGTCATATAAATAACATTTACAAAAGAGTGGGGAAAAAAAAAATCCAAATATTTATAAAGTTCTACAATTTTTCAATTTCAGTGAAATAATTATTTTTAATATAATTATATTTAAGAAAATTTGTGATAATTTTTATCTTTCAATGTGTGTTGTCTTGAAATAAGGAATTTAAGAAGGAATTATTTAATCCCAACTTGTCGACATTCCGTTGCTACACAATAACATATATGAATATGTGCGTCTGGAAAAGTTGTTACACAACTTACAACGTAATATTTACGACTTAGTATGAAACTGTATGATTTTCAGCAAAAGTTTAATTTTTGGAACAAATATGCTTTTTTATGAATAATCCGAAGATATTGAAGCTAAAAAATCTATTTATAACTATTAACAATCAATATTATATGCATCGATGCTGTTTCCTTTTTTTTTTTCGTACATCTGTGAATCTCTCTCATCATAATCCCTCCTCGTTACATTTCGAATCTTGTACAATTCATTTCGTAAGTTTCCAAATTGGGGAGAATTTTAAACTTTTTTTTAAGAGATGAGCCCCTTAATCTTACTTGAAGGGCTGAGACACCTGCCAAAATAAATTTTTTTGGCGCTATATTCCACTTGACGCCCAAGACGGATTATTCTGCAAATCTAAAACACTAAACGATCGAAAATTAACATACACATATGAATCATTTTAATTTTAAAAAAAGTGAATTTTAACGTACCATTTTTACTTGTATTCTTTGTCATGAAATTCTTTATGTATACAAATTCAGAATTTAATGAACTCTCCTTCAAAATTTCAAGATCAAAGCTTCTACTATCGGGAAAAGACCGGTTTTAAGAGCTTAATATCTCGTTGGTTTGTCAACTGTTTGAATGCAAAATTAAAATAAATTTAAAAAAAACTTTAAGATTTTTATTTTAAAATATGTACATAACTTTACTTTATTAAATTAGGTATCACGCGTTTTTGCCAATGCCTTTCCCCAGCTTTCAGAGAGTGTTATGATTTCTAAGTGTTCGTAAGACTTGAAGTTTCTGTGAGCAAAAAAACAAAAAAAAAAAAAAAACTGAATTAAATCCTATTTGCAATCAGCGTCACTACAGATTTTACCATTTAAAGAGTTCTGCTTGGAATAAAAAGATGGAAATATGAAGGTGCAAGTTCAGAGCTATAGGGTGGATGTGACAATATATTTCAAGCTTTCTCCAATAATTTTCGGTGAGTGACCAAGAATGGGGCTTGGCATTTTCATATAGGAAAACACAATTCAGTTCACGTTACTATGTACAATTCTGGTAGCTTTTCCTAATGTGAGTTAGAGGTTTGCGTTAGGTTTTTTCATAAAATCGCCAAAAACAGAATACAATCGAATTAATTGAATGGATTCGTGTGTTGAATTTCAACTTTATGAGTTTGATATTTCTGCTTCACTTTTTTCGATTAACATTGTCGTAAGTAATCCCTTTTTCGTCCTTCAAGAGACCCATCAATCGAGTTTCTGTCTACAGCCAAGCTGTTTCTCTTTTTTAATGCATGTATGGGACACATTGAGTGCCTTCGTAATTTGAGGTGGTGTGATATGAGAATCGGAATTGATCATCGCTTTGAACATGTTTCTCATCAACTGTTCGCACATTTTTGAGTGGTAAATCATCCAAACGAAACTTGGCAAATCAGTTTTGGCACTGTTTTTCAAGGTCTCGTTCCTGCACTTTTCGGCAGTAAAACACCTAGAAAATGCGCGATTTGTTCTTCCATTATTAGATTGGGATAGAAACGAAACTAAATAATCAATATATTTTTTTATTAATTAAAAATGGAAATGCAAACAATAAGAAAACAATATAAGTTGCTTTGAACACGTTGACAAAGCAAAATAATGTGGTAAAATTATCTATATACTCACTCTACCAACCCAATCTTTAGTAATGATTATTATCAGTTCTCAGTAGCTTTTTAATTTCTTTCATCTCCAATTCTTCTGGCATTACCGAATTCTAAAGCAATTTGATACAGGTTATCTTAACCACTTTTTTACCCAATTCTAGCGGGGTGAGTGAGTGCATATTAACGTCTCACTGTTCAGCTACACGAGGGCTTTTGGCGACGGACCACGTAATTTTGAACCACGGTCAAGTGACGTGGACGAAACCTGAGCTGGCAATCCCTCTCCTAACTGCCGCACCACATCAACCAGATTTAACGAGCATCGCTGCCCTACACGGCGGGTCTTTAGTGGTACTGGGCTCGAACTCATGACATGCCTGCCATGATCCGATACCTTGACCACTGGGCTACCGCAGCCCCCAATTCTAGGAGGAGGGACATCACATTTTAATAAAAAATTATAACTTGATAAGTTATGCTGATAAAACTTATTCATTAACATAATTTATCTCATTTTCGACTCTACTATTGTTATCAGTATTGCCAACACGCGATAGAAATAGAGGAAATTGAATAATCGTCTATTATTTTTTTTACATTAAATTAACATTGCAAGAGAGAGATTCATTAAAATATCACAATATGAACAAAAAATCGTTTAAAAACAAAATGTTGTAAAATGTTAAATAATTTTTGAGGAAAGGAGGTAAAACCTTACAAGCAATATCAAAGTGAAAAATATAATCGAAATTGCTTCCATTTCCAATTCTTATTTAGGAGAGTTAAACGGCGAGATTATTCCATATTTCACAATATGGTTTCTGAAAGGATTCATCCAAATCATATCCTAATATTATTTCGTTGTTATTCATAATATATTCTAATAACTATCTTTAGAATAGTTAAACCTATAATTGATCTTCCAAAGATTGATCAAATAACTAATAAATTTCTATAAAACATTCACATTATTAATCTTTTTGCTTCAGCTCCGAGAATAACTTTCTAAAGCAAAGTCAAAATTTGCGACAAGTTTCTGATTTAAAAACAAAAATTGGCAAGAAATATATGGTACTCTTACCTATTATTTCAACTTATAGGCAACATTATATGAAACGAAGCACATGGTTGCCAATTCAGCACATACGACACTTGCGAAATTAGGGTTGCCAACTTGGCGAGTTATCGAGTACACAATTGTTGCGATAATACATAGGTACCAAATGTATAAATTTTTCCAGATAATCTTTCACTAAAAATGAAACCGGTTTACCTTTTTTTCTACAAAAAGTTCTCAATAAAATCACAAACCACATAAGTAGAAATATTATACAAAAATTAACTGCAAACTAGAAGGATTGACTATTTATACATCTAGGTTAATGCATGCATTACTCAAACATCCTGACAAAAAAAAAGGATAAAGTGCTTTATTATTAAGGGAAAAACAAAATTTGGAAAAAATGCATTAAATTTCAATACTTGAAAATGTTTTTCATGTTATTTTTAATGTTTATACATATATAACTTCAATTATTCTCATACCTTTTTTTAACACTCTTTAATAAAAAGTATTATTCCTGAGTACATAGTTAATACTGAAGTTTT
Organism: Trichonephila clavipes; assembly: GCA_019973935.1. Lineage (NCBI taxonomy): Eukaryota > Metazoa > Arthropoda > Arachnida > Araneae > Nephilidae > Trichonephila > Trichonephila clavipes. The sequence continues at coordinate 237,281 of BMAU01021438.1, forward strand.
TGCAATGATTCCCCACAGTTAAATTTAAGGGAATGATTATTTTAAATCATGTAAAACCAGTTTTAATCATAAGTTAAATGCATCACATATCACAAATTGAAACTGTACATTAAAAAATTCTTAGCTCTTAAGTGATTGATATAATGAACATAAATTATGTAAAAATCATTAAATATTAATTTTTCTCATGTTTTTATGTATCTAACAATGATACTGAACACAATTTTTTTATACAAAATATTCAGCTTAAAGATTAATTTTATAGTAAAATTACAATAAAAGTTAAGCAAGTGGGAGTAGAATTTCACTTGATTCCCAATCCTCAGATTGTAAATTTAGTGATTTGAAAGAATCTTTTGCAAGTAAAGAATAATCAATATTTAATTTAATAAAATTACAATCCTTCTAAAATATATGTATGGAATTTGAGATATTCAGGAGTTCTTTTTAAGACTTCTAAAAAGAACTGTAACAAAAATACCATTTTCCTCAAATAAAATCTATAGGATTGTTATGGTAGAATTTAACACTGAGCAAGTGCTAGCTCATTTTCAGCAGAAGGATATTTAGAGTATTTCATAGTATTTGAAACTTAAACTTGAGAGGAAAAAAAAACAGAAAAGTTTTATTCCTGAAGTTTTGAAGAAAAGACAAAAAATTAAGAGAAAAAATATTGTTAGGAACATGAGAATTTAATTTCCTATATAAAAACAGTAGTGGAAAATTATACAAACACACATAACATATCAAAAACAAATTTTATTGCTTTCATTACAGATGCACTAAAATGTTGGAAGCCCTGTAATATTATGTACAGCAACAAATATTACAGAAATCAAATTATAAAATAAATGTCTATCATAACACTGTGTTAAGGCTCCATTTTTAATTTTCAAATGAACTGATTAGTTTAATTTTACAGTCATTAAAACCAAAATGTTTGAATTCATATATATATATATAAGCTCAGGAAAAATTTAAAAGCATTTAAATTTCATTTCAAACAACACAATTTGAAAATAAGGGAAAATAAATTAATTATCTTTAAAATATGATGGAATGTGAAGATGTTTTAAAGTTATACTTAAAAATTTGTATTACTTAAAATTCTACTTCAAAAATTAAATATATACAAGATTCAATACTACGTTTCATCAAATACTTAAAAAAAAAACAATTTACAAACTAAAAAAGTTTAAAATGTTTAAATAAGAACTTCTCATTTCATTTTCTGCAATATTTTAACGATTTATATTAATATGACACAAATAACTTACAAAAAACGTCAACTTGATCAATTTTTTTAAAATACATCATTCTAATTTTTTTATTACAAAGATAACATATTATAATTTGTTAACACAAATTATGTTTAATACTCTGCAACATTTTACTTTTTTCAAATCAAATCTCATTTACTTAATTATAAGCTGATAATTTTTTTGTTACACTTGTTTTATAAAGAAAGCTAATAATTAACTTTTAATTTAAAACACAAAAGCTTCAATTAAAAGCATTCTTTCTTTACGTTTTCTGTACCATGAAATAGTATGAGCCTGATAGGGGTTAAACTTTTATTGATTTATTATAATTATCTAAATACTGGGGATAAATTGTTCTGGTATTTATGTAAAGTAAAAAAAAATCAATTTCTTTATAAAACAATAGTAACTACAAAACAGTAATGTATTTTTTTTTATTTCCTTAATTTTCCCTAATTTTCAGTGTGATCAAATTATGCATAATATAGATCTATTTAATAAAATAAAATTACATTCTCAGTTGTATAAAATATTTTTATACAATTTACTGCTGTTCCAAAAGAACGTACTACAAATAAAAGAAAAAAATGTTTGCTAAACTTTTTAAAACAATGAAATTCTACAACAATCTGGCAGTAATCTTTAAAAGTACTAGAACAGTGTAATGAGTTCTTGAATATAATTCACCACAGCAAATATTCAATAATATCATGTACTTATATCACAAACATTTATTGCAACTTTCAACATCTTATTGCTAGATGAATTATATGAAGGCACAGGAGCAATATATTTCAGTGTAAAAAAATATATCTAAATTTTTTATTAAAATTAAAAATGAAGCCTTTAAATCTTCATACAACTATGCAAGAATTAACTATATACAAAAAAGTATTTTTCACAAATATATTTTTTAAGCAAATAAAATATTCTGAAAGAAACAAGTGCATTGCTATTAATATAGTGAATACTTTTATTAGCTAGCTAAAATGTGGTTTTGATAAAAATTTAATGATTTAATATAAATGTATATGTTGATTATTTAATGTGTTTGCCTAGTGAGAAGCTAATAGATTTAGAATTGCACTTATGATAATACTGTTTTAAGACAAATTTAGCAATATAACAATCTACAATTTATGTTATATAAACAATATGGCAAACGTTGAAGATATATAACAAGAGCTTTTAAAATGATCCAACAATAAACAAAAGAACAGCTTTTAATTATTCACAAATATCACAAAAAGTTAAAATAAATCACTTTACTATGATGCAATTAAATCTGTTAATATTTAACAATGAAGATAATATTCAAGCATTTGAGTTTAATAATTTGCATCTGCTTTATGTACATGTGCAGGTATTTAACAAACGAGATAGTGAATTTAAACATAAAAATATAAAATATTGATTTAATTTAAATAAAATTTTATAGATAATATGATGTTACCTTGGATATTTAATACTAGTGAATTTAACAAGCACGAACTTCGTTGTCTCTACAGTAGTAACATACATGGGATTGCATTCGAAAAAATGTATGCCTGTCGAGTGCTCAAAAATGATCAATAAAATACTTCTACATACTAAAATAGTATATTAAAAAGTTATTTTCTATAGAAATCTAGATGTTTTTTTAAATGCTCTTGATCGATAAAGTTGCTTCATCATCTTTCATTTGAGCAATAACTAGCATGGTTGACATGTTAGTAGTGAAATTGTATTGATCATTTTGAAATTTTATTGCTAAGGTTAGTTCAAATACAATACTAAAATGCAAAAAGTAGTATTAAAAATGAATAGCAGTTAAATATTAACTACTACCACAAAAGTAACCAATTACACAGCATAGAATGCATTATAAAAACAAAAATTTAAATAAATTTTTTAAAAAGTGTAATAAATTCACAAAGTTTGATAGAATTTAAATCACAATAATTAAAGATATGTATAATACTTTAATAATTATATGCAAAGAAATTCAGATAAAACATGCAATGTATTTTTTCCCATTAATTTAATTCGTTATTGAGGGGGAAAAATTTTAATCCACAAAGATTGTACACTAAAAATAAAGATAAAAACATTCCATTCTTAAGCAACAATGAATTAACTTCCCCCCCTTCTTAAAAAAATAATTCTGTCGCAACAAATCAATTAAACAAAAGCAGTTGCATACAAATTGATGCATCATAAAATAGCAACCATTGGTGATTTCATTCATAATAGAATGTAAATGCAGATATACTTCTAACATTAGTATTGAAGGTAAGAGCCAAGTTTTAAAAAATCTTAACATAAAAACGAGGAAGAGACCAGGTAATTCTGACTTAGTCAAAAACAAATTTCTAAACACAACACAAAAGAAAAAAAATATACTAGAACATGAACTACACTCTATAGTATTTTAAACAGGAATACTTTAAGCTGTTGTCTTTCCTGTGCACAAAACGTTTGACACTTTTTGATTGTCTATGGTGTATAGAGTAGTGATCTGAAGTGAATGATAACATCTGTGATAAATACTATTATAAAAACACATTTCCTCATATAATTAAAATCTCATCTAGACAATATATACACGAGTAGTAAAAAAATCCAATATACATGAATATTTAAAAGTATTGCAGTTGAATCACAGTTCAGCTGTGAAAGTAAAAAAAAACTGTTTTTCTTTAGAGTGTGAAAAATGTTTCACATACAAAATTCAATTAAGGCATAATGTCGATGTCATTACGTTGCATCATCTTTGATCCATGTAGCTGGCACCCACTGAGGTTCCCGTTCAATGACACTAATCTCATGTAGCAGTTCACTGAATGTCTTCTCAAGGTCCACATTGATAAGCACCAAGTCAAAATAATGTCCATAAAACTCTTCCATTTCCCTCGCCTTTTCAATGATGTCCTTCAGCTCATCATCTTTGACTGGCGTGTCCATCTTCAAGCAGTTCAGTCTGAGTTTTTCCAAGGAAGGAGGTGCAATGAAAACCACATATGGCATGAGGTCCGATTTTTTGAGAATCTTGAGAGACTGAAAAACAGAATTCAAAAAATTTAAAATGCATTTAAAAAACTACAGCTGACAAAAATAATAAAATAAATGTTATTTACTATTACTGTTATTATTATACTCATATCTCAAAATATATGCTTTGTCAAACTTTTTGAATAGATTGTACAAAATTTAAGTAAATTCGTTTATTGATTTAAAATATTTTTAAAGAATCTTTGAGAGATAAATGATGCAATTTTAAAGTTAATTAAAATCATCTTAATTGTGGTATATATACTAACTGTCATCTTAATATAATAAAAAATAATAGTAAAGAATGTATATAGTACACAATATGCACTAGTCAAAATATAAATTACTTTATAAAAAGAAAATTGGATCACGTTATATTTTTAACTCTAAAAGCTATTTCAAAAATGTCCTTATATCGAAAAAGAAAAGAATTTCATTAATCATTATTAAAAATATTAATTCCATGTTTATACTTAGGGTTATACACTATCCAGGGCCGATCCTAGCAGGTACCGCACGCAGCGCGGCCACTATAATTCTTTCGATCAAGCAAAATTTTTTGTGAATTTCTCAAAATAAGATTTATAAATTGAATAAATATGCTGAATTTTAAATAGTTATTGAAAATCGAAATATTTCCCGGTAGCATAATATAGTTCGAGAAAAATAAAAATGGTTTTTAAATTCTGAGGAACATTCCTTCTCATCAGTGGTGTAGCCTGCCTTATCAAGGGGCCAGTATCAACGATACAGGTAAAAACTGATAAAACTGTAAAAACCAATAATACTGTAAAAACCAAAAGACCGAATGTGCTTTCAGTCAGCAAAAGATCTGGCTCATAAGCGCCAGAAATCTTCTGTCACACTTCAAGTCCATAGTTAATTCTTTTTTTAATGAGTATTAATGAGTTCTCAACGCTGGTCCTATAGGGGAAGGAGGAGGGGGCGTTAAGGAAGAATTTCGACACATCGGACAAAAGTAATGAAAGATTATGACATGATAAAGATTTATAACATGCTTAAGAACGAATGAAAAGAATGGGACAGAATGACCCTTAGAAAAAAAGACCCCTTTTTGAAGAAAACTGAAGAAATTTTGCATCAATTTGACTTCTGAACTAATTTCTTTTAGACAAGACAAAAATCAGAACAAAAACGGTTAAACAAAAAAGGTAACTATATTTCCACTTACAAAATTCTCTTTTCGATTTTTATGATTTAATGCCAAAGTATTTTAATCATTACGTAAGATAAAGTGAAAGAGAAATATTTTGTTGCATTTGTGCCATAACTATTTTTTTATTTATTTATATATATAAATAACTGTCATCAGTTTCTTAGAATACTTTCATGTTCATTAACATTTTTAAGTGTATGTTTTCGTAGCTTGAATGCACTATAATCTTAAAACATTTTCAATTGGTATTGTTATTCAAATGAAAGAATATTATTTGCCTCTCATATTAAAATAATTCCTTTAGTCACTTATGAAAAACGGTAGTAGTTCATTTAAAATACAAAACACTAATGAGCCTTTGAGTATATTCATTAATTAGTTTCCACACTTAAAAAGACCCAAACAATAGCTGAAATTGAAATAAAACATAGTTATATTTATTTTGATGATTTTGCTTGTAATCATAATGTGTATTACAATAGTTTTGTTTAGTAATAAATGAAACAAAATCTATAATTTCTAAATACATTTAAATAGCTTCAAACTGTGAAAAGAATTTTCAAAGAAATAATGTATGTAAAGTTTACTTAAAGATACACACACATTTTTTGTTCTTTTTATTGAGGTAACATGTGAAATAAACACATAATTTTTCTAATATACTCGAAGACTGCTAAGAGAACTATTATTTGTAAGATTGAATTTGAGAAGCACAAATTCTTTTTTCTTTTTGTAATTATTGCTATTTTAAGAATGATTTGCCCGATACCTTCTTGATTAAGATATTTTGCCCAGAGAATTTGAAAGAATATTTAATGCAAACTAATAATTATGTGTATAGTTAATTATACAATACATAAAAATCATGTAATTTCTTTAAAATATTGTATAGCATTTTGTATGCTTCTAATAAAGTTAATCAAAATTCATCTTTAACAATTGAAGGCAATATTTAAAAAAGGCAACAATAAGAATGTCAGAACTATTTCAGAATTTCTTATAAAAGCATTTAATGAAAGATTTATTTTTACAGAACAATAATAAATGTTAAAAAAATATAATATTTTTTAGTTGCTCCTAGTAGTATAAAACTATTTAATTAAAGTGACAACAAAATGCATTAAAGAAATAAAAATATGATAAACAAAATTTATAAAGTATATAAGTGATTTCAAACAAAACAGAAATGTGAAAAATTATTCAATAAGTAAGATTGTATAATCTTGAGTATTTTTAACTTAATTAAGTTACACGTTAAGTTAAAAAATTCTAGATTTCTTTTGTGATATTGTGGCCTTTGTCAAAAAGTTTTGAGTTATCTTAGAAATTTCAAATTATTCTAGAAATGTTTTATTGTTCTGTTTAGTCTCAAAGTATTAATATATTTGAAAAAACAAACAAGTATCACAATATTATTAATGTTTTATTAACTTATATTTAGAAACTTTAAAAGGAAACTACCAATTCCGAGTATTGTGAATGTGTTCCTAGTTTTTTTTTTTTTTTTTTTAAAAACCTTAGAATTTTTGAAAGCTTACTTTTGGTGGAGATATTTTAATAATTTTGAATAAGTAATCTGGGGAAACCAAGCTACGTTTTGTTCTAGAAATGAAACTAATATGTTTAAACAAACAATTAATTAAACAAAATATGTTTGTATTAAATCAGAAATTTCATAATTCAGTCAGAAAATTTGAGAATAAGATGAAATGTAATTTTTTGAGAGTTGAAAAAAAAATTAAAAGCTTAAGATTATTATTTTAATTTTCTTAATATTTCATGGAAAAAATTTACAGTTTGCAATAATAAATAGAAAACTTTAAAAAGTTTGAAAATGTAGGTTTGATTAAAAAAAGAATTGTTATTTTTTAATCCAATATTTATAACTTTATTTTCAAACATTCACAGAAATTCCTTCCACACTGCTGCAGATAAATTAATTATATGACTCGGAATCTGAAATCGTCCCTCGGGAAGACCCGAGGCTTTGTGCAAGCATCGAAGTTGCAAAAGAAATGGCCTCTACTTTCCCTGATGTAGAGATACTTTAAAAAATATTTTTAACTATACCGATATAGAATGCATCAGGTCAGAGATCTTTCTCAGTTTTAACCTGGTACTTCCTGCGCAGGGTACGTCATACCCACCGTCTACCTTTTTCAACGCTCCTTCTAAACATTTTTGGAAAATTGATAGTTTCTCGTGTAGCTGACTTTAAGGTCATATCCTTTGAGGGGTTTTAGTTTGAAGGCGAGTTCTAAATATATATTTTTGGAAACCACCTCTCCGGGTAAGTCATACCTTGCGCGTGAATCGCCGTTACAATTCTGAATGCATGAGCATGTTTTAAATCTTCCTTATACTATGGCGTATTATACTAGTTCTGATGAAGAAATGTGATATTTCAGTAATTTAATAAATACAGTATTTTTTTTAACAGATGTAGTACAACAGTATTTTCGGGTGAAGAAATTCTGTTCGTGATTATGATAAGGAAGAATCATATGATGAAGAGTATAACAGTAAGTATGATTTCTCCTCTGAAATCGATCCAGATTTAGAAGAGGGAGACACAGTTAGAAAAAAAAAATTCATGTTTTATATGTATAGATACATAAACCTTTGGGAAGAAAGTGACTTTAAAGGAGGCAACTGGTACACATCCACTTCCAGATGAATTTTTTAAAAGAAAAAAAAACGTATTGTTGGAACAATAAGAGAAAATAAAAAAGAAATTCCAAAATAAGATATAGATGGTATACAGCTCTTCAATGAAACAACTCCATTCAAAGATTATTTTTCCTGGTAAAAAATAGTCAACTGAGATATTAGAAATTATAGTGAAAAATGATCTTATTCCCTGTTTTCTCAATTTTGCTCTAACATTAAGAATTTTTTAACCTAACCTGCTTCTGTAGCTTCCGATGAAAAAAGTTTCAGTAAATTAAAAATCATTAAAAATTACTTGAGAAATAATACGACACAAAAAAGGCTTTCAGATTTGGCGATAGTCTCAATTGAATCCGATAATCTCAGAAAAAACTGATTTAACCAAAACTATTAACAAATTTGCTTCTCAGAAAGCCAGAAAAGTTATTTATAGTTACAGTAAAATCTGGTGTATAACGTGTCCCTACACATATTCGTCGTATAACATGCACATCCTTTTTTATGAAGAAACCTGAAATGTATGTGCGCAACAATTTTGTGTTTTGAAGTCCTTTATTCGAATATTATTCCAAGCTTTAGTAAAAACAGTGTACTTTCAGAATTACAAACCTTTAAAAAAAAAAAAAATTCAAAAGGAATATTATTTCTTTCACAGAAACAGTATTTCCATATATATAAAGTCTGATCTTTTTCTATGCTCATCTTTTTGTTTTTTTAAAGCTCTTATTTTTTTACCCGGCGTATAACGTGCACAACCGTAAACTTCGATCTTATTTTTTGAGTTAAACGTGTGCGTTATACACCGGATTTTACGGTATAGTTTATTACTTAGTCTTAGTAGAAGGACTGATTTATATACTTTTCGTTTCACGAGATTTGTGCCTTAGTATTTATTTTTATTAGATTGTATTTTTTGAGAAAATTCTGTTGTTTTGCATTTATAATTATAAAATGTTTATTTTTATTTTAAAGGTTATATTTTTGTTAGTTTATTATTTTGTTAAAGCATTTTGTCGCTATTATAACTCATTACCTGGCCAAAAAAATGAAGTTCTCTCTGCACTTCAAATTTTATTTGAGTTATTATTAATGTGTTTTACTTTTTATTCCTATATAAGTAGATGATTTTTTAATGTCAACGTTAAGTATTAGTCAAAATATGAAAAGTTCTCTAGGGGAGCGGCACATTAGGCGTTTGCACGAGGACGGCCGATACCCTAGGATCGGCCCTGACACTATCTACCAAAAAGTATTTGAACACTCATGCAAATTAGGATATTTACGGTCCAGATTTACGTTGTGCCTTCCGTACTTAATTATCATGCAGGACATTGGCATTAATCTTATGGAAGATGCCACGAAATTCAAAGCTTTTAGAATTCAAGAAGGGTGTAATTGTTGGATATCATAAAAATGACCCATTAGTAAGTTAAACATTCCAAAATCAACAGTGTCTTTAGTGATTAAAACGTGGAAGGTGAGCGGGGACCAACAGACTCACGAAACTAAGAAACCAACAAGTGCTGCCCAAAGAAATTCTGAAAAACTGTACCAAACCGATGCTCTACAGCAGGGTCAACAACCTTTTAGCTGTGGCATGCAGAACCCATCTACCCAGTGGCGTAACGTGCGCCCCCAAAGCCTGACTGACGCAAGTGCCTACCCTTTGTAAAATTCAACGTGGGGGCCCAAAACCTGACTTTGCAAGGGGGCCAAATGTTCTCCGTTACGCCACTGCATCTACCAATATGATTTAGCATGCCACACAGTAGGACATTTTTTAATACATTCAATTCCCAGGATAACATATGCAGAGTCAGAGAATAAAGGTCTATAATATAGATTTACAGTTTTATTATATATTAATTTTGCATCATTTAAAGATATTTAACATAAAATATAACTATTTTTTCACCAAAGATAAAAAAAATTTTAATTGTACATATATTATGTACTTTAAACAAATTTAAAAAAATAAGTAATAGACAACATATATAGGCATTTCTCTTCATTATAGTTACATGAAAAGATATCTCCAGCAACGACATTTAATAATTCATAAAATAGCTGTTAATGTATTTTTAGAGTTATCTTTCAGATTGTTTTGCAATTCTGTAAATATCCATAATTCTGTAGATGTTAAGATATATAACAAATACGGTGCATTACAAATTTATCAACTTCCACCCACTCAAAGATTGACAAATTTGTAGAGAAGTGCAAAGTGCCCCCGAGAATTATATCACATGTGACACAGGTGCCATTGGTTGCTGACCCCTGCTCTACATGCTTGAGGAGTTTCAACAAGCACCCTGGACTGTTGTTCTGATAACTACCATCCACAAAGTACATTTGCTTGGTTTTCATAATCATGCCATCGCCTATAAGTCTTTGATTACAAAATCCAACCATGCTGTTCCATTGAGCTGAAACAAAGAACTTCAAAATTGGTTTGTAGAGAAATGGAAACAGGTTATTTAGAGTCATGATTCAGCATTAAATCTCTACCAGTCAGATGGCAGTTTCTGGGCTTGGCATATGTCTGGAGAATGCATTTGCCAGAATATATTGTGCCAACAGTAAAGTTTGGTGGAGGTGGAGTTATGGTCTTGGGAGATGTTTCTCATGGTATGGAGATCATAATTCATGGCAAGCTGTGAATGCTGACTCCAACTAAAAAATTCTTGACAAAAATGTTCTTCCTATTCTATCACAATTTTACGGGTTGGATCATTATTACTTCCAGGATGACGATGCCTTGTTATGTTGTGATGTCCACCACGGATTAGCATTATGATAATGAAGTGAACCGACTGGACTGGCCTGCCAGGGTACAGGCTTGAATCCTAAAAAAAACCTCAGAGAAGAGTTGGATCATCAAACTAAGGGATGCAGCAACAGTCCAAAATTAATGAAAGAACTTGTATATCTGCCTCCAAGTCGAGTGAAAGAAAATACCATTGCTGATCCTCTAAACACTTGTGGAAAACACTCCCTGGACAGATCAGGCTGTAATTACCTTAGGTGGAGGCTCTACCAACTTATTGAATATGAATAAATATTCTTTATCTCTTATCCCAGGTGTCCAATTACATATTGGTTGATAGTGTATAAGATTAAAATAATTTATCGACCAATTTATCACATACCAAACTAATGATCCTTAAAAAGCATAACCTGTTTAAATACAATAAATGCCATCTGAACTAATGTTGTTCACCAAAAATTAAGACATACATTAGCCTCGTCAAACTGGTAATATCTGGCTAAAAACTAAACTGATAGTTTCAAAGACATATGATCTAATTAGAAAAAAAAAGAAAATTCAGAACAACTCACTTGAGGATGTAGATTGAGAACACAGGTCTTTCCAGACTCAATGACACTTCGAATAGCATCTAGACTTGTACCATAATAGCTTTTCTGGTATTCCCCATGCTCAACAAAACGACCTGCTAAAATATCTGCTTCAAACTGAGTCCTGCTAATGAAGAAGTAATCGACACCATTCACTTCAGAGTCCTTTTTGGTCCGACTAGTATCTGAGAAAAAGATTCCTTTTCAATTACTAGGGACACATATTGTTTTTGAATTTACAGATTTTATACTTTTTAGAATTTTTACAAATATTTTTTCTTAAAATTTTATACAAAATAATGGATTTTATATTTAAAAAGAACCTCAGTTTTTATAAAATAGTGACAGGTTAAATTTCTTTTAAAGTTAAATAAAATTTTATACATTAAATATTGTTTATATTGAGAATACAATCAAACCTCCTATAACGGGGTACTCTCAGAACGTGGTTTCTATATAACGCTGAGCTGAAATTGCGACAGCCCTCCTATAACGCGGTACTCTTACAGTGCGGTTTCTGTTTAATAACGTCCCATCAGTTCTTTCCGATAGGGATAACGTATATATTAATGTTAGTTTTTTGTTTGTTTTTTTCACGGGATCTCTGCACAGCAAAAGTAACACATTGTTTCAAATTTTGTGTAATGAACGCTTAAAAATAGTGTAAATAATTTACTAATACATTAATGTTACTTTCTGTTGTATTTATTTACTTTCTGTTGTATTTATTGTGACTGTACTATAATGTTAAAATCTTGTCACCACCTCTCCCTTCGAAATCTAGTTTTATTATGAAATAAAAAAAAAGTAGTGATGACACTGATCGAAGCACGGATTAAAAGCGGAGCACGCACTGAGACATGGCATAGACAAAACAAAATCAGTAACGCCGGTGGAGTTTATCTTATCTTTTATATTTATTGGTCTCCATATAACGCGGTACAAATGATGCGATTTGTACTAATTCCGAGTTTCTTGTAGCGCAGTTTCTATACAAGGCGGTAGACAGTTTCCATAGAACACGCTACAAATTAGCTTGGTTTGTACGGTTAAATCCGAGTTTCTTATAGCGCAGTTTCCATATAATGCGGTACGCTCTCACTGCGTTATAGGAGGGTTGACTGTACTATAATGATAAGCATGGTACTTCAAATAAAATGTAAATATCAATATAATAAAATACATTGATCAAATTATATTGGAGCAATAAAATTAAAAGAACATTTCATGAAAATCATTAATTTTGAAAATTGTTTCCACTTTGTGCACATATTCCTAATACATACGTATTTTAATTTGAATTGCAAAGATAAAGAACAGATTATGAACTATTTTGTAAATATATATAAAATTTTTGACAATCCAGAGTTATTTTTGTATCAAATTTAGCTTGAAATATACTTATCACATATCAGAAAGTATAAACATAATTTTAACAGCTTAGTAAAAATCAATATATTGAATCTTTTTCATATTAAATGTATTCATGAATAGCATGATAAACATTCGTATAGGCAGATCAGATATTTTTCAGTAGAACAGGTCTAAAATAATTTTTCAAAAAACAAAAAGAATAAGATATTATAAAAAAATAATAATGTATTAAAGTTAGCTAAGTATTGAGAATTTCAAGTGCTTCAAATTAAAAAGAAAATCATTTTTGAAACCAATTTAAATAATTCATTCCCTTTATGAATGTAGGTTATTGAATTAATTCTAAAATGGAGGACAGGAAGCTTAAATATTTAGTATCGGACAGAAAATATGTTACTCATTTCCGACAGTAAGAATTCGATTGAGCTTACGAGGTACAGCTGCAGCAAATCTGTTGGTATCTTCCATGAGCCGTTGCCTCAGCTCATGTCTCCCAACCTTTTGAGGGCCAATCAGAACAAGAGGCCTCTTTTGATGTGCTCTGGGATAATACAGTCGAACTTCTTCGTAGGTCAGGATTTGATCAGCATCTGTATCTGAAATTAAAATGCAATAAATATATATTCATATAAATCCTACATTTTAAACATAAAATATTAAAATAAATGTGATTCTTACCATCATTATAACTGAGATTATACATCTTTTTCTTCTTCCTCCTGTGATGCCTCTTAGCACATAAAAATTTCCCTATAAAAAAGTAAAGCACTAATATAAAATGGAAACCTAATGCCAAGATAATCTATTGCTGAAAGAGTCCTGCATTAGGTCAAGATCTGGTAATGGTGAAATAAGAAAATTCAATACAAAAAACAAGAAAATTCAAGAACAAACCTTTCTTAGATTTCTTTTCTTTTACATCACCAACAACAGCTTGCTTCATAACTTCTCGTCTAAAAAAAAGAAAAATGCTTTAATCTTGTGGCATTAAATGAAATCTTTATCATGTCATGGATTTCAATTAAAATGTACAATGGTATACTAGGAACATCATGGAACTACTTAACAAAGCTTAATGTAAATTTGTCTCACTAAAGTTGTAGTTTATTACAATAATCACAAGCAAAACTAAAACTATGAATATATTAGGTCTACCACAAAATTCTATCTGTCTTTAGAATTAATGTACATTTGGTTCCACATTAATCTTTCTATCCTGTTGAAAAAACTGAAAGCTGTCCTTCTTGCTTCACCTATTTGGACTTAAGAATAAATGTACCTCAACTTAGTCATAAGTTATATTATATGGCTTTATTTCACTTATTTTTTTATGTTTATTTAAAAAAAAACGTTTCTGTTAATTATTCTTTTGTAAGGATATAACCTGAAAAAATTATCAAATACGAACTATTTTTAAGTGAACTAAATAGCATTACTATGCACTATACAACATTTCGTTCATGGCCTCCCTTATCATGAGATACTTTCTAATATAGGTACCTGCAGCACAAGTAAATTGTTTCCATTATTTAATGCTGTTTTCCTCTTTTAGTAGGACCATGCTTACCAGGAACCATATTGCACATTTAGGTAGAGAAATATTTTTATGCATTTCTGTGCATTGATTATATGGATCAATTAGGCCCAGTCATACAAGATGTGTTTTTGTATTACAAAAATTTACAAAACTGAAAAACATCTGAACTAAGTTAATCAATATATTCCTTTAAAATTAAATGTAATTAAAATCCATAGGAAATATCAAGAAAAAAATTATAAAATTTAATATAAATAAGTCAATTCAATTTATTTAGGATAGGAAGGTGCTAAGAATTTTTCTTAAAAATATGTCTACAGCAACTCAAGTGCTTAAGTTCAGAAAGTTGAATATAATTAATTTTCCCAACAAAAGTAACAATCTAATTCCATGATTATGAAATCAAAATACAAAAGTGTAAATTTGGAATGTTAGTTTGAAAGATTCTCAAATTAAAACTTCACATAAAAAAATATGTTTTAGAACTCTTATTATAATATGTATTAGTAAGACATAGAATATAACATAAAATTATAACAGATAATAATGCTGGTGCTTGTGTGTGGGGGTGTTGTTTAAATAATACTGGAATTCAAGTTGGTCTTTTCCTGGATTTATAGATAACATTTGATAAATTTCAATAAAACAAAACTTAATTTAAATTACCAAGTTAAAATATTAGACTGAAAATAATCCCAGAAAACAACGGCACACCTATTTATGCCAAAGCCAAGATCAAGATTAAACAGAAAATATCTGAGATAAACAGCACCCAGACACTGAAGTCAAGTTCAAGATTAACACTTAGGCAGAATCCGTTATGTCTGGTTTTCGTCAAGGTCGACCACATGGGTCTGAACGTCTTGATAGTTACGCCACTCAGGGGGTCATACAATACACAACAGAATATGTTCAGGGGAATACAAGAGCAAATTATAATTGTTTTGTGGTCCATATTGAAATATATTTCAAAAATGAAAGACACTCACTGTTGTTGGAAGTTTTTGCTTGGAATTAGTCCAGCCAATAACTGGTCCTCCTCCCCTTCCCTATAGGCCTGCCACCAGTTGGAATCTTCTTGACTAATAACATGAAGCACATCCCCTTTCTGAAAAGACATGCCTAATTCTCGACAAGGAATGTACAAATCATCATCTGGTTCATAGTCAAAATGGGCTTTCAGATGAATCTGGGACCAAAAAAAGAATTTCATTATTTCTATTGCTACCTTACATGAAATATACAGTATATTTTCACAAAAGTGAAACAGTGTAATAAATACTTCTTGTGTATGTAATATGTATTCATTTTTTTTTTTTACAAAATCATAGCTTACACTGAAATGTAAATATTTAATTATTCAATGAAACAGTTTTACGATACAATTTCCTGCAAAAGGAAAGGGGAAAAAAAAGACTAAAATTTCGATTTAAAGTATAAAACTATAATTTATAATAATCATATCCCCAAGGGTGATACTATCTTTGAAGCCCAGCGCTCGGGGGGAGCGCTTTTTTCTCCCGTTTGAGTGGGATGAGGATGGGACGCGAGATTTAGAAACTCGCGGCAACAGGAATGGGAAGTGGAGGGGGACTGAAGGCAGTCAGGAATAGAAGGCATGCAGATCGTCATTTCTTGGAAGGGAGGGAAGTGGGCTTGCGTCATCAGTTGGCTGGTGAGCTGCGCTGAAAGGAAGGGAGAGAGAGAAAAAAAAAAAAATCCAAGAACGTGATTCCCCCTTCGAAGAGGGGGAAAAAAAAAAAGGAGGAACATGTGAGGCTGGGTTTGAAGAGGGAAACTTGTTTGTCTTCGCTGCGTTTCGTTTCAATCGATTGTTGTTGCTTTTCTATGTACATTTTTTTTTTTTTTTTCCATCAGAATTTTGTTTAGCTGCGTTGTCTTTAATTTATGGGTGTCTCTCAGTCTGCTAGTAATGTTTGATTGGGCTTGAATGGTGGGGTTATTATGACTCGTAATTTGGTTGTGGAATTTGGTAGAAAGTTGCAAGTTGATGGGAAGTATCTTTAGTTCTTTATGAAGGTAACGCCTAGGAACATAAACGGGAACATCGAGGATGGTTCGGAGAGCTTTGTTTTGTAGTATTTGAAGCTTAAAAGCTGCAATGCCCCAGATCTGGCACGCATATGTTAGAATGGGTTGGAGGTAATATCAAGTGATAATTTAGATTTTCTTCTGAGAAAGGGAAGTGTTCTTTTAAATTTGCAGGTTAAGGTGGAGCATGAATGTTAACTTGCTGTCCAGCGTGACTCCTAGGTAGTCCACCGCACTGATCCAGGATATCGGGTTTTGAAAGAGCTTCAATGGAGGGGGTTTCTTTCTAAACTGTCCCTTCTTGAAAAATGATCGCCTTGGATTTTCCTGTATTTATTGAGATTCGCCAGAGACGGAGCCATTTTTTTAGTCGGAGGAGGTAATTTTGCAGTCTTGCACGTACATTTTCATTGCGAGATAATGGCTGCGTCGTCGGCAAACAGGCAGACTTCAACAGGTGGGGAAATCATAGGTATATATGTTATTAATATTGGACTGAGGTTTGACCCCTGTGGCGATCCTGCTTCTATATGTGCTATTCTTGAAGTGGTGGCTTCTATTCTGACCTGGAAAAAGGAAACTGTGCGTGAGGTTGATGATGTAATCTGGGAATTTTAGGTGGATCATTTTAAAAATCAGGCCTCTGTGCCACATTCGGTCAAATGCCTTCTCCACGTCGAGAAGGAAGACTCCGCCTGTTGTTTTTCCGCTGTTGAAATTTCTATGATTAGATTGGACAATCATATCAATATTTCATTCACTTTAAACTGATAATTTCATAAAATTTTATGAAAATAACTTGCAAAAACAATACAAAAATATATAGAAATCCATTTTTTACAACACAAACAAAATATTTTGTTAACATGCAACAAAAATTGTAACCAAATTCATATTTTTTAAAAAAATTGAAAATCAAATAATTAAATCAATGGTTAGCAACCAATAGGAACCCTATACGTACATGTAACATTTAAGCTAAAAAATTTGTTAGAGCCTAGGACAGGGGTAGCGAACCTTTATGGATCAATGTGCCATTTTTTCTAAAGAAGTGCTTAATGAGATATAGACGTGCCATCAAATAATTTTGACTTGTGACTATTGGGAAATAATAAAACTAAATACTAAGAACACAAAACACTTTATTTACTATGAAAAAATACCTCTTACACTGTTTAATTGTAAATGTTTTAGTTATACGGTTAATTCAAATTAAAGTAATATTAATGTGAGTTCTGTTGTTGCAGATTGGATGACAAATAATTTATATTAGGATCGAAAGATGTTACTTTTTGAAGAACGATGCTCGATTGGAGTCCTCTGCCAATCGGTTTTCAAGCGATAATTATTTTTGCTGCGGTTCACTTTTTGTCAAGAGGATTTGTGATTTATCTCAAAATGCTATTTTACAGGCAATGTTCTGCATACCACCATTCCAGAACATAAAACACACTGCTTTGTTGCCTTTACTAATAATTCCATGTTCTAGATTCACCAAATTTGAAATTCTCTGTTACACTTACTATCTTGCCCTTTTTATTCTTTTGCTGAACTATCCCTATAAAATAACACTTAAAAAATGTAAATATAACACAAATTAACTTTAAAATACAATTGTGTCAATGAAATTGATTATACTATGCGTAGATAAATTTTGCATCATAAGCAATTGCAATGCACAACGTAACTAAGGCAAGACAGTAACAAATGAGTGCGCTCTCCACCGCACTGCGATCGATTACTCGCGTTTGTTCGCAATACTTCATAGTGAACTTCATTTTGAAATAAAATGCAAACCATTTTGAATGCTGGCATTATGTCACGTGTCATGAATAGCACACGTGCCAATGGTTTGCCATCCCTGGCCTAGGAGCATTCAACACTTAAAAGTGGCAAATAACTTGATGCTTATTCTTAATAGGTGAAAAATCTTATTAATTTTATAATTATACAAATTCAGATCAAAATCTCTTTTTAACATATTTTTCAATCAAATATTGTTTAATTTATTTTCCAGGATTATAGAAAAATACAAATCAGATTTAAAAATACCAAATAGTATTTTTAAACTAAAAGGATATTAATTTATGTGCTTCTAAAACAGCAACATTAGATATATTACTACTTATATATATTTGGTACAGCAACACTTACAAGACTGCTGAATAAAACAGAGTTGAAAATACTCTCATTTATTTATTAATTACTATTTATGGTCGAAAAAGCACACAGAATTCAACATAATTGGAAAGCAATATTATC
This sequence comes from Trichonephila clavipes, assembly GCA_019973935.1. Lineage (NCBI taxonomy): Eukaryota > Metazoa > Arthropoda > Arachnida > Araneae > Nephilidae > Trichonephila > Trichonephila clavipes. The sequence continues at coordinate 256,002 of BMAU01021438.1, forward strand.
TTTCACTGAATTCCTACCATAAAATTTCTGGTGTAAAAAATTGAAATACTTGGATCTAACAAAAGTGGATGCATATATTCTGCTTCCAGAATATATTATAATAACCCAATCCTTTGTAGCTGGGTTTGTGTTGCAGAGCACTTAGCCTGCCAGGGCTTTGATCTCTTGTCTGGTGAATTTTAAAATTTGAGAATAACTTAATTACATTGCTCATTTTAATAACGGTTTTTAGAAGAATTAATAATTTAAGAATGAATGAAAAGTTTACTTCAAAAGTGAATTTAAATACTATATAATAATTAAAAATAAAAGAACAGCTCTTTTCAAAGCTAGTAAAGCATATACTGGAATATGGTTTAAGAAATTTGCTTGAGATTCCCTCGGCCAACGAGAGCCTCGGGCTGGATGACTGCCTGTCCAATGGGGTAGCAGCTATTCGTGACGTGAAAGCTAGTGTTCGACTGCTTCTCTCCCGCGTTTGCGAGAGGAAGCTCTGTGATTGGAAGTTGTGTTAATTGTATGACTTCGTTCCCAGGGGGGGTACCGTCACTGTGTGCGGGGTCGGGGGCTGCCAGAGTCCGTAAGTTCAAAAGAGCTCAAATGGAGTGCAAATTTTGAAAAGTGGTGTTATTACATAAAAAGATAATAGTATGTGTCAGTGGAGATATTTAAGGTGTTGATCTAGTAGGACGGTTCTTGGTCAGTGTATGAATCTTGATGGAGTGTACTTCGATTTTTTGGATCAAGATGTTATCGGAATTATTTATTTTCGTTAATTTTTGCATGAATTGTCTAATGGTTTTAAATCTTATGGCTTTTCTGAGTGCAGAGTTTCGCATGTACCATTTGGCACATAGGATCTGTCTCAGTGTCTTGTTTAGAATTATTTCGAGTTTTTGGATGGGTGTTTTTAGCTGCGTAACTCCACACTGGAGAGGCGTATGTTATTATTGTCTTAAAAGTAGAGTATAAATAAGTTTATTAGATCTGCTTAATTTAGATCTTCTATTAATTAGGTGGGATATAACGTGTGAGCTTTCTTGATGAAGCTCTCACGTATGCGTGTGATATGTTGTTTGAAAGTGAGTTTATTACCTAAAATAACACCAAGGTATTTGGTGTTCTGAGACCAAGGAATTTATTCATTATGTATGAAGATTTTGGGGTATGTTGAACGTAATTTCCTAGAGAAGAAGACTGCTTCCGTTTTTTCAACATTAAGTGCAATTTTCCATGTGGAAAACCAGTCTTCTAAATCTAGAAGGTGTCTGTTGAGTGCTCTGGCAATGAGCTTGGGTACTGAGTGAGATGCCAAAATTGCTGTGTCATAAGCGAACATGCACAAAATTGTGTTGTCGTGAATCAGGATGTCGTTCACGTAGATGTTAAATAAGAGGGGAAATTAAAGTTCCCTGAGCCACACCCGCTTCTGTGGGCCTGTGGCTCGAGTAGATATCGTTAATTCCGACAGAAAAAATTCTGTCAGTTAGATATTAGTTTAATCATGGGAGGTGGGAAATCATATTTAATTAGTTTATAGAGGAGACCTTCTTGCCATACTCGGTCGAAGGCTTTTTGAATATCTAAGAAAACCGCAATAGTGAAATGATTTCTAATACCAAAAATATTTCTTTAGAATTAGAGGAATTATACTATTTTGATACAGTTACATAAAAAAATGTATTCCTTTCCCAAATCCTAGAAAGACATTCAATCATTTTATTAAATTTGGATCCAATGAAGATAGAACTATTAATGGAATTATTGAGATATTTAATGGGCACATTATTGTGAAAACTAATTGAAATCTGAGCAATTTGTTCTAAAGAAAAATGGATTACTTAATGTTGCTTAACAGCTATTTGTCTCTTCATTAAACTGTGTGAGTACTGTGATTTTAGTAAATATTCACTATTGTTTAATATAATTCTGTTCAAGATATTACCATATTTATTTACAAACCATTATTACATGAGAAAGAACAGTAGATAAATGTACAAATTTATTCATAGGAACAGAATACACAACTATTTAGAATAAAATTCCAATGTGATTTGTAAAATTAAAAATTATAGGTAATCTCAAGAATTTAACAAGCACAAATAAAGGATTAAACAAACAGTGCACAGATTTTGTGTAAAATAGCATAAGTTTCATAAAGGAATGTTGTCTAGCAAAATTCATTCCAGCTGTGGAACAAAGAAAATTTTACAAAGATACGCACAAAAAAAGATGTTGAGATCTAGTAAAGTATATTGCTTAAATAATAATGCAGCACTTGATTTTACAGTGTGAATTAAGACTTCAGATAATTTTAAATGTTTTACATTGATAAATGAAAAATTTGTCTCCAAACGTATATATGACATATCTATAAAAATTTGCCTCATCCATTTAAAAGGCTTCAAAAACGTAGAATGGTAGTATTTTGAAATAATTAAGAGTATACATGTAAAAAACAAGTTTAATGCATAAAATAACATGTTTAATATTCTTCAAAAAAAAAGAAAAAAAATGAAATGAAACCTTTAATTCAACGTAAGACAACAGCTGTAATGAAGCTAATTACTATAAAAAATGATGAACAGGAAAGAACAAATAGTGATAATTCAATTAGAGGAGTGCATGTGTCCATCGATTCTCATTAACAATAAAAAAATGAAGTTAAATTTTATTTCTGATAAAATTTTCAACAAAATAAAAACAAAAATTTATAATGTGCAGAATGCAATTTATATATATTATCTTTATACTTTATTTGTATACTTTGAAAATATATCAAAATTCATAAAAATGTTTGAAACCCCTCGCCAAATTTTGATATTAGAAGTTTTTATTACATAGAGAAAGAAAAAGGTATTAGTTATAGAATGAAGCAGGAGGCTTGGAGAATGTATGATATTTATACACTAAAAGAATTGCAACATTTAGTTCACTTTCTCCTCATTCAATGAAATTCCAGTTTTGCTTTAAAAAAAAATATATACATTGTTACAAGTGCTGATTATGATAAAAAAATGTTTAGTAAATGATACTAGAAGTGATCCAAATGCATGTAAGAATGTTTACCACACTTTCTCTAGTCTGTTGCTTTGGAATGTCATACTGGGAGGGAACAATCAGAAATGTTAATGTACCAGACATGGAAGCCTAAAACAGAAATTCAAATCATTCAGTCATATGACACACAAGCACAATGAACCTTCTTAAAAGAGTTTTAGTAATACATATAAAGTAGAAATATGTGTTTACTACTTATGTAACATAAAAAAGAATTTAACACCATATTTAATATAATTTAGAGCAATGCATAGATTATAAAACTTTGCTTTTTATTTCATATAACATAAAATTTTCTTTCAAAAAGAACTTTTCAATTAACATAAAGTACATTTCAAGTACAATAAAGAAAATGACAGCATGTGTACTTTGATATGCAAACTTTCTTAAAATATTACATAATTGAAATTATAAATCTAGTAGCAAGAAACATTTGTTTTCCTTTTGTAGAAGGAAAAAAACTGAAGAAAACACACAAAAGTTTTGAAAAGTAAATTTAATTTTAACTGCTATATAACGAAGTACATTAAAAATGATGTTACCTTGAAACATTACAATTAAACCTAAATATTTATTTTTAAAAAATTATTTAAAACTATGTAGAGATAAAAAGCAAAATTTTGAGAAAAAGAGCTGTTTAAAACCATGTGAAAATCTCACAAAAAAAAAAAAAAAAAAAAAAAAAAGGAAGGGAAAGGGGAGAACAAAAAAATTAAAAATATGTACTTTTTTTTAATTTAACAAATTTAATGGATTACAACCACCATTCGCTTGTTGAATAATTTTACGAATCACTTTCAGTTATCAGTTTTGTTTGGAAAACAATGAAATTGAGACAAATGTAAAAAACAATATATACATTTTACTGAAATTAAAAAATATGTTCACATCAATGATGTATATATAAATTATAATAGTTAAAAACATACAAAGGCTTTGCAAAAAGGTAACACGATTGGTACATGAACTACTGAATTTAAGCATGGATTCATTTACTATGCAATTAAAAAAAAGTTTTAAATTTTCAGTTAAACAGAAATTTGGTTAAAATTTCTATAAAAATCTGTTCAACAAATCTTATACAACATTAGAATTTAATCAGTATTTTTTACTCTTGGTTTTAAAATCAAAATTATTTTCAAGTAGTTCAATAAATTAACTTCGCTAGCTTTATATTTCTTTAAAAGTAAGAGTTTAGTTATTCTTACATAAATTTTTTCTTTGTGGTAATAAACAAAAACATTCCTCAAATTGTTATGTGTATTAAACAGAAATAAGTAACAGCAATAAGGACAATAATTATGGGAGGTTAAATCTGAATTTTTCTTGACATTTTATAGGATTTTACAAAATTAATAAAAGAAAAAATAAAATTTGAAAGACTTTTTCAGGAACATATGTATAACTCACCATAATATCACAAACATCATTTACAGACCTTCCTCTAAGTTCTATACCATTAACTTCTAAGATTTCATCTCCTTCATGAAGAAGACCTGAAAGAGAGTAAATAAAAACAATTATTATCTTAAATTTAAAAAAAACACTGGCTTTTTTAAAATAATTACTAAGAATTTGAAATTAAACTTGTTTCTTCAAAAGGATAATTCTTGTTCTAATATTCAAAATTCCAAAAAATAAATAAATTTTTAAACAGTATTAAGGTTAAATATCATTTAGATAACAACTGCCAATTAATTACATTTTTAGAGCCACGACCCATTTAAAAACTAGTGTTCTAACTATCAAATGCTATTCAACCAGTAGCGCACACAGGAATTTTTCAAGGGGGTCAGGGGTCGAAAGTTCACCATTCTTGTATCATGCTCCTTTTAATTTTGTCAATTTTCGAGAACAAAACACAGTAAAGAACTAATTATTGAATAAATAATTAGCATTAATTAATTAAATTAATCATTAATAACAGGAAATAAATTTTACATACTATATACTTAGAATTATAATCAATCGGGAAAAAATCAAGGCCCCCCAACTATGCATTTTTCTATAAAAATAAATAAGCAAACCTTTTCATATTGCAATAGAAAATCCTGATTAACAGATTTATAGTTTAATTACATAAGTAAATATGTCATATTATTGAAATTTTACTTCAGAACTTACAAGTTTACACTAATTCGCTTACCACTCTTTTCTGCAATTCCTCCTTTCACTATACGCCCAACAATTACAGCTTCACCATCGTTTTTTACAGTAGCACCCTAAAATTTGAAATGAAGATTAATAATTCCAGTATGACATTTACAACACAATTAATTCAGAAAAACATGTAATTAACAGGGGCGTAGCTAGTCTTGAGTGGGTCCTGTATCAAAGTTCCTTGGGGGCCCCATATCATTGATATGTCAGTAGCTATGCCCCTGGTAATTAAAATGCCTTCTAGAAAGGATTAAAGACAGCTAATAAAATGTATGTAATATGAAATTCTTTAATAATTTCTTAGTTGCAGAAATTGATATACAGTGACAAAATACATAAAATCAAAGTCTATTAAATATAATGCACTGTTTTTATTTACTCATACTCTTTCACTATATTTTTTAAAAAAATATGCATCTACATACACAATTTCTCTTTCAATGAAAATAATTTTATTTTTCAGGAATGAAATTGATATGTTTGACATATGTTTAATAAATAATTTCATGAAAAATGTTACAACAATAGATGTGTGACAAAAACAGAATTTTAAGTACCCATGAGTATATAAAATTTAAAATAAAAATTTTTTGAGAAGGTAACAATCCTAAAAAGAACATATAAAGTCATAAACTTAGGATATAAGAGAGTTATAGTAAAAAGGCTTCTTAAGACAATAAGTTTAACATGAAATATTAAAAATATATTGAAATTTGTTATAACTGCAAGAAAGGTTCACTAAAAATCGTGTTTTTATAGTATATGTAATGAAAAAGGCAAGAGAATTTAACTGCACTGTACAAATATATACATATATTTTGGGTACATGATCATTCTAAAATTAGAGAATACAGGAAATATTAATAAGCACTTTAAATTAAAAATAATTATGACTGGGAGCAATTATTGAGAATTAAAAAATGTCAATGTGGTCTAAATGATAATGAAACTAAAAGAGAAATTACACTACAACAATCAATAATTATTCCATATGATGCGACATCTATCACAACATACCAAAGGTTCCGTAGTTTTCTCAATACGAACAATCTTGATACTTTCTTCTGTGTACTGAGACAACCTGGAGAGCAGTTCCTCTTCCTCAGATATGTCAGGAACAACCTGACTGGCTGCTATCTTGTCGTGGCAAAACATAAGGTTTTCAAATGGATGTTTTCCCAGGATATGCAAAAGCTCTTTGGCATCCTTGGAAGGCACGTCTTGCAAGGCTCTCACCACCTGGTGATCAGATATTTATACAATTATAAGTGCATTCAAAAAGATAAAACAAAAACTAGCTAATAGTTTTTAAAATGTTTATAATTTAATATTTTTAAAAAAATTAACTATTAACACAATTTGGAGACAAGACTTTTCATACATATCTATTTTTATTTAAATAATATTTCATACAAAAAGTAGCACTTCAAACAGAAATATTAAGATCATTAAAAAAAACTCTGCTCACAGAATAAATAATTCCCACTTGTGAACATGAGATATCCCATTAAGGTGGAAAAAAATTACAAGCACTTCCATAATAATTGTACAGTGCATTCACAAAAATGATTCACTGAAGTATTAATTTTCTTTAAATGTAATTATGAATTACAAAATTAAACTAAATAATTTTATTCAACAAATCATTGAGCAAATCAGCATGACATGTTCTATTTCACTTGTAATAAACTACATAGTTAGAAAATAATATTTCAATGTAAAAAGAAAGGGAATGCAACGCAAATAAACCAAGTACTTCCACATTTTATTTCAACAAAACTTTTTATTAAAGGAAATTAAAGTAAAACAAAACTTGCAGTTATTTTAAAATGTACCAATCATTTCCTTTGTGTATAGCAATTGCCATTAAGTTGAAAAATATATTCTGAAAGGAAAAGCAGCTCACCTCTAAAGAAATTACTTGTGCATCTGTACATACAGGAGTAGGCAGGCACTTGAAACAACACAAATCTTGAACTTTATTGTGCAAAGTGAGAAGAGACTGAAACTCTGGATTGTGAAACAGCTTCTCTAGTTCCACCAAACTCTCAGAGAAACCAGTCTTCACTAGGCTAGCTTCAAGATTGTGAAGAGTGTCCAAAAGAGCTGTAGGCTCTGAAAGAAAAATGAAATCTATAACAATCATTTCTTTTTTTTTATTCATATCTTTGTATTAATTAAGCATCTATAATCAGGATTGATTGGGAAAAGGAAATTTCCAACTTTGATTATGCCATCATTCCTCTCAAATATATTGCAATGTTAGAATATAACTCATTTGGTTATGCTAAATTGGAATTAAAGTTTTGGCTTCAATTCATTATAATATTCCTACTTCTTATTATTTTTATACCAAAAGTAACAAAGTTTAAAATGTTTTTTTAAAAAAATTGTAATAATATCTACATATCTTTAAAATGTAGTTTTTAGTTTATTTTACAGAATTTTTAAAATATGGAACTAAATTTCTATAATGTTAAGCGAAATTTTTATTTATTTTAAGATGATGCACATTGCATGGAAAAACTCATGTTACAGAGTGTATGGAACAAGACAAACAGTGCAAAAGCTATAAAAATACAGCTAAACACAATAGCAGAGTTATAAACAATACATAAAAAAACATTAAAAACCATAACACAAAGGAACATTAAAAAAACTGAGAATGAAAACTAATGTTTAGAGCATTAAAGGTTTTAAAAATATTAAGACTAAAAATATCTCTTTCAGAAAACTTGTTAAAAATTGTATAAAACTTATACAGCCAGAAACTATATAATTAAATCAGATAAATTTCTTCTCAAACAAGCAATTGTTTCTTAAACTTCTCTTTAGTCCAGCAAAATGAGCAATGCTTAATATATCAATGTAGTCGATCATATTATCTATAATCTTATAAAAAACACATCAAGAAAAATCTCGTAATGATTTCGAACTTAAAATAAACACTTTGTGTGGATGAAATAAATTCTGCAATAAAAATGTTTTTTTCTGTAAAACATATCAAACTAATTTGTAACTTCTCAAGAATTCCGATTTTTTTTTTAATAATAAAAGTCCCAAGTAAGGCTAAGGATTATAAATATTATATACATATAAAGCTTTAAATTTTTAAAAACCAATTATCATTGAATGACAAACAACTTTGAATAGTCAAAAACGTCTAATAAAATACATCATGAATTTAGTGAGAAAGAACCACTTCTGTGTAAATGCGAAAGTATACATAAACACATAAAAGACAAAATCAATTATTCCTACAAAACTGATTTATTTTCTATAGCTGCATCAGTTAGTGTATTATAAAAAGTCTTCTGTCTACAATCAATAGACACCTAAATGCGCAACCAGAAGTTATACACGAAGGTTTCCATGTCACTAATTGTGAAGTTAGAAGTAACATGCTGAGGAAATTAGAATGTTTCACAAGAAAAAACCCCACAATATTTTAAAAAATAAAAAGCAGAGGGAACTTTACAGAAGAAACTGTTCATAATTTTTTTTAAAAAAACTAAACAGTTTTGTATCGCTCTATGTAAATCAATTTTTAAATATCTACTAATTACTAAATCCTTTACTAAATTGCTAAAACATTTACAATATTACTAACACTTTTTTTTATATATAAAAAAACGTTTTAAGGAATATTTAATAGCACCTCATATTAATCTGAAACAGAAATTCAATGAGTCAAGAAATAAATTCATTTTGCGATAAAATAGTAATTCGTAAAATAATTTATTTCGGGATGGGGGGGGGGCGGTTTCATTGCGACGAAAACTATCTATAACTCAGACTGATTCCACAGATTCGATCCTCCAAATGATGTTCGCCTTCGCCATCTCTGTGTTAATTGCACCGCAAACTAAACATTATACGTATTCCATACGCTATTTTTATTCATTCAAGTTTCCAGTTGAAATAAATAATTTCTTCTAAACAATTTTCAGAACTTCTTAATAAAACCATATGTTTTTAAAAAAAGGTTTTTAATATAAAAATCTCTGAAATGAACGCAAACTTCTCGATTTACATTAAAAATTAAAGTAAAATTAGATTAAAACCGATGAAACTTTGATTGCAATACCCTGAAATTAAATTTAATTTGATACCATAAGCAGTCTTATTTTTAAAAATATAAACATAGGATCCTTATTTCGATAAAATGTCCATTATTCGTGTACCATCAAAAATAAATTACCTCAAACAGAAGATTCACCGCAGCGGAAAAAACAATAGAGATGTAAAAACTTACAGCTGGATAATAATATGACGCATGTTCAAAATTACAGTCACCATTTCTCAAAACAAATATGATTCAGTATAACGAAAGTATTCAATGTGCTTCCACATTTTTATTATTCTATCGTAATCACACACTGTAACAGTAATGTGTTTTAATTAGTGTAAGAATCGCGTTTTGCAATCCTCTCATGCTGGGTGATGAAAAGTGTTTGCGCAAGAAAGTGAGCTCACACACCCAAGAAAATAGGAGAGAGACGCAGTGAGAAGCACCAATTGGAACCCGAGGTCAGAAGGGTGATCACACAACAATTGGCGGGTCTTTCAGAAAGATTAATCTGCAAGACGTGGCACAAAGTGACTGCGCCCCACAATCAACACATCCTCAACAAAAGGAGGTAAAGAGAGGGGTTGCAAGCCGAACATTCCCGAATACAGCAAACAGTCAGGAAGTAAAATCCAATTCTAAGAATGAAAATAAAGGGGACTACTTAAAATTCTTAGATTTTTTTAAACTTTACATCGAGGAGAAAGCCGTGTACGCAATTTCCCTGCAAGCAGCTTTATACAAACTAGACTTAGAAAAGTTTTCATAAGATAAAAGGTCAAAATTAAAATTTGTGTTGGCCAAGGAAGCCTACTGTCAGATGACTGTCAGATGATTTTAAAATTATTCTTTTAAGTGAAAATGTCATTTGTAATGTATACATGATGATTAGGATGACTCAGTTTAATTCCCATTATCTCCAAAAATGCCGCGGAAATAACAGACAGTAGTTTAAAAAAAAGAATCGGATACCATTTACCATAGCACAAACACTTTTACCGGACGTTTGGAAGAATATTATTATAGTTGCTTTTTATACACCACACACGTAACACATGGCTTCAAAAGAAGATAGGGAACAAATAAATTAAACGTTGATAAAACAAATACGTTTAATGCATCACAGCATTTTTAAACTGAAAATGCATAAAGTAAAAGGAGTCGCTCCTTCATTTGAAAGATATATTTTTTTAAAGGCGTCGACTGCTTTAAAATAATTTGCAGTGCGCCCTTTTTTTCGCGGGGGAGGGCGAAAACTTAAACACAAATTTTATACAAGTTCTCGAAAGGATATGAAAAATTCATTTTATCGTCGACTTAACCGAAAGCGGGGAAAAAAGGAAAATTGATCATTACGAACTCAAGATTATAAATAAAACACAAAAACTTCCACAGAAAAAAAGAGTTATGCATTAACACTTTTCTGATAACACCCATTTTTACGAATAATGTTAACAAAATTCATTCATAGTGGAAGCACACCAAGTTTTTACGGTTTTCTTAAAACATTTTATTGAAACAAAATGAAACAAATGATTATATTTTATTCGTCATTTAAAAAGAAAGAATCTTTCACTATCAGTATTAGGTTATGATTCCCACTTTTTTTTTTTTAAGAAACAAACAATATCAGCAACAGCTTCTGAAACAAGATTTTTTTTTTTTTAAGAAACAAACAATATCAGCAACAGCTTCTGAAACAAGATTACACTTAACGCATGAATTGATTGACGGACATTTAGACGTCTTTTTTCACGTAGTTTGAACTAATGATATGGAAAGTACAGATATTTACAAAATACACAGAAGCGTTATTCTGAGAGACACCAGAATTCTCGCCGAAACTCATCCAGATGTTACCCATCTTTGCACAACAGAAAACCAATCTTACCTAAATGTCTGAAGAACATGATTACTTTAATTTTAGAAAGTAATAAAACTGAAGAAATAGGCAGCTATGCATATTAGAAACCATCGAAATTTCTCGAACACAAATGCAGCGGGTAAATGACCTCATTGCGTGCATTGCACTTTGAAATTCCAAAACTATTTGCACATCCAATTTCAGTCAACGACGGTTTCATACACAATAACCACAAAATACAGCAGATGAGCAAACCGGTAAAAATGCAATTCAATTTTATTACCTTGCGAGTTTGCACTGCGACATTCGATGACCGAGTCTTACAAAGCGACATTGATAGCATGTACGCAGAAGATAAGGTTCGTTTCCTTATCTTTGTTTCCTTAAACGATTCTAATGAAGTATATTCTGATACATATAAATGTCACCAAAAAGCTTTTTAAATTCAGCCAAAACACGTAATTTCACGCGAAATGAGTAGCAGCAACACAACAATAAGTGTACAATTCGTTTCGCTTTCGAATGTATTCAATTACCTAACATCAACTGCAAAAATATCACAGGGCAGCGGTTCCGCGCAATCTCTAATGTATGGAACGTTGAGATTTCCGTCTTTTACAGACTCTGAAAGTTGTTGTGGAAAAGTTGAAAGATATACCATACTAGACCAGAACACTAAATAGTCCGCAAGAAAAAAACTCTACTAGAACTTGTATTTTGATCAAGAATATTAAGTCGAGAATCTTGGGGGTTCGCGATGTCGCACTGATACGGAAAGGGGGGGATCGAAAGTTTAAGAACCGCTGTCGCAAGCTATTGAAATGAACTGGTTTGTATAAATGTTGAGTAGATTGAAGAAACAGACATTGCGTGTAAAATTAACAGCTTTCTTAAAACCTAATTATTATAACTTGATTGTAAATATTAGAGATGAGAGGGAAATGAACCTTGAATAGAAACCAACAGTAATATGTTTAACTTAGCTCTCAAAAGATGGCTTCAAGGCACAGGTTCCAACTTCAGATTAAATCCAGACACCAGCTGCTCGCTTTTAACTTCGCAAGCTTCAATCTAACAAGATTCTGTCCAAAATAACTTATAATATAACACCACTTACTATTTATTGCACCTTACAATTGCTATCTTCTTACAAAAACATCACATCGTCCTCTACTTTTTACTTCCGGTAAAAGCGAGTGCACAATAAAGCAACACAAGAGCGTTTCTGTGGTGCCCCTATCTTAAAACTTCCACGCCACGTCAATGTGAGAGAACTTTGCATCTAGCCAGATTAAATAAGAATTAACACCTCTACACACACGGCGGATTTTTAGTGGCAACAAAACTCGAACCTTCGCCGTAAAATGTCAGCCACTAGTTCGCATCTAATACCACTCGGCTCAATTCAAGCAATTTATGACAATTTAATACAGTAGAACGTCGTTTATCCGAACGTTTATTATCTGGAGCGTCAAATATACGGACAAGTTTTTTCTTTGTCAACTACATGCACTGTATATGAAAGTGCATGAAATAAGCTATTTCCAGATTTAGAAGGCGAAAAAGACTTCGATGACGATCGTAGAGATGAGAATACCGACTTTGTCCAATTAATCCCAGGATTTCAAGAATGCGAAGAAGATGTAGAAACACTTGGATGGCAAGCGATGCAGAAGACTGTTGAATTCAAATGCTAATGATTGTGACTTCCGTGCAAGAATCTGACCCTGTCGACGACGAAACGGATGAAGACGAGGACAACAACAACGAAAGTAGCAAGGATCCATTCATATGCTGACGCGTTTTCTGCGTTGAAAACAGCTATGGAGTGGTACGAACAGCAATCAGAGTGCTGTCCTACTCAACTACTGCTGTTCAAGAGAATCACAGACTTTACAGCGAAAAAACGAAGGTGTACAAGGGTACAGCAAAAAATAAGTGATTATTTTTCACAATAAAGGTAAAATTGCGACATTTTGCACCTATTTTGCTTTTTCTTCACGCGCGTTTCCCGTATGTGATGATTTTCAATATTCGTATAGTGTCCGGTTTCATATACTGCATGGATCGCATTCGGTTTTCGATTATCCGAACAATCGCGTATCCGAACCGTGTCCGGTTCCAATTGATTCGGATAAACGAAGTTCTACTCTATGTTCATCAAAGCTCATTTTAAATTAGAAAATGGGGGAAATAACGAAAAGACGTTTGTAATGAATACAATTACAGGAAAGTTCAATAAACAAAAGTTTATAGATGAAATAAGTATTTTAATTTATGAATTTTAGTCATCTTAAAGCACACAAAAGTTGGACGGGAATCATTTCGCTCATCCTATGGGAACGGACCCAAAACAATAGTTGCAGGCCATCAGGCAAAGACCTCAACAAAAGAAAAATGAAAGCACATCGCCATTTGCTGCATTCACAACCCAAGCTTTCGGCAAAAAATAGTGTGGGTAAATTAATATTCTTTTTTTGCTTTAGAAAATAAATAGAATTATTACGGCGATTTTTTAATTTTAAAAACGCGTGTGTTGTGGCTCAATTAAAACTCATCAAAAAATGAATTCACAACATAAATACGACCCATTTATTGAAATTCCAAAAATACACAAAGTTTAATTTCTCCGTTTACATCGTGGTCAAATTATCTTAGGAAGAACATTTCTATCATTCAAATCCTAGAAAAACTGCTGTTACCTTTTTTTTACATTGAAAATCAATTTCGATTTTAAAATTAAGATAAAAATTTTATTTTTTCCAAGTAATAAATTTTTAAAAATTAAAATTGTAAATACCAACCTCCCCCGATAATAAATTCTATCAAATGAGTTAAGCTTAAAAATAACCGGCAAACAACAAAGTATAAAGATTTGAAATTATTTTAAGGTCGATAAATTCGCACTTTAGTTACACAACAGATTATTCCACATCGTTCTGAATCATGAGCAAGCGACGAGATGATCTGTGAGTTATGAGCTATTCTCCAACCTTCAACACAGTACCATGTGGTAACTAAAGCCTATTTCAATTCAACGTGAAATAACTACTGGTCCACCGATTTTCGTCTGGAATGGATGCAACTACCAAGAGATAATTCCTTTTAGTTCATGCTGGAATTTTCAAAAGATTTAATCCACTCTCAGTTGAAGGCGACAAACATCCAGATACTCAATTGCATTAGTATTGCAATTTTTGAGGATATCATTACTAATTTCATTTTGGTCCATCAGTGACACACATTCTCCTATCATGGTCTAACACGCCGCTCAACACAATCTTTTGATTTTGTCGATTTTCGGGAACAAAAAATAGTAAAAAATAATTGAATCAATAATTACCATTAATTAACATTATTAATAACAAATACTTAGATAAATTTTAAATTTTATATACATAGGATTATAATCAATCGAAAAAAAATCAAGGGCTATGGAATTGATCAGGAGCAACCCCCCTCCCTACTGTAGTCCATTATTTCCACAGTCTGATAGAAGAACCCCCCAGTCTCTCGATTGAATCATCTAACATAAACTCAAGGTTGCTTTTTTTCAAATACTCTGAATACTGATGGTATGAAGATGATGTTGCATCAGTGTAGAATTAATACGGCAACGTTATATAAGTTCGATTATAAATTCACAAGTTTGTGGAAAACGAAACCAGTTAAGTTTATTTAAATCTTGAGAATGCTTTCTTAAATTCTAAGTGATAGATCAAGAATCGTAATCTTGAGAAATTACGAATAAGATACATGCAATAAGATTTTTACATAAAAATTATAAAGATGCTACTATGCAAATGAAAAATGTTTACCACTTACCGTATGATTTCGTAAGTTCAGGAGGTTCCCCTTCAGGCGTACTGGCCACGAGTCTCGTACCGCTGGACTTGACGGGGGCATCTCCCTCCTCCAGCAGAAAGGCCGAGTTCTCCAACCCCTCGGACCTGCGCTGCTCTTTCTCGAGGGCTCTCAGTTTCTGCGATCCCCTCAGGGAAGACCTCAGGAATTCCTCCTCTTTCGCGTGCTTCTCCTCGTCCTCTTTCCGCTTACGGATGTCCTCCTGAAGATGGATGACACAATGCAAGAGAAATAAGCATATGGTGAGGATCAAAACTTATTCATCCGTTGAATACATTGCAATGTAATACAAATCAAGGACCTAAAAGTAGTCTCATGGGACTAACTTTCAAATGGATGGTAGTCCTCAGATATAAGATTTCCTTATGACTTCTATAGTTATGACTAAGTGTTAATAAACACCCAGTGGAAAACGAAATTCTTCTGCACTAACCCAATAAAAATGTCTTGAGCGTTTTAATTACCAAAAGCAAGTTTTAGGTCGAAAGGGATATTCTCAATATATTAATATGGAGTTAATTACTCCCCCCCCCTTCATAAAAAAAGTCCAGGTTATTTTTAAAGTTTGATTCAAGTTTGAAAATATATAGGTTTCATTCCAATTAAAAATAAGACATAACTGAAATATTTAGTTCAGAATTTTTTCCCCGTTGGAAAATAGGCACCAGTTACATAAGGTCATTTAAAAATGAAGTCTGACTAATATAAACCTTAATTTATACCTTCACCTCCAATAAAAGGGAAAACTAAGGTGTGATTAAATAAAGATTGTGAACACTAATTACGATGATACATTTATAGCATATCTAACAATTTATACCAAAAGATGCTTCCGATCCAAATAACAAATTTGAAAACAGCCATCTCATTACATATTAATGCCAATTGATATCTCTCAAATGACAACTTTTTACTGTTCAAGGTCGATTTGCACAACTAATTTGCAGCACACAAAATGTGAATGCAACCCAAATACCTTCTTCTAGCCTCCTTCTCGGTCAGACAGCAAACCTTTTGAAACGTATGTATCTTTTTACAGTGATTATTATACATCAATAAAATTGTACAAAAAACAAAATGCCTACACCCACCTGATATTTCCTGATCCTGTGCAGTTGCCCAAGCTCTATAAGTTTCTCTTCTTCATTTCCGTTGACTTCCTCTTTCCGCATCAGTTCGGATATCCTGGGGGTCGGGGGCGTCCTCCGCTCCGCCTCGGCCTGCCCGTCCTGCGAAGACATGGAGCGCACGTGTCGCGCAGAAATGGCTTCGGGCTCAGCACTGAAGTGGTACAGACCGTTCTTCTTCAGGCTCGACGTCTCGGGGGTGCGGGGTGGCTTCTTACGCGGGGGCGGGTACCGGGGCGCAGTCTTAGTGACGCCCACGAATGAATCCGGCACGTCCACGGCCATTTCTCGATGCACAGGGGCCATCGGGGGCTGCTGTTGTTGTTGTTGTTATTGTTGAAGGCCTGAATCTTAGGGTCCTTCATGACATCTTTAGGATCAGCCTCTTCCACAGAAGGGGAAGTCGGAGTCGACGGACTCGCGAGGATTTTCTGGATCTCGCAAACTGAGGAGAATGCAAGATCACACTGATTGAAAAGGTTATTTCAAACACAAAAATCAAATATTCATGGTACATAGAATATCAATATAGAAGTAATAAACTAAAAGAGTGGCTTACAAAATCTAAAGATTACCGCGAAGAATTGTGTGAATCAATCATAGGTCTAAATTTTTAAAAAAAACTATACATAAATAACAATTAGAAAGTACTGATCATAAGCATACTCTTATTGCCGAACATAAATTACTTTTCTACCAAGAAATTAATAAAAAAAGGCAATAATTGTGCTGTGTGCTATTTGATGCTTCACACGATTTATGTTTTCCACCTCTGAATCAGTACTTATACATTATAGTGAAGAGATGTGTAGCCCTTCGCTTTTATACATAAATATGCTGATAATATAATGATATTCACATTAACTCTTGGGCTTTTCGCTTAAAAAAGGGTGTTTAACTATAGCAAACAGACAGTATAAAAAGATACTGCGGCTCTGAAGACATTAGCTTGAGCTCATTTTCTCATCTCCTAAAAATGAGCTCAGTCTCATTTCCATAGCAATAGACAGCCAATAACATCAAAAGAGAAAGATAGCTTTCTGGAGGCCATTCGATACCATTTTGTCCAATGTGCCTGTGTTTTCTATTTTTAAGCAAAAGATACTAGACACACAAAGATCACCTTCTCTGTCGAGGGCAGGCTTGGTATCGTTGTGGCTGTTCTGCAGTTGCTGGTGTGAAGGCGTCTTGTCGTTGGGTCGCTGGCTGATGGTTTGCGTCTGAAGGCAGGACAACTGAGTCATGTCCCACTGAGATTCCTCCGTTGGGTGGCCGCTCGTAACGGAGATCAGAAAAGTGTCTCGAATGGTCACATCGCCAACTGAAAACAAAGTACACCATAAGTAACACCATTCTTCGACACTTAACATTCTCAGCAGCGGCAACAAAAACCTTCACAAGATAGAGTCGCTATCTATGTTTCTGTTTCAGTGGTATGACAGGGAATAATACATAGCTTCATTAATTATAAGCATATAATCATTACTTTTTAACCGCCGAGCCATAATAAGGCGGCAGAAGGAAAACCACTCATTGAGGTCAAACCTTTCACCGTACTTAAAGAATTTTCCCAACTGTAGTCCTTCACAAGTTCAGAACCATTTATATATGTCTAGGTGCTACAGCAATGAAACGCCCGCTTCAGAAACAATATGGCAACACAGATATTCAGCATGGTTTTAAAAAATGTGATTTAATACTTTGGAATTTAAAGAAGTGTACTGACGATGCTAATAACTAGAGAGAATTAACATTACCACTCTGTAATAACAAATAACTTTATTTACAACTTTTTAAACTACTCACGCTTTATTCATTACTAACTACTCGTATATCTCACACCTTATATATATTACTAATTTCTTACACCTTACAAACTCTAACGCTCCTCTCTCGTCATACACACAACTCCCCGCATTCCCACGGATACACTTACACAACGCCGCAGTTGAAACAGCGCTATCTGTAGCCTTAACAAGAAGTCTTCACTGAATGAACTGATTTAAGCGCTACTATTTTTATATTCTGTACATGGTTATATCTAATATATATTATACATGCGAAAGTTTGTGGGTCTTTCACGCAAAAACAACTGAATGGATTTTAATGAAACTTTACAGTAATATAGCTTATAAATCAGAATAACACATAGGCTAAAATTTATAAAGATATTGTGAGAAGTTTTCAAAATATAACGACAATTGTCAAGAAAGTAGGAAAAAATTCTGCCATTTGCAAAAAAGCCCCTGACAGCATACATCTATCTTTCTTATCCCATCTGTTTTGTCTACGCCATACCTCAGTGCGCTTTCGCTTTTCATTGATTCCGTTCATCAGTGTCATCACTATTTTTATTTCATAATAAAACTATATTTCGAAGGGAGAGGTGGTGGCAAGATTTTAACAAAATAAATACAACAAAAAGTAATATTAATGTATTACACTTCCTGATATAAATTATTTACACTATTTTAAGCGTTCATTGCACAAATTTTGTAACTATGACAGTGGAAGGAAAACTATGAAATTAAAATATCAAAATGTTTTATCATTTAGTTTTTTTTTTTCTTTTGGAATGTTTTTTTTCCAGTACATGTAAATATATATATACGCTTCCCCCATACTGTTTTTTTATAACTTTATATATATATATATATGTTTTTAAAAGTATTTCTATTAATTCATTACTAAATTAATTATTCGTTAACCAAACCAAATCCAAGACCTTTGGGCCAGAATTAATGGCAACTCTTTTCCAACCAAATCCAAGAAACGAGAAGTGAAGAGATGCAAATATAGGATAAATATAGGATCTTAGAGTAAGCGTAATGGCAAGGTAAGGACAATGTAAAGGAATGTTAGACAATTGACGTGCGTTGTGGCAGTTGATGATTATTGAAGTTCGTCGTTCAAGATTTAAGTTCTACGTGTCGTGGATAAACATATTGGTGATCGATTAGAAGTTAAACGTCAAGCTACATACCATTGTAGATAAAGACAAGTTTATTACAGAATAATATAAGGTAGGATTGATTACTTATTATATTTGAAGATTAGGCGGTTCGATTATTGAGATTGGTCTGAATTATATTGTGTGTTGCGTATTGCGTCTCTCTCTCTCATCGTAGATTCTCTCATTAATTATTAATATTATATTTGTTCAAAGTTTAAGTTGAATATCTTAATAAAGTCATATTAAGATAATGTTTGATCTTAGTTCTTTCGTTAACCCTACACCTCTAGCTCACGCTGATGCTTTGAGGGATGTACTTCCAAGGGGAGGTACATCACAATACTAACAAGCACCTTCGAAGGGAATTTGTTGTTTTAATCAAAATTATTCATTTAAACCTTATTAACTCCTTTTTGACAGTCAAGAGACACAAACCATTTCTTTAAGCCCTCTGTGTTCTTTCAGAAAGCAACTCATTCCGCGCGCTCTTTACACATCGCAATCAAATTCATCTATTTTTATTTATGTTTTTGGCAACGGCAATCAGTCCTTTAAAAGAGAGCTCCTTGTATTCACCTTCGCTCTGGCACTAATGAAATACATAATTCAGGTTTTTAGATGATATTTTCCAACACGTAACATTTCAAATACACGCAGATCGAATGTAAATCACCTATTTTCAGAAAACGAAGTAATTATTTCTTGCATATATGTTACCGCTTAAGCGCAGAAATCTATTCATTTGTAGATTAGCTAGGTAATTTGCACATTAACAAGGGGGGATCCATTAAAGTGCGGAAAATTGTTTCATTTTTCAAATTACCTAGATAATCTAAACATTCCCTACCAGGCACTCGTTAAAGTTAAAACATGTTCTTTAGTGGAACAACAGCAACATTTCTATACACTTAAGTTAAATAATGTTCATTTATTTTTCGATGTCTAAAGAATTAGTTAATGCAATTGAACAATCAACACTTTAGTTGATAGAATCAATCAACTGAAAAACTATAACACAAAGAATCAAACGGTTTATTAACATGTTATTGCAACAAAAGTAATAAATTAGTGAAACATAAAATTACGCTTATACTTATTAGTGCAATCTTGTGACACTGAATTGCAAAGTAAATAGTTTTTTGCGACAAGCAAACCTATTTGTGGTACATTCAGATTGAAAGGAAAAAAGAAACTTTTTTGAACTTTAACGATACCGAAACCACTAATGTGAAGAATACCTAGTTAAAATGCAAAAAACTCTGGATTCTGTACTTTTTAAGATTTTTTTTTTTTTTTTTTTTTTTTGTACTCTAGAATAGTCATTTAGTATTCTTACTATGTTGGTTGGTCCACGGCCAGAGGGCCACGGGTAGAGCACGGAGTGTTATACTTAGTAACACTCCTGGGAATAATGTTAAACTCAGCATCAGGAATTCTGACGACTGTTACGGCTTTAGATAGGAACTCGTTGCTATTAGTGGTGCTCTCGATCATGCTCTCATAAGGACAACCTGGATCCTGACAGACAGCAGAAGCTCCATCCAATATTTGAAGAATTTTCCAGAAATTATGGACAGTACTGGTCTAGATATATTTATCCAAATTGCCTAGGTTTGGTCATAGGAAACTAGTATGTCTCCAGTGGATACCATCACATGTGGGTGTATCTGGGAACGAAGCAGTTGATAAGCTGGCTGGTAGGGGGGTGATCTCTCTAACCCCAGTTCCTCTGTCTTAAGCCATTCGGAAATTTATTCCCTCCACAGAACTAAAATGAATTTGACTTGGAGAAACCCTCCTGCTCACCATTGGTACTCAGGCAAGAGTCCTGGCTTATCTCTACAGTGCAGGAGTTCCAGAGGTCATCAGACGGCCTTGACGCGCTTTAGAAGCGGTTACCTGCGTAGTATGAACTTTGTGCAGGGGGTAAAATCTTTCTTTACCTGCCCCTGCTTCTCCTGCTCATTTTCTGGACTGCAGGAGCATTTCCCTGGGAGAGTTGTTTGAAGATCAAGACCTGGTGTGTGACATTATGCGGAAAGGTCAAATGGACTTTGTGTAGGCATTCCTGTTCCAAGGTGATTGGAAACACACAACACACTATATTGAACAAATTTATTCTCACGAACACATTGTGATCTCTCTTGTTCTTCCACATAAAATATTGTTAAAATGAATTGGGCCACCCGTCAAAATTACCAATATTTATTGTTGTTTGACCCTGAATAAAATAATTTCAGCTATTGCTCCCTGGACGTTCCAACTAAGACGGAAATAGCTGCAATGATGAGATATTAGTGGGGTCTCCGGAATTCCAATTTATGTAAAGTAACTTCGGAATGTACGTCGTCTGGTGTTTAACGGAAGTTTTGTTAAAGTCGCACTCTACAGCAACACGAGGGCTATTGTAAGCGGACTTCGTCATTTTCAACCTCAGTTAACTGACAAGAACGACACCTGAGCTGGCATCCCCTTCCCTAACTACCAAACCAACAGGAGGACGTCTGTGCCAGGACACATTTAACGTGAATTGACCCCCTCTACACAGAGGGTCTTCAGCGGTACTAGGCTCGAACTCGACACGCCAGCCGCGTGACCTTGATCATTAGGCGACCGCGGCCACCTAATGTTCCCGAAGTGCCCAATTGCGATTTAATGGTTCTCTTGGTCGGAATATGAGGGACATCTCAACATGAAAATAGTTGTTTACGCGCGCGCGCGTGTGTCGTCACCGCAAATACAATAGAAAGCATCAGAAAGAGTAGAGATATATATAAGAAAAAGAATTATTGTACTTTTCTTCCGATTTTCGAACACATTCTTGTATTTTTTCTGTCTACTAAATTATTAAAATGCGGTATTTAAAATATATTTAAACAAATAAATAAAAGGGAAATAAATAAATAGAAACCTTCCTTGTTTATTCATTCGTGCACTTTTGCCACATTCCACTGAATACGATAGATACGAGACAGAGTGAATATCATTGTATTCGAGAGGAGGAAGTACGTACCAAGAGGAACGGTCACAGGCACCCTTTCCGAGCGCGTGTCGTTTACCAACAAGAATGACGGCCTTCTCCGACGAGAACGAAAGTCAATCGCCCCACTGACTGGCGTTCAATCATTCGGAACAGGTGCACTTCCTCACATGAAGGATGCCGGTTCAAAGATCACTCCGTTTTAATTCATTCACTCGGCAGACAGATTTATTAAAAAACTAGCTGGTATACCCGTTCTACGCACGGGTGAACTGAAAAATTAAACAACACAGATTAAAGGGAAAAGAAGTTTTTAATGAGTTAATTTTGCGTGAATTGCAAATTAAACAAAAAAAGCTTTTGGCTTAACTCGGGTAACAAAAAAAAAAAAAAGAGAAAACACATTTGTTAAATTTTAAGTATGTAGGTCTAATAGCTGATAAAAAGGATTTTTTTTTTATTTAAAACTCCCCGTAACACTCTTGAGGGTTGATTTTTGAAAATACCTTCCTAAGCTGATCTCTGCTCAGCAAAAGTAACACATTGTTAAAAGTTTTGTGTAATGAACGCTTAAAATAGTGTAAATAATTTATATCTGAAAGTATAATACATTAATATTACTTTCTGTAGTATTTATTTTATGTTAAAATTGTAATATTCGCAAGCAACGCCGTTTCTTAAATTATAATGACGATCCAATGAAAAACATAGCGAAATGTTAACGATAGAGTCAAGTTGGCACAAATGCCTAGCTACTTTCATAACTCGAGCTTTGTAAGACCCGCCGCGTAGGGAAGCGATGCACGTTAATACTTTATCCAACCGCATTATGATTTACTGCAGTTTTTTTTCATACAATATTTTTTTTGGATCGCTACATTTAAAATTAAGGGATATACATAAACAAAATACTCCACTTTGGAAAATTTAATCCGTTAGAGCTAATAAATTAAATAAAGATATTCCACTGTAAAATTAATTATATATACCGTTCACTTAAAATAAGTAGTCAAATCATTTTCTAAGGTCTTCATTAACATACAAAAACATAAGATACTTAAATTTTGACAAACTATTTTTTCCGCTAAAATACTCATCATAGAACCCGTGCTGCCATATATCTTGAAAGAGTGGATTTCAAAGAATATTCCTGCTAATTATTGGTAGAATATTCCTTCAAAGTTGGTGTGGTGTGGTGTGGTAGTTAGGAGAAAGGGGTGCCAGCTCAGATGTCGTCCACGTTACTTGACTATGGTTCAAAATTACGTGATCCGTTGCCAAAAGCCCTCGTGTAGCTGAACAGTGCAACATTAATATTCACTCACTCTCACACTCCCAAGAAATACAGAACAATAGTTATTGCGTTTTTAAGTGTAAAAATAACTATATCTGCCTATTCAATTAAAATTATAGCGATATAATTAACTACTAACCACAAATAAATTTTGAAAATTTGTCCAAATGATGCAGTGTGAAAGAGAAAGCTTATTTACTTTAAGTGCCAGAACCGATAAATGCTTTTATCTGGAAAAAAGATCAATTTCTTACTACCAAATGTGCATAATAAGATGTTAAAAAAACATTAAAATAAAGAGAGATTTATAACAACCTCTCCCTTCAAAACTTAGTTTGATTCTGAAATAAAAAAAAATAGGCATTATGTCAGAGGAATTAATTAGAAGCGAGCACCTTGCGTAGCCAAAACAAAAAGAGTTTTTCACAAACAAAAGATAGATATATGCTGTGGTGGGCTTTTTTGCAGCGCAAGCCAGAATTGCTTGTAGATGGCAGAAATTTTTCACACTTACTTTACAAATATCGTTATATTTTGGACACTTTTTACAAATTTTTATAAATTATAGTGTATGCTATAAATTATAGCCTATGTGCTATTCTGATGTATAAGCTATATTACTGTAAAGTTTCATTAAAATCCATTCAGTAGTTTTTGCGTGAAAGACCAACAAAGATTTTCACAAACTTTCACATTTATAATATACTAGCTGTACCTAGGGTTGCCAGATGTTCGGTTTTCGACCGGACAGTCCAGTTTTCTTCATGTTAGTCCGGTCAAGAGAATCTGGGTAAACCGGACAAAAGAATGTCCGGTTTTAAATACATTTTGCGTAATATCTGGTGCTTTGGGCAGACAACCAACACAACGAGTAGGATTGTAGGTACCTAGGTGTATATCTACATGGTTTGGACACGCGTGTGCATGTGGATAGGATTGCGCAGCCAGAGCCACCTTCAGTTCGGATTCGATTCGGATTCTCGGCCTTCCTCTTCCGCTCTTCCCCTCCAAGCTCCGACGGGGGAGGGGAAGGGGCCGGTAGCGGGGAGTCGCTGTCAGTCCATAATTGTTCTTGTTGTGGGTATATTCGATTCCTATTATTTGTGTCGCTGTCGTGGTCGTGTATGTGTGTGCCAAAATGGAAGACAAGGAAGCATCTAATAGCAAGGAAACTCAAACTAAGAAAGCAAGAAGAGTTTGTCATTATAATGTTGATTGGAAATTGCGTTTTGTTTGGTTAAATAAATGCGATGAAGACAACAGAAAAAGCTATTGCAAATTGTGCAAAAATTCGTTCACTGTAGCTTATGACGGCTTAAAAGCAGTTACCCACCACGCTGAGGCAAAGGAGCACAAAGAGTGTGAAAGTGCTGCAGCCATGTCTCACCGAATGAAGTCTTTTTTTACACCAAAAGGCAGCGCCCAAAGTGAAAAAGTTGGTATTGCCGAATTAACTGAGGTTTACCATGGTATCAAGCGCCACATTTCTTATGTTCCTCAAGATTGCTCCTTGAAAGTATTAAAACAAGTGATAAGCGATTCAGATATCGTAAAGCAAATGACAGGAGGACGCACTAAATGTACAGCTTTGGTAAACCAAGTTTTGTTTCCGTATTCAATGGAACTTGTGCAGGAAGATTTAAAGAATGATGTTCCCTTTTCGGTAGCAACTGATGCATCAAATAAAGGTAATAGAAATTTTTTTCCAGTTGCTATTCAATTTTTACGAAGACTCATTTGAAGATTCAACATCTATTAAGGAACGTCTATGTGAAGTCATGGATAAATCACGACTCCCATGGAGCAGAGTAACAGCATATGGAGCGGACAACGCGTCCGTTAATTTTGGAGTCAATAATTCCGTTTTTCAAAAATTGAAGTCTGAGGAAAACAACGACATAATTGCTGCTCACTGTAATGATCACATATTTCATAACTGCGCTAAAAATGCATTAAAAGTAATGCCTGTTGATGTCGAAAATATAGTGATGAAAGTATTTGCAGAGAGTTCTCTTGTTTCGCTAAGAAACGAGAAGATTTGAAGGAGTGCTTTGATTTTTTCGAAAGCGAATACAGGGAAGTCATTCGTCACGTTCCTACAAGGTGGCTTAGTTTATGTAAAGCTTTTGATAGGATGCTTTCATCATGGGGGCCATTGAAAAGGTACTTCATAGAACAAGGTTCTGATAATTGCCCTACGGCTCTCTGAGCTATCTTATCAGACCAAGAAAACGAAATTTCAGGTGAAGCTAATCCTACTTATAATGAACTATATTTGTATTTCACTCATAACTTTATGACTTCTTTTCAAGAAATTATTCTGTTGGTAGAGAAACATACCACAGCAGCATTTAATCTACATAACATAATGGTGAAATTTCACGACACAATTTCAAAGAAAATAAATGACAAATATTTCGGAATTAAAGTCCATGTGGCATTAAAAAAAGGCCATCTTCCAGACCATGAAGTTGAAAAATTTACTAAAAACGCTACAAATGCGTATCACCGAGCTCTAGCTTACTTAGAGAAGTGGTATCCATTTGAAAACCAATATTATAAAACGTTCAGTTGTTTGAATCTCGAATGCGGAAGATTGCCCACGCTGGATCAACTGCTCGAACTATGGTCAATATCTCCATGGAAGCAGCAAACTCCCCTTGAACAGATTTACGATGAACTGGCTGCACTTCAGAGTGTTTTTCCTTCACTCAAACTCGAAGGTAACTCAATTGAAATGTGGTGCAAATTTTCCAAAAAGATGAAGCACCGAATCTGCTGAAAATTGTGCAGTTTGTGTGCAGTGTTCCTGTATCCAACGCTTTTGTGGAACGTATGTTCAGAGTCTTTGATTGATTGATTAATTGAATATTAACGTCGCGCTGTTCAGCTACACGAGGGCTTTTGGCGACGGACCACGTAATTTTGAACCATGGTCAAGTGACGCGGACGACACTTGAGCTGGCACTCCCTCTCCTAACTACCATACCACACCAACGGGAGGACGTTTCAGCTCTCGACAGATTTAACGTGCACCGCAGCCCTACACGGCGGGTCTTTAGTGGTACTGGGCTCGAACTCATGACATACCTGCCATGGTCCCATACCCTAAACACTGGGCTACCGCAGCCCCGTATCTTCAGCGTCATGAGAAACGTATGGACTGACGAAAGAAATCGTCTCGCTGTAAATACAGTAAAAAGTGAATTGTGCATTTTTTTCAATATAAGCTCTAGTTGCACTGAATTCAAAGATGCCATTTCGACCAATAAACCTTTGTTAAAAGCAGTGTCATCAAATGCCAAATATACAAAGAAGTAGATTGTAAGCTTCTTTGTCATTTTCAGCAATATTTATGAGATAATAAAAAAATTGAAAAGTTGTCCGGTTTTCTTCTCGAACACATCTGGCAACCCTAGCTGTACCCTGCCACGCGTTGCTGTGGCTCAGTCTTGTTAAACAGAAAGGACATATTTTCAGTATGTTAAATAATTTGCATTGCACGTATGATCATTTATAAAAAAAATTTATAAATATATATACGAAAAACTTTCCTAAACTGATATTTATAATTTGTTAACCAAATGCTTGAAGTTATTACAGCTTATTTTTGTCCTTATGTCATGTTATGAACCTAAATTTATTTACATTGTCTTTAAAGTGGCGACCTCAAGTTTGAAGATAAATTTTAAATGGCTCCACTCTGGATTCATTGAGGGAATTCGGTTAGTTTTACAATGTTTATGGATATTTTTATTAAATCAGAGGTGTGTTCACAAATGCACATTTATCCAAACAATGTCACTTGGAAACATGAATTGTATTTCCTAATGTCATATAGGAAATGTTTTGATTCCGCAGTATATCTAGCAAGCAAAATTTGTAATGGCTCTGTTCTCTGAGTTGAGGCAGTTTAATTTTTTCAGTGGTACAAAACATTCCTTTGGTTTGTCCCTTAAATTCCAGAACATTGCAATAAGGATACACTTCCATCATTGTGTAAATGAGAACATGCTGCCTGAACCTAGAATCTTCCACTGGGTTGTACCGGAATGCAAGTTGACTGTTATTGTGTGATTGCTCACCACAAAGTCATGTTTGACGCAGATGTGCTGTTTTTGGTTCACATCTTTCTGATGTTGTAAAACACGAATGATGTGCTCGCAAATGAGCTTCCTCAAATCTGGCTGCATGTTGCTTTGCTGCGCCCTCAGCCTACGTTTGTGACATTCTTTGTCTGCTTTTCTCGTTTGCTGATATCCATTCTTTCTCAGTTTGATGTGCAATTACACTCATTGTAGTACTTTTGCCTTGCAAGTATGACAACCTAAGTTTGATTTCCCGCAAGGCATTTTTATCTAGTGAAGCCAATTGACTGCACTTAAAAAAAAAAAATTCAAACAAAGCATATAAAATTTCTTAAAAACTTAAAACTACACTTAAAAAGAAAAGAAAATTAAAACAAAAAACATATAAAATTTCAAAACATGAAAAAAAAAAAAAAAAGAAAAATCAGAAACAAAAAGAAAAGGAAAAATAAAAAATGCTAATGAAATATTTAACTTTAAACGTGCATCAATTGACACAGCTGAAATTCAACGCAATGAGAGGCTGAAGGTATTTTTAATCGATTGAATATTAACGTCGCACTGTTCAGCTACACGAGGGCTTTTGGCGACGGACCACGTAATTTTGAACCATGCTCAACTGACGTGGACGACACTTGAACACCAAAGTAAATATTCTGTGCTTAAAAATAAATTGAAAAATGATATACAATACGAACACACACAGTAATTGACATAAAAAGAGCTGAACATCTGTGAAGGTCTCATAGGACCTCACTTTGAGAACGAGAATAAATAGGAGTCATGTAAGAACCAGTAGCCATTTTTATAAACAACTTTCTTTATTTGGTTATCTTATCCAAATAGAATCAAAGACTTATTAACTAATTTGTCTACTAGTACTATGAGGTTTTAAAGGTAATATCCTTTAAATTAACTTAATTAATGATCCAATTAATTGATTTATTAAATTACGATCACGCAGAAAATACCACGATAAGAGATCCCAGAATTATATTTAATAATGTTCTTATTGAACATTTAACTTTAATCTCACTCCTAAAACTTTAATGAGACTTTAAACACAAATCAATATTTACCACTCGGAATCTCAATTCTTGAGATTAAATATCTCTAACAAGAAATCTTCAATTTAAATCCACGATAACTTTCTGCTTCAATCTCTATCTCCTACTGCTCTCACTTTACTATTTCGTTTGACTTAAATACTTAATCTAATCTGCATAACAAGGAATCCTGTCCGCCTTTTGGAGTTGATTGGAAATAGGTAGGGAATTAAATTTCCCTAAAAAGGTCGACTCAGAAGGTTAGTGAAAGTTCCGTATAGATTCGTCACACATCTTTATCAACGCGAAAGTAAAATTTGAAAAAATAATTACAATCTTATAACAACCTGCTTCCTCAACATGTATTTGAGCCCTCTGTCTGTTTTGCTCATTCACTGATGCTTACTCTAATTTGATCAGCATTTATCCCTCGCACTGCGTTTGCTTGGCCAGTATGATGACCTAAGTTCGAGTTTCTGCAAAACAATTTTATGTACTCATGCCGTTGACTGCAGTTAAAGTGAAGGTTTAAAGAAAAACATATGAAATTACAAAACAGCTCTGAGTGGGCCTTGTATCCGAATTCCTTTGTGGCCCTTTTTCAGATATGAGCACCATGTAAGTGGAATTGTAATAACATTCGTTGGGGCTCCTGTATCATTGATACAGCGGTAGCTCTACGTCCCTGACAAAAACAAACCATAATAACTTCCAGTATTTTTTTTTAACAAATTACTAATGAAATCTGTTTAAGAAGGTAATCATCTTATAAAGCAACGAAAAACAAAATAAGGTGCAATATTTTGATGACTCAAAATCAGAAAATCTTAGTTTTAACATTTGTATTTCAATACTAAGTGAGTGAGTTAATATTAATATTAACGTCGCACTGTTCAGCTACACGAGGGCTTTTGGCGACGGACCACGTAATTTTGAACCATGGTCAAGTGACGTGGACGACACCTGAGCTGGCACCTCCCTCTCCTAACTACCACACCACACCAACGGGAGGACGTTTCAGCTCTCGACAGATTTAACGTGCATCGCTGCCCTACACGGCGGGTCTTTAGTGGTACTGGGATCGAACTCATGACATGCCTGCCATGGTTGGATACCTTAACCACAGGGCTACCGCAGCCCTTGTATTTCAATACTAACATCAAATGAAAGGTACTTACGTATTATCGCAACCTATTAGCGATATTGTATAAAACGAAGCACGATTGCCAATTCCGCGCGTACAACATCTGCGAAAATGGAATGGCCAAATTTGCGAGTTATCATTAAAGTTGGCGATAATACGTAAGAATCAAATGAAGTTTAAAAAGTTGTCTAAAAAAGAAAAAAAACATTCCTATTAAAAACTCCGTCGATTAATTTCGTCACATTAGAATAT
The DNA here is from genome assembly GCA_019973935.1 of Trichonephila clavipes. Lineage (NCBI taxonomy): Eukaryota > Metazoa > Arthropoda > Arachnida > Araneae > Nephilidae > Trichonephila > Trichonephila clavipes. The sequence goes on from BMAU01021438.1 coordinate 285,903, forward strand.
CTCCAAGTGGGAAAAAAATATTGTTTCCAAACATTGAATGTTATATCGCGGCATTTGGCTACGTCTGTTTATTTCATGTTAGTTTCATTTTCGCTTAATAAAGAGAAATAAATTTAGCTTAAAATTACAGAAAAAACACGATGCAGAATTTAATCTAAGTCGTAAACATCCCGCGATAATGCTATTCAACTGTTCCCAAACCTACAAAACAAAATTTGAGTTCTTGAAAGAATAATTTTTAAAAAAAGATTTATTCGAAAAATAATCCCAATTACGTATCAAAGGACAATAAATAGATAAATATGACAACGCATAAACATAACCATAGAAGAGTTATACAATAATTTGGAAAAATCTAAGAGTAAAGTTTAAATTTTCGCATTCAGAGCGAATCGTGACGTCGTATGACGGTCATAACACTAAAAAATCACTTAAAAATTAAATTTAAAAAAATTTAGAGAGAATTTCGAAATAAAAAGTACATAAGATCCTGACCAGAGACAAATGCAACGTTGTGTCAATATTTCAGATTAATCCACGCAGAACTTTGAGTTATGCGCGCATACACAAACCAACACAACATTTATATATAGATATTAGATGATATACCATTGTTTCTACCGCAATGAAATGGAGCATTTTTTTTACGAGCAAACATCCTTCATAAAACATCCTCAATTAAATCATATAAATATATTAATTGTAAATACAAGCAACCGTATAATAGAAAATATTTATATGAGTGAGTGAATGAATGGGTTTATAGAAAAAATTTTTAAAAAAATGTAACAGAGGACCTTGAAGTGAATGCATTCAGACTGAAGTAGATTGGCACGAGGAAACGCTTACTAGATTTCGCATACAGATAATTATTCAAAATGTTAGGGCCGTTAATGCGGGAATTTCCTACATTCATTAGACAAATAAAAGTTTTTACATTCCCCCCTGTTTTAACTCTACTATTATTGTTCATTCTTTCGCAATATGAAGAAAAATTGTCCATAAAAATATCGAAAGAAAACATCTTAGAAACTCTTCGTTCCATTCAATCTACGACAGTTCAGCACAGCTACAAGCTATGGGTCATGGGCCACGGAATCCTGTGATATTTAACTTGCGAACAGAACTACGTATTTACAGCATGGGTATCAAACTCGTGTGGCCCACAACGAACACTTTTGTGGTCCATCCAATAGATCGGCACACACTAACATATAAGGAAATTTCTCCCGAAATAAGAAAGATAGTAGAGAAGAGATTTCAAGTATCAGGACGTTAACATTTTTTTTTTTCTTGTTCACATATTTACATACATGTCCCATGCTTAACACATGTTTATTGTAATGTATTATCCGTAATAAACCCGTGTGTTTCTAGGAATACTGATTTTTTTTGCGGCCCACCTAAAGTTAGACCTGGTTTGTTTGGCCCAAGTTAGCCTTTGAGTTTGAAACCCTTAATTTACAGTATTTAATGTTTATTTAAAATGCACTTTGACTGATTTCATAAATATTCCCTATAGTAAGTTCCAAATCATACACCTGTTGAAAAATCGAGCACACCATTTTCTTCTGTGAAGATTTTACAGAAATATTTTTAAAAAAATTTAAGTCTTTTGAATAAATTTAGTAAGAATAGAGGAAAATTTTATTAATTCAAATCATATGATTCAGAAAGAAATGATCGACTGCCTTCAACAGACTAAATGCAATGAAATGGAAAGAATAGATACAGAAAGGATGGCAACATTAAAATTATTTGGAGAATTTAATTCCCCAACGGTGACAAGTTTAGAAGAAAGACAAATGATAACTTTGCAATAATTTTAAAAATCGGTAAAAAAAATTTTAAAAAATACTATTTTTTGTGGTTTTAAGTACATCCATTTCATTGTATAATATAACAGAGAGCAATGAAAAGAAATGCATAAAAAGTAATTTTCTCTTCAATCCATCGAAATCTTTAAGACAAACTGTATTAAAAGAAATTACAATGCAGGCGTGATTTTAGATGGCAATAAATAAAGGAAGGGTACAGTAAGATCCCCCTTTACACTCTCTCCGTTTCGGTTTAACGCTCTTTAATTTGAATTGTTTCTTCTGTCCTGCGGTGTTATACGAACATATTATTATAGTTTTAAACATTTGTTGACGTTACTGTCAGTATAAATTTATATAATATAACGATTGCTATAGTGACAAATGTGATTTTTAGTTTTCACCATGAGTGATAATAAAAAACACGAAAATAAAGCAAGAAAAAAAAGCATTTCACACTAGAAACTAAAATGCAAATGATTAAAAGATTAGATACTGGTGAACGTCAATTTCAAATTGGTGCTGCATTGAATTTGGCAACTTCAACAATAAGGACCATTCTTAAGAATAAAGAAAAAAATACTGTCATCGGCAACTGCAACTACGACAAGCTCTGCAACTAGAATAACCCGTTCTAGAAATAATACAATAGAGGAAATGGAAAAACGACTTTTTATATGGATTGACGACGAAATTGAACGCAATATGCCATTAAGCCAATCTACCTTCTTGATAAAAACGCAAAAAATTGGAAATACAGAAGAGACTGAATGATCTGAATTGTAAATATACTGACTTAAAATCTTATTTATTTTTATATGTATATTCGTTTATTATGTTTCTATATTTGTAAGAAATAAATTTTTGTTTTATTGTTATAAAAAAAAAAAAACAAAATTTAATGGTAAAATACCTGACCAATTTTCTACCCATCTTCCCCTAAATCCATTATTTACATGAGGAGATAACCTCGTTTACCGTTGTTTCATTCCATCCGCTTTGATGGAACATACACTGGTGTCCAAAAGTTAAGCATAAATCGTAAAATGCGAAAAACATGGAGTAAATATTCGTAAAATTATTCCAAATTTCTTGCGGATATTAATTGGGTGAAGAAAAAACATTGGGTTTATGCAAAACTTTTCAGTCGACTACGTCCTGCGCGAAACACCGGCGCATGTCGGAACGCGGAGAAACCGATTCACGCAGCATAGGCAGTTTAGACAAGTTTCGTGCAACTGCTGTGCGAAGGAACGTTGTCAACCATCAAACAAAATGAATGATGGCACAAAGACGCCAATTGGACATGTTTACAAAAGGAAGAATCATTGGAATGCTGGAATCCTCACGATCACAAACCGAAGTATCTCGAATTTCGAATGTGGACCAGTCTGTGATCTCAAGACTGTGGCAGAGCTTTCAAAGAACGGGAGATGTTACCCAACAACCAGTATCAGGTCGACCAAGAGTAACAACCCCTCGCCAAGACCGATATCTGGTAATAAGTGCGCGACGTCAGAGGGGCAGTAGCTCCAGAGCACTGGGTTCGGCGCTCACAGTTGCCACAGGAATACGAATTTCGAGACAAACTGTTTACAGGAGAATCAATCATGCTGGCCTGTATGCCAGAAGACTAGCAGTTTGCATTCCCCTCACGTCTGCGCATAAAGACTAGCAGTTTGCATTCCCCTCACGTCTGCGCATAAACGCGCTCGTTTGAACTGGAGTTTGAAACATCAACATTGGAGTGTGGGAGAGTGGGCCAATGTGATGTTCAGTGACGAGTCCCGGTTTAGTCTGAGTAGTGATTCTCGGCGGGTAACGATATGGAGAGAACGTGGAACACGTTTTCAACCAAGAAACATAACGGAAAGACATCCTTTTTCATCTAGGGGAGTAATGGTATGGGCGGCATCATGATGGATGGCCGCACAGACCTCCATTTCTTTGACACGGGGTCTTTGACTGCTCAAAGGTACAGAGACGAAGTTCTTGAGCTTTATGTTCACTTGTTTCGAAGTGCTGTCGGTACTGACTTCATATTCATGGATGATAATGCACCATGTAAACGAGCGGTGCTGATTGATGACTTCCTTGAAACGGAAAACATCCAGCGCATGTCATGGCCTGCAAACTCCCCTGATTTAAAACCTATCGAGCATGTATGGGATATGCTCGGGAGACAAATTGCAGTCCTTTCGCACCCACCAAGCTCCGTTACAAAACTGAAGAGAGCTCTCCAAGAAGCTTGGAACCGTTTGAGCCCACAACTCATTCATCATCCCATAGCAAGTATGGTAAATCACTGTGCAGCGTGCCTGGCTGTCAGAGGTGACCCCACGCTTTATTAAACTGCAGCATCAGTATTTTATTTAATGTTTTCTTTCCTTTTTTCTTTAAAGTGTGAATCCTTGTTATGCTCAGTTTTCTTTCAAACTGCTACTTTGGGATATTAAAATTATCATTCTTTTGATTTGCTTCCTTATTTTATAACCATTTTACACTCGCATATCACGTTTCCTGCCATTCTGATTTACAGTTCCTTCTTTATTCACATAATTATCAATTATGCTTATCTTTTGGACACCAGTGTACATCCCGGATTAAGCGGGGTCTTACGGTTGTCGTAAATGCAGGTCCCATGTGAAAATGTAAGAAACCCGAGAGAACGCTTCTGAAGAGTTTACAGGCGTTATTCACCCCCTCTAGAGTTCCTCTACAGCTGCATGACTAATTTTGGAAGCTCAATCCATCAATTCGACACCTCAGATGGATGTCCTATCTTCCTTCGAGGCACTCAATTTCCGATATCGCCGACGAAAGAAATTGAAACACGAATTAAATTATTATCGACTCCTTTTTAAATAAACTCCTCCCCTACATACCGACAGTTTTTGAAAAGATTTCGGAACGCAATTTCCTTATTTCTATAAAAGGGAATTTTAGAATCGCGTTGAAGGCATCCTGTACCAAATTGCTTTGCGGGCGATTAAAAAGTTAGGAATTGAATCTACATGAAAGTCTGAGCATTTAGAAATTAATAATAGTATCTTCTTTTTTATCAGTTTTAAATAGAACAAGCAACTCGAGTCGACCGATAACGAGAATTATATAATGAATGATACATATATTTTTTTACAATAAAAGCAGCAGAATTTGTTTCATTTAATAATTTTTCAGTTTTAATTAACAAAATTATTAACGAACTTTTATTATGCGAAATATATGTTTTACACAAAGAATGCTTTCTATTAATTCAATTATATTCCAACATATTCTATGTTTCTTTTATTTCTACCTTTTTTCGGGGGTAACTTAAGAGGCATTTCACAGCAAGATATCTAATGCAATCGAGTTGCTAAAAAAATAATTTCGCTAGTCTGGCTACTTAATGAAAAATTTTAACATTTATACTACTTCATAGTGATTACTTGAATTCCAATAATTTATTAGGTTACTTTTTTTAAAAAAAAAAATCTTTATTATAATAAAGGAAACTCTTCCTTTACAGTTTCCACACAAATTAATTTAGAAATAAAGTATTTATTGCTTCTATATCCATTTAGTTTTAACTAATTGAATGAAATATTTTGATCTTTACATAAATACAAACTCAAAATTTAATTGCACAAATTACAAGAAATAAGATACTCGAATACTTTAAACCCACGTTGAACCAATACGAGACTTGATACGTGAATCCATCTCAATTCTATGTATTTTATTTGCACAAATTAAGTCAACACGTATCTTTATCCATAAATATGTCCTACCGAACATCGATCCATTCAGGCATTGTCATTTAATTCGTAAATTTTTTTCACACAACCCCCCTTTCATTTCTCTCTCTGCAATTCTTTTATTTCAGCCCTTTTTTACCACTACATTCTTTTGATATCCTCGCGACTTTATTTAAATTATTGCATACACAAAGGAAGATTTCCAATCTATCAACAAAGGAATGAATCGGAACGTTTACATAAATGTTATGTCCATTTCATAAATGCAGGCGGGTAAGCTATACATTTTTCTATGATTTGTATAACTGTCTTTCGGCAAGTTTAAGTATCAAAAATGTGTCCGGTTAATTGTGTTTCTGACTTTACTTTTGACGTAGAGCTGACGTCATACGATTAGTGAATTCAACATGTAAGAAAGAGAAAGCAAGAGGAAACATTTTTTCCAATGCCGAGTGATCGCCGCATGTGTTGCACAACCTGCAGCAGGTAAGTCAGGAGGAATGGAAAATCTTTCACCCGAAGGACGACATCAGAAGGGGAAAGTGTGTCCGACCTTCATTCTGCATCAGATTCTGAAATTAATTGCATAGGAAAGGGAGACGAGGAAATGCATCACACACATGCCAGCGGAGTCACGGCTCGAAATAGCACCAAGGGAGAGCACCTCATGATTTATGAACGTATTTTTACTCCTCACACTGAGGGAGATAAAATTTATCAGAAAAGTTACGCAACATATTTCAAAAGGGCAGTTGACGTGTAGGGAGAAAGAATACGCTCACAAAATCACTCGTTTCAGAAGAACGGAGAAAATGAATTCATATCATTCCATGTTTTTGCCAAAACAGCTAACTAGACAGACCGACTGCTAATCATAGAAATAAATAACTAAAGACCAATCTATAAATTATGTCTTTAGGATTATTTTACTGAAACAAGTATAAATTTTCCTTTCATATAGGATACATAATTATTTTAGCACATTTATACGTGGAAGAAATCCTGTAGTTAATATACCTGAATAGAAAAATGTACGTTTCATTGCTTATTAACGACGCACAAAGAAGTTAAAGAAATTTATTGGAGACTGATCTCGTCATTTCAAGTCACGACGATGTAACAAGGGAAACATCTGAGATGGTACCCTTCTTTCCAAACTTTCACACCATGATAACGAATTAACCTCAAACCTTGACCACTGGCGGCACAACTCAAGAGAAATATTTCTGACCCCAAGTTAGTAACCAGAACTATTTGGCGACCGCAATTCACAAATTTCCAGTGTTATTTTTATAATACCGGAAAATGTAATGCAACAATAATTTCAAAACAGGAGAGATCCTCTATATTTGTCTGATTTACAAGCACATTTAGGAAAAGTAAATATGTGAAAAGCGGTATAGAAATGTGGGACGATATTTATAGCTCTAATTGACAGGTTGTTTATTAAATCAGGTTTGCGGGCCACATCTACCGTACGGACCCCTCCTCCTTGACGTTTAGAATTTTTTTTTACAAACTTATTGGAACCAGAACTAACGGTAGGCCCAAAATCGAGATGGGCTCATTGAGTAAATAACGATTTTAAAGTTTTAAGGCTGTCTCCGGCAAATGTACGAGAGCACAAACTAAAAGCGGAGCAAATTTTCAAACAGAAAAAAGCCTCAATTTTCAAACAAATGTACTACATTATAATTAACATATCTATTGACAATATAGTGTTTTTAAAATGCTCCATTTTCACTTATATTATAAATTTAACAAAGGTAGAGGTAAAGAGGTAGCTCATAACATTACGGTATAGGAGAAAATACGCCAGAAAAATGTATACCAGAAAAATTTATCAAAGTTAAAAATGAGGAGTATGATAGAATATGCTGCCCTCTATAGGATAGCGAAGCCAGAACATTAAAGTTTCAGTAATTTTATATTTGAAAGAATATTCTAAATTCGAGCCATTTCCCGAAGACAGCCTTAAGAGTGACTAATAGAACTGCTAAGCGGAGATTGGAATGGAAGAAGGTTCTGGAGAAGACCTTCGCCCACCGTGGGCTGTAATGTCAAGAGAAGGTTATTTATTAACGTCGCAATCCGTTCAAATAATTACAGAAAAGAAAAATTAAGTGGGGTTTGAAATTATTCGCATTTCAGAGCTATAATCTACAAAAAGAAAAAAAATTAAATACTTAACATGATTAAGTTGGATATCCAAACGATTCACATTTATTAGTAAATCACAGTTTATCGTTTCACAATTACACAATTTCATACATAACCCCCAGTGGTATAGGCAAACAGACGAGGATTGGCTGGCCTGTAAACAATGTTTAAAAGGTGTAATCTTAGTTCCTAAGACTGAGAATCAGCAGCTGTACAACTGAAGCTAACTTATTTTAGGCCTTACAATCTGGTAATACTTCTATTTTTGCTTTGCTTCTTCAGATGTATAGCTATTTGGTATACATAATATTATAGATTATACATATAGTAAAAATAATATTATATTCCGTCATGTTTATTCTGCTGTCAGTACGATTCATTTAATTCAAAAACAAGAAAAGATGGATCAATTCAAAATCATTCAAAAGTGCTCCAATTTTTTCTTTTGCCATTTGTTCCATTTACGCCAACAATTACTTCCAAACTTAAAGCTCATGAAGGGCCTCGTTCAAATTTTATTTCTATTTGAGAAATAGAAATCAAAAATTAAGCTTCCGATCAATACCATAACAAATACAATCCTTTAATTAAAAAAAAGTGGAAAAAAGAAAAAGGCATTAAACTCTGAAAACGACGCCATTAAAATACTACAATCGGGAGAGGAGAGTCGTCTTGTGTTTACACCGATTACGCGGACTGTTATTGCAGCTTGGAAGAGGGTCGTAAAAACTTATTTGCCTGCTCTTTGCTTCCGGCGGAGAATGACCCTTTAAAACAAAGCAAAAATGGAAGATTCTTTTTCAGAAAAAAAAAATTAAAATAATGCGGTAATTCTCACACTAGCCATTTTCATTTGTATGAAAATTATCGCTTCTCAAGGAAACATAACGTGCAGACGAATGAATTCCGATGCTTGTTGAAACTAATACCTATTAAAGCTTTGATAAATTGAAAAATTCACATGCTTAACAATAATGAAGTACACTAATGAAAATAGGAAGGATTATTAAAGTATTTTAATGGTATAAGATTATTGTTCATATTCCATTGCAGAAATTTATAAATGAAAACATTTATACGAAATTAATGAAAGTAAGGCGGGTTTGTATGAATGTCCTTCTACAAATACACAAGGGATAATGGTGACAAGAGAAAAGACTTAAGATAAAAATATTTCCGAGTCGCATTTTTTATTTATTTTTTTTACTAGAAAAAAAATTAATGGAAAGTTTCGCAGACGCATTTCTGCTTAAATCTTTGAAAAAGAGACCAAACATTTCACCTTTTATTGCACTCTTTATGTTTCAGTATAGGTTACGTTTCAACTCTTCAAAATTGATTTGATATTTTTTTCCATCTCTCGTTTTTCTTTGACCCTAATATAACAAATGCATAATAAACAATTTAAAAGAAATAGCGCAACAGGCTTCGCTGAAATTAATGTCACTTAAAATAACACGCAGCACACACACACACATAAAAAATACTGTACTTAAAAAATTTAACGGAAAAAAATTAAACATACTCCAGTATGCGTTTACAGCATAAAAATGATTTGTTTCGATTAAAACCCCCGAAAACTGTGTGAACTGCGTTTTTCAAAACGCATTGACACACACATGCATAAAAGGCGTAAATGAAAAGCCAATTAATTCTGCGAGCACCTCAAGGCTGTCCCTTGCGCATGTCGCAGGTGAGAAAAAAAAGGGCGCGAGTTTTCTAAGAAGGGAATGTGGAACGCACTATTGTTTTGGATGTCTCCTTGCGCAACGTACCTGCAAGCGGCAAGAAGAAAGGAAAGGTTCGACCTCATTCCCAACACGTAAATGACCGTTTAAGCTGCATGTTCTCGGAACGTGAGATGCAAAGAATCCGAGAAAGAAGGAATGATTTGCGCTTCTCTCTTTTGGGACTTACGCGGTGGCAATCATTTCATTTCACTTTATTTAGGTAAAATTCTTCGTGTGTGCCCTAAAAGCATGCGAATGTTCTTTCATACTCCAATTTAATAGGAATGACGAGCTTTTCATCAGAAAATTAACATGAATGTTTCCCATATATTATTGTTATTTCATTCATGTCGTTGCAGAGTTGCAAAGAATAAACTACTGCCAATGTCTCAATACCCACTTTGACCCATTCAGAAAGACATCATTTGAGGCAACATAAAACTTCTACAAGCTGTTTCGTTAATACGTAGATATATCAAGTAGCAAATCCGAACTGTATCGTGAGACGGATTTTTAAAAAATCAAGTCCTGAACCCGCAGTTACAAAAAAATATTGACAACTGTACTTTTAAATATATATATATATATATATATATATATATATATATATATATATATATATATATGAATTCATCCAAAATCATTCTGGAATCATTTGTTCTAAAATTAATCGTTATCGACTCGAAATACTGCATTACACATTGAGCATTTTGTGTAGGGGGTGGGGCATTCCAAAAAGTTAAACATAAACCTCTGAAATGCATAAAGTAATTTCAAATGCTGTCATTAGGTTTTTGAAAAGGAAACAAAAAAGGTAACCAAGAAGCACAAATTCAGTTTCAAAAATATAACTCAAATTCCTAATTTTTTTTTAATAGAAACTGATTATGTTTCCTAAACACGAAAAAAAATAAAATTTCTAAGCCACTATGAAACATAACATAAAATAAGGGAATATTCCAAGGAAAAGAATTTTTTACTTTTAAACTCCAAGACAAATAAGCACTCGTAGAAAATTTGGGAATTATAAGGTCCATTCAAAAAGTAATTTCCATTTCGTCTTGATGACAAACAACTTCCAACACTGACTGAAAATGAATCTGAAAATAATGCTAAGGTTAAGTAAGCCTGTTCCCTTCGAAATACAAATGTGAAACAGATAAGAACCCAAAAGTATAGCTCAAGACTTTCATAACGAGGCTCTAGATGATAGCTAACTTCGTGGGCCGTCGTTAACGGGCTTTGAAATTAACCATGTAGCTAAATCCTGAGCTCATTATATGAAAAGTTCGTTATACAGTCCAACCTGTTTTTGTGCGGTCCTTTTTTATGCGATTTCCTTTTTCAGCAATTTTATTTTTGTGCGATTTTTTTTTAAGCGGTGTATGAATTTCAATGGCTTTGGCGCCACTGTAATGTTTTCCATCTATTTACCAGTGGCGTAACGAAGAATGTTAGGACCCCCCTCTCCCCCAGGTTTCGCCTTTAATATTTTATAAATTGGTTGATTGATTGATTGAATATTAACTTCGCACTGTTCAGCTACACGAGGGCTTTTGGCGACGGACCACGTAATTTTGAACCATGGTCAAGTGACGTGGACGACACCCGAGCTGGCACCCCCCTCTCCTAACTACCACACCACACCAACGGGAGGACGTTTCAGCTCTCGACAGATTTAACTTGCATCGCTGCCCTACACGGCGGGTCTTTAGTGGTACTGGGCTCGAACCCGTGACAAAGCAAGCCACGGTCCGATACCTATACCACTCGGCTACCGCGGCCACGTTTTATAAATTGGATAAATACGTATTTAGCATATGTCAGGCCTCTAGAGTTCTGCCCCCGTCGTGTACGTTACGCCACTGAAATGTAGACACTTCAAGACGCTCTGTTCATTTGTTATAAACAGTCTCCGGAGGACAATGCGCATTCAGTTGCTTTCTCTCAACGCCCGCGCTGGATTCAAGACGAAACTTTCAATGACATAAATAATTTGATAAATTATGAAGACGGACAAGAAGCCGGATTCTTTGAGAGTGGATAAATATACGCAGGGATCCAGCTTTCCAACAAATTGGAAAAGCATTTTCTTAAAATAGATACCAGTTAAGAAAGGAATATAAAATTCCAAAAAGGGCTTCAATCATGTATAGCTGGTTATCGTGACATTCACAAGCAACTGACCACCCATCCTTCGTCGCAAAAACAGCTCTTACTTTTTGTTGCTAAAAAATAAATCAATTGAAATTCTTCAAGTGTCGAAAGCGATTTTGAATTTATTCATTACAGGACTTTGGATTACGATGAGTAGCGAGGAATTATGTGTATGTGCATTTTAAAGACTTATCCGTATATACAATGAGAGACTATATGTTTTTAAAATGTTTCCATGTGTAATATTTATTTTGTTATGGAAGTACTCTTGCATAAATTTCGTAAATAATTGGCATCTAATATATATTATAAATGTGAAAGTTTGTGAAAATCTTTGTGGGTCTTTCACGCAAAAACAACTGAATGGATTTTAATGAAACTTTACAGTAATATAGCTTATATACATCAGAATAACACATAGGCTATAATTTATAGCATATACTATAATTTATAAAAATTTGTAAAAAGTGTCCAAAATATAACGATATATGTAAAGTAAGTGTGAAAAATTTCTGCCATCTACAAGCAATTCTGGCTTGCGCTGCAAAAAAGCCCACCTCAGCATATATCTATCTTTTGTTTGTGAAAAACTCTTTTTGTTTTGGCTATGCAATGGGCTCGCTTCTAATTAATTCCTGTGATCAGAATAATGCCTATTTTTTTTTATTTCAGAATAAAACTAAGTTTTAAAGGGAGAGGTTGTTATAAATCTATCTTCATTTTAATGTTTTTTTATGATTTTGTTATGCACATTTGGTAGTAAGAAATTGATCTTTTTTCAAAATAAATGCTTTTATCGGTTCTGGCACTTAAAGTAAATAAACTTTCTCTTTCACACTACATCATTTGGACAAGTTTTCAAAATTTGTTTGTGGTTAGTAGTTAATTATAACGCTATAATTTTAATTGAATAGGCAGATATTGAGTTTTTAAGTATAAAAATAATTATAACTACTGTACTGTAATTTTCGGAGTGTGTGAGTGAATATTAACATCGCACTGTTCAGCTACACGAGGGCTTTTGACAACGGATCACGTAATTTTGAACCGTGGTCAAGTGACGTGGACGACACCTGAGCTGGCACCCCCTTCTCCTAACTACCACACCACACCAACTTAGAAGGAATATTCTACCAATATGTAGCAGGAATTTTCTTTGAAATCCACTCTTCCAAGATATATGGCAGCACGGGTTCTATGATGAGTATTTTAGCGGGGAAGCCGAATAGTTTTGTAGCAGATATTGCGTTTTCAGCAGACGGCGTTTTCAGCGGATTGCAAAGATCATTATTTTTGTCCCGAAAAAATAGTTTGTCAAAATTTAAGTGTCTTATGTTTTTGTATGTTAGTGAAGACCTTGGAAAATGATTTCACTACTTATTTTAAGTGAACGGTGTATATAATTAATTTTGCAGTGGAATATCTTTAATTTATTACCTCTAACGGATTAAATTTTCCAAAGTGGAGTATAAAAAAAAATATTGTATGAAAAAAAATGCAGTAAATCATAATGCGGTTGAATAAAGTATTAAAGTGCACTGTACCCCTACACGGCGGGTCTTACAAAGCTCTAATAAAGCTAGAGCTACGAAAGTAGCTAGGCATTTGCCAACTTGACTCTATCGTTAACATTTCGCTATGTTTTTCATTGAATCGCCATTATAATTTAAGAAACGGCGTTGCTTGCGAATATTACAATTTTAACATAAAATAAATACAACAGAAAGTAATATCAACGTATTACACTTTCAGATATAAATTATTTACACTACTTTAAGCGTTCATTACGCAAAACTTTTAACAATGTTACTTTTGCTGAGCAGAGATCAGCTTAGGGAGGTATTTTGAAAAATCGACCCTTAAGAGTGTTACGAGGAATTATAAATAAAAAAAATCCTTTTTATCAGCTATTAGATCTACATACTTAAAATTTAACAAAGGTGTTTTTTTCTTTCTTTTTTTTTTTTTGTTTAGCTGAGATATGCAAAAAAAATTTTTTTTGTTTAATTTGAAATTCACATAAAATTAATTCATTAAAAACTTCTTTTCCCTTCAATCTGTGTTGTTTAATTTTTCAGTTCACCCGTGCGAAGAACGGGTATACCAGCTAGTATTTTATAAATGCGACTTTTTTTATGCGGTCCCTATCCACCGCATAAAAAAAGTTTTTTGTAGTATATTATATTTCCACGAATTATTTTGTTATATGTAAGAATTTATGAAATTTTTGAATATTTTTTGTGCGATTTTTTTTATGCGGTCTATCTACCGCACAAAAACAGGTTCAACTGTATAGAGGTTCACCTTTCAATATGCTTTAGAAACCACATAAAACAAATTTTAAATTCATAAACATAATGTATTAAAAATGTAACTATTCACACCTTTTTGTAAATTAATAACTATCTTTTTAATGGGTAAGGTATATAATAAAAGAAAAACTGCAAGGAAAACACGAAAAAAGAATGTCGAGGAATACACTATATTTTCAATATTAAGAAAATAATTTTATATTAAAATTAATGAATTTTAAGGATATTTTCTAATTTAAAGCCTACAAGTAATTTTAAACAGACATTATTTTATAACTAGAAATTCGAAACATACATTGCTGAGAGTGTTTAAAGGGATATCGGAACATGTTTCCAGTGATCTGGACAATAGGGGATAAAGGTTGCACTTCTTGAATGAAACTCTCAGAATTTTTTGCTCTCGGCGAGTTAGGCATCTAATAAAACCAGTTCAAGATTTATGACCACCAGAAAAGTGTTAAAAAAGAGGGAAACGAAATGTTCAGAAATGCTTCAAAAATAGGTAGAAAAAAAATTGAATCCCAAAAGAAATGTTCGATAAATAGAAAATGCACTTCGCTATTGGGAGGTAATTTTACGAAAAAAAAATCGTAAAATATTCTTGATTCCAGGAAAAAGTTCGCAATATAAAGGTTGGTAATATGAAGGTTCGACTGTATTTCTCTTATTTCGATACACCCAAGTAGCTATATAATTTAATATTTTGCTTCACCGCCATACAACATTCATCCATACACCTTAGTGGAAATTCATGATCTCATATACCACAAACAGGAAGTTTCAAACCGTAACATTTTTAAAGACCATCTCTTCACTTTAAACGGAAATTAAAACCAGACATTTCGATTCAACGAAGGCACAACCCTCATTCTACAGCGGTTCCCACCGATTGAGGAGAGGGAGTGGAGAGAAATAAGCACCACGCCTTCTAATGATGTTGTTTCAAATTAGTTTTATTTACTATTTCATACTTGATAATTCCTCATTTTTCCATATTTTAATTTGTTAATTTTTGAAAATAAAAAAATGGATACTTAAAATTTATTATTTATTTACAATCCATAATTATCCAGATTATTTGATAAAAATGTATGTTTCATCGTAAAAAGTAACAGAAACGTATACGCGAGGCATGCGTGTATTTATTAATGATACTTTCAATTCTTATTAATGATACTTTCAATTCCAATTAAATTCGTTTTATTTAAGATGCATAAATTTAAACACAGCGGCTGGTATAAAAAGTTGATTAAATAAAAATTACTTAATCTCTCTCTCTCGCTTTTACGGCTTAGTGTTTTCTATTGTGAAAATATTTCTAAAAGTTGTTTCAAATACTCCATACTTAATGGTTATTTAGATAAGTCCACAAACCCAATGATGACTGCTTTTAACGTCACTTCAGGCGCGAGCTTATTATTTCTTCAATTTGTACTAGTGACAAATAAAATTCTTCTGAATTTGATGTTAGAAAGTATTTTTTCCGGTTTTTTCAAAGGTAAAAATGGAAACAAGTGACTAAAATTCTACGCGTGCGGGAGAGCTTATTATTTCTAACAATTCCTCCCTCCACTTTTTGGAGGACGCTCTAAAGAAGAGAAACAAAAATGTAAAAATTTAATCTTGAGAAGATTGCCGTAAGTATTAGGCGAAATGAATAAATTTCGAAAAAAGAAAAGCGAATTTTATTATTATTATTTCGAATGCAATATTCAATTGTAGAATAAGCATTAAAGTTAGAATCTTGCTAAGCAACTCCACAGTGAATTTTGGAAAAATTTCACAAAATTAAGACAAAGTTAAAATGATTATGTAAGAAAAAAGCACTGAATAAATCCTCCACTTCCGAGATAATTTATGGTACTGAAAATGTAAAGCACACACAAAAATCAACTCAAAATGTCTACGAAGCAATCACGCATGTGTCCCTCGTCTAAAACATACTCAGTAGACAGATGCTTTTATTTACAAGAGGGTTTTCAAAGACAGAACAAAAGACGCAAGTGACACATAAAAAAGAAAGGAAAAAACTGTCAGACTTGTACATAAGATGTGTGATATTAACAGTTTCTTTTCCAAAACAGTACAGGATGATGAAAAGACGGCTACGCTTGCATTCATTTCTGCATTTGAAATAATCATCCATACGCAATTTTTTGCGCGGTTTGTCACTAGTGAGTAGCGCGTGATTGAATTTTTGTTTTACACCCCACTAAGAAGCGAGGTTGACGGTCATTTGAGTTTATTCCACTTAAGAGTTAAATTTTGTGTGCAACTGCCTCCTTTCCCCACACAGCATGAACTTGAGTCATTACTCCAACTTGCACTCTTCCACCACAAGACCTTACTATAGACTAAACTCAGTGGTTCAACAGCCCACAGAGGGTCAAGGCCTCCTGTGCTAATCTCAGTTATCATGGCTATAAGCACTAAGGTGCATGAGGAGACGTTCCTGTCAGGTGGTCAGTCTGACGTGTTACTATAGACTAGGTACCGAAATTCTTATACTGATGCATCGCATGTTACGAAGCAACACGAGAGTTAATGGTGACGACGAAGTCATTTTGAACCAAGACCAGTGGATGAGAATAAGACCTGAGATAACAGCCCACTTCCACAGTATGCCAACTAAGCCACGATAGATTGAAAGTGCATCCTTCCCCGCAAAGTAAATCCGTTGTGGTACCCAAATTCAAACCCCGATTCGACAGATACAATACAGGACACGAGTTCGAGACCCTGACCACTCAGCTACTGCGGCAACACTACAGTTTTAGGAGAATGATTAAATCACATCTGATCAAGACAAAAAAAATTCCATCCTTCAAATCAATTTTTTTAAGCAATCAGAAACATCAAGGGGTGGATGAAATGAATATACTAAATAAAGAATGATCCCTGAGCATGCAACTTTTTCAACAATTCCATTTTCGATAAATATCCAATAACATGCACATTTAAAAGAATTGGGCGCAATGTTAACCACTATCCTATTACTAAAGCTACAAAATACACTATCTGGCCAAAAGTACCCGGACACCCAGTGGTATGGACTTAGTGTCCTGAGGCACATATTAATATGATGTTGGTCCCCCTTTTGCATAGATGACAGCCTGCACACATTTGGGAACTTTCCACCAATTTTTGATAGGTGACCATAGGAATTTTCTTCCAAGCGTCCATCACAGCTGAAGTGAGTGCTTGCCGTGAGGATGGTCGATTTGGCTGGCTACGTAATCTGCGCTCTAATTCGTCCCAAAGGTGTTCTATGGGCGTCTGTGCAAGTCTCGATGTGTGAATGAAGCAGTTATCCTGCTGGAAGAGAAATGGGCCTTCCCCGAAATATTGCCATAGAGTTGGGAGTGCAGCATTGTCCAGAATGTTCACATACATGTCGGAGTTCATGTTTCCAATCACAGGAACTAACGGACCCAGGTCAAACCACGAGACCCCCCACACACACCATTATGCTTCCACCACCAAACTTAACAGTCAGCACAATGTAGTCACTAAAGAAACGTTCGCCGGGCATCCGCCAAACCCAGACGCGTCCATCCGACTGCCAGACTGTAAAGCGAGATTCATCACTCCAAAGAACAGTTTTCCACATGTCCACAGTTCCATGACGGTGAGCTCTACACCATTGTAATCGATGCTTCGCATTCTGTGGAGTGATGTTTGGCTTGTGAACGGCTGCACGAAAATAGAATCGCAAGTTTTTTAACTCTCGACGGACAGCCCTGCTGCTAACACTAATTCTTGATGAACTTAGGAACTCCTGAGAAATTTCTACCAACAAAGACTTGCTATTTTGTTTCACTACCCTTTTCAGAGTACGGCGGCTGCGTTTACCAAGTATTTTCGGCCTACCGGTTCATTTTTCTGCCGTTTCACTGCCTCGACGTTTCCACTTCACAATTACATCACTCACAGTGGATTTAGACTTCTGTACAATGTCCGCAATCTCACGAACTGATTTCTCACAACGGTGGCATCCCATTATACAGCCACGATCAAACTCACTAAGCTCCTTTGACTTACTCATTGCCTCACAAACGTATAAATACAATCTGACAAACCACTACCAACACTTTTATAGCTTTCAATTACGTATCAAATTGTGTCACTCGCCAGAACCATTTTTTTAAAAGGTGTCCGTATACTTTTGGCCAGATAGTGTACTTTCCCCGCCCCTGTTTCATCATTATTATTATGTTTAGTTTTTTCCCCTTAAGAGGACTTGGTACCCTAAAAATCACAAACCTATCGTTTTTTTTATTTTCATTTAATCTTATTCTTTGCATTATTATCTTTCGACTGATGTATCACTTGTGCATGTCGGAAAGTTAGAAGTTGAATAAAACTTCATTTGAAAACAAATTAGGCAATTCAGCCACACCCCCTTTTTAAGAGAAAAAAGCTAAAAAATGCGTTATGATAAAAAAAAAAAAAAAAAAAATCTATTTTATAAATAAAAATAACTATAAAAAGAATGTGTAGTATTAAAAGCAGAATATTTCCGAGGCAATACAATAATGTAATTTTTCTTCCTTGTGAAATGTGTGCATGTAAAATTTTTAAATTAAGGCATTTTATATTAATAATTTTATAATTTCAGTTCTTATTCCTGATATATTTTTCATACAAATGTAATAATTTAATATTATAAGAAGAAGAAAAACAGCTAAAACTTCTGTCGTGACAGAAAAAAAAATTTTTTCAGTTTTCTTGAGTTTTCTTGTGCAATTAGTACTCTCTAAAAGTTGATCATTTATAAAAATGTGTGGGTTGAAAACATATGAAAATGCAATTATTTTAAAGAAAAACATAACTAATATCTTAAGTTTAATTAAGCTTATAATAATTATTTTTCAGAATTATAAACTTTAAAGTGGTTTTTCTCAGTTTGTGTTTTTCGAAACCTTAGTGCATTCAAAATGCTACTCCTTCGACAATTATTTACCAATCACTTCTCAATTTTTTTTCCTGCGTGTTAAAAAATAAAGCATGTAATAAAATTAGGGATCCGTTTTACTATAAACTGAATACTTTTTAAAAAAAAAATAAATAAAACGTAAGACATGTTGGCTTTTTCGTTGATTTTTAGCCTGTATATCAACATTTTATTTTTTTTCTCGAAAACGAATGAAGTTATTCTAAAATCGATCCCTAAAGTTGTTAAGAACATCCATAAGAATATTATAAAAAAATTTCAGGTCAAAAAACTAATTTTTACAAAAGGAGTAGGATTTTAAAATTTTCCCAATTTTCTTCAAAAAATTTAAATTTTTAAAATTGTGTGAATAATATATGAAAATTTTCATCTGGTAACATTTTCTTGAATAGAAACATTGTATAAAATGTTAAAATATAATTTTTAAATACGTAAATAAAGAAGTTTGCTCAAAGAGTGCCAAGTCCCCTTAATGGCAATTATTGAACTCATCCATCTACGAAACGGAGTGAGGGATCCCTAAAGTAGATGACCAATTCACGCAAGATGTTAAAATAACGTCTCTTTGATGTCTTTTCCCTGTTGTAAGTAAGTGAATTAGTTAAATCCCCAAACTGTTTTAGTGAAATGATGAAATAAAAAAAGTATGCCACTTTTTGGGTGCTAGGGGACTGATATTTGAGGGATCTTAGTAACTTTTGTTATGGTTAGGATCTGCTGGGGATGCATCCCCCCCAGTGCATTCCCACCCCCTCTACAGCTTTTTGGCCAATATCTCGACACCCGAGCCTCACAGTCCGTTCGGACCTGGCTCATTCGAACCCTCTAACTGATCTTCCAGTTTTTATAATTTCATGCTCATAGGGCTATTCCTTACATAGTTTTTAATTTGTGTTTTAAAATGTATTTAAATCCACAATATCTTGGTTCCTGTTTCAGTCTCGGATTTGAACCAACTGTTCCACTCGTCGAGACCCATCCAGTCATATACTTGACTCCCATTGCGTAGGCATGGGGAGAGGGCTTAGTTACTAAAATACCATGCTCCCATGTTAATCCTATGGGGACAGGAAAAATTTCACCCCCTAAGGAATTGAGCTTGGGACTTCATTTTTGAAGGTCCGCCATATTTTCGTATTAGCGCGAGCATAACGTGGAATTGGCCTCCCGGTGCTCCCCCCTACAGTTCTTCCCCATTAATAACTCGGATCCTATGCTATCTTGGTCGACTGCACCGGCTGGATTCGATTGTTCTCCCTATGAGCTCTTCAAATACGTAATTTTATCCCAATAGCTCCATTCCTTTCCCCCATTTCACGTTTTTAAACAATTTAAAAATTTTTAAATTCCCCAAAGCTCCGAGGATTTCTAACCTGTATGGTTCGGAAGTACAAGGACTCAATATCCCAGGTGTCCCCCCCTAACAGCATTTTGCCAATGCAAATCCTAACTAGCTCATTTCATCATTCCACGGAAACAGTTCAGAGTTTTATAAAATCATTTAATTTCATCATGGAAATGACATTGAAAAGAGACGTTATTTTAAAATATTCTCAAAATGCTGTCCAGTGTGGGGGGGAAAGACACCTGGGAGGTCAAGTCCTTGTACTTCCTAACCATTCAGGTCAAAAATCCTCGTAGCTGTGGGGAACATAAAATTGTTTAAAAATGTGAAATGGGGAAAAGGAATGGGGGCTATTTGAAAAAAAATTACGTATTTGAAGAGCTCATAGGGAGGACAATCGAATCCAGCCGGTACGGTCGACCAAGGTAACATAGGATTCGAGTTATTAATGGGGAAACTCTGTAGGAGGGGGGTGGGAGCACCGGAGGGAACCAATTCCACGTAAAGCTTGCGCATACACGAAAATATGGCGGACTTCCAAAAATCAAGTCCCAAGCTCAATTCCTTAGGGGGTGAAATTTTTCCTGTCCCCATAGGATTAACATGGGAGCATGGTATTTTAGTAACTAAGCCCTCTCCCCATGCCTACGCAATGGGAGTCAAGTATATGACTGGATGGGTCTCGACGAGTGGAACAGTTGGTTCAAATCCGAGACTGAAACAGGAACCAAGATATTGTGGATTTAAATACATTTTAAAACACAAATTAAAAACTATGTAAGGAATAGCCCTATGAGCATGAAATTATAAAAACTGGAAGATCAGTTAGAGGGTTCGAATGAGCCAGGTCCGAACGGACTGTGAGGCTCGGGTGTCGAGATATTGGCCAAAAAGCTGTAGAGGGGGTGGGAATGCACTGGGGGGATGCATCCCCAGCAGATCCTAACCATAACAAAAGTTACTAAGATCCCTCAAATATCAGTCCCCTAGCACCCAAAAAGTGGCATACTTTTTTTATTTCATCATTTCACTAAAACAGTTTGGGGATTTAACTAATTCACTTACTTACAACAGGGAAAAGACATCAAAGAGACGTCATTTTAACATCTTGCGTGAATTGATCATTTTCCTTAGGGATTTGACGAAAGCCCTAATTTCATTGTTTCCCTGCGACATATAGACTATCCTTTAAAAAAATTCAAAAAACTAAAGCCACACACAAAAAATGCAAGTTTCTACAGAAATAAAAAGAAATTAACTGCGTAAATTGCATTCCTTAAGTAAGCAGAAGAAAAAAAGAAGAATCTGCATTCGAATGTATCGTAAAACAACAACAGCCAAAGGAAATTGGGAAACTGGCAAACACAATCCGTGGAGCGTGGATGATTTCTGAGGACGAGAGTAGAAGAATGCGGAATTTTTATCCCGACCTTGAACCGATTAAGCGGTGTGTGACTTCTTTTCCAAAATTTCACGTCTCGGGAGATCCGGTGACTGAGTCACGAGGCGAGGTATGCTTCACAGAAGGCCCGCCAAGCAGTGAAGTCGAAAGATAAGGGAAAGGAAGAATTTGTGACCATTTCAATGGCATTGTGCTGCACAAGTGAAAGTTGGATCAACTCATTAGAGCTGCTATCCGTCGCCAATCACGCTAATGGCCCGTTGGCGACACATATCGCAATTCGAATCATGGTCAGATGAACGAGATGACATTTCGACACGGATGTATTCTCCCCACTGTTCCTTTCGGGCTCTGAGACTTTATGGAACACATGGAATTTTAATCTGCCAAGATGATATTCCACCACAATATCGTCTTGGATTTGGTTTTAAATCAACGTTCGTTTTACAACCGAAATAGGGCTATTGTTTGTACATCTTAATTGGAAATTGCGGTTAAATGACAAAAAAGCCATCTCAACTGTCATCTTACTACCTCCACACTTCCTCACCAAACCAACGTGAGGGGACAAAATGAACGACATTTAACGCATATCAGCCTTACAACAAGATTGTCTTTGGATGGATGAGACTTACATTCGTGACCCTTCAATCGAGTCCATTACTTTGCCAACCAGTAAGTAGGATGTCCTAATTTATTTCCAACAAATGATTAAATGAAATGGTAGTGGCCGCGGTAGCCGAGTGGTATAGGTATCGGACCGTGGCTTGCCTTGTCACGAGTTCGAGCCCAGTACCACTAAAGACCCACCGTGTAGGGCAGCGATGCACGTTGAATCTGTCGAGAGCTGAAACGTCCTCCCGTTGGTGTGGTAGTTAGGAGAGGGGGTGCCAGCTCAGGTGTCGTCCACGTCACTTGACCATAGTTCAAAATTACGTGGTCCGTCGCCAAAAGCCCTCGTGTAGCTGAACAGTGCGACATTAATAATCAATCAATCAAATCAAATGGTATTTCACCTGTTCAAAGATTGAGAGAAAAAAAACAGTGGCAATTGCATTTCATAAATTTCAAAAGTTAACTTCATTGGTGAATATACTAAACCTCCAGATCCAATGCTTCAGTCAATTCTAATACGATGCACATTTTAAACCTTAAAGAATGCGCTGCGTCAGCCATTGGAAGGGTAAATAGGTGGATATCTTCCAATTAGTAGAAAATTCGAATTTCGTCCAATTAATGAAAAATTACGCATATGTACTTTCAACTCCATCAGGTGAATGAACTACGATTAGAGAGATACTTCACGAGACCAGCAGCAGGGCGCATTTCACGCAGGTCTGAAACGTAAATGACTACGAGATTCGATGATCGATTCAGATTCGACTGAGAGGACCTTGAATCAAATTAAAGAGGGCGAAATTTTCACTTGGAGAGTAAGAGAAAAAGTATTCCGCAGTTAAATTAAAATAGATACAAGAAATAACTGATTTTATTTCTCTGAATATTCGATTATACATTAACACTAGATCTGATATACAATGGCGTACACAAGAGGAAAATTTTGGGTTTCAAGCCCTTCCATAGACGAACGAATTTTTAATTTTCAGCATAAAGATTAAGTCTTGGTGCTTTCTCATCAACGTCTTTTTTTATAAATATAACTCCTCCCGAGAAAGCAGTGTACTCTACGGTCGCGATACATACACACTATATATATATATATATATATATATATATAAACAATGGCGCAGGCAGAATTCGTTTTTTTTTTTTTTTTTTTTTTGGAGGGGGGAAGGAGAACAGATATTTTCGCGTCGAATCACAGACGAAAACAATGCTCCTAACAAATCAGTTTAGTTAATTTTTGCGACGGAACATATTTCACGCGATTGCCACTGGCATTGATTGGAATCAATGAGATTTATTTTGTGCTTTTCAGCCACTATTGAGGAGCTCCTTCGTCAACTGGAAGGTGATCAGAAAGTGCCAGGAGCGCACACAGGAATTTTTCAAGGGGCTTGTATCATGCTTCTTTTGATTTTGTCCATTTTCGGGAATTGATTTGATTTATTATTAACATCGCACTGTTTAGCTACACGAGGGCTTTTGGCGACGGACCACGTAATTTTGAACCACGGTCAAGTGACGTGGACGACACCTGAGCTGGCACCCCCTCTCCTAACTACCACACCACACCAACGGGAGGACGTTTCAGCTTTCGACAGATTCAACGTGCCCTACACGGCGGGTCTTTAGTGGTACTGGGCTCGAACTCGTGACAAGGCAAACCACGGTCCGATACCTATACCACTCGGCCACTCCATTTTCGGGAAGAAAAAAAACAGTAAAAAACTAATTACTGAATAAATCATTAGCATTAATAACAATTAAATTTTACGTACTATATCTACTTAGAATTAAAATGAATGGGGGAAAAAATCAAGGGCTTTGGGGTGTGGACCCTAGGACACCCTCCTGGTGTGCGCCACTGGAAAAAGCCTACGTGTATAGGGTTCAAATAATTTAAATTAAAGGTTGCAATCGAGGAATTTTAAAAGAGGATATAATTAAATATATGTCGCAGGGGAAAATGATGAAATTTCATCAAATCCGTAAGGGAGATGTTAAAATAACGTCTCTTCAAGGTCAATTCCCTTATAAAAGTAAGAGATTGGAACAAATCTCTCATCTGTTTCAGTGAAATGAAATAATATTGTCAAGAGTTTAAAAGTGTTTGTTTAACAAATAGGGTATATTATTAAACGTAGAAGTAATACAAAAATAGTTGATGAAATACAAATTATTTATTCGAAACTAATTAACAAATAGTTAGAAAATTAGCCGGTATTTTTTTATGTGTAACATCTTTCCTCTTGGTGACTTACATACAAAAATATCAATTTCTACGTTAATCCTACAGCGCCATTTTTTTAAAGATGCTATTTAGGGATCGGTAATACTGCCTGTAGGGTTCGGA
This sequence comes from Trichonephila clavipes, assembly GCA_019973935.1. Taxonomy (NCBI): domain Eukaryota; kingdom Metazoa; phylum Arthropoda; class Arachnida; order Araneae; family Nephilidae; genus Trichonephila; species Trichonephila clavipes. Next base: position 310,497 of record BMAU01021438.1, read on the forward strand.
AGTACAAGCATTCGACCCCCGGACTGTATTTGCCAATGCAAATCCTGACTAGTTCATTTCACTGTTCAGGGATTTGATAAAATAACTTACTTTCAGCAGGAAAATGACCTTGAAGAAACGTTATTGATCAATATCCCTTAAGGATTTGATGAAATTCCTAATTTCGTCATTTCCCTGCGACTTATATACAAATGCGAAATGTTTATCATAGTAGCAATGCATACCTAGTTAAAAAAAGCTTTGAATATATATATAGCATATTTTAATACTTTGAAAATTATTTTGCAAGTTCTCTTCCTTAACAATCACTCACACTTGATTTTATTCTACATACTTTTAAGTATTGTTATAAGCGTTCGCCACAATGCGTCATTTTTAAAGGATATTGTTAACTTGTTGGAGTTGGATAAAACGGAAAGGGAGTATTAAATCTGCTTTTTAATCGGATTATCGAGTGAAATTTTGTCAGTTGACTTTCCCCATTAATTTAGAAACAACGAGCTCAATTGATAAACATCAATGGTTGACGGCAGACTTCAATCAGCGCCTCTCTGCAAAGTCATTAAAACCGCTCTCTAAATGGAACACGTGGCTTTCGAATGGAATGTTTCCTTCGGCTTATCAGATGCCACTTTAAAAGAGATTACAGAGAACTCGATTCCAACAACATTAACTACACAGCATAGAAAACTAATATCAAACACTAAATACAATGGCATAGCTCTCACGATAAATATATTTCAAACTTGAACAGTATCAATTACAGATAAAAACGAAATTATCAATGCATTGTGGAAAATTTTCTTTATGTACAGCATTCAGAATGTTTCCCCGACAATCTTTAAAATATATAGAAGGTTATACCATTTCTATAACATACTACAGTCGAAAGTTCATGCAACACGAACTCGGCGCAGAATAATTTTAAAATATTCAAAAAACTTTGTTCCGATACAAATGAGAAATGTGTTTATTATTCCCTTTGAAATACTCAAATTTCCTCTTGCTCTCCTGAACTCGAATAATGTACGATGGCAATCGATTGCCCCAATAGTCTGGAGTATAAACCGCACTTTTAACACAAGATAGAAATTATACGACGAACATAAAAATGATACAATCAAGAGACATATATCAAAATACTGTTGATTCAAAAGAACCTTATGAACTTTCATCCATTAATAAAATGAAAAGTTTGTCACATCTTCAGTTTTTTCATCCGTTATACAATCGAATTCTGTTTTTTTTCTTCACCTTCACTGTTCCTATTAGTCTGGTTCATAAAGAGTCACCCGCGTTCCATCTACATTGTTCAATATACTACATTTTATTTTCAGTGGCGTAACGGAGAACATTTGGACCCCCTGCAAAGTCAGGTTTTGGGTCCCCAAGTTCGATTTAACAAAGGGTAGGTAATTGACAGTCAAGCTTTGGGCTCCCCTAGAACTCTGCCCCCGCAATGCGGGGAGGTGCGCTAAGCCACTAATTTTTTTAAATGACCTTTGAATTTTACGTCAGGTTTTGTTTCATTCCATACTTTTATTATCCCCTCACACTGTTTCTAGATTGGCACAGGACACACTTAGCAACTTAATGTAAATGTTTTTTCACCTAACATTCACAAACTCTCGTTCTGGACCTCTAAGATTTAGTTCTAGAACAGGGGTGGACAACCTGAGACCCGGGGGCCGCATGTGGCCCATTTTGAATAATTTTGCGGCCTGCGAGATTCATTAACACTTTACAAACCGACTATTTCGTGCAATATTTTTGTTTTTAGTGGGTTTTTTTAACAAATAAATTCCGTAACTGTTGCTTCTGCTAGTGCAAATCTTTTGTTTTGAAAATGAAATTCATCAAACATAAATCGCGCTGAAACTCATCGGACGGAAACCTGCAGCATTAACTATGATGCGCAAATATACGCATTGAGATCGACTTTCAAAAATTAAGCGAAAGAACTGAAAAACAAATACCTCACTAAATAAATGAAACATTATTTGATCAATGCATTATTATTATACTATCACTGGCGTAGGGGGAGGCTATATCAAAATTGCTTCGGGGCCCTTTTTTAGATATGGGAGCCCTGTTAGTAGAACTGAAGTCACACATGTGTATTATTGATACGGCTGATATGGTGATAGCTACGAATTTGTATATTATCTCAGTTTGTATACATGAAACAATGAAACCAATAAGTCATTCTGTTTTAAATTTCCACTCCAATAAATATTTTGGTAATGGGTCTAAAATTATGATATAGATATATAACTTTATATACGGCCAGTGGGATTATATTACTTTTCCAGGGTGGACGCGAGGTCATTTGGGTTGGTAACCCCTGTTATAGAAGTATACCGTTGTTCAAAGTTCTGGTGTATACTTAAAAAAAATAAGAGGTCGGTATTAGTACATATCATGTTTCTTCGAAAGAAAAAGAGGGGTGCATTACATGGCGAATATTCCTAAAACTTTTTCTTAAATTTTATTTGAAAGTATAGGTGTGTGCGCGATATACGTCGGGGCGCGTTATACGCCGGAATATACAGTATTTATTTCATGCGTTAAAAAAATATTTAGTTAGCCCGTTTAGCTTGGGGGCTCTCGGTAAAATTAAAATTCTCGCCAGAGTTTAGGGGAGGAAACTGGGCGTCGAAATTGCATGGACGATTGGTATCCGCCTTACAGGGTGCCGCATTAAAAAGAGATAGCAGCTTCCGGGGGATGTACTAGGTTTGTAATGGTAAAACACCAATCCGCAGCTCATTGAAAAAAAATATTCCCTCTTTTACGGATCATATTTCCCACAACAGAAAAAAATCGAATTAAAAATGTATCTCAATTCGAATACGAAGATAACCCCTCTTTGAAATAGTTTCGTCCCATAACTTATTCTTAGGAATACCACAATTTTCGTCACATCTCGAGATAACGAAATACAAGAGTAATTCCTAGCTCCGCGCCGAGAGTCGCGGACTTAATGTCTTTTCGAAGCAGCGATCACCGCGGTCAGAATTCGGGAGGGTGACCTCCTCGGATTCAATTGTGCGGTGTCGCGCTTCAGCTTTCTTTTCGGCCACCAGATGGAGGCACGATTCTATGCTATCTAAAACTCTTGTAAAATTTGCTTCACGTCCAGCAATCATTAATTAAATCGTTCCTTCGAACGACCGCTAATATTTTTGAGAACTGGACATTTCACATCTTTACTATCAATTTTTTATCATGATTATATCACATATATGACTTCATTGCGTTTTATAAATCCTTATACCGCGTCTAGTCCTATATTCTCTTTTTTTTTTTTTTGGTCCGTTCCCCCCTTTTTCATTTTATGGCAATGTGCAAGTAGGTTCATTTAAATTTTTCAAAATTTGTTAGTTCCCTTTTATTTTTATGGAATCTGGATTTTATTTTAATCTCAAGATCTCCTTGTTCCGGGTCGTTTATTTCCGGATCGACCCAATCTGTTTTCCACGCCCCACTTTCTGCGTTGATCGGTCTCGACCAATCATATTGCAGCTTGCAGGGCAATTCTTTCATCAGTGAGCGGACTTCGTCCGCTACTGTTTCCAGCAGGATTTGTCCTGCCCATCTTTGTTTCTATTTAATTTACTCTTATGTCACTTTCATCTATTTCAGCTCTATTTTTTATTAATTCTGATGAGGAGGTACGTCCCGATTCCGGGACAGGAACTCCGTAATTTCCATGCCACTTTGCCACTTGCCATGTCTTCTTTATTCACGAAGTCATCTGTTTCCAGAAGGTCCATCCTTATTCGCATATCCGATTGAAGTGAAGTAAAATATTACCAGTGTGTTTTTCCTATTCGTGGAGCTCCACCTCACCTTATTATCAAAGGAACGAGACTAAATTCATTCCGGCCATTTTAAATTCCTTTAACCTTTGTGGCTGTTGTATGTTAACTCTTGGCGGAGCACCTATCGCGTTTCACTCTCAGTACCTCGACCTCCACCGTCCTTGAGAGGGTCAAAGGCCAAACTGATAGCTCGAGCGGGGGGGTTATTTTTAAGCGCCACTCGAGTTTTCTGTTCGGGCAGAGAAACACGTGGCGCCCTATACATCAAGCTCTCCAAAAAGCACTGGCGAGAGGAGATTCAAATGCGTTAAGAAAAGAACCTTTTCAAAATGTGAGCACAAGAGTGCAAATGGTCATGAAAAGATTGCACAATGAAACAAACAAATGAAACTTTTTATGTCCACAGTAAAATACAGGAGACGCCTATTTTAAAAGACGGAAAAAAAATCTATTAAATTTAGAAGGGGACTTAGATTTGGTATACATCTCTCATTTCGATTCTATGTCTTTTAACACCTTTATATCTGGAAGTTAATACCACGACAAATAAATATAACCGAGAAAGTAATTGTTAACCTGTGGAAATGGCAAATTTTGTGAGCACTTATGGAAATAGTATCAAAAAGAATTTTAATACCATTGATTAGAACTGATTTTAATTGCAAATCTCGATTTACCGTTGAAAGGTTAATTTTATTAAATGTAAAAGAGAGTAAGAAATGAAATTTGCCCTAATGAAAATTTGCGCATCTTAGAAGAAAAAGTATCCAATAGATATTTTTAAATAAGTGATTGCGCTGCACTATCAGAAACACGAAGCTCATCTTTCATTTTGAATCCTGATTGAGTGACGAAGACAACACAGACATCCCACACTAACACCACGTTAACATGAACGAGCATCAACCTCCAATATAAAAGGGTCTTCTCTGAAAATCGTTCATCACAGCTTCACTTTAAATGCAGATAAGAGAGCGACGCTTAAAAACCTCTCGCCCATCTTAGGAATTGAAAGGAATCATAAAATATGCGCTCGCGACAGATTTATTGATCTGTTCATGATGCTGCATATTTCTCGCAAGTAATACAGGGAAGAAAGAAAAATCGATTCTACAAAAGAGGCGATGGAAGAAAAAAAAATATTAGAACCGGAATGATTCTAAGTAGTGAACCTTTCCTATCGCAAGATGATGCAATCCATCTTCATCACGCCCTCTGCGAAAAGTAAACAAACGGCGACCCACAGCCGAACACCATCATCGGGAAAACAGCAATGGACGAGTGAGTATCACTTACACTTCCGAAATTTATTTTTAAAGGGGGGGGGACATGAAATTTACTAAAAATAGCGCCATTTAAAAAAGTAAACGAACTACAAAATTGTTATTTCCAGTGGGTCTGCGGATGGGTATTTACCATTGCAGACCTAGTACACTCCCCGAGAGTTGGTATCACTTTAAAGTATGCCGCATAATCATATGATACAGTCGCTGTCAGTAGCGCACACAAAAATTTTCCAAGCAGGGGGTCCAGGGTCGAAAGTCCACCATTTTGGTATCATGCTCCAACACGCCGCCCACCCTATTTTTTTGATTTTGTCGATTTTCAGGAACAAAAAACAATACAAAATTAATTATTGAACAAATAATTAGCATTAATTAATAAAATTAATCATTAAATTTTACGTAATGTATACTTAGAATTATAATCAATCGAAAAAAAATCGACAAATTTGAGGGGGGGTCCGGACCCCTAGGACACCCCCTTGTGTGCGCCACTGCTACAAATTAACAGAACTGAATCCAGCACAATTTTTAAAAGAAGCTTGACCAACTCCTAAGTGAATTATTCAATTAAAACACTGCAGTATAGTTCACAACCACGCAGTTCTGGATGAATCCACCTTATCTGCACACTCTTAAGTGACGACAGTTTGTGCTTATTTTTTAGCTGGGATACAATTAAATGTTTTGAAACTGTGTGGAATGTGTACAAAAGAGTTTTATACTTTTTTTTTGCGAGCAAGAAAACACTGCCAAGTACACTTGTGGTGCTGAACAAAACCTTTTTTGGCAACAACATTCTTTTATGGTAATTGAAGCATTGCGCTTTCTCTTATTGAAGAAATTCAATCTAAGAAAACCCTTGAAAATAACCCTGAAAACGATATTATTTGTATATTATATAAGACAATTATACGTCTCTGCCTGTCAGCTCTCTAAACATACGATGCTGATTGTTTACACGGATGAAAAAATTCAATGCAAACATCAAAGAATATACTAATCATGCTGGTGCATATAAAAAGGGGTACCAAATACAACATAGGGACCTGATCATATGAAGTGCTTTACGCACTGTAAAAAATATCTGTCATATCATTTAATAGAATGATTTTTATGAATGCAATGTAAGCGAGAAATTGAATTTATAACATTACTCACTAAAATCACAAAAAAAGCACATTTGGGAACAAAAAATTTTGGAGAAATGAATAAAAAGAAACAGGTAAAAACCGGTACTGATAAGGAAGTGTTTGGGCTTCATTTTGTACCAATAAATTTATTTTATGCCATGTAAATTCATTGATGTCTTTTTCAAACTTAATACGTAAATTGTTCTTTTGCTATAGTTGAAAAAAATGACATTTTAAGCAATTGGCACTTTCCTTGATTTGATTTTCCGTTTTTTATTTACGTCACACTCTAAAGCAACGCGAAGACACAACGTACCTCGAAAATTGTGAAATTCCTTTGAGTGACGAGGACGACACCCGAGTTAAAAACCTATTCTCTCAATTTCCATACCACGCCAACGTGAGGGCTTTGAGCTACGACAGATTTAACGTTATCAGTTTCTTTACACGGCGGATTCTTAATGGCCCCCTGAAGTCGAAATCCCGACTCTCTCGCCACGAGCTCTTGACCCACCAACTATTGCGGCTGACAACTTTGAGGTAGCAAAACCAACAAAAATGTTTTTACAAACTCACATAGATAATTATGCATTTCTACAATACGAATGGGCATTGTAAAAAAAATGCGATTCGCTTAGTCCTTTAATATGCAAAGAATACATGCAACGGTTTTTTCAAGCTTTTCTTATCTTTCTCCCTTAATCTCCCTCCAGCGCGGATACGCTTTCTTTGACTTAAGAAAAAAATTCCACGCGGCCTTTGATTTGGCATTGATAGTTAATAAAACCCTCTTTTGTTCGTTAACAAGAAAGGATATCGATTTTTTCACTTAGATTCAAAATTAAAATCTAACAATTCAGAGGGGATTGATCATAAGTTAAATTTAACATTAAAGGTAAAAGGATTTAACACTTCAGAGACACTAGGAAAATTAGAAAAGATAAACACATCAAGGAAGCGCGGCAAATCAGAATACTTTGCTCTTCGTTTACTTCAATTCTTTCAAGGACTTAGTTACAAACCTAAAGGGGGGAAATGGATGAAGGTAATCGAATCACGTGGTTCGTAGCCAGCGGAACGTAGATTCGGATTTCGAGAATCTGACAGAAACCAAAACAGTAAGTTTTTGCAAGATAAATCTGAAGAAAAAGTTGACAAATGGCGTGATGTGGAAATTAGGGAGAGGCATGTAGTCTTTGCAACACAGGCAGACCATGGTTTAAAATTCACGATACCCCCGTAACAGCTCATTATTTAGCTCCACACACACACACAGCATCATAAATAACATTGAAGATGGAACGATATTAAAGTAAACATATACCCCGGTTGAATATATATAAAACTAGAAATCGTCTAAGACTATTAGAGGCAATCCGGGAAAGAGAAAAAACATTTCACCATCACCCTTACACAAAGAGAATTGGTTTCAGCCATTTCAAAAGGTTATAAGGCAAGAAAATGCTTTTTAAAAAATAAACAACAAACTGTAGCCAGTTTCTTAGTAGTTACTTTAACAAGTGCGTGACTAAACAATAAAGTACCCAGTAGCAATTCTATTGTTCTGCATAAAATGTACGAACCGATTGCCAGAATCCATGCTTCTCTGAACATCGACTTTCGGTGTTCTTTGTTCCTTAAACACAAAAAATCGAATGCCCAAGTTCAAATAACAGCCCTTCCCCTCTCGATGACTGCCATGAGCTATTCTATCATTATCGATTCAAATTAAACTTACAGTTAACATACCCGATTTGACTTCGACTAAAATTTAAAAAGTTCAGAAAACAAACAAGATTTTCCACTGTGTTAAAACGCGTTATTATAAGTAGTAATACAAATGAATTTAAGTCACATTCTCAATTTGAAAATAAACTATTCCTACTTTAAGTAACATATTTTGAATGTCAAAGAAACTATTAGCAAATGACAATGCATTGGTAAAGTTTTCTTTTCTCGTCGCTTGCATACTTTTCGTTGAACTGGATTAATTGTTAGCAAAAGTTACTGTTCATCTCCTGCGCAGTTAACTTGAACTACTATCTTCCGAATTCAAAAAGTATGAATAGTTCAAGTACATACGTAAGAATCATCTAGAAAAGCTCCAAACCAAGACAACGAATTTCAGCTATCCAGGAGATAAATCATATTGAGTATAGGATTCTAAGTTAATGCACCGCATATTAAAATTCCTTTTAGTGGATTCGTTGTGTTATTCATGTCGTAGTTTAAAGGCTAAATTTTGTTTTTAACTATACAATTAGCATAGCTCAAGAGCAAATTGTGATAGCGATGTCTTCAAGATATTGAAGGACAAGGGTAGAAATTCATTTTCAAAATTTCATTCCCGATCCCCCCCTCCTTTATTTGTTGAGTTTGATAAAATAGTCTCTGATGTTATCGGTTCTCAATCGGCAGATATTTTTCTGCCACCAGACGAGACCAAGATAACAGATTTCAACTAAGATCGTCATTCGAATGATGGAAGTTCATTAAATTCTAACCTTAACTTCCGAATTCCAAGAAGTTTGTGCGAAAAACTCAGTGAGATAAACTCTCGCATCTACTCTCCATCTGATCGAGACCTCAAAATTACGATGTGCGTCCCTAATGTTTTGAGAGTAATATTCATTCGAATCGGCAAACCAATCTATTGCACATCGTGTTCTAAGATAATTTGCAGAATGACTCCCAATAATTCGAAGCCTCTGCATTTTGTAACTATACCAACACTGAATCATTGATTCGTACAAAAGATGTGTACACTTTGTCATTTTATATTACAAGAGCAATTTTCAGTAATCCAATACAACATGTATACCAACGACCTGTACATTTCCAAAAAAGACGAAGCATAAAAAGTTTGAGAGAGCCACCGCATATTAAGGCATTAGTTCTATTTTCTAGTCTCTTTTGGCCTACATTTCTCTAACCTTGATGGGAACAACCACAGTAAAGACTTCGTTTGGGGTGAGTCTGCTCCACAACGGCAAAGTTAAAATATTTTCACTCAAGCATAGAATATAACAACATTAATCTTTTGGGCTCTCGACTCAGACAATATTATCCAAGACATTAATTACAAAGAGAGTCTCTAAACTAGAAAAAGTCACTTCATTTTATACATTGGAAAAAGTTCGTTCGCTGTTATTCGATGTGTTCTGAGCATTTATTTATTTATTGACCGTCAAGAAGATAAATTTTTAACAAAATATGTTTAGAATGAGGGAAGTAGTTTATATTTTTGCATTTAATAAAAATCGAGGAATTGCACATTCTGAGATAAGAATTGCATCTTTGAAGGAAGTACGATACGAAAGAAAATTACTCATTAATAAATGGTGATATTTTCCCACACGCATTAACGAAAACATGAACTTACAATATTTACTTTCAAAACTAAAAATTTTGAAAAAATAAATACAAAATATATGTATATAAGTCAAAGACTGCTGAAACTTTATAATAGAGTATTTAAGAATTGTCGCTTAACTTAAAATGCCCAAATATTAAGCACCTAATAAAAGAACAAACACAATTATTAATTCATTTTTCTAAATTCGAATACAAAGAAATGAATAGCATTTCTATTTTCAGATACAGTTACAACTTTTTTGCCCCCTTCAATACAAACAGATTTAAAATAATGAATACATACTTTACTATAACAGCCTTGTTTCAGAATAGTTGGGATGTACTATACCGATCAATATTATATTCAACATGAAATAAAGCTAATAGTGTAATGGCATCAAGTAAAATGCATAAAAAATATTTTAACCGCTTTTTAACACAGATTTTTATTTATTCATTTTTTAAAAGGTTTGTCGATTTAAACGAATTCTACTTCAGATGAATTCCAGCTCTCAGAGGTGTAGGTGGCCGCGGTAGCCGAGGGGCCGATGTACCGGACTCGTGGACGGCGTGTCATGAGTTCGAGCCTAGTACCGCTGGAGACCCGCCGAATAGGGGGAAGCGATGCACGTTAAATTTGTCGAGAGTTTAAACGTTCTCCCGTTGGTGTAGTAGTCAGGAGAGGAGAGGGGGTGCCAGCTCAAGTGTCGTCCTCGTTTCGTGATAATGGTTCAAAATGACAAGGTCCGTCGCCAAAAGCCCTCGAGTAGCTGAATAGTGCGACGTTAATATTCATTCACTCAGAGGCGCAGTTAGTTCTCTCGCCCTTGCTGACAACATGCGTCATCTGTCACGTGTTCCCGAAAACTTGATTTTGAAAGGATAAAAACTTCGTGAAAAATTATTAGACACGAAAAGAACAAAATATGATAATTAAGACAACTATGATACTTGGAAAAAATAGAATACGAGAGGACAAAAAAAAAATTCAAGAAAGACAAATACATATAAATATTTTCCTTCGAAATTTATGTCATTATTTCACATCAGTTTGGTGCCCACCAGGGGCGTAGCTACCATCGTATCAATGATACGGGGCCCCAACATGTGTAACTCCAGTCCTACTGACATGGCTCCCATATCTAAAAAGGGCCCTGAAGACATTCTGATTTAGGGCCCCCTCAGATCTAGCTACACCAATGGTGCCAAACAGATAGATACTATTCTTTTACAAGCTCTAAGACCCCTGTTATTACGCATATAAACATGCATGAATAAAATTATGCACGAGAAACTACAGGTTAGTCTCATACTGAAAAAAACTAACAAAATAATAATCGCATGTTACAGAAAAACATGTGTTCCATTCTCAGCGTAAAAAATGTATAAATTATAAAAATGAGAAAAAAAAATGTTTTTCTTAAAAGTTATTTTATTAAAATCAAATAAACTTGACATGGAAACTTAAAAAGGTTTCTTTTCCCTATTGATGAGTCTATTTCATACATAATCAGAATAATAGGTGGTGTTATTCAGAAATGAAAGACAATAGCGTGGCCTCGAGACTTTCAATCGATTGTTTTTTTTTAATTTGGCTCCTTTCTTGCCAAGTTTTGGAGCCAAAAGTTGTAGTGAATTACCTCTTTGAATTTTTTTCGCGCCCGCAAACGAAATATTTGCATATTAAAGCTACACAGCAGAATTTATCCTAATCCATCCTTTCGAATAGGTCACGATTTTTTTACTCGCTTTAAATTAAATTTGTAATCTTGTATTGTGTTAATAAAAAATCAATTTGATATTAATTAAAAGTTTAACGCGCAATGGACTCAATTCATGAAGTCACATGATAAAAACAAACACGTGGTTTCCATTGAAAATTCAAAACAAACATTAAACTAATTGTATTTGATGCACTATTTGTAAAACTGAGATAAAATATTTCAAATTTCATATTTGAGTAAAGATGTTTTAATGTTAAGGGGAAAAAATTCTACAAAAAGATTTTTTTAGTTTAAAAAAAATCATACTTTACGTTTATAAAGAGTGTTTTTTTTCCAAGTATAGAAGTTTAAGTTGGCATTACTTTCCAAGATGGCGACCGATTTAACAGCTGTCAAGTGATTTATTCTCAGAGTTGGGTTTGGCAATTCATCAAAACGATCATCAAGCAAGGCGTAGATTCGTCGAATGGGCCCAAAACGAGATTGCCGTTGTTCCCGATTTTCATAAGCGAATTTTGTTTAGCGATGAAGCGCACTTCTGGTTGAATGGCTACGTCAACAAACAAAACTGCCGCATTTGGAGTGAAGCTAATCCATAAGTGTATGTCGAAACACCGTTACATCCAGAAAAACTGACTGTTTGGTGCGCTTTATGGGCTGGTGGAATCCTTCAAAAACGATGAAGGCCAAAACGTTACAGTCAATGGTGATCGGTATAGAGCCATCATTACTAACTTTTTCATTCCTGAATTGAACAATCATGATGTCCAGGAGCTGTGGTTCCAACAAGACGGCGCAACGTGTCACACAGCTCGTGCCACAATCGATTTATTGAAAGACACGTTTGGTGACCGCCTAATTTCACGTTTTGGACCTGTGAATTGGCCTCCAAGATCTTGTGATTTAACACCGCTAGACTATTTTCTGTGGGGCTATGTAAAGTCATTGGTCTATGCGGATAAGCCACAAACGCTTGACCATTTGGAAGACAACATTCGCCGTGTTATGGCCGATATACGGCCACAGATGTTGGAAAAAGTCATCGAAAATTGGACGTCCAGATTGGACTACATCCGAGCCAGCCGTGGCAGTCATATGCCAGAAATCATTTAAAATGTAATGCCACAAGATTATCTTTAGAATAAAAAAAAATTCATGTCAATCGAATAATTTAAAGTTCTATACCTCTAAAAAACACCCTTTAGAAGAAGGATTAACTAGGTATTCGAGTTCTTAGTGCATCAAACCGGGATACACAGGTAAAAATTCACGTTAAGCAATCCTCAGTCTGTTATGCTTAAAGATACTGTAGCATTCATTTTTTTTATCTAAATTTAAAAGTATCGTTCTCCAAATACAAATGATCCGTTTACAGCGAAAATTCAGGATAATAATTTAAGCATGCATGTAAAAGAAAGCCTCATCGACCTATCGTCCGACAAAAACTCTCAAATTTAAATTTCATTCATCCTTAACAGGATCTCAGTTTTGGCTATCCATAAAAAGTGAAACCCCTTTTCTTAGTGAATAAGCGATGAAAACTGATTCAATTCTCCACAACTTATGTGAAAAGGCCTTTCATCTGTCACAGCCATCAAACTACGGTACCGATCTCAGCTTGAAATAAATGCAGTTCTCCGTCTTGCAGTAACAACATTGGTTCAAAATATCCATAATCTTGTTTCAAGTAAGCTGGAACATCCATCACACTAGGAATGTATAATGTGCTAAAAGTTAGATATGCTTAAACCATTTTTAATTGCTTTGTTTTTACTGTTTTTGTTTATTTTATTAGGGTTTATTAATACAGCTTTTATAATTTGTTAACTATTAATAGTTACATTTAATAACTAGGTAAATTTTATGTGTTTTTAGATCACAATTTTTTTATAAATATATTTAACACTTAAAATATCCTGTTAGTGGTACGCGGGCTTTAAATTATGAATTTACTGATTCGTGAGGTTAAAAAGTTTGGCGACCGCTGCTGTACAAGACACGGATTTGAATGAAAGTGATAGAGTGCTGTTACCTACATTTCACACAGCTTACGTAAAAGGGGAATGCTATACAAATAATGAATGTACAAACAAGAAAAAATGGTATCGTTGATCGTGGGATGTGTATATTAATTCGTTCAACGCGCAACTCTGCAACCGAAAGTTCCAATTGACCCACTTAACACCACATGATACCGAATTAAACAAAAGGCCCTTCGGTGATGTAGACGAACTACCGTGGCACGGATTATGGGACTTCCGCATTTTAGAGGCTCTTTTCAATCTTTTAAATCCTCGATGGGAAACTGTTACAAAATTAGAAAAACCATTTCCGCGTTTATATCTCTCGGTTACTGCAAACTACGCGTCCAAAATGACAATTTAACCTTTTTTTAATGAAAGTTTCTCCCATGTTTTATTCCGACGACGGAAGGTCAGGGCTTTGAAGAAAAAAAGAACGGGCGTTCATTCAAGTCGGAGGATGGTTGGAACAGCTGCAGCAAAAGAATTTCGCAGAATGCGCTGCTTTCTCCTGCAACACTACAGTCACCTGGAAATTATATGTCAACAAATACTACAGGAAGATCTTGAAATAAGTTAGCATTTTACATTCAACGTCATAACCCCCAAAAAAAAAAAAATATACTCCAATTTAGCTACTGCGTATTTTTTTTTTAATTGGTAGATTATTTTTTATTTATTTATTTTAAGTTTTCAGAGACAAAAATAAAACTTCCCAGAAGAAAAAAAAAGTGAAATTTTTTTTTAAGTTTTAAACTTGAAAAAAGTAAGAATAATCGGTTGGTTTAAACTGCACTTCAATTAAGACAACAGTTTAAAACTCTCTACGGAATTTCTATAATAAAACTCCCTGAAGCCTCATCTCTGTGGGAGGGGAAGATTAGAAAAATTTTAATTTTACAATATACCAAAGATCAAAAATTACGTACGTCTCTTACCCAAGTTTTGCTTTATTTTTATTTAGTTGAATAAAAAAAATAATATTACAAAAATAGCTTATTTCGAAATTTTCTTTTCTCCCAACTTTCCCCCTTGTTACTTTTCTAGTTAAAATTCTGAATCTTCCATTTTTTTTCCAGAATGATAGGGTATTATTAAGATAAACTGGAAAGTAACGTTTTAATTTAGTTGCAAAGGTTGAATTAGCGATTAACTTCGAAAAAGGTCTGATGACAGACTTGACACCTGATTCAAACTCTCCAGATTTTCATCTCAGTTTATATGGAAGGCGTGCTCCACATTTCGAGATTACTTAGTTCCAACCACCATATGACAATTTTTGGAAAACTCGAATCTCGTTGAATTTCATTTTAAAACTTATTTTTGCGAGAAATATTTAAGCATTTTTTTTATAGTTTTTTTTTTTTTTTTTTTTGTTTCCCGAGCAACACTGGGCTGAGCGGTGGAGCTGGGGGAGAAATTATTTTTAAAAAGTATTAGAAGAGCTGATTTTGTGAATGAAAGAAAAAATTCATAAAAGTAGAGAAAGGCCGTGCAACGCTGGGTCATGCAGCTAGTATAAGTGTTAAAACTCAAGAAAATACAACTGATCGAACTGTGAGTAACGTTACTGGAGCTGGGAAAGGATACCCAATAAATATGCATCAAGAGAAAGCACCTAAATAGAATACATTACTTCTCTTCCCATCCGGTAGAGTGGTTAGTGACTGACTGCGGTGCCGTAGGGCCTGGATTCGAATCCCGGAGAGGGCATGGAAGTTTGTAAATGTATAGTGCCTTTTCTGCATGGGGATACTCTAAATAGTAATCGATCGTAAGGTGGGTGGAAGGAGAAGTGAGGCCCCCCCTCCCTCAAAATTGGGGTGGAACCGAGCCAAATCGTACCTGCAGGGTGCTCAAAATTAAGGCTAAAGACAGGCGAAAAAATCCAGCCTTTAGCCGCGATGAATTTCGTGGATCGGATGTAACAATCGATCACGTGGCATAAGTAACACTTCTTCTCTTCGAATAGATACAATCTAAGCGACATTCCAATAAATTTTGAAAGCTCATGTTGATTGTAAAAGGATCAATAAAACCCGAACATGACCCAAATGTTGCTGTATAATAACTAGTTAATAAACCAATAATAATTTTCCATAGCATTACTTTTAACATTTTTATCATTGGCAACACACACATCACATTAAATAAATTTTCCACACACTGTTGCAGTCATGAAAAATGGAAAAAATTCATTCATTCAATTTGCGAAAAAGCAGTTTTTTAATGCATTTAAATTTACACTATACAATTGAGGGAAAGGATAATTTTATTTGAAAAGAGTTTAAAAAACTGAGCTTTAATGTGTGAACATACTTATAGTAAATAGTTGAAGGAAATACATTGTTAAGGAGAAAAAAATGACTTATAGAATTCAGAAAAATACTTAATAATAATGAATTTACATTTAAAAATTTAATATGCTAATAATTACTAGTTGATATGCTACCAAACCACTAATTAACAAAATAAATCTTTAGCAGTTGATGGTAGGGCCTAATTTTTTGATCGAAGCAATTATTTAAAATAGAGTCATATAGGGTGGAACATTTTCCTTCAAAATTTAAAAAAAAAAAAAATAAACGAATGTATTCATGGAAGAGTGTAAAATTTGTAATTCTCTTGCCTTTCCTGCCAGCCATAACATTTACATAATACATCAATGGTTCTCAAGTTCTTGGGACTATGGCTGGATAACTTTTTTTAGAAACTCAAGTCAGTTTTTCATTTAAAAACTTTAAGAATCTCAGCAAGAAATTCAAATTATAAAATTGTTAATCATTTTAAGTAGATTCACTTTTGATTTAATATGAAATATAATGGAAAAAATTAGCATTCTTTTCTTTCAAGTTCTTATCTAAATATGAAATACTCAAAGAAATTATAAATTTTATTTAAAAAAAATAGTTCAGATAAAAAAAATGTTTGTTTCATAAGATTGCGCATATGCCACACTCATTAAAAATCAAAACAAACTAATGGATGTAAATAAAGAGGATTTCAAAATTTCTAATATATTTTACAATGGCAAATATATACTATTTTTAAATTACTTTCACAGATCTATCTTACCCCACTACACAACCACAAGTCAAGAAAATGAAAGTTAATTTAATACAATAGCTTTCATTGAAACAGTCTATATGAGGGAGAATGTTTCAAAGCAGAAATTCTCATTTTAATTGATTTTTGAGGAAAATCAGAACATAAAAGAAAACATCCTTGATACATATATATAATCAAAACAAGATATTTTAGAAGCGTAATGAATAAAAGTGGTGTCAAATCTCTTCTCTATAAAAAACTATATTATTTCAAATATATTTACACAACCTAATACATTTAAGATTCGAACAGTAAGAAATTTAAAAAGTGTCATCTGTACTAAATATTTAAAGAATAACAATGAATTCTAATCAATCCATGACATAATCAATATATATTTGTACCAAGTTGCAATAGCAGAACTTTAAATCACTTACTTTAAAAGACTAAATGCAAGTTTTATAAAAGAAAACAGTGTCATATACTGACTACTTTTACGGGAGTGGTTTGCATTTTAAAAAACAAGTGGATGAAAACATCAATGAGCAATTGTATTCTGAGATGAAAATTTCTTGGTGTTTCAGAGGAATTTGAAAGGGGTAGGAAAAAAAATATATTTAGTATTTTTTTTTTTATAATTACAAAGTATTTTTACTAATTCATTACTGCTTTCTGGTTTATAAGCATTAAACTCCTGTTCTCATACACATAATTTCATTGCATTTTCCATTACATTAATTATATAAAATATGAATTATTAAATTTAATAATAAAAATTTAGATGTTTAATAACACACCAAGTAACATAAATTAGGTTTGATTTTTTATTAGCGTTGTAATCCAGATAGAACTTGTAGTTTTAAACCTTAGTCAAATAACAAGAGGACATCCGAACGAGCACTCTACTCACCAAACATCCATAGCATGCCAACATGTGAGCCTCTACACAGTGGGTCTTCAATGGCACCAGGACTCAAACTTATGATTAAAGAGTCAGTGCAGGTTTATCTACTGAACGTTTGGGGTGGACTGGACAGATAAGCTGGACTTAACCAGATTTTCTGGTTATAAATTTTGATCTGCCCGTGCCAAGGAGTCTTATAGATCTTTTGTGCTCAGGGTCTAAAATAAGCTTAAATCGACACTGTTGACAGTCATGAGTTTGACCATGACCATTTGACGGTCACCATTTAATACAAAACAGAAATCATAAAGAAAAGAATTTCATTGAGTAGAAATACATAAAAAATGAGTTTTGAAAGTAAATAATAATAAAGAGAAAATATTACAAATAAAAATCTTATTTTTTACTTCTTAATGTACATTAACTTTGACGGATATTTACTGAAATTTTATTTGTAGTCTTTATGTCATTGTGTTTCAGATTTTGATAATTCTTTTATACATCAAAAAATTATTACCCCCAAAAAATTTACTCCTCAAAAAGAAAAACTCCACAGTTACCATAGTTTCAATCTTACTTTAAAAACTTTAACTAGTAAAAGAAAACTAGTTTTCACAAAAAAAACATGTTTGAACATACTGTTGTAAACTTTTGTAGTATTATTCCACACAGTTAGGTTTCAAAAGAACGGTATCTACCCCCTGAATTTACATTTATAATTTATGGTACATTAAACCATTATTCACAAATAGAGGTATTTGATGGATAAAAACCTTAACATTTAATCTTCAATAAAAATCATGCACAAAATCATTTTCAAATCAAAAATTTAAACCCTGCCATACATTAGATGCGAAACTGATATTTTAATGCTGTTTTCATTCCAACAGAAAATTTTGAGTAATGATTAACATCATATTACAAACATTAATATATGTTTAATACACTTTTACTTTTCCAATCTAGTTCCCTTACTTCATACAACTTTCTGTACAATGAAATTAACCTCCTAGAAGTTTGAGTAACACATCTTTAAACGTAAAACTTAAATTTTTGAAAAAATTCTAACTCGTATTCATTCCAATTGAAGACGTTTCCAGTTATAATTATTTTCCCTCTTTCTTTTGTGAAGAGTATTCATTAAGATAGATTATACTAAGTAAACTAAAAGGATTAAAATAACTAAAAATATTCAAGATTCCTCTTCGACAAAACTTTGTTCACAATAACAATTCTTATAATTTACAGAGCAGCATTTAAATAAGTGGAATTATTACAATTAGACCTCACTGAGGCTGATCATAGTGAAATTGCAAAATTTATGACAGTTGTTTCAAACTGAATACATTTGGAGAACCTAATTTAAAATATGAATAAACTAACAAAAACATTAAAAATTTCATAAGTATTATTAATACTTAAGAGTACTCCTTGTACTTTAAATATGCTCCAACTATCAATGTTTATAAATTTTGATCTATGCTTTGAACATCTGCTTATATTGATATCACACGACAGTACAGAATGATAATATCATCAGTTTCCATGGTAACGAGTACAGGTGAAAATCCACGAAGTAGTAGTGTCAATATAAAATGTCAGGGGTCGAAGTACTTTTGCGATAATAATAAAAACACGTGAATTGGATCTTAAACCTGCGATGAATGACAAATATCATTCGCGATGAGTATTTGATGTGATGACACCAAATAAATTTTTCATACCAAAACATTTACTATTACAAATAGTTCGGTTTCCAATAAGTACGGCTTTTCCCTTAATATTTAAGAAATACTAATACAGAACACTTATTTTTCTTTTGAAATAATTTTTCGAATTTTTTTTCTGCCTGTATCACTGAATCTATTTCAACAATCGTTTTAAAGACAATTAGAACACGTAACTGCTCGTAAAATTTCTATAGTAAATAAAGTATAATTAAAATGATTTTAATGTTAGAAATTAGTCTATTACTTACTCAAGAATACTTTGCACAGCACAAGTAACCAATAAGAGAATCAAGGACACATAGGTAACGCCCCGAACACATCAACTGGTGAAGATTATTTCGCGCAAAACACACTGTAACAACTTGAAAAGTACAAAATAATCCAACGTGTATGGGTCGGTTGAAAGGTAAAGAGAATCCAATTAAAAACTTTTTCTTATTTAATTATGTCTTTTATTCCAAATGTATCCAAAAGAAAAGAGCGTTGAACAAGCTTTTCGTTTCACACATTCACGATTTGAAATTACAACGATTTGTTTAGAACATGACGTGAAGCAAGTTGTAAATGAGTTGAAGGTAAAAAAATTGCCAGAGACACGCCGTAAAGTAGGGTTACAGGAAAGTAAAAAGTTACGTTGGGTCGCCAAACGCTCTTTTCAATGTCTCAACAGGTCGCCAATATCCGGTAAAGTGGCCAGGTTTTGCACCTGCGCTACTAAAAACAGATTATATTAGTATTAAAATTATTAAAAAGCAGAGAAAGAGAGAGAGGTAAATACAGAGTTGAGAAAAGCACAAAAAGACTTCCGGAAATTAATTTATGTGTATTCGATAAAAAACTATTGCCTCATCACAGAAGAGTTCAATAAATTAACTGTTGTCTGTTAATGTATTTCTGTACATTTAAGATAAAAAAAATACTATACACACACGCATACAAAAAAATCAAGCATGATGAAAGTAAAATTTCATTTGGGCTTCAATTTTAAAAAAAGACAGAATTTAGCTTAGATTTAGTGATTCGAATTAATCAAAATATAGTTTATTTAAATGATGTGAACAAATTATTGAACAAGATTGTTTTCACTCGATTGATTGATTGAATATTAACGTCGCACTGTTCAACTACACGAGGGCTTTTGGCGACGCCCTTTTGAACCATGGTCAAGTGACGTGGACGACACCTGAGCTGGCACCCCCTCTCCTAACTACCACACCACACCAACGGGAGGACGTTTCAGCTCTCGACAGATTTAACGTGCATCGCTTCCCTACACGGTGGGTCTTTAGTGGTACTGGGCTCGAACTCGTGATAAGGCAAGCCACGATACCACTCGGCTACCGCGGCCACTTGTTTTCACTCAAGCAGATATCACAAAACGTAAAAATAAAAAAATCTTTCTTTTCTTGTCCTTTCACTAAACTAAACTTGTTAGTATACTATTAAGCACTACTTCGAAAAGCGATAGATGTGTGTACTTTTTATTCAATACATTTATTTACAGCTGTTGTTTTAAGTAGTATAAAATTTATTTTCCTTCTAATTATCACTTTTTTACTTATTTTTTTTCCCAAGAAGTATTTTAAAAGACATTTTCTTTCAAAAAGCTTTCAATTCTAGCTTTTTCATATATTGTACTTGAGAATATTATCAGATTTTTATAGTTCTTACATTTCTTGTAACTGGGACGTCTGCGAGAAGGAAAAATGAACCTTTTTCACACCAAATTTAAATGGTACTCACTTACTTAAATTAAAAGCAACGGAAGTAAAATTTTTAAGTTGAATTATCTGTACATGTATGCACCTGTTAATGTAAAAAAAATTCCATTTTAACTTACAATTAAATCTGTGTAGAAGCAAAAAACAATCAACAACTATTTTTTTTATTTTCGAGACATGTTCTTACTTTTAGGTACACTTTGCATAAAACCTACTGCATATATAGCTATAAAATTTTGCAGAGTTTTTGCAAATATAACAATCAATAAAATAAATGAAATGAAATTTTAAAAATTTAATTTATAAAAAGTTAAGAATTTTTTTTAATTTAGTGATTCAAATTTCTGTTAAATTTTACGCAGAAATTGTGCTAGATCTAAAATTTGTGAATGTTTATTTGAAAACGAATTCATTCACTTTTTTGAAAATTTGTGTATCTTATAATATACAAAATATCAGCAATATAGTTAAAGTAGATTTTGAGAAAAGTGTACCGGAATGAACAAAAAATGCATTCTGAGAAAATCACAAATAAAGATATTTCCATCAATGATTTGTAAAATAATATTTTTTAATGTAATATAAAGTCATACCATAATTAATTGGATTATTTTGCATCATTTCTCAGTTTGAAAATTCTAAGTTTAAAATTCTAGATTATTTAGAAGTCTTTTTAATTAATCTTTACTTCATCAACACGTGTTGTCAACGATTCACACCTTCTTCCGTTTAAAATACCAAACATTTATGTCTATAAGTTTTAGTATTTTTACTTTACTTTGAACATCATGATTACAGGATATTACAGAATTCTTTATACATATTTTTTATTGTTATATAAATATACAAAGAAAATGTCTTTGATTAATTTAAAAAGTTAATTTAATGTCTTATTTAAATGGAACTCTGTTTTTAAAAATTTTTACAAAATAATCTGTATTTTTACTCAAACATATGAATATTTATTTTAAAGTAAAACCAATAGTTATAAACATATAGAGATATTCATGAGTATTCAAATGTTAACAATAAGCAGTTAGGAAAAACGAAATGTCGTTTTACAAGCTGTGCACTTAATTTAGATTAATCCTGAAGATCCACTTTGTACTAAATACAATTAATTTATAAGATTGTTAGACATTTAAAAAAAATCGGATCCAAATTTTTATGATCTCCTTGTGTTGTTTTTCCAATCCCGTTCCATGATCTCAATGAAAGTAAGCACACCGATTCGAACCCGATCTTTTGAGTTTCGTGATTTGAGGTTGGCAGCAACTGCCATGCAAATCGAGCTAGTATTTAAACTCGGCTCATGTTAGTTTTCAAAAAGGAAGGAGAAACGGAAATATAAGAAGTATGTGAGTGGTTTAACTCTTAGTGGGAGAGAACAACTGGTTGGCAATGCAACTGCAGGTTGCATCACCATTTTAGATTAGAAATTAATTTTACAATATTAGAAGACGGTTCGAATCGGATGTTTCTGGTAATGTTGCTTTTTGAACTTATTGTTTTTATCGCTCCAGTAACGAGCAGAGTGACTTTATGATTGATTATTAAAGGCCAATTTTAAGAAACTGTTTTTCGTCTTCATGCCTCCTCGACACATAAATTTCACTGCTAGCTTTGCAAAATTTAAATAAGCTTACCAATAAGTGTAACAAATTTGGTTATGGGCCCAGGCCATGTACTGTGTCGAGGCAGGCTAAGCAGTTGAACCAGGCCATGAACTTTGTCTATTTAAATACTGTTCCAGTCTAGAACTTTTTTTTATGAACTCTGTTGCTAGTACGCTAAATCGAGTAACAGGTATGGAGTTTAACAACCAGATATCAGTGTTGACTCCAAATAACTGGAACACGTGGAAGCATGATATGCAAGTACTCTTAATGCATTATGGTTGCTGGCAGTTTATAATACAGACCAAGACAGAGCAACCTGATGAAGAGGCAACATACCAGGAAAAATTAAATCTACAACTTCGTAAGGATAGATGTTATACGTTGATCTATACTAACATCAGTTCAGATTTGAAAAATCTGATAACGGAAACAACTGACGGAGTAGTGGCATGGAAGATATTAAAAGATCACTTCGAACCAGTCACAAGAGCAAGGGTAATTCAACTATTAGATCAATTTTTTGGAACAAAATACCAACCAGGGGAAGATGTTGGAATCTTCATATCTCGTGTAAAGACAGCGGCAACCAGACTACAAGAAGCGGGTCATAAATTGGACGACCTGTACATAGGATTTCAATTAATAAGGTGGCTTCCTCAGGAATTCCAGTCTACCGTGCAACAAATCTACAGATGGAAAGAAGAGGACTTCAGAGTTGTCAAAATTGAAGCAGAGCTGATATTAGAAGCCAATCGTCTTCAGTTGATGAAACAAGATTTGGAGAAAGCGGAGAATGCTTACTTGAGCAGTTTCACTACGAAGAAGTCGAAGACGTTACCTGGTGCTACGGCTGCAGCTCATGGAGATCCAAATGGCAAGAATGATTACCAAAAGAAAGGTGGTAAGGTATTTAACTGTAAAACTATTAAAAATGTTAAACAATCTATTAAGACTATAGGCCCGTGTTATGTATGTAATAAGTACGGACATCTTAAAGTAAACTGTAAAGAGAAAAAGTCTCTACAAAAATCTCCTTCAAATGTAAATGAAACTTTTAACACAGAGTTTAATATAAATTTAAGATTTTGTGAAGCTGAATGTAGTCTTTTAGAACTAGATAAACAACTCGTAACTAGTTGTATCTTATTTGAGGAAAACTCTGATAAAAGTGTTTGGGTAATAGATACTGCTGCCACGAGTCATTTTTGTAATGACAAGAGTTTATTTCTAGATCTTAAACCGATAACTAACATGAAAATGTCGTTAGCAACGGGGGATAAAAGTTGTCCCGTAGAAGGAATCGGTACACTTAGATTTCGGGTAAAATATAAAGGGAGTTTTCATGAAATAACTTTGACTGATGTATTATTTAATCCTAAGTTGAGGAGAAATTTATTATCCGGTTCCAGATTAGAAAGTAAAGGTGCGCATTTTGTGGGTACTAAAGGTAAAATTAATGTTTTTAATAAAGACTGGATAAAATTGTTCTCGGCGACACGCCATGAAAATTTTTTTTTTAAGCCGGATCATTATATTATACCAAAGAGTAAAGAAATTAGTTTTTTTAGTGATATAACCCCTAAAACAAAAAAAAAGGATCAATAGAAATATGGCATCAACGCTTTTGTCATGTTAATAACGATTACTTGGTAAAAACTAGTAAAAATGATAGTGTAAAAGGTCTCCCACGCTTAACTGATAATGGTAAGACTCATTGTATACCGTGTAAATTAGCAAAGTCCAAGAGAGTTTCATTCAAAAAGACGGGGGCCGTAAGATCAAAACGCCCATTGGAATTGTTGCATATGGACCTCTGTGGTCCAATGCCAACTGAAAGCCAAGGCGGTAATAAATATTTCTTGAGTATAATTGACGATTATTCAAGAAAGGTGACTGTATTTCCCATCCGAAATAAATCTGACGTATTTCATACGTTTATAAGATTTCAGAAACGAGCAGAACGTTTTCTAAGTAAAAGGTAATAGCAGTTAGAACTGATGGCGGACTAGAATTTTGTAATAAAGATATGGATAATTTCTTGACAGAACTGGGTATAAAACATGAGGTAACAAATTCATATACGCCAGAAATGAATGGGGTCGCGGAGAGATTCAATTTAACCGCTCTAGATGGCATTAAAACATTGCGTAAGTCTAGTGAAGTTCCCCATAAGTTTTGGGGAGAAGCATTACTTTGTTTCACTTATGCGTGGAATCGAATTTGTCACAAAGACAGTAACAAAACGCCTTTCGAAAAATATTCAGGTAGAAAACCATCGGTATTGCATCTAAAACCTTTTGGATGTTTGGCATACGCTGGTGTGCCAAAACAAATTAGAAAAAAAAAAAATTCGATATGCGTGCGAAAATGGGAATTATGATGGGATACGCACAACGTACTAAGGGTTATAGAATATGGTTAATAGATGAAAATAAATTAGTCGAGACTATTAATGTAAGATTCGATGAAAATAAGAGGGGAATTAATTTTAGACAAAAAGTTAATTGTAACCTTGGATATAATTCAAACCTTCCTGATTATTATGATGATGAGGATGATTCTGATAGAGTAAAAGATTCATTAACGAGTCGTTTAGTTTCAAAGACAAGTACGGAAACGCCCTCAACATCTGAAAAACCAGATGTATCTTCCGATAATCATAACTTGATCCCATGTACAGAAGTGGATTCGAAATAGTAGTAGTAGGAAAGTAACTGGATCTAACGTATATTATAGTATAGAAGGGGAAGCAACCCGATTGAAATCTTTTAACGAAATAGAGAGATACTGTAAGAGGCATAATATTGAGTATGATCCTAGTTTATTTAATTTTAGAAAAGATAATACCGAATCCCAGGGATTTTCAGACTTGTCAGAGCAACAAGAAGCTCTTATGGTTGAAGTAACTATTCCTAATTGTTACAAACAGGCGATAAGATCCAGAGACGCAACTAAATGGCATGATGCAATGGATAAAGAAATTAACGTAATGAAGGAACGTAAAGTTTGGGATTTAGTTGATCATCCGGATAATATAAAAATTTTAGAAAACCGTTGGGTTTATACCATTAAATATGATGAAAATAATAAAATTGTTAGATACAAGGCCCGCTTAGTTGCGCGAGGTAACACACAATTACGAGGTGAGTCATTTGACGAGGTATTTCAAGAATACCAATTAGAACTTTCAAAAGTTAAATCATTAAAACTAAGATGTTATTCAGACTCGGATTTTGCTACAAATAGGAATGATCGAGTGTCGATGGGAGGGTTCATAACTTTTATAGGCGAAACTCCAATTTCATAGCGAACTTTCAAGCAAAAATCCGTTAGTCTGTTGACCATGGAAGCTGAGTATGTTAGTTTAACAGAAGCAGCTAAGGAATTCATTTGGCTAAAGAATGTAATTGATAATAAAAGTTTAAATTTGGAATTAAGTGAAAAATGTAATGTTTTGTGATAATCAAGCTGCTATAAGTTTTTCAAAGTCACCAGTAGAAAATTATAGAACAACACATATCGATGTTCGTTATCATTTTCTAAGGAATTTGATATACGACAAGGTTTTCCAAATTAAATATATAGGTACCAAAAATAATTTGGCGGACATTTTTACCAAACCCATGGTAAAGGAAAAATTGTTAGAATTTTGTAGAAAATTATTTCTTTTTAGAGAATAAGACTTTGTTTCTTTAAGATTAAAATATTAGTTTGTTTATTACAATAAAGATTGTGAATAAAATGTATTTTTTTGTGTTAAATTGTATAACATGTGATTATAGATTAAAATTAGTTTACTGATTTGTAAGAGATAATGGTGCGAGATTGGAAAAAGGGGGCCGATTGTTAGACATTTAAAAAAATCGGATCCAAATTTTTATGATCTCCTTGTGTTGTTTTTCCAATCCCGTTCCATGATCTCAATGAAAGTAAGCACACCGATTCGAACCCGATCTTTTGAGTTTCGTGATTTGAGGTTGGCAGCAACTGCCATGCAAATCGAGCTAGTATTTAAACTCGGCTCATGTTAGTTTTCAAAAAGGAAGGAGAAACGGAAATATAAGAAGTATGTGAGTGGTTTAACTCTTAGTGGGAGAGAACAACTGGTTGGCAATGCAACTGCAGGTTGCATCACCATTTTAGATTAGAAATTAATTTTACAATATTAGAAGACGGTTCGAATCGGATGTTTCTGGTAATGTTGCTTTTTGAACTTATTGTTTTTATCGCTCCAGTAACGAGCAGAGTGACTTTATGATTGATTATTAAAGGCCAATTTTAAGAAACTGTTTTTCGTCTTCATGCCTCCTCGACACATAAATTTCACTGCTAGCTTTGCAAAATTTAAATTAGCTTACCAATAAGTGTAACAAATTTATAATTTAAGAACTACACTGAGTATTTATTAACGTAAAACTAAACATAATTAACATTTCAAAAACAATTTTTTTTAAAAAATTTTGTAACTATTTAAACTTTTTGTAATTTTTGCAGGAAAAATGTAGAATTTTCAATAAATTTGAACATATAATACAGAAAACATACATTCTTTGTATAGAAAAATTAGTTTTTTACGATACATATTATATACAAAGTGGATTTTGAAGAAAGAGTACCTTAATCATACTTACATCACATTTGCTTACAATTTTAAAAATCAATTTTCTATCGTTCTATTTATCGCATTTTCATAAATAATGCATCTATGGATGCAGAAAAGAACCCTCTATTTTTTAAAAGTAAAATTTAAAAAAAGAAAACGTGTATCAGTGTGAACACGCGTTAGAAGTTAACTTCTTTGGCTTACATGTATTGAATTGTATAATAAAGTTTTATTTTTTGAAGTAATCTTATATATAATTAACAAATTTATTATCATTATTATTTCAAACTGTATTTGAAAAAAATAATTAGAATGGAAAAAGTATGAGTATAGACAAAATTTTCATTTTCAATACATAATACTAAAAAAAAATTTATTGTATGTATTTTGAGAAAAGTATCATCATTATTAGTCTATTTCCATTATGCTTATGGGTGCTTCAGTACATACTTTTGTTATCAAAGGCTTGTGGTAACTAAAGTAAGAAATGTAGGTTTTGCACTCGATATCGCTTAAGTATTTCGAAAAGACTACATCAATCGTAATATTTGATTTTGTCGGTGATATTATTCTGTTGTTTTGTAGAGATAAGGTGAAATTGTCTTTTAAAAATTCAATCAATTGTAAAGATTTGTCTAAAGCAAAATTGACATTAAAATCTCCACTTAAATCTTAGGTATTTTATCATAATTTTTATTAATTAAAGCAGAACCTCTTGATGTGTACGGTAATAATGATCGATGAAGGAATTCGATAATGTCATCCAACTTTTTGTTCGGAGTAATATATGCTGCTACAATTATAATTTTTTGTCCATTTCGATTGAAAATTTAGTAAACACAATCTTTTATTGCCAAACTATTGCAAGAAATGTTGTGTTGCCACTAAATTTTAAAACAATAGATTGTTTGCATTATTTCCGTAAAAGAATTTTAAAACACACTGTATATTCAACAAACTCACCTTAAACTAATTTTTGACAGATTTTGAACCATTCAAATGCCTACTTCGGGTAGATTCAAGACTCACTTCCGATTTGTTTTTAATTCATACAATTGATTATAATTTGACTTCTAGGTAACGTAAAAACAAAACAAAGTATATATCGCAAAGCTAAAAGAGGAAAGGCTTGTTAAAGCTGCTGTTGAATGAGGAGAGGGGGGTGCTAGCTCAGAGCTAATAGACAAAAAACACAAAAGAAATTTTAAAAGCCGTAATTTTTAATCTATTTTTTCAATCTTTGAACAGATTACGGATAATACTATTCTACATATGGAAAAAAAGTTTCGTTAGATTATTTTTATAAACAATGAAGTTATTAAATATTTAATTAAAATTTTGAGTATTTTTTGAAAAATCGCAAGAAAAAAAGATTTCGACATTTTTTTTTTTTTATGGCTGATTCTAAAAGAGAAAAGCATGAACTTGTTTAGAATAAAATATCAATTCATTAACTCGAAAGGAAACTTAAAAGGAATAATTTAGAAACCATTTTTATAAAAGCGCATCAATTTTGACTCGTTTAAAAAAAAAATCGTAAAAAATGGAAAATATTATTTTGTTAAAAAATATATACCATATCATAGCGAAAAAAAATGATCTTTACGATTCTGTAATTATTTTTTGTCTGAGATAGATAGTATGAATTAGATGGCGTTTTTTTTAAAACGGGGGGGGGGGGATTCGGAACTTGATTCATTTCTACCTTACGTTCATCGCTAACCATGACTGGTAACGTGGAACGCGTAACAGAAATTTCTCCCTACCGTGCCATAAGAAGTTAACTTCACAAAAATGCAAAAGTTAAAACGGTTTCACGTCCCAGTTACCTTAACTATTTTTTCTACCTTCTTCCAACGAACTTCCACTGGCGTAGCTAGCCCTGAACAGGCCCTGTATCAAAAATTCTTGTGGCGCCCCTTTTTGGGAACCCTTAATGTTTCCCCATTTTTTGCTAACATATGTTGGGTCCCCTGTAGTTCGGGGGCCCCGTATCATTGATACGGCGGTAGCTACGCCCCTGGTTATACCAATGATGTAACGGATGCAATCAGTTCAGAATTCTGAATTCATCGAACTCTTCTCAAATCCAATATGTTTCCTTTAAAAATAGATGGATGACTGTTCAATGCTTAATAGCCTGCTGACTTGCAGCTGAGGGTTCGTGACGGGAGAGAGATTATTCTTCAATTCAAACCTCACGTCGTCGTGTAGGATAGGTACACTTTAAGGTATCCGACTACGTTCGGAACCGTGATTTTAAAAAAGCGTATAAATGGATAATATTTATGATATTTAGTGTCACTTAGATTATAAAACGTATATAGAATTATGTTTTAAGAATAGTATTACAATAAAAAATTATTTGAATGCAATATTTTGACAAAAAATGAACATAGTATGACCCATTTTCAAAATATTCTCCTTTTATGAAAAACGATTCTATTAAAATAATATTTTACCTATATATAGCTCAGACCTCTCTACAGAGGCTCAACTAGAAATTTGAAATATATAACTTAGAAGTGGGTTTATTCATATTTTACGATAACAGAGGGGAGCAATTTTAAGGGGGAAAAAACGCCGATAATAATTCAATGGGTGGTAACTCTGAAAATAAAGTGAATTTTTCAAAAATCCTAGTTCAGACACTCTGGAGAAGTCTTTACTTTATATAAGCGAAATATTTTTTATTATTTTAGAAGCATTTTTTTAAAAAAGAACATTTTGTGTGAAAAAAAGGTTATTCTAAGTTAATTTTTTGCCAAAATATTATATTTAAATAATTTTTTTTTTTTTTTGTCAAACTGGCCTTAAGACAATTTTATAGAGGTATTCTAATCTAAGTGACACTAAATATCATGAAAATTATCCATTTATGCGCTTTTTTAAAATCACGGTTCCGAACGTAGTCGGATACCTTAAGCGCAATTTGAAAGTCTTCAACAGATGTGAGATACTAGCTGTCCTCTGAGGATGGTTTCAATTATGATTCTTTAGCTTATTCGGCTTGTTATCCGACCGCGCCTGTCTTAAGGTGTGAGCCCACTGGGCCTCGGCCGCCTCGCTTCGTTCTCGGACTCAACCTTAATAAGATCATAATTCGAATAATTTCAACTGCAGTGCCGATTTCACCTCATTTCGGGCCCTGGGTGCAGAAGGTCTACACAGGCTCCCTTGGCACCGGAGGATCGAAATTTATAACCAGAAAATCTGGTTAGGTTCAGCTTATCCGGGCCCCTGAGCGCCCACAGGATAAATCGGCACTGGTCAACGGTCAGATGATTTTTCCGGTTGTATTCTTCGAGTAACTGATAATTTCAGACGATATGTCGACAGGTTACTTGGGATGACCGTCAGCCACGTACAGTCCTAGGCCTACCACCACGCACCCTCATTACTCATCCGGTCAAAAGGCGGCGGTCGATCGAGCCGGTTTGTGCGATTGTAAGTTATGCACATTTATTTGTTTCGGGTTATTGTTTATACGAGTATTTCACTGTGTAGGCTATGTATTGTCTACTTTTAAGAGTCATAGGTGGGTCCCACTTTTTTGTGTAGGATCCCAGGGCTTATTTTTGAGTAGGGGCCCAGGGCCTCAAGATGTCTTAAGACGTTTCTGTATGTAACACTCTAGAGGAATATTTATTGAACAAATATATCCTTCAAAAAGTAAGAAAAGCAAAAAATGATGGAAAAAAATAATAGCTGATGCCTCATCCGCCACAAGGAATCCTATTGACTAGAAGGCCGAATTCTTTTGTTCGCCAAGGCCAGACTCTACCGCTGAATATAGTCTTTCGAAAAAAAATTCTGTCGTCAACCGGAATCGATCTCAGCGTTGGTTCTTGTCATGGAACGAAAGATAATGTCAGTCTACGAAAAGAAAATTATTTTTTCAGAAGGAGTTATGAAGTCTTCACCACAAGGGGGCGAGAAAATTTTCGGATTATCTTTCAAAAAGTTAAGTCTTCTTGTGAACAGAAAGGGGGTAGATGGTCATTTCAGTCCAAAAAAAGGGGGAGGAATGTTATGTGTGATTCAGTTTTTATTTATTTTTTGTATATGTGTGTTCTTAAGAATTCCTTTAGATTGCAATGCCTTCTGAAAATTTGGGTGAAAAATTTCCATTTTTTGTTACAAATGTCGCTGTGTACTCAAAGACGGATGAAGTGTGCGAACACTAAGGCCTGTAGACATTTTAGGGGCCTCTTCCAGTCCTCGCTCACAAACTCTTACATGTCCGAATATTTTACAAAAAGCTTAACTTTGGAAGGATCAAAATATCTCAGTTTAATAAGCCCAGTGGATGAAGCAGTATTGCCTTTTCTTGTTTCATTTTATGAATTAAGATTTAAAAGAGGCATTTTTTCATAACTGACAACTCTGGGTTCTCTATTCATAATCTCTGAAAAGAGAATCCGTTCTTTTTAAGAATATAAGTCTAAAAAAACTGCTTTCGATCATGATTACAAAAAGAAAGAAAGAAAGAAATCCTGTCAAAAGCTTTTTATTGCTGCTGCCATAATGAGACTGCGAAACATCGTCTCTTTTCATAACCGAGTAAGATGCGTGATTGAGAGAACAAAACTACTAGGGGAATGAAAAAGTTACAGCATCAATAAAATGCAACTTTAAAACCTCGTAAAACCATGCCACCGTAAAAGTGAAATGAAACTGAAAAATAATTTTGAAGCCTTTTCTTCTTCATTATTTTTGTTTAAAGCAATCAAAATAACAAAACACAGTAACAAATACTTTTTTTAAGAATAGAATGAATCCTTTCAGATAGGGAAAAATATTTGTTAAATTTGTATTTAGTAAAATTTATGAATCAAATTTATATACATGTGTTAAAATGGTATTGTCAACTGTAAACGTGTCATTTTCCACATGATATTTATACCTAATTGATCAATTACATGCACAAATTACAAATACTGATGAATCATGCAAATTTTGTTTTGGTATAAAATTATTTAATGAAAAAAAAACATATTTTAGAAAGAAATTGTAGAAAATCGTAAGATAATTGGTCCAAAATGGGAATGCTAAAGCATTGGTCTTCAAACATTTTTGACTCACGGAACCCTTAGAATTAAAAAGTGTTCTGGGAGAGCCCCATTCTTTCTCTCTTTCTTTTACGAGAATATATCATGAAATAATATTTAAAATAGAGAAACATATTATAGGTACTTAATGTAAAGACAAATAAAAAGAAAAACGTTGTATTTGTTATCAAAATTTTTTTTTAGTATAATGTTTAATTTATTCATTCATAATATTAATATGTGCTCCAGATATCACCTACACATACATCATAACTAGTAACTGGGGGATACGTACTTGCATTTTTTTACACAAATTATCAAAGTCTAGGTCTGTTGAATTTATCTACAGTCACATATCCTAATCTGCGTTTAAAAAAGAGAAAGTTTTATACTTTTTTGAACCACATAAACCTTTGTCACTTAAATCCACTATTCTGAATGGCATTAAAATGTTTATAGCTGTGGGAGAAATCATGTGTATTCTGCATGAATTTGCAAGCTAAAATTTAGGATCTGTTCTTACTAAAATTTAGATTTTAGAGGGCATTTATTCCATGTGATTTTTTAACCAAAAATTAAGATTTTCTCATTCCTATCTGTATTTTAACACAGAATCTGTTAATAGTTCAACCTTATTATATCAGTAATAAATCCTGATTTTTATTGGAGAAATGAATTGGATTTTCAATCCAGTCCGTAAAAAACGTGAATCCAATTTTCCCATGCATTTATAATTTTCTTTGTGATTTTTTATTTTGACTCGTGGAACCCTCGGGTTCCGTGAAATAGAGTTTGAAGACCACTGGTCTAAAGCAAGGCAAGACTGGTCCAGTGTGTGCGTGTGTTTGACGCGTGATTCCTAATATCTACAAAAGGAAGTGTCATTTACGATATTTTAAAATTCGATTTAAATATCAGGGCTGTGTTCACCTATTTCTTTTCTTTTCTTTTCTCCATTGTTAAATCTGTTTTCACCGAATGTAGGAGAGCCTGCACTAAACATTTTCAGACGGAAAAATAACTCAATTTTTATAAAAATTTGCAAGAGTGTAATTCCTGCATTGGTCTATAACAATTTTTCCCCAAAAAAATTTCAAATATTTTTTCAAACTCAAAGTAAAAACAATTCAAAATATTCCTCAAATAATTAATTTTTTCGTTTCAGCATATAAAGGGACGATTCATTCAGATTCACGGCATAGGAGACAATTTGAGAGAGACACATTTCAAACTACCCAAAAGGATCAACTCAAAGAAATGATAACGTTTTCTGCTTTGTCTGTAGGAACTAGAATGCAGTATCGATCTTGCACAACATTTCTATTTGAAAAAATATCCAAAGTTTGCATCCCATTCTTTAGCATTGAAGAAATCTGCTAGAAACATTAACTTTACGGAATATGCTAGGGATCGCAAAAATCTATTCACTAAAATAGTTACCTACTTACCCAAGATACTCACGGGCCTTTGTTCCGTTTTTCATTTCCTACTCTGTTAGTTCACTCTCTCCCAAATTTTTAATGGTTAATAAAATACTTTTTATTCCCCGTTCAAGTTTTTTAAACTTGTAGTGGATGACACTTGATGTTTTCACATGCTTGATTCTGTGTTATTTCTGACGAAGTTCAAACTAGCTGCAACAGATGGCACCTGTAGGTTTTTCTAACGAAAATTCTTGGCATTCTTTTTTAACCACTAAGTTCAAATACATTCTTTGAAACTTGGATGACACTTCGTGTAAAAAGTTTTTTCAAATATTAATTGATTAATTAAATTTAATTAACTAAAATAAAAAAAATGTTCGTTGTTCACCTAAGTAGGAATTGACTTAAATTATATTTCTTGTTATGCACACATCATTTTCACTCTCGAGAGATATTTCTTAAAGGCCTTTTTATACTTCAGGTTAAGATTGCAATTTCGATTATAAATCCTTAATAAACCTTTTAGAAGCAGTGACTTCAAATTCTATTCAAACTGTACTCGTTTTGCCTTACAAGCAATATTTTTACAGAGATTAAAATTCAGTTCAGTTGCATTTCTGAGTCAAAGCACAATTAGTCATTTTTTAATTGAAAAAGTAAATACAAAGGGAAAAATCAGTTAAAGGCATTCAACTGCGGGACACACTCTATCCAAAACAGAAAGATCTAATGTTTGCAATCAGCATCGCTAATCGGTAATTTCCAGTGAGAAGAACAAATTGAAGCACTCTCTCTCTCTCTCGCTTCTACCTCATCTTTTTTATTATTTGTTTAACACCCTTTTATACGCTTCACTTGTATGAATCTTTGAATTCAATTTTTACCTACTTTAAAAAGTCAAATTAATTCGAAATTTTGCTCATTTGTCCAGGACCGATGACAATACAATAATTTAATAATTTTGTTCCATTCTGATCAGGATCATCAGGATTAACGATTTCACATTTCAAGATTTGGTGACTAAAATATTAAGTTACACAACTTAGTTCGATTAACTAAAAAAGGGTGTTTAGAGTTGTTTTTTTCTTTAGTTTTTCATTCGACAAACAATATTAACTCTGAAATGTATCCACGAAAGTCGAGAGGTCACTGCCGCGTGCTTGCTTGCTGTTGAATTTTGATGACCTTCGATCCAATTATAATCCCACTAAAGATCCAGAATGTCAAAGATATCTGTTGAATCGAAGTCCTAACGTTGGCGTGGTGTGGAAATTTAAAGAGTGAACTAACAAAGAGTGTGTCGTCCTCATCACACTCGCCGATGGTTCAGAATTATGAGGTCGTGTTATTTCAAAGTGCATTGTTTATAAACAGTCCGTTTCAAATATGTAGGGGACTTCTAAAAGATCAACACAATACAGCATTAGCCTAATTTATTTGTTGTTCATTTAATTTATTTCAATAAAATACAATTAGCAGGTGCTTTACCGGATATTTACAACTCTATCAATTGCTTCTATTAATTTATATGTATAAATTGATCAAACTCAACTAAATTAATTACACCTATAAAGACCATGATTTTAAATAGTTTCTTTGCCATAAGAGATTACTAGAATAATTTGTTAAATTTTAATCATATTTTAAAAGTAGGTATGGCAAAGATATAACAAAAGCTATAATGGGATGCAAATAAATTTTAGCACAACTTTTTTTAAATTTGTATATCAAAAACGAATATAATATTTTTACTAGTAAAAATTTCAAAACAAAATAAAGATTTAAATCGAATCAAGTTAAAAGAATAACTTTTTCTCTGTTTTGAATTCCGCTCCAGTGCCGGTTTATCCATTGGGCGCCCAGGGGCCCGGATAAGCTGGACTTGACCAGATTTTCTGGTTATAAATTTCGAACCACCAGTGTTAAAGGGGCCTGTAGATCTTTGGCATCCAAGGCCTGAAAAGAGCTGTTTAAATCGGAACTGAAAAATTTAAAAATTCCGTGTTAAATTTTTATGCACTGAAAAATTGTTTGCAACCCGCCAAAGAGCGATCAACAGATTATTGTTGATACCCGCCAGTTATGAATGCACTTGTCTTACAGCTTGGCTTACCTTTCGTAACTGGAATGCGTTTGGAGTAGTCTACTTAGTTTCGGGTGAGAAGGTGGTTTCGCTTCGGGTGGGAGGAAGAGGGAAATTCCGAACGAAGAAAAACACAGATCTCTTTCGGAATAACCGAGGGGGAAAAAAGAAAAGTACTGGGCAAACAAAAATCAGCTGAATCAAGAAGTGGAACAAAAATATGATCGTAGCTGCATGATCAAATTTTCTTTTTTCGATGAATTGCGTAAAGTAAAATAATAGGGCTCGGCCGGGATTTGAACCCGGGACCTCTCGCACCCAAAGCGAGAATCATACCCCTAGACCACCGAGCCACGGTAAACTTTTCTTTCAAAGAAATTAGAAATTTTAAATTTAAATGGATTTTAAAAAGGGTTAGTATTGAAATATTTAAAGAACATTTACTGAAATAGAAAGAGTTGAGGATGTGTGTGTGTGCACAAAAGTTTTTTAAGTAGTATTTTAACTATCAAAATTGAAGCTAGTAGATTGTGCTTTCAAAGTTATTCGACTTTAAATATTCTGATACTTATAAACACGGTTTCCTTTATATATATCGTATTGCTTTATTGAATAACTCTCATAACATACTATTTCGCAGGCTTGTTTCTGAGTTTTATAATGTATTGCAGTGTTTCTCAAAGTGTGGGGGCGCGATGACCCTACAAGGGGGGCGCGAGCGTATCGAAAATTTAAAGGTTTTTTTTTATAAAAAATAACTGGAAAGAGAAGTAAAACAAAATGCTTTCTTCCATAATAAAAAAATACACACAACAACACACTGACAAAATTTATATTTATTATCTGGCTTTTTTCCGTCATCAAATAGCTATCTTTGATAACAAAACCAAATTAAAGAGAAAAAAAACATTTTGTTTTATTTGCTGTTTTTCCTCAATGAGAGATTTTTTTATTACGTTTTAACATAAAATATTACTCGTTAAAAGAAAAAACGAAACCCAGACCCTGAGAAAAATTCTAAGATAAACAATTCACCACTGTAATTATTATTGAAATACTGTACATTAGTTGTAGAAAAAGAAAAGGAAGTCATGATTCACTTTTCAGCCAGGCTGCATAGTACGTTTGCTAATCATTTGATTGACCTTCAATCTTATGGTATGGTTATTATCAATATTAGTTCCCTCCCATCTTTTATGCGTTTGCTTTTCGCTTAGTTAAATTGTAAATAATTGAGTTTTGCGATATTTGGAAAAGAATTGATTGGTTTAACATTTCTGTAGGATAATGGAAAAGTGTCTGATTTGCGTCCTTTATTATGGTCTTGTACTTTTGAATCATTTTAGTTCAGTTTTATTGGATTTTTTCTCAAATCATCAAAGAATTTAATAGTCCTGGAAAGGAGGTAAGTATACTTTCTATAACTTAAAATATTCACTAGAATTCCGATTTGTATCGTGTACAGTAAAAATAATTCTAAACAAATGATTGGGGTGACTGAGTCCCCCCGCACTACCATTAATGTTAGTATCGAGTACGCGCCTGCTCCTGGGTTAAAACATTTTGAAGTCTTCTCGCTTTACAAGTTAAAAAGTAACACAATTATTCTTCATCGGAATTTTATATTCTTTTTCATAATTTAACATTAATTCTAAATGGTAATTGTGTGAGGTTTAAAATTACAGTTCTTTTAAACAGTTATTTACAATTATAGCATTTATCTAAAAAAATCATTTTACATTTTTGTATACAATGCCGTGCACACAGTTTTACTCTCCTTACAGTTCAGCTATTATATCAAGAATAATGTTTTATTTTTTTAAAAAATGAACTCGTGCGAAGAGTCGGTGTTTCAGCTAGTATACGTTTGATGTATCCGTACTGAAGAAGGTATTTTATAAATAATTTCTTATTACTGAATTTGGCCGCGGTAGCCGAGTGGTA
Source organism: Trichonephila clavipes (assembly GCA_019973935.1). Classification (NCBI taxonomy): domain Eukaryota; kingdom Metazoa; phylum Arthropoda; class Arachnida; order Araneae; family Nephilidae; genus Trichonephila; species Trichonephila clavipes. The sequence goes on from BMAU01021438.1 coordinate 347,963, forward strand.
TAGGTATCGGATCGTGGCTTGCCTTGTCACGAGTTCGAGCCTAGTACCACTAAAGACCCGCCATGTAGGGCAGCGATACATGTTAAATCTGTTGAGATTTGAAACGTTTTCCCGTTGGTGTGGTGTGGTAGTTAGGAGAGAAGGGTGCCAGCTCAGGTGTCATCCACGTCACTTGACCATGGGTCAAAATTACGTGGTCCGTCGTCAACAGCCCTCGTGCAGCTGAACAGTGCGCCGTTAATATTCCATCAATCAATCTTATTACTAAATTAAGAACAAGTTTAATAATTATTGGGGACTTCCACGAACTTTTCTTGTAGAGGAAAGTTTTTCAAAGGAAGGTTTTAATATCAGAAATTGACACTTAAAGAGTTATTTTTCTATATTTAGCTGAGATCTATATTTTGTCTTCAAGGCATCCACTGCAGAAAATCCGGTTTGAAAAAGGTAGGATGTTGAAAATGGTAATAGTATACGAAGTGCTTTTGTTTTCAGTACAGATAATTCCTTATCCACCTCTACCCCAAATTCAAAGAGCGATTTATTACAAAATTGCCTTTTAATTTTTCACTGGATGTGAAATCTATGAAGATTTCTTCTTCGGAAGTTGAGAGCCCTTCTGGAGTATCTTGAAATAGATCCCTAATCCACTCGTAACTTGCTACCAAGGTGTCCTCATCCAGAAAATATTTTTTTAAATTCTTTGCCAACATAGCTAAATGATTTTACATGTTTTAAAAACAACTTTCACATGTTGTTCTACAGATTTGTAAGTTTTAACACATATCGAGCTGGGGCTTTTTTTCAATCATTTACTTCAGTAGTGGTAAATCCAAAATTTAAGTATTTTGAGAAGATCGCCTTGATTTAATTTTCGAACCATGCTCGTTCGTCTGTGTACTTGTTGATTCTTTATTATGGTCGAATGTTTGCTTAAGACTTAAAAATGTATGTATGATATTGTTTTTAATATACTGCCGTAAATACTTAATTACCGTGAATTACAATTAACGTGGAAATTAAAAAAAATGTACATTCAAGCTAGATTCGGTAGCTATAGGAGTATCGAGTCGACCAAAACTGACTGGAATTGTACGAGGAAAAGCATTTTTACATGTTTTGCGCAGACGTCCGATAGGTTGCCCAGACTCACGCAAACGTACCCTATAATGCCAGATGTGATGGATATGATAGAGAGCGACATTGACTAGACTATTTTTCTAATGACATTTGTACTTTGAGAAATGAATGCTGAAGGAAATAAATCTTTAATTACATACATCATTTTGCGATCTGTTCCAATTTAAAAATTAGAGAAAGAAAAATAACATAATTCTAAGTAATATATATTTTAAGTAATTTTCTTAAAATATATATTACTTAAAAGTTACATATACACAAAATTTAATATACTTATCGTATTAATTTGTACGGTTTATAATTAAGATTGTATTGTAACTTTAGCGTCTCTCTCTCAAAGTGCATTTTTATTGCAGTAAATACATTATTGTTGTACAGGGGGGCGAGACAAAAATTATGATTGAAAATTGGGTCGCCAGTATTGAAAGTTTGAAAAACACTGCTTTTAATGTATGAGTGGTGCACAGAGTATTTTATGACTAATTAATTAATACTAAATTAAGAACAAGTTTAATAATTATTAGCTACTTCCATGGGCTTGTCTTACAGAGCAAAGTTTTTGAAAGAAGTTTTAAGATAAGAAATTGACCCTCTGAGTTCATTTTTTACATTTAGCTGATATCTATATTTTTTCTTCTAAGCAACCACCGCATTTTGTAATATGTTCCAATTTAAAAATCAGAGAAAGGAAAAATAACTTAGTAATTATCCTATTACTTAACTTTTTTTTGCTTAAAAGTAACATATGCAAAATTTAATACTTATGTCATGAATTTGTACGGTTTATAATAAATATTGTTGCTTTATCGTAAAAGTGCATTATTATTGCATTCAGTAAATTGTTAATGTATAAGGGGGTGCGCGATAAAAATTGTGATTGAAAAGGGGGGCACCAGTATTGAAAGTTTGAGAAGCACTGATGTATTGTTCTCGATACAGGGCCGGACCGTGACCTTCGGGGGGCCTGGGCTAACAATATGTGGGGGCCCCCTAAATAATTAAAATGTTTGCCATTTTCTTAAAAAAAAAATTTGTGCGGGAAAATTTAAAATATTGAAACTTAAGTTTTTATTTTTATTTTATACAATCTAAATACTTTATAAACAATCACATAATTTACCAAAAAACTTTTCTACACTTTTGTGTGGCAAATTCTTTTATTTGCTCATCCTATTTCAAGTCTTTGGTGAGATCAGTATTTATAGAAAGAAGTGATAAATAATTAAGGCTAGTATTTGTCATTGCTGTCCTATATTTGTTTTCTATGTAGGACATTTTAGAGAACGAACGCTCCGCTTAACAACTAGTAATAGGGAGTGTTAGAAAAATCTTTAAAATTGTACACAAATTTGGAAAAACGTCAACAAGTTTGTTTTCAAAAATTAAATTGAACATATCACTAAAAGTATAGGACTCTAGCTCAGTTTTTGTTTTCTTGTTGAATAAACTTTGAATTGAACACCTTCTGGTCTACGTCATCTGAATAGTAAGCAATAGCGCGTACACTCTTCAGGCCAACGTTCTTCTTACTTTGATCTTTCAAATCCATCAAAAATTTAAATTTCTTACTACATATTCTGCAGATATTTGGCTTCTTCTATTTAAATCAAGGACTAGATTATCTAACGCAACAATAAGCGTGTCCCTTTTAAATTTTTCGGTCCCATACACAGCTTTTTCTGTGGATTTATCTGCAAATTTTGAAATTTGTCGTCATCGCTATATTCTTGGCCACATCGCTATATTCTATTCATAATCTAGGACTTAATTTTTTGGCTGCGTCTTGATACTCCCCTTTAGTTTTTTATCTGACTCATATAGTACACTGCTTATAAACGTTTTTAATGACATAATTAACTTATTCCCTTCACAGATATTCAAACCGGGAGTCGTAATTCTTTGCTAATTGAATTAAATTTTTCTAAAATTTCTTCCCAAAATATAATTAAAATGGCAGTTTCAAGTTTTGTTAATTTATTAAATAAATTAATTATATATTACTGCCTTTTCACGAAAATCAATTTTCTCATTTTCATTGTCGCGACATATAAATGTGTCTTAAGAATATTCATGATATTACTGAAGGAGATTAGAACTCGGCACCTTCGACTCCGTAAGCACGCAACTTAACCACTACACTAAAATGATCATTTCTGTCAAGAGGCTGTTAATGGCTTAAATCAGTGTTTCTCAAACTGTGGGGCGCGCCCCCTGGGGGGGGCGCGAGCATATTGAAAATAAAAGGTTTTAAAAATAATTTTTTGGAATGAAATAAAACAGGATGCTTTCTGACATAATAAAAAATACACATTTACACTGATATATTTTATTTTTATCATCTGGTGATCATCAAAAATAAAAGATTCCACTTCAAACGCTCATTAGCCATCTTTGATCCTACAACCAAATTAAACAAATATTTTGTTTGCTTTGCGGTCAATATGAGAACGATGAGAGATTTTTTTTTTACGTTTCTTTTAACGATATCAAACAATGAGCGATTTTTTATTACGTTTCTTTCAACCTAAAATATTATTTTAGCTGACCTTCGAACTTATTGGTATGGTTATCTCCGTCTTTTTTTAGGGAAGTTGTAAATATATATAATATATTTCTGTTTCGTCTTTTTTCCATGTGAAAGAGTTTTATGATATATGGATAAGCATGAGTATTCTGAAACATATAATGCATAATGAAAAACGTTTTACACAATTATTTTTTAGAACATGCTACACTTTCCCCATGAACAATTTTGTAGTTTTGATTGCTGTGTTGTACGACTTATTATGGTTTATAAATGGAAATAAGCAGAATATTAAAAAAAATGGGCATCTGTGATCCCTATTAAAGGAAGTTGAAACTGATCACGCAATTGAAGAACCTACTGAAATAATGCATATTAATCAAGATAACTAACGTAAATATCAGAAAAGCTTGAGACATGAAACGTTTGAGTTGATTTGAGTTTAGCTGGAAAATAACGTTCCTGTGTTGTTAGCGAAAACTGTCTGTGATTTATGTCCTTTATTAAAATCATTATTTATTTGGAACATTTTCTTTAGTTTTATTGGATTTTTTCTTAAGTTTTCTAAGAAAAATTGAAATGTCCTTGAAAGTAGGTAAGTATATTTTCTCTTAATTAAATTATCACTGGAATTGTGATTTTTATAGTGTATAGTAAAAATAACTATAAAATAAATTATATTTTTAAAACAAACTAAAAAACACGCTTTTATAGTGAATCGAACTAAAAAGCCCAAAAAAGAAAAATATTACTTAAAAGTAAGATATACAAAATTTAATACTTATCTTGTTAATTTGTACGGTTTATAATTATGATCGTATTGTAGCTTTAGCGCCAAAGTGCATTATTATTGCATTCAGTACATTATTAATGTATAATGGGGGCGCGATAAAAATTGTGATTGAAAATTGGGTCGCCAGTAGTGAAAGTTTGAGAGGCTTAAATAGATACCACCGCCACATTACATAATTATCTTTTAAGGCTTCAACACTATCGTAATGAAGAGACCATGTGGTCTGACTTAAACTTTTTAAGGTAAATTTCAGTTGAATTTCACGATTTAGAAGTTCCCACTTATGGGTCGAAACAGAAAAGAAAACCTACATGCTGCTTTAAACCAAAGAAGTTCACGATTTCAGTTGCACTCTTAACTTACTCTGCACCAACCAGGTACAGAGAATGTGCAGCACATAATTAGTGAATATATTTTTTTCCTTTAAAAGAGTTTGCACACCGTTCTATCGACCGGACGTATTAGCAGCGTTGTCCCCTACAATTATCCCATTTATTTCTAAAAATTCTTGTAGAGAATTAAGTAAGCATAAGCCAGTGTGACTGCTAATCTTAATTAATGAGACTCGTCTTTCATACACTTTTCCCCGAAAACAATATCGCAGTACAATAGCAAGTTAATCATTATAGAACAAATCTGGTGTTTAATCTATCACAATTGAATAGTACTTTGTGTGTCATCGTTATTTATTTGAGTTGTAATTGTTTTAATTATTTGCTTGCCCATGATCTCAATTATTTGCTCATATGTTGTTTTTGATACGTACGATATTAACGATTTGGGTCGTAATTCTCGCTGTTCAATATGTTCACGAACGAATGAATGGGTCGAATTCTGCTAACAATTCCAGGGCACCCATAATATTACCACTATGAGGAGAACTAAAAACTTCCTCGGTACCCCTCTAATTGATAAACCTCTTATAGCCAAATATTTTACTACCGAATTAACCCGTTTGAGGACATTGTGGTAATATTCCGTATCTTTTCTTAGTGCTCCTGTAACTGTCTATCTAAAACAGACTTACTTTCTCTTCGAGTCAACGAAACTAACATTGAATTTTTTTGTTTAATAGAATTTTTATGATTTTCTTAACAACTGTTTCCAATCACTGTTACGTGTTTCGAGTCACAAAAGCCGGTTGTGTATTGAGAATTTGTTTTAGAAAAAAGTTTGCAGGTCAAACAAAAATCACACTACCAATACTAGATGTGAATTACCTAAGATCTTTCCAGCACCTGGCCATTTTTAAGTTTTTTAATTAAATGATTGTTCGAAAATGATCTCTTTTGTTCTTTGCATTCTCTTACCGAAATAGAATATACATTGTTTGGATCTTTATTTTGAAAATAACTCACTTCATGTGAAAGGATATAATCAATAAAATTATTACTTAGAAATTTAGGCCACGAACCCCCGACAACGTATAATTCTCAAACTCATACCCAACATTTTCTAAGCACTTTTCGGTCGGGGCATTACTGATGCCCTCTGGCTGAACAATATCTTTTTCAGAAGGCTGCTGGTCATTGTAATCTTGCATATTTTCATCATTAATATTTGCTTGTTGTGTTTCTCCGTTTTCTTTGGCTAAGTTCCTTTCCCTTTCGCTTGTTAATGTCTCTGCGTTTGTTATATTCTTGTTACTTTGTTCTATTGTTAAAAAAAAAAAAAAATTTGACGCATTAAATGTTTTCTTTTTCTCAATTTAACAGAAGTTTTCGTTTTTTTGCTACACTTATATTTATATATATTCTGCCAGACATATTTATGCTGTTAACTAAGTACTTGATTTTCATGAAAATCAGTTTAAAAGTTTAGGTCATAAAAAATTACGATAACACAATCGATGTGCTTAATAAATTAAAAATATTCTAACAAATTTTTACAAAATAATATAGTATAATTCTAAGATAATTGAAAAAAAGTACCTAGTTAATTTTTAAAAAAAAAAAAATCCTTGTCTATACTTGCTAAAACCTAAAACGCTGATGATTATTATTTATTATCCCATCAGTTTATAGGGGACGTTATAAAAATAAACTTTAGAATTATTTGCCCCACTTTAAATAAATATTGTTTTTCCGTTGTCATTCATTATTTGTTGTTGCTACCTATACTTAAAAAAGCCGACTTATTACGAAAATCAAGACTATTTTACATTTATCCATAATATTCGCGGTGAATCTCCATAACCCATATTTTTTTAGATCCTACGGAAGTAATTAAGTTAACACAAATTTTAAGACACCACACATATTTATAGGAAATCCTGATGTTTTCAACCTTCAAAAATTGAAAATACAGAAAATACTTTTAATCATTACTTCAATATCTTCTTACTTAAATCATTTAGAAATGTGTATCGGCACTTACTTTTTACTTGAATAAACAGGTACCTATGTTTTAATTGCAGGTAGTATGCTCAAGACACAGCACCAAATCAGTATATTATTGTAAATTAGAATTATTTTTGCACAAAAATAAATGGCTACAGAAATAGTGCCTCTACATTTGTTTTTATGCTCGATGCTCGCCAGCGCCGCTCTAGGATAGAGCCTCTGTCTATTAATTATTAATTTCTGCGTATTCGGTGGTAGGGTGGACAAACAAAAGAGTAATTTGCTCTTGCTCTTGAAAATGAAAATAAATTTGGTATGGTACTTCTGGTATTTTATTTTTTATTTTTAATCTTTTACTCTGAGGTTTATTATTTCATTACTATTTTAAAATTTATTATTTTGTTACATCTTTTTCTGTTTGTTATCGTCAACGGAGAACGGGGCCCCCTAGAAACCGGGGGCCCTGGGCTGTATCCCATTTAGCCCTTACGTCGATCCGGCCTTGCCTCAATAGATATTTTTTCCTCTCTTAATTTGTGGTACTCCACATTAGTTTGCACGGCATTGTGATAAAATTTGTAATAAGCTGCTTAACTGATAGAACTAATATTGTTAATATTAGTTTCAATGCTACAAATAACCAATTCAGCAATATAATTAATTGACTCTCTGAAAGTAAATCCTGAGCCTAACATAGTACTGAGCCCGAGAGTAGTGGCGTAAAGGAGATGATTAGTGCCCCTACAAAGTCAGGTTTTGGAACCCAAACCGGATCTTACAAAAGGCGTCAATTAGGATTTGGTCCTCCTAGAACCCCCGTCCGCAATGTGAGGACGTACGTTATGCCACTGCCAGAGAGTCTGCTATTGTAGTACTGTGGCTATTCTATTTTGATATATTCCAGGGACGTAGCTACCGCCGTATCAAAGAAATGGGGCCCCAGCATGTGTAACTACAGTCCCACTAACAGGACTTCCATACCTAAAATAAGGCCCCGAAGGAATTTTGGTACTGGGCCCATTCAGTACTAGATTCGTCAGTGATATATACCTTGTTATATATATATATATATATATATATATATATATATAATCCAATATCCAATATAAAAATTCAATACATATATATATATATATATATATACATATACACAAATATATAAACGAAAATATAAAAATAAACAGATAGTTATAAACCTAAGATAACTATAATTAGGAAGAAGGCACAGTAGTATAATGACAAACTCCTGGCCTTAGGAACCAGGATTGCAGGTTTAAACATGTTTTGGGGCCGACCAACCTTCACTTGAAATTTGTCACACTATGTACCAAGAGGAAAGGAAAGAATTATATATGAGGAATTTAAATATTAAAAAATCATTAAACTAAATAACACATGAACAAAAACATATAACCTACTTTTATTCGCAGTGTAGACGTAGGTCGGGAGTGCATCAACTAGTAATGTGTTCCCGCCAAATACAAGGGAGTGAAAGCAGATCCGCATAAAATTAGTTGCGATAGGATATTAAGAAATTTATATATATATATATATATATATATATATATATATATACTTTTAAAAAACCATAAAATAATATTCATTTAAAAATTAGTGCAAAATATAAATTAAACGCAAAAAAATATAATATTATTAAAATTTAATAAGCATGTGGCGCCATCTATTTAATAATTGTAGAATAAATTAGATATTGCAGAAATTTAAAAAATCATTACAAAACATAATGACAGTAAATAATTACAGTAATACAAATTGTATCATTAAAAACAATTATAAATATAATTACAAAGAAAGTTAGCAGGATATTCAAGTTCAATACAGTGATTAAAAAATTTATTAAGATTTTAAAAAATATTAGCTTTATCGCTAACTAATACATTATTACGATAAATATAGTTAAAAATAATATTTCTCTATATAGATATTGATAAATTTGAATTCCAGTAAGGCACTTTGATGATATTAAAATTAAAGGCATCTCTTTTATCATAAATATTACTATGTAATTTCAAATCCTTAATATACAGTGTTACATCTAAGTAATTAGTTCTGATTTGATTATTATTAATTTTAACTAAGTTTAAGTAAGCCGGATAAAAATTAATAATGGGATTTAAATTATCATTTTTACCAAAAATAATTAAATCATCAATATATCTAAAATTATAGTAGTCATTATTAATAATATAATTATATTCATAAAAATGTAAATAAAGATTAGCCAAACTATTGCTAGCTGGGCCCCCTTATGGGAGTCCTTTCTCTTGTTTATATAAAGAACCATTGAAATTAATGTATTTTTCTTTTAAGACAAAATCTATGAGAGTTTTAAATTTGTTAATATTAATATTAAGATTATAAATACTGTGGTTTTCTAAAATTACTTTAATAATATCTTATATATCAATGGAATTGAAAAGATCTTCAAAGTCATAACTATGAACAGAATGAATATTTTTATTATTAAAAAAATCTATAATCTCTTTACTATTTTTAATTATAGCTTTATTACATTGCTGATTAATAAAGTTTTGTATAATATTATGAAGTAATTTGCCTGCAGTAGTAATATATGTTTTAAAACCATTTGTCACAGTTCTAAATTTAAGAGGACTTTTATGGAATTTTGGAGTTAAAAATATATATGGATACTTAATTTTAGGAATACAAAAACCTAATTTTTTATAAATAGCAATAATACGATTACTTATTTCATTATGTGACAAATCTAATTTTTTAAAAGATCCATTATTTAGAAAGTGATCAATAAGAATATTATAATATAAATACTTACAAATCACAGCATAGTTACCAGGTACTTTATCAATGTAAACTATGATAAAATTCTTTTGTAATTCATAAATTTTCTGTTTTATATCTTTAAAAGTAGTTTCATATTGAGTATATATGCATATATATGTGGCATCCAGCAAAACGCAGTCTTCGCGCGCAGGCGCAGCTAAGTGAAACTGTAACAGAAACTTTTGAACTAGTGAAAGTAGAACCAAAACTTTAAGACTTTAGAAAAAGAGAAAAAGCGGAAAGGAGGAACGACGGAGGTGCGCGAGCAGGCGTTACCATGAAAACATCATCGAAACTTATCTGTTAGAATAGCTACCTTTTTAATTAATTTTTGTTAAAGTTTAAAATAAATGTGAAAAAAGACAAAAGTCTTGGACCCCTTGTTGTCTCCCACAAATTATGGGGGCTCGGCCGGGATCGAAAAAATTTCGATTTTGAACCAAAGTCTGGACAATGAACAAAAGCGTCCGCGAAGGAGACGCTCCGCCATTTTTTGGAAACTTCGTTCAACCTGTGTAGAGGTTGAATTTTTAAACTTCATTCCGCCTGTGTAGAGGTCGGAACTATTAACAAAATAACCTGTGTAGAGGTGTATTTTTCAACGAACCCTCAATATTCCGCCTGTGTAGAGGTTGGAACTAACTCAGTGTGAATAATCCGCCTGTGTAGAGGCCGGAACTACAATTTCAAGAACTATATTACCTGCGAAGAGGTAAAATCAGTGAAATCAACGTTTTTCTTCAATTATTGGATACATCGTACGTGCGAGCAACAAGGGAGCTAGAAAAAAAAAAAGGTAGGATCTTTCCATATTTTTTCTAAAATGTATAAAAACGCTCTTAAAGAGGATCTCATAAGAGTTGTTGAGGATCTAGACGGTACTGTGGAGAGTACGGACACCATAGCTAAACTAAAGACTAAAATTGAGAACAGTAGTACATTTGAGAGTGATCCAGATTTCGTTAAAACTTTAATTCAAAACTGTATAGATGAGAGGGTATCGCGAAACGAAAGAGAGGCAACTTTAGAAAAACAGAAAATTGAGCTAGCGAAACTACAGTTAGCAAAGTTAGAAAAAGAAGTCGAACTTCAAACGGCTAAAAATGAAGCATTAAGTTTAAATCCTGCAGCTAAAGTCGATGAGAAACAGTTCGAAACAAACATAGAAAATATGATCAAAAGCATTAAAACTTTATCTCTTCCTGTTCCCACCAGATCTGAAAATTTTAATCTGTTCTTCCAATCATTAGAACGCGCATTTTTAACCAAGAAAATAAATGACGAATATAAATCTGAAATTTTAATAAATCTTCTGGGCGAAAGAGCTCATAATGTCTTACTGTATATTAAAAGGAGGAATTAAATGACTATGAAAAACTAAAATCTATAGTACTCAGAGAATTCCAATTAACCCCTCGCGAGTGTTTAAACTCATTTAAAAATGCTGTAAAATCATCAGGCGAGACATACATCCAATTTGCTGCAAGATTGACGGCAAACTTCCAATATTATTGTTCGTTAAGAAAAGTTATAATTCCTTTGAATCTCTATGTGATCTTATAATTTCTGATAAATTATTTGAAACTTTAAATAAGGAAACCGCAACTCATATTGGCATTTGAGAAGCAGAAGATTGGTTTAGGCCTATTGATTTAGCTAAAGAGTGCGATATTTATATTTCATCTAAAAACGGATCACGTAAGGAAATTCCTATTGCTTGTGGATATACTGAAGACCCCTTTGAAAATAGATCACGAAACTTTAAACCAGAGATTAAAGAGAACTATCCCCAATATCTTGAAAGACAAAATAAAAATTGCTATATATATGCGGTGATTCATCTCATTACACAAGAGATTGTGAGAAGCCTTTTAAGCCTAAAGAATCTAACAGCCACATCCATAATAGAATAAACGTGAATACTTTGAAAGTCGAGAGCGAAAAACAAAATAGCGATGAGTTCGCACAACTTCAATATGTAAACATTTTTGTAGAAAATCAGCCCGTAACAGCCTTGATTGATTCAGGTTGCCAGATCCCAGTTTTAAATTCCTCACTAATTAGAGTGCACAATCCTTCCGCAGAGAGAATAACATTAAGCTCATGTTTTGGCGAACAGCGTATGGTAGAAGTTAAACCGATAAATCTTTCTCTAACTCAACATTCTCCCGGTCTAAGTGTTCGAACGGCAATATCACCGACCTTGACCGAAGAAATTATTATACATCCCAGTGTATATTCTGAAATAAAGAAACTAGGCCACGCAAAGAGTGATGTTTTATTGAGTGAAAGTGGATACTCTTTGGGTGCTCATTTTAATTCAAATGTTTCTATTTCAAATGTTTATGTTGCAAATGTGATAAAAAACTCTAGTTATGATTTGCCACATGTTAAAAACTTTAATACTAGAAATGATTTGAGTTCTCTAGTTAAGAATTATAAATGTAATAAAATTAAGAGTACTAAGTTAAAAATGTGTATTAAATTGAAAAATGATATTCCTGTGTGTCAGAGAGCCAGACGTTTATCTTGTTCTGATAACCCTTCACCTATGAAGACTAAACAAAGACGGTTTGCAATGCTCCGACGAATCTTCCAGCCCTGGCAGTGGAAACGCAGGAAAAAGAGAGATCGTTTTGAACAGACGTCCAGAACTCTAGAGAGGAAAATATCGATGCGTTCAACCAAAGAACAACTTATTAAAAAAGGCGTTCTTATGCCTGATGGATCTGATAAAGACCAAGATAGCAGATTAAATGATTCCGTTCATCTTAGCGTACTATCGTCATCTCAGAATCATGCCCTGCCTGTGAAACACGTTTTCCTGTGGAACCTTCCGGATGTCGAAGAGATGCCTTCACATGATGGAGAAACTGTCTGTTTCAGCAGAATGATTTGTTAAATTTTTGTATATTTGTTTTATAGTCCTTGTCTGTTCCGTCTTTTTTTTGTATGTTTCAGATTCTCCTTTGGTCTCCATGGAAAGGAAAAAAGGAATACGTACCGCTGCGGACAGCGTACAGTCAGGTTGGCCGGTTGTGGCATCCAGCAAAACGCAGTCTTTGCGCGCAGGCGCAGCTAAGTGAAACTGTAACAGAAACTTTTGAACTAGTGAAAGTAGAACCAAAACTTTAAGACTTTAGAAAAAGAGAAAAAGCGGAAAGGAGGAACGACGGAGGTGCGCGAGCAGGCGTTACCATGAAAACATCATCGAAACTTATCTGTTAGAATAGCTACCTTTTTAATTAATTTTTGTTAAAGTTTAAAATAAATGTGAAAAAAGACAAAGTCTTGGACCCCTTGTTGTCTCCCCCATATATATATATATATATATATATATATATATATATATATATATATATATATATATCAAAATAATTAATGGATATTGCAGGATATTGCAGTTTTAGGTGGATCTTGTGGCTGGGAAACTTTTTAGCTGATTGATACGTGGTCGATAGACGTGGTAGGTTATATGAGAATAAATTACACATGTGTTTGACAGAAAAAAATGCATTTTATTGCGCATTTGTGTACAAAAGAAAAAAAACACAATTTGTGCATATGAGAAAAAAAGAATAAGAAAAGGTGTTTTCTTCAAAGAAAATCTTTTTCAGTAGGGGGTATGGTTTAAACGGACGGCCAGCAACGTTGAGCACCTTTGAGGCATTGAGTCAATGAGGCTATTAATCACGAGTTGGGCTATTCTGTCCCACTCTTCCAGAAGAGCTCTTTCCAGTTCTTGGAGAGTTTGTGGGGGTAGTTGGCGGCCAGCAACTCGTCTTCATAGAGCTTCCCAAACGTGCTGTATTGGATTCATGTTTGGAGAACACGCTGGCCATTCCATTCGTACGATTCCTTCCTCGAAAAGGGAATCCTCCACGAGGTTAGCACGATGTGGCCTGCTGTTATTGTCCATTAAAATGAAGTCATCTCCGATTGCTACAGCGTAAGGGACTACAATAGGTCTGAGGATCTCATCCGTATATCGGCGAGCAGTCAGAGGTCCATCTCGAATGATGTAGAGGTCTGTGCGCCCGTCAATGGAGATGCCACCAAACACCAACACTACCCCACCGCCAAATCTGACACTTTCGTGCACGAACGCAGGATTATTCCTACTGCCAGGTCCCTTCAGATGAAAATACGCCTATTAACCGGATGAACAGAAAAATGGGACTCGTCAGAAAAAAGAACATTGCTCCAGTCATTTCTCCTCCAGTTAACATGCTCTGTTGCTCACTCCCTGTGGTTGCGACGATGCCTATATGTTAGTCTAACACATACCAGCGGTCGGCGAGCATACAGACCTACACCATGAAGCCGGTTTCGGACAGTCTGAGTTGAAACCATGGTGCCAGTAGCCGAACGAAGGTGTTGTTGGAGAAGAGTATTGTTCATATTTCGGTGTCTCCGAGCCGTTAACACTAAATAACGATCTTCATTGGGCGTTGTTGCCCGTCTACGACTTTGTACTGGTCTTCGACCTGCACTTTCAGTCTCCAAAAAACGGTTCCAGATCCTGGAAATCACACTTTGTGACACTCCAATGGCTTGCGCTATTTCGGCTTGAGTTTGGCCCCCTTCTAACCTACCAATAACTCTCCAAGCTTCTGAATCGGTTAAATGATTTCGCTGAGACATCGTACTCATCGAAACAAAGCAGTCACTGAATGCCGATCATCCTTGTCTTCATTTCAGTTGAAAGTCAAATTTCATTCACTGCCGCTGAAGCGACGTTTTTGACGTGGAACTCAAAATTAGCATACTCCACAGTTAGAAAATCAGAAAAATTTGCATTTGTGATTCTCTTCTTCCATTTTCGGCAAAAAAAAAATTTCGCTTACATCTTTATTTTATATAAAACTTACAATATCCTTTAATTGTTTTTAGCAGTGTATATATGTATATACTAGCGGACCCCCGACAGACGTCCTGTACAAACATCTTAAATTCAAAAATGCCAAATTTTTATGAATAAGCTTTAACAATCTGAACCATTTTGATGAAAATTTGTATTAAAAAGTTATAACAATATCTAACGTCATTACATATATGGTTATCACAATTGGATCAATCTATAATATCCAGAAATATTTTGAAATAATAAAATAAAATATAAGCAAAACAAAAATGAATGTTGCCAAATTAACAAATTAAATTCCATTTGCTGAAAAAAAAATGGGAAAATAACTTAAAAATTTAATCTTAAAAAAAATCTAAAGCAAATATCTTCATAGTGCACATCAATAGAAAATATAGTAATTATGTACCAAGTTTTATACTTCTGAGTTGCTTAGAAGTGAAACACACAAAAAAACTGTTTCTCTTATTAGTATAGATTTCCGATAAGAAATGTGGCCGCGGTAGCCGAGTGGTATGGGTATCGGACCGTGGCTTGCCCTGTCACGAGTTCGAGCCCAGTACCACTAAAGACCCGCCGTGTAGGGCAGCGATGCACGTTAAATCTGTCGAGAGCTGAAACGTCCTCCCGTTGGTGTGGTGTGGTAGTTAGGAGAGGGGGGTGCCAGCTCGGGTGTCGTGCACGTCACTTGACCATGGTTCAAAATTACGTGGCCCGTCGCCAAAAGCCCTCGTGTAGCTGAACAGGGCGACGTTAATAATAAATCAAATCAAATCAAACCGATCAGAAATAATTTTAAACAAAAAAAAAGTTTAATAATGTGTATAATCAATTGGTTAAGATAATTGTTGATCAACGCACGTGTAATTAATATCTTTTTAACTAATTGCGATATTGGACCTAATTGCGAATCTAAACCATTCTCGAATCCACTGGAACAGACACAAAATATTTCATCAAAATCGGTCCAGCCGTTTAGGAGTTTAGTCACTTACACACACACGCACAGAAGATTTTTATATATAAAGATATACCGAGCCGTGGCTTTTCTTGGCGCGCATTAGCAGAATAAATAGCACACGGGGTAAGACAATTAGGTGCTTTATGGTTTATAATTAATATCTTTTTAACCAATTGCTATATTGGACCGAATTGTGAATCTAAACTATTCTCGAATCCAATAGAACAGACACAAAAAATTTCATCAAAATCGTCCACACCTGTTTAGGACGAGTTTAGTGGCATACACACGTACAGAGGATTTATATATATATATATATATATATATCGTTATATAGATGACATAATCATTTTTGGCAAGCAAGTCAATTTTATACCTAATACTAATTTTTATCCACAATATCTTAATTTAATACAGACAAATAGTAACAACAATGAAGCAAATTTTCTTGACATACATATCAAATTAATAGATAATGTAATAGTTTCTAATATTTATATGATACAAGAGAAGATTTTAATTTCAATATAATAAAAGTTCCGCATTGGGAGAGTAATGTACATATTTCTATATTTAGAAATATTATTATTAATTATAAACAACGCAATAAATTTCTAGTCTCAAAAAAATCAGAAATAATAAATAACTGTAAACATTTTACTAAATATTGCTTAAATCAGAAATACCCAATTCATTTTATTAATAGTTATATGAATAAAGCTATTCAATATTATAAGGATTAAAAATTCTTAGATTAATTATAGTTTAATACCATATGAATTGACTCAACACACACAGTAAACACACGCAGTGGACTGTAATATTTTTAATCTCTCTCTCTACTCCGTACACAACCTCTCGGAGTGATTGTTACACATACATTGACGTTTTTCTTTACAAGCCGCTAGAGGGCGCTGTTCATTAACAGAACTAACATACCGCCCCACATTGCACTGATTTAACCATGCAATCATTGTTACAAAATTAACATTCATATTGGTTACATCTAGAACACTTTACACATTCAACACTTGACAATTCTCAAGAAATACAATTACATAAATCATTATATAAATTCAAGATTTCACAAATAACAATATTTTTTTTATACAAATACAAAATCACTTTACTAACAATGAGTAAATTTACACACCACCAATGGTACACTAAATGAAAAATTCAAATTATATATTTAAGGATCTTCCATTGGTAAAACACAAATTTTTGATATGGCTCTTTTACATGTACTATATTGAGTTTTAATTTTCACTACACGCACTTTTTTTATCTTCGCCATAATACAATTCTACGATTCTACCTAATGCCCATTTATATGTTGGTAAATTTTCTTCAATTATTAAAACCAAGTCTCCAATTTTAACGTTATTCTTCTCAAACATCCATTTTCCTCTCTGTTGTAATTGATTCAAGTAATTACGACTCCAAAATTTCCACATTAATTGAACTATCTTAGTTATTTTTTGCCACTTTTTGAGATTACTCTCTTTACATTTTGTCAAATTAGGCTCTTCTAGCGAATTTAGAGACCTATTAATTAAAAAATGAGCTGGTGTAAGCACTTGGAAATCATCATCATTGTTTGATAGGGGGCAAAGCGGTCGAGAATTTAAAATTCCCTCAATTTGTACAGTGACCGTAAGTAGTTCCTCGTACGTTAAATTAATTCCATTCACAACTCTTTTTAAATGATATTTACATGACTTTATGGCCGCTTCCCAAAGACCTCCAAAATTGGGCGACCTCGCAGGAATAAATTTCCACTTTATTCCTTCTGCTGCTAAGTAATTAGCTAATTTTTCATCTGGTTTTCTGACTATTTCAAGGAGTTTTTTAATTTCATTGCTAGCTCCGACGAAATTTTTACCATTGTCCGAAAACAGTTTTGCACATTTGCCTCTTCGAGCCATAAACCTTTTCAACGCGGCAATGAATGCTTGGGATGTTAAATCTGATACTAACTCAATATGTACCGCTTTAAACACAAAACACACAAAAATACAAATATACACTTTAAACAAATTTCCTTTACGTTGTCCTTTATTTTTAATGAAAAAAGGACCACAGAAGTCTACTCCTGAACAATTAAATGGAAAATCAGTAATAAGTCTCTCTTTTGGCAAATTACCCATAATTTGAGTTGACACAATTGGTTTCGCTTTAAAACATACAATACATTTATATACAATTTTTCTGCACATTGACCTACCATTCAACGGCAAAATTTTTCCCGAATATGATTCAGTAAAGATACAGTTGCCACATGTAAATATTTCTTATGAAAATATTCTATTATTATTAAAGTTAATCTATTATTTTTTGGTAAAATTATCTGGTGCTTTTATCGAAACTTAACTCTAAGTTACACAATCGTCCTCCTACTCTTAAGACACCGTTGTCATCTAAAAAGGGATTCAATGTCTTTAACTTACTGTTTGGTAGCACACTTCCCTTACTTTTAAGATGGTTAATATCACTGGAAAATTCTTGCTCTTGCACCTTTTTTACCAGATATGTTTCAGCTTTCTCAATTTCTTTTGTTGTGAGTGGACCAGCCACTTTATTTATTCCCTTTAAATTTTCCACGAACCTGAAAATAAAACTTAATACACGTAAAATAGTTATATAATTATTGCTTAGATTAAGAAGGTCGTTTAAAAAATCATTAACATGAATATTAAGCACCGATTGAAAGTTTTCAATTTGTTCATTAACACAGTTTTTCAGTTCTGAATTATATTCATCTAGCTTCTCTCTACAGTTTATAGTTCGATTTGGATAGTCCTCATCATCTGAAAGAAATGTTGGTCCATTAAACCATAAACTTTGTTGCAAAAGTTTATCAGGATCGACTCCTCGGGAGACTAAGTCTGCAGGATTTTGATCAGATGGTACGTGTCTCCATAACTGATTAGGATAGAGTTCTTGTATCTTGGCAACCCTATTTTGAACAAAGGTCTTTAAGTCCATCGGTTCCTTTCGAAGCCACGCCAAGACGATCATCGAATCCGACCAAAGATATACTTCAGCAGTTTCTAGTTGTAAAGCAGCTATAACTCTTTTCACAAGTTTTGCCAATAGCACTGCAGCACACAATTCAAGTCTGGGAATTGTCAGGCTTTTAATAGGCGCTACTCTCGATTTGCTTGTGATTAACCGAACTAAAGTTTCACTCTTCAAATTTTTAGATTTGCAGTAAACTGCTGCACCGTAGCACCGCTCTGAGGCATCAGCAAAGCCATGGATCTCAGTAACTTCTGGAAAAGCGACAAGAATACGCCTTGGTATCTCTATATTGTTGATATTCTCTAAAGATTCTAGGAATTGTTGCCATTCTCGATATTCTTCAGCTGGCAGAAGGTCATTCCATTCCAATTTGCTTCTCCACAAACGCTGGAGGAAAATCTTTGCTTTGGAAATTACTGGTGCCATCAGTCCAACAGGATCAAAGATCCTGGCAATAGTAGACAAGACGTCTCTTTTAGTATAAGAACTGTCCAAACAGACTTTCACTTTAATCAAAAAGCAATCTAGGTTCGGCTTCCACGACACTCTAACGTTTTCGTCTCTGTTAAAGTTGCAAAATTGTAATTCTGTTCGGGATCCGGTGACAATTTCTCGTGATTGGCGCAAAGTTTATGCAACTCCATTCCAGCACTTTTCAAAATTCCTTTTAATTGTTGTCTGAGAACAATTGCCTCCTCTAACGTTGCAGCACCACAAAGGACATCGTCCATATACAAATTGTTCCGTAAAACGGAAGCTGCTATAGGGAAGTTAGCCTCTTCATCCATCGACAATTGGGTTAAAGTTCTCTGTGCTAAGTAGGGAGCACTTACAGTGCCATAGGTAACAGTCGAAAGTTCGTAAATTTTGGGTGATTCATGTTCACTTTCACACCAAACGATTCTCTGCAGACTACGCTGTTTAGGGTTAATTAATATAGTTCGATACATCATTTTAATGTCTGCTGTAAATGCATACGTGTAAGTTCTGAACCTGAGCATTTGCGCATATAAGTCCTTTTGTATCACTCCTCCATTATATTGAATGTCATTTAAAGATATTCCATTATCAGTTAACGAAGAACAGTTAAAGATAACTCTAAGTTTTGTTGTGGACTTTTCTGGACGATAAATTCCATGATGGGTAGCGTAGTATGTTATTTCCGGTTCAGTTTCGTTAGTCACTTCCTTCATGTGACCCAGTCTTTCATAATCTCTTAAAAATTCACGATATAAATTTAAGTAATTTTTATCTCTAGCTAAGCGATTCCACAGCGATCCAAGTCGTTTGAGGGCTATGTCTTTCGAATTACCTAAACACGAGGGTTCCTTTTTTAAGGGCATAGATACTACATATTTACCTTCGTTAGTTCTAAAATGAGTATTCGCGTAATGTTCCTCACAAATTAGCCTTTCTTTATTTTTAACTATTAGTTCCTCAAGCTCCTCTAATTTCCAAAATTTTTCTAAATTTTTATTCAAGTCCTCATCACGAATCAAACCGCAGTGAACCTTAGTTTCATTTATTGAATCTAAATTACCCGTTACTATATAACCAAATACGCTGTTGACTAACAGTAATTGCGAATCTTTTATTTTAATTCTTTCCGGTTTCAATAACTCATAAAATATATTTGCACCTAATAATAAATCAATTTTGCCGGGAACATTAAATTTAGAATCCGCTAATTCCACAAAATTATAAAAATCAGAATTTATTTCTAACGCTTTCTGCGGAATAAAATCAGTGATTTTTTTAACTACGAGCATATCAATTCCCTTTCGAAAGATTTATTTTGATTAGAAATCGCCACTTTAACACACCCATTTACAACCATAGAAGCATCATTTAAACACGAGATTAATGTATTTATTCTTTCGGTCTTAAGTCGTAATTTATTCGCGCACTCATTCGAAATTAGACAAGTTTCACTTCCCGAGTCTAACAAGGCTCTAAATGTCTGCCATTCTGAATATTTATCTTTCACTATAGAATTAAAGCAGAACTCAAAAGGCATTTGTTTTTAAAACACGCCGTTGCCACGATCTGTGTTTCGTCTTCTTTCGGAACGAAAGATTCACCATTTACACTCAAGGCGAATCGGGGTTCCTGGTTAACCTCTGTCATCGACTCAAGGGGGAAGAAGGAATTCCCTTTCCTTTCTCTGGGGTAATGTAATAGTTTGTTATGCGGTTTCGAGCAGAAACAATTTTTTGATCTACATCTACTAACGTTGCATTGAGGTGAAAAACATTTAAAACAAAGTCTATTATTTTTAACAAATTCTACTCTTTCGTTTACAGAAAACATTTTAAATTGTGGGCAAAATTGTAAGGCATGGACATTATTATTACACAATACACATTTATCATTTTTTAACTCGGAAAAAATACATTCGATGCATCTCGCGGTATTTTAGCATTAAATTTGTTTTGTTTATTATAACTGAAACGCTTGGCATTTTCACAAAAGGGCTTAGAAAATATCTCATTTTTAATTTTGCCTTTCGATGACAAATATATATCACACTCACGCCCTAACTCTTGTGGTGTAAAATATTTCTCTCCCTGTTTTATACTCATGTAAGACATCAATTCTTTGTCGAGTGTGTTCATTATTTTATCCGATACAATTAACTCACACAATGATTTAAAATCATTCACATTGCGCAGCTGACAATAATACTCAAATGTCGCGCATAATCGTGATGCAAATTGCACATAACTCTCTGAACTTAATTTTTGCGCTTTCTGAAATCTATTATAGCATTCTTGTAGTGTGGGAGAAAATTCTTTTAATACTAAATCTTTAAGCTTACTATAATTATTTAACTCTTCTTCGGAAACATGAACAAGTAAATTATTCACTCTTTCACCTAGAATATTTAAAAGAATTTCACCTTTAAATTGTTCGGGAACCTCTTTTATTTTGAATGCTTTTTCGAGCGACTGGAAAAATAAATTATACGATTCCACTCTTGAAGGTACGGGTATTGTTAAAGTTTTCACGGACTTTAACAAAGTCTCAACATTACAATTGGCGGCAGTTTCAAAAACGCTCGGATTTCGAATATCGGGATTTTGAGGTAAATTCTTCTGGATATTTGCAAGCTCTAATTGTTTTTGCAATTGCGCTAATTTAATTCGTTCAAATTCTAATTTAGTTTCACTATCCAATCTCTTATTTTTAATTTCCGCCAAAGCATAATCGATTGCAGATTGAACTAACTCTTTATCATTTTTGTAAACGTCACTATTTACAATTAAGTTTTTTAAGCCAGCGATTTTTGCTCCTTCTGGTACAGTTAAATTTAACTCTTCCGCAACGATTTTTAACTCGTCTTTCCCTAATTTATTTAAAGACATATTTATGAATTAAGGACACTAATAGAAGGATCAATTAATTGCACCTACCTCCTCAGATCGCTGTTTCACGCTGCTCGCTAAAGTTTCGCAATCGTTCTCTATTCACAGTTTGGCAATCACTTATATATTTTTTTCACTGTGAATTTTGATAATCCACGTTTTCACAAATTCACATATCCATAAGGTCGTTTTCCTCCGGTGAGGCTGACCATGAATTGACTCAACACACACACACAGTAAACACACGCAGTGGACTGTAATATTTTTAATCTCTCTCTCTACTCCGTACACAACCTCTCGGAGTGATTGTTACACATACACTGACGTTTTTCTTTACAAGCCGCTAGAGGGCGCTGTTCATTAACAGAATTAACACTATAAATTTACACATTTCATAGTTAGTTACCTCCATATTCTATTTTTAGTTAAAATTAATTATTATTATTTAATTCATATATACTTTAGTGTCTCTAAAGTTATGGTTTTTCGTAACTCTTTTATTAATTTTGTTTTCTATTCTTTTTATACTTTTTTTAAGTGCTACATTTCAGCCATTCACATGCTTTGAATCCGCATTAAGGTCCAGAATCTGGCAATGACTTATTTATTGCACTCAGATTTAGCGCGGGCTCTGCATTTTCATGTGCAATTTTTAGGTAAGTTACCTCTATTTTGTAATGGATTTAGATATTCCTATCCATTACTTTCAATAGGTTTTTACTCAGTATTATTTACATAAAGGGGGAAGGTTGGCTGGCCAGAAAACATGTTCAACCCCACTTTTATATAATTTATATATTAGCTGTCCTAAGTCAGCAATGTTTATAATACTGCAGTATCCATTTTATAATTTTTAATCTAGTGTCCTTCATTGTATGTTCCCTTTACTGTCTCTGTGTTTTTTTCGAATGTGATTGGTGAATGTTTATCTCTTGTCTGTAGAGAATTAGACTATATATATATATATACTATATATATATACTATATATATATACTATATATACTATATATATATATATTGTATAAAGTGACCGCGAAATTAAAATTCCCTGCTTCAAAGCACCCTGCAGCAGAAGCTAGGTAGCAGAAAAGCGGAAATATTTTTGATATCTTACTAAAAGGATGGGAATTTTATGCAGCAATGCAAAAACTAATTTCAAACATTGCCACTAGGTGACGTTTACAGCATAAAGACAATGAATAGTGTTATAAGAACTGTATAAGCTGTGACTTTAGCAAAACGTGTACTACAAGACGGCCTTTGAAGTCGCAAGATGCACAGTGGGTCAAAGTGCGTGCTGGGTAACGTTGTACAAGGCCGTCTTGTGGAGTGACATGCAGCCGTTAACCACATCAGTTAAAGTGGATGGGACCAACCAGATCTTTCAGATGCTCCAGCAGCCAGAAAATTTGACGGATTGAGATCTGGAGAGCAGGGCGCCAACACAAGACCAAAAGGGTGGCATATCATTTGAGAGACTATTTTTAAGCAGTCTTTTCAGTGAGCCTTCTCAAGTGGCCCAGCCATGACTCATTGCTCTTAGAAATTTATTTATTTAAGAAAATCGTATAAAAAATTTGGTGGGAAATTCTTTGTCAAGAAATATATATCAATTTTGCTTTTTGTTTACGGCACCGTACGGGTACGAATTGATATTATTTTTCTATTTGGAACAGTTACGGTTAGTAATTACAGACAATAGTGGAATGAACAGTGGGTGGAATTGATTTTTAACTATCTCTAATATCTTGCAAGATAAAAATTGTGATGACCCCCTTGGGTCACACCTTGAACACCAAGATTAGTTTGAGGCAAAGAACCACTAAGAGCCATTTTGAATAATAATGATATTTATTTATTTTATTATAATTTTCTGAAAAAAATCTCTGATAACATATAATAATATAATGTTACGTCACTTAAAGGGATTTGCCTTTATATTAAATTAAATTACTAAGAATGGAATTAATTAATAATAAAGCTCAAGCTCCAGTAAGGTTTACCGAAATAGGAGATCCGAGAAATACACGTATTCGAATTCTTAACTTTCATTAACTTTAACTAAGTCGCTTAAACTGACGCTTATTTTAAGCGTACGTGAATTATATTTACCGCTGGCTTATATCAGCTTTCTGGTACGTCTCGCAGCACGACGTCTTCACGAATCTAATTTCCTTGAATCTTCTAGTAATGCGTTTAAAGTTACTGGCTCAATAGCCTACCATCATCTCTCTTGCTATCTCGCAACGCTCGACTTAAATACCTTATCTAATTTAAATATCCCGTACATCTTTTTGGAGTTGATTGGAAGTAAACGCGAATTTATATTCCCCAAAAAGACGCCTAAGAAGATTAGTGGAAAGGTTCCGTACAGATTCGTCACAAAATATTCGAAGAAAATATATCGTTTCAAGACGATTGGGAAGTTGACTATTTTGTAGCGAAAAACAAACATGAATCAGTAGTTGTTTGATTTGTCACGAAAGTGCTGTATTTAAAAAATACCAATACACAGGAATCGTTCGATGACACTTTTCCTCGAAGATCTCTTTCAAGAGGTGATAAATAGGATTCTTTTTAATAATCCTTGCAACAGCAACAAAGTGTTTTGTCAGTGGTCATATCACAGCAGTAACAAAGACATCCCATGTAGTTTGTTATATTATTAGTGATTATATATGAAACCATTTACTGATGCATAAATTCTGAAGGAATGTTTATTAAATGCTTCTTATTTAGTGTCAATAACAAAATAAAAAATATTAAAAAAATAATAATTAATAAAAGCAAAACAGGAATTATAATATTATGATCTCACATTTTAAATTTCCAATGTTATCTTGATCTTAAAGCATTCCCCCCTCCCCCATTTCTCCTCATGTTGCGGCTCGCATGAAATGGCCGAAATTTGTATGCGGCCCAGGAGAAGAAAAGGTCGAGTACCCCTGGTCTAAACACGCCGTTCAATGCACCGAGGAGCTCCGTCGAGCTTGAAAATGGTATGAGCAAGGCACGGGGAAAATTCGCTCTCTAGTAGTGATGTGTAGTTTTGGCTGGTGATGGAGCTTGTTACAGGATCTCATGGCGTCAACTCCTCAAAGAGGCACAGACTTAGTATGAATGATGGTGTAAATCCCCTCCCCCATATTGTTCTCTGAATGAAAATGTGCCTCGTTATTCGAGAGGATATTCCCCGGGCATTTAGCATCGATCTTCAAATGAGTAAGAATATGTAGCTCGAAGTGGTGTCGTGCGCCCAAATCTTGCGCTAACAGTAGCTGTACCAGCAGTAAATTGCATGGATAATAGCGGATGAGGTTACGCAGAACGTGAGGAACAATTGAACGTAGCATATCCAATGCTGCAACTACACACCGGACATTGGTGCTAGCCTGCACGTTCGAAACTTTGTTCTCTTAAACATGCAGCTCAACCACCCAAATTGCTTCAACTGACACATAACTTTCGTCCTCTTTCAAGGTGCACCTCTAACGATCCTGTTTCCAAAAATTTCGTTATCATTTTTTGGAGGCTTTGAACATTGATGGGATTTTATCGCATCCACTTCAACGTCCGACATTTTCATAGAGTGAAGATTGGGGTATCAGCATTTTAGCGATAAAATTTGACCAACAATGCCCTCTGTTTTAAACTGAACATTGTAAAAACGCTGAGCACGTGATCTCCTTGAACATTTTTGAGATTTACAGCAAATGTTGTGTGATGAAGGTACTGATTTGTAAGTCTGCTTCCAGTATGCCCTGTACTACGTCACACTATAGGGATCTTCGAAACTAATTATTTCGGGTCGCTGCATAAAGTGTCATCCTTTTCATCAGATATTCATGAATATTCGGCTGTGGGAGGTTTTGAAATAGAGTAGTTTAATTTTGATTACATAGTTGATTATTCTCCAAAATGGCGAATAATTAACTCTCTGATGCATATAGAAGTATAATACGACAATATAGATCATAATTAAAAAGCCACAGTAATACATTAGAAATTTTTTGTATTATGAACGGAATGAAGGTTTAAAAATCGTTTTTTAAGGTGTCAATCTTTCCAATATTTGTTTATATTCCTGAGCTGAAAGATAACAAAAAATGTGCATCAAAAATTTATTGATAAGACAAAATAATTTCTAAGAATATGAAATCTAAATATTTATGTTATCAAAGAAATCTACAAACACACAAGTAAGAAGAAAAAACATAATAAGATAATCTGTATTAAGTGAGTTATTGTTTGCTTTAATTAGGCTCAGATAATTAGGACAAAAATCAATATTAGGAATATATTTAGGAATTCTATTTTTACCAAAAATGATTAAACCATTAATGTAACTAAATATAAGAAAATCATTATCAATAATATCACTTTTTTCAAGGACGTGTAAATATAAATTGCCTAAGTCATTGCTAGATGGGCCGCCTTGTGGTAAGTCTTTTTTTATACATACATGTGGTCATAATTATTGAATTTTACGAAAGAATCTTTGGTGCATAATTTATATCTAACGAGTTAAGTAAGTCAACAGAATAATAACTATGTGTTGTGTAACTATCTTTATCTTTTTCAATCTTCTTTAAATTTTTTCATGATCAATGTAATTTAAGAATTGAATTTTCCTTTTTACATAATCCAAAGAAAATTCATAAGAGATAGTTTTGGTAAAAGTCTCTGAAAGGTCACCTGCTTCTACAATGGTATAACGTAAAATATTAGGACCTCCCTAGCAAAGTCGAATCTTACAAAGGAATTGCAAAGCCATAACATCAGGCTTTGGTCCCCCTAGAATCCTGGGCCTCCAAACGAGGCAGGGTTATATGTTACACCACTGTGCTTCTATGAACAACAGAAAATTTAAGAAAATCTACCCGAAACATATATGAAAATTAAGATTGACACATCCAAAATTTTCGAATCAACATTACTTTTCAGACTTAATTAATACGATGAAAATTTAGAGCAAAATGTTCCTTTACTAACTGTCTTATACTTTAATAACGTCTGGGTATAAAAATTTGCAACAGTGGTCACAACTCTGCAAAATTCTTTCGCATAACAAGATGCATTTTGTCCGAAATTGAAAGAGAAACTTTCCCTCCCTTTCCCCTGCCCCTTTACCCAGACGAAGGGGCAAGAGTCTCCTTTTCTATTCATAAGAATTTCCTACTTGCCTGGGATGTCATGCAAATGGAAAGGGTTTACAGCGTCATGCATATGGATGAGGACGCAAAGTTGCTGGAAGTTTCAAAAAAGAAGCCACGAACCACAATGCATCATTAACATCAGTTTCCCGGTTTCCTTTTTCATATACTCGAAACATATGCTCTAAATCTAGTCGAAAAGAACATTATTTACAGAATAAACATTATCTATATATATAAAGGAGAAAAACGACTCACTCACTCACTGACTAATCACGATATCTCCGGAACTATTAAACCCACAGACTTGAAATTTGGTAGGTAGGTTCCCTTTATGGAGTAGACGTCAGCTAAGAACGGATTTTGCAAAGTTCAAACCCCAAGAGGCGTTGCGGGGGCTTAAGGGGCGTTATACATAATTATTTCCATTTTTAAACTATTAGACGTACAGTCTTGAAATTTGGTATATAAGCGAATTCCTTTCATGGTGTAGAGATCCGCTACAAAATAGTTTTGGGTATAATTGATCCCCAAGGCTCACTGAGGGGGATTAAGGGGCGTAATAGATAAATATTTCCGTTTTTCAACTAATAGAACCAACTACTTGAAAATTAGAAGATATGTTCCGTTCATGGAATAAAGTTCCTTTTACAAAGATTTTTGCGAAAACGGACCCCAAAGGAGTGGGTTTGCGAGGGATTAGGACATGTTATAGAAAAATTCCTGTTTTTGAGTTTAAACTCATTTACTTGAAATTTGTTGAGCACTTTTCTTTATAGTTGAATAGAGTTCCACTAAGAATGGATTTTACGGAAATCAACTCCAGGGGGAAGCGGGGAGAGTTATTGGGGCGTATTGATAGACAAAATTCCCGTTTTCGAACTGCTAAGACTATAATAATAAAATTTGGTTTGCATGCTTCTTTTGTTGAATTGGAATCCACTTAGAGTGCTCTCAGCGAGGTATTGATGATAAAAATTCCGTTTTTGCTCTGTTAGATTTAGACTTGAAATTTAGCACGCATGTTTATTTTATGGAGTAGAGATCCACTGAAAGTTGCTTTGGTGGAAATCCACTTGATTATTAGGTTAAGTGAGCGAAAAAAATCTTTCTACTTCTATTTTAGATATAAATAGAAATTAGATATTATAATTTATGTTCTTTTTATATCAAGGGGCGAGAGTGTAACAGCTATAAATATATTTTTCAATAAAATCGAATTCTTAGTGCTAGATATCAATAATTCATATTGTCACGGAGTTCGAAAGAAGTACACAGTTCAATTAAACTAACAATTAGATTTATTCTAACGCTTGGAGCTCGATACAACACTGGACTGAGAACATGCCCAACTGGCGATGAACTCTGCTTTTATACACTTCGGAATATTCGAGAAATAACTAGTATGCACTCTAAAGAATGATCTGGATTCATCTAGAACCTAGAGAAACAATACATTAAAAACGGAAACAAAATTCCAGTCTTTGGATAAATCTGCCGGGGCCGGGATTCGAACCCGAGACCTGAGGAAGTTCAGTCCAACGCTCTGCCAACTCGGCTATCGGGACTTGTAGCAAATTATGCGTGTGGCATTGCTCCCCTCGAAAAAGAAGACAGCGCCCCGCTGTCATTTTGTTCAAGGGCCTTTATTCTGGAACGAGTGATGGGTCCTTTGTATGATTCTTTGGGAGGAATATCCTCGGTTTCGATTTGCTCGGCGGGATCATGGTACGGTTTCATACGCAGTACATGGACAACTTCTCTTAGTTTTCTTTTTCGTGAAGCAGGATCAAAATCTTGTACTTCGTAAGTCACGGCTGATAAACGGCGTAGCACCTGATACGGTCCGAAATACCTTCTTAAGAGTTTTCGGAGAGACCGACTTTTCTCACTGGAGTATAAACCCATACGAGATCTCCGGGAGCGTAAGATACCATTTGGTGTTTGGAATCGTAACGTCGACGATCTTTGTCTTGAGCTCTCAGAGTGTGCACTCGGGCTAGCTGTCGTGATTCTTCGGCTCTGGCTGCTATCTTGGTGATGTTATTGTCATCAAAATCGTTAGGACAGAATGGTAGCATTGTATCTAGTGTCGTTTCCGCTTCACGACCATGAAGTAAATAGAACGGCGTAAAACCTGTGGTCTCTTGTTTAGCGGTATTATAAGCGAAGGTTACAAATGGTAGAATTTCATCCCAATTTTTCTGCTCTACATCCACATACATTGACAACATGTCGGCCAAGGTCTTATTGAAGCGCTCCGTCAGTCCATTTGTTTGGGGATGATACGCCGTTGTGAAGCGATGATCAATGTTACACAAGTCGACGAGAGAGGAAACAAGTCTGGATCGAAAGACGGCTCCACGATCTGTGATAATTACTCGAGGAGCTCCATGCCTGAGGACAATTTCTTCAAGTAAGAACTTCGCTATTTCGTCGACTTCGGCTGTCGGCAAGGCTTTTGTTATTGCATATCGTGTTGAGTAATCCGTGCAGACTATTATCCATTTGTTTCCATGAGCAGACTTTGGAAATCTCCCAAGGAGATCAATTCCAATGCGATGGAAAGGAGCTATAGCTGGAGGGATGGGAACTAAACGTCCAGGTGGTCGTTGAGGAACGGACTTTCTCCTTTGGCACTCCCGACAATGCATGACATACCGAACGACATTTCGGTACATTCCCGGCCAGTAAAATCTCTTGCGTATCCTGTCATAAGTTTTCGCGAAACCAAGGTGTCCTGCGGTGGGGGCGTCATGAAAGTGCCTTAGTATGTCTGCTCGTAGATGTTTAGGAATGACTGGCAACCACAACTTTCCATCTGGATCAAAATTCTTCCTGCAAAGGATACCGTCGATAAATCTGAATTCTTCGTTTTTGGATGAGTTGCTCAAAAGTTTTAATTTCGCAAGGTCTTGATCCTTTTTCTGTTCCATCGCAAGGTTCATACTCGTCGTGACTGCTAAAAATTTGTCTGATGTTTCCGTTTCCTCTTCCACTGGATTTCTCGAAAGAGCGTCGGCGTCACTATGCTTCTTACCGGTTTTATATTTTACGTCAAAATCATGCTCTTGAAGTCGGAGGGCCCATCTGGCAAGCCTTCCTGAAGGATCCTTTAAATTCATGAGCCAGCACAAGGAATGATGGTCAGTTACAACAGTAAAGTGTTTCCCGAATATGTACGGCCGAAATTTGTTGGTAGCCCATACGATGGCAAGACATTCCCTTTCTGTGGTGGAATAATTCTTTTCGGCTTTTTCAGAGTTCTAGAAGCGTATGCTATAACTTTCTCGACATTATTCTGAATTTGTACTAGGACAGCTCCGATACCGTACCCGCTTGCATCAGTATGGATTTCTGTAGAAGCTCTTTCGTCGTACATCCCCAATACTGGATCCGAAGTAAGTGCTTTCTTAAGACTGTTAAATGCTTCCACCTCTTCAGGACCCCAATGAAACTCCACGCCACTTTTCAGCAACGACTGCAAAGGTTCGGCGAGATAACAGAAACCTTTAATAAATCTTCTAAAGTATGAACAAAGGCCAAGAAAACTTCGTATGTCATGTATATTCTTTGGAGTGGGAAAATTTCTTACGGCTTTTATTTTGTCGGGATCGGGACGAACGCCATTACTAGATACAAGATGGCCCAGAATCTTTACTTCTTGGGCAGCAAAAAGACACTTCTTTGAATTTAATTTAAGACCAGCTTCCTGAAGACATTTTAGAACAAGTCTTAATCGTATAAGATGGTCTTCAAAAGTTTCTGAGAACACTATTATGTCATCTAGGTAACAAAGACACATAGTCCATTTAAAATGGCGTAGCAAATTGTCCATCATTCTCTCGAAGGTCGCAGGTGCATTACAGAGACCAAACGGCATGACTTTAAACTCGTATAAGCCTTCGGGGTAATAAATGCCGTCTTTTTCACGATCCGCTTCGTCTATTTCTATTTGCCAATAACCAGATCGGAGATCCATGGAAGAAAAGAACATGGCACCTTTCAGACAGTCGAGCGTATCGTCAATACGAGGCAGAGGATAAACGTCTTTTTCGTGACGCTATTCAGCTTGCGATAATCGACGCAAAAACGCCAACTACCGTCTTTTTTCTTACGAGCACAATGGGTGATGACCAAGGACTTTCAGAGGGTTGGACGATACCTTCATCAAGCATTTTCTGAACCTCTTCATGAATGATGCGTCTTTCAGTCGGCGAGACTCTGTAGGCTCGTTGGTTGATTGGAGCATGATCACCAGTAAAAATCCTGTGTTTCACATTCGTCTTCGCGGCTGTCGACTTGTCGGTCTTCGTGAAAAGCCCAGAAAATTTCCGGAGTAGTTCGGATAGCTTGTTTCTCTGTTCGTCACTTAACTCGGGTGATATCATTAACGAACAATTCATCTGTGACTCCGAAGTTTCTTGCTGGTCATCCAAGCAACCCGATGTGTCGGAAATAACACATAGATGCCCTTCATTTAGTGGTTCAGCTTGGCCTATGCACATTCCTCTAGGGATGATTTGGTTTCGGAACTGCAGGTTGGTAACCCAGACATCACTTTTTCCGTTACGATATGTGGATACCATGGACGGTGTAGCAATATTTTCTCGAAGAGCAAATGTTTGCTACCGTCTAGAACTACATTTATGTCTCCTGGGGTTTGATATCCTGATACTGTTATTCTAGTTAAAGAATGCGGCTTAAGTGTATAGTCCCTGGTGGCATACAAATTCCAGGCGTCAGGCGCTGTGGAGTCTCGACAGATGTCTTCTAGAACAAGTTCATTTTGTCCACAGTCTATAACGGCTTGAGACGCCTCTAAAAGTCCCATCCTAGGATGACGTCATGGCTACAATGTGATAAAACAATAAATTCAAAAGGCAGTTCTCGATTGTTTATACGGACACGTAAAACACATTTCCCTATCGGCCGAACAAAATTTCCATCCGCAACTTTCAGCATAACGCTCTTGGCATCAGCAAACAGAACTTTCTTTAAAAATCGGCGATACTTATCGGATATGACAGAAAACGATGCCCCAGAATCTACTAGAGCACGTATCGGCTTCTTATCTATTATTACGTCTAGTTGGTTACCAGTCATCTTGGCGGTCGACGGAGGATTTCCAGTACACGCGGCCTCACCTCCTTGGAAGGTCGCTCTCCTTAGTTTTCCTCGCTCCTACGGCCTGGCGACTGACTGGATCGGCGATATGGCGACGGGGATCTGTAACGACGTATTGGGGATCGGCCTCTCGTGGGACTTGGCGTAAAACGGCGAGAAGAGTTTGGTCGGCGTATTTCTTCTTCAGTGCCAACGTCGTCGAAGTTCCGTCGGCGGTTTCGAGAGTTGTCAAAGACAGCCTTTCTCTCTCGGCAGTAGCGCATTACATGTCCAGGACGTCCGCAGTGGAAACAAACAGGTCTGTTGTCAGCCGTTCTCCACACATCTGTTTTTCTTGGTTCAGGTGGGAATTTCTGAACAGGAGCTCTGTATTTCCTGGTTACAGCGGCGTATGTTGGTCGTGGTCTTTTTTCTGTAGGTTTTGTTGACACTGGGGCCAAAACCCTTTCAACTTCGTCTTGAACGATCTCTTCTAAGGATTGGGGATCGGAGTCAAAGATTCTTGCGTCTGGTTAACTAGTCGATGGACTTCTTCTCGTACGATTGTGCGAATAAGAGAGACCAAATCAGTCTCATCCGTCAGGGATGCAACCGGTACGACGTTTGGAAGCCTTTCAAATCTCGGTCGACCAACTCTCTTCTGCTTCATATCTTCGATATAGTTGCACCATTTGATAAAACTTGCTGTGTCGTTGATTTCTCTCGTCAACAGGGCCTGATAAATATCCTCAGCAACACCTTTCATTAGGTGTGACACTTTTTCGTCTTCTTTCATCAGAGGATTTACCTCTTGGCAAAGTCCTAATACACTTTGTATGTAGGACTGTGTACTCTCGCCTGAACGCTGGGCTCGGCATTTTAGTTGTTCTTCTGCCCTTCTGGTATATTTTTGACGGTCACCGAAAAGTCCACTTAGTCCATTTTTAAACGCTTCCCAGGTATCTAAGGCGTCTTCGTTGTTGACATACCACTGTCTCGCAGTTCCGTCAAGAAAAAAATAAACGTTAGCCAGGCACATCATGTCATCCCACTTGTTAAAGTTGGCTACTCGATCGTACTCTTTAAGCCATTTGAGAGGGTCTTCCCCAGGCGCTCCTCGGAAGGTCGATGGGCTCCTCCATTGCTGTAACGAAGGTGTTACTACAGCGGGCTTGGCTTCTTGCTCGGTCGGCATTTTTGTCCTCTTCCTACTATTTTCTTTTAACAGTCCGAATTCGGGGGATAATCCTCTTAATCGGAGGTTCCTTGCGAAGGTTGTCACTATTATCCACGTTTGACGTAATTGTACCCCGCGCTTCCACCAAACTTGTCACGGAGTTCGAAAGAAGTACACAGTTCAATTAAACTAACAATTAGATTTATTCTAACGCTTGGAGCTCGATACAACACTGGACTGAGAACATGCCCAACTGGCGATGAACTCTGCTTTTATACACTTCGGAATATTCGAGAAATAACTAGTATGCACTCTAAAGAATGATCTGGATTCATCTAGAACCTAGAGAAACAATACATTAAAAACGGAAACAAAATTCCAGTCTTTGGATAAATCTGCCGGGGCCGAGATTCGAACCCGAGACCTGAGGAAGTTCAGTCCAACGCTCTGCCAACTCGGCTATCGGGACTTGTAGCAAATTATGCGTGTGGCAATATATATGTAAACAGTATACATATATACAACGTGAAATACCCAGTGAAGCGGGTGGGTAACGGCTAGTTTAGTATAATTTAGATGGAAAGACACAATAAAATGTTAGTTTTTTTTGTTTGTTTTTTACTTTAGTCATAAAAGACTTTAAAAGTAAAATATTTTTCTCATAGAATATTTCTCCAACATTAGAGGGTATAAAACGTACAAATCTCTTGATCACCGTAAATCCATAAGTTCTGGAATCATTCGATAGAATTGCGACTTTTAGTTTTTGATGCAGAATTGATTTTTAATATGTACTGGAGGATAAAACTGAACACACAGGGGAAAAAACGAGTTAAGTCGGTAAGATCAATGTGCATTTTCAAATAGGTTTCTATTGCGTTACAGAAATTAGATATGCTTTTTAAAGAAAGCAGAACTATTTACTGCAGAAAAATTTTCTATTTGAAAAAAAGAAGACTTATTTTTTTTTGTATTGTATTTATATCATAAGATGAAGATAGAATAAAGGGCAATAACTCAAAATAGAAACATGGAATAAACACAGCTGCAATTATGATTTTAGGGCTGCGGTAGCCCAGTGGTCATGGTATCGGATCATGACAGGCTTGTCATGAGTTCGAGCCCAGTACCACTAAAGAACCGTGATGCACGTTAAATCTGTCGAGAGTTCGAACGTCCTCCCGTTGGTGTGGTAGTTAGGAGAGGGGGATGCTTGCTCAGGTGTCGTCCTCGTCACTTGACCATGGTTCCCAATTTCGAGGTCCGTCGCCAAAAGCCCTCGTGTAGCTGAACAGTGCGACATTAATATTCACTCACTCACGCAATAATGGTTTTATCAAAATTTGCTCATAAGAAAAAAATCGTATGCAATACATTTTAAGTAAAAGAGAAAGAGAACATAAAAAAAAGATGTAAATTAAAATATATAAGCTAGCAAAATATTTAATAAATTATCCTCCTTCCCCTTTTTTATTAACTTTTGCAAGTTGTTTGTTTCAAGAGATATCGGATTTCATTGTTTTGTGTATCTCACTAAAGTGACGATGTCTTTCGCACGTAGTTCAGAAGGATGTCCATTACTAGCAGATAACAGTAAAATGCTCTCTAAAAAGTATCCGTAGAGTGTGTGTGCGTATCGTATATCATGATCTGACGATTTCTGAAGATGAAATTTTATGGATGATATGAAACTTGCATAAAATGGTAGTCTTTATATGTAGTTTTAATTTATCGTGATTGTGCTGGGTCCAATTAATTCCAAGCTATAGTTGTATAACATGCGAAAGTTTGCTTACCTTATGCAGCACGTTTCAACAGAGAAAGCGAAATAGAGAGTATTGCAAAAACATTCAAACTTATATTGTTTCTCGAAGAAAAAAAAAGAACTAATTTCACAGTGAGTTAGAAGTAGAACTAATTGATATTCGAAAATGTTATTTCAAATGAATTTAACAAATCATTAAAAACTAGCCGTAAAGTGATGTGAAAACGACGTGGTAGAGAGTTATGCTTATATATCTCTATATCTATATATAAAGGAATAAACTTTGTGGGAACCCCTCTGAGTTCCACCCTGGACACTAAGATTAATTTGAGGCAAAGAATGACCGGACGCCATTTATATAATAATAACTTATATTTATTCACTTGGTTCAAATATCAAAAATCTAATAACAAATAGTAGGTTTTATGTCTACGTCAAAAAGAGATTTACCTTTATAACTTAAATTATGAAATAGGAAATTAATCAATAACTACGCGCATTATCAATAAGGTTTACCGGAATAGGAGGTCTGAGAAATACACGCCACTTGAATTATAAGCTTTCATTAACTTTAATTAATTTTATTAAACTAACGCTTGTGGTAAGCGGTATTAAACTAGAATATATCACCTGGTAGTACTTTGATCTCTTCAGGTATATTAACTTCCTAAGGTTCCTTCGCTGAGCACTAACAGCAATGCTCCACTATCGTAATCCAATTGGATCCTATAAACCTTGTCACTACTGCTGGCTCAATAGTCTTCTTCTCCGCTAACTTACAACGCTCTACTTAAATACTCTATCTACTTTACACATCCCGTTTTCTCCTTTTAGAGTTGATTGGAAATATACGCGAATTTACAATCCCCAAAGACGCCTAAGAATATTTGTGGAAAGGTTCCGTAAAGATTCGTCACAACTCTATATCGCTTCAGTTTCCCCACAACCAATCCTTTAACTCAGCGTTTCTCCAACTGGGGGGCACGCTCCCTTTGGGGAGTGCGAACATATTGAAAAGTCGAAAATAAAAGATTTAAAAAAATTGCAAATTTGCTGAAAGGAAGCAAAACAAAATATATTCTGATATAATAAAAGTAAAAAACACATTTTTACTAATGCAATACATATACTTAGAAATGCACCAGTACTGCATAGCGTATTTGGTAATAAATTTACCAATACTAAATTAGGAACAAAATTAATTATTACTAGTGACTCTCATGGGCTTGTCATATATAAAATTTAAATACTTATCTTGATAATTTGAACAGGTTAAAATTAAAATCGTATTGTGGCTTTACGTCAAATACATTATTATTCAATTCAATATATTATTATTGTATGGAGGGAAACGCAATGAAAATTATGATTGAAAATTGGGTTGCAAGTATTGAAAGTTTGAGAAGCACTGCTTTAACTGAACGTTGAATATAAATTACCTTGAAACTCAGGATATCATTTTATTATAACGCATGAAATTGCATCATGGTTCTTAAAATATTCTTTGGAAAAAATACAGAAACAATTCTATAAATAAATCAACTATCTATAACCCCCCAAATAAATTTCCTGTTTTGATGGAGTATGAAATTTTTTTCCCATTTTTTTATCTCTAAAATATGAACCGATTTTTAAAAAAGATACAAAGACTGTCTCCAGAGATAGCGAGTTCCGTGGCAAAATATTTGAAGCGGATAAGAAGCAGGGAACGTGATAAGTAAAACAACAGCAGCTCGTATCGATTACTTAGCTTTCCCTCACCCACTGTTTACAACGACGACATTGTGAAGAATCTGAATCAGAATTTGAAATTTACCATCTATTTGAAATATTTTTTAAAGTGAAATTCGGAATATTTTCCCGTAATATATATCCATTCCCTTTTCCAAGTATTTATTAAATGAATAAATGAAATTAGTGTTTTTAAGGTTTTGTACAATAAAAAAATTAGTCATTTTATGGGTTTTTCGCAAACACAGCTAAATTAAACTGAATTGTTTGAAACTGGATTAAAAACTTCTGTCGAATGTTTTTGTACGATAAAAGAAAAGATTTACTGGTATGAAGTTGTTACTTATGCCATCTGATCGACAGTAAAACCAAAACAAGGTCCAAGAAATTCATCGCGGTGAAGGACTAGACCTCCTTAGCTTTGAGCACCATGCTGGTAACAATACGATTTTGCTCGGTTTCACCCCAATTTTGAGGGAGAACACCCTGGGATAGCTTCCCATCTCTCTTCCCCTTCCACCAACTTTACGAGAGAATTTGCGACACGGCTGCTATTTAGAGTACCCCCATGCGCCACGAAGTTACTATACTTTAACAAACTTCCATGCCTTCTTCGGGATTTGAACCCAGGTCCTACGGCACCGCAGTCAGCGTCACTAACCACTATACCGGATGGGTGGCTTTAGTATGATGTAATCATCATAATACACAAAAGAGAAAAAGTCATAAAATTAGAAAATTTTTTAAAAAAGTATAGCAAAAACTGAATCATTCATAAAACTTTCTATCACATTTTCTTATTCAGTTAAGATGACATTAAGACCCTTATGAACATTTCCACATAACCACTTAGCAAAATGATCGAAGTTTCTTCGTAATCGTGAAATTAGTACGCATCTTTGATACTCGTTAAGCAAATTTTACTACTAAGGATAGTTTTTCATATAAAGTTAAAGGGGGAAAAAACGAATCCTCAAAAAGAGAAAAATGAACAAAAAAAAATATGAAAATTGTAAAAAAAAATAAAAAAAGGGACTTTGAGCTAAAAGAAAAATGGAGGGGGGTAAATACCTATTGTCACTTATCACTTTCTAAATTACTACTTTTTTAAAACAATTTCGAGCGAAAAAA
Source organism: Trichonephila clavipes (assembly GCA_019973935.1). Lineage (NCBI taxonomy): Eukaryota > Metazoa > Arthropoda > Arachnida > Araneae > Nephilidae > Trichonephila > Trichonephila clavipes. The sequence continues at coordinate 385,863 of BMAU01021438.1, forward strand.
TGTTTTTCAAGTTTCGGACTTTAAGGGGTTTACTTTCAAATGATATTTCATGAGAAAGAACAATCGATTGGAATTTTCTTTTCTAACTTCGCATCTAATAAGTATCGATTTCTTGAAAACAGAGCCTCTGTCCGGGCGTGAGAAAAGCAGGTGTTACTAATCTTCCCATTTTGGAAACCGAAGAAGCATCGTTGAAACACTTGTCATCCTACTCAGTGTACTTCATATAAGTAACAAAACATCGAATTCGGTGGAAGAAAGTTCCATTTCGCTCTACGACATTCTAATTCTTTTATTCTTCATCGAATATGAATAGTAATTAGCTCGTACAAAAATAAAAAGACTTATGTGCAATGTTTTGCAAAGACACAGGCGTAACGTAGAACACATTTGGGCACTCTCCTGCAAAGACAGTTTTTGGACCCCCAAGTTAGATTTTACAAAGTGTAGGTACTTGGAGGCAGTCAGGCTTTGGGCCCTCTAGAACTTTGGACCCCACCGCGATGTGGAGGTTGTGGGAATGTATGTTACGCCACTGTGCAAAGAAACGAAAGGAATACATACTAGTAGCATTTATCCACGCCAGTAGACGCAGCAGTGACTCCTAACTGGAACCACCATCATTAACTGTGACCATGATTCCGACAGACATGTAAAGCTCAGCGCGAAACGATGCAGCAGGAGTGTGTACATTTTTCGGTGTTAATTTTCTAATTGATGTTAAGGGCAACTATACCACTCTCCTTTTTTATTCATTTTATTTTAGTATTTGTGTGCCGTGCTGTCTTCTTTTTTAACTTATTAAATGTGTAAAAATACGAACTATGGCTGCGTCTTCTTCATTTCCAACCCGAGGTGAAGTGTGAACCCTCACCTCACATAAGAGTGTTTTTTTCCAGGTATAGAAGTTTAAGTTGGCATCACTTTCCAAGATGGCGACCGATTTAACAGCTGTCAAGTGATTTATTCTCAGTTGGGTTTGGCAATTCATCCAAACGATCATCAAGCAAGGCGTAGATTCGTCGAATGGGCCCAAAACGGGACTGCCGTTGTTCCCGATTTTCATAAGCGAATTTTGTTTAGCGATGAAGCGCACTTCTGGTTGAATGGCTACGTCAACAAACAAAACTGCCGCATTTGGAGTGAAGCTAATCCACAAGTGTATGTCGAAACACCGTTACATCCAGAAAAACTGACTGTTTGGTGCGCTTTATGGGCTAGTGGAATCCTTCTTCAAAAACGATGAAGGCCACAACGTTACAGTCAATGGTGATCGGTATAGAGCCATGATTACTAACTTTTTCATTCCTGAATTGAACAACCATGATGTCCAACAAGACGGCGCAACATGTCACACAGCTCGTGCCACAATCGATTTATTGAAAGACACGTTTGGTGACCACCTAATTTCACGTTTTGGACCTGTGAATTGGCCTCCAAGATCTTGTGATTTAACACCGCTAGACTATTTTCTGTGGGGCTATGTAAAGTCATTGGTATATGCGCATAAGCCACAAATGCTTGACCATTTGGAAGACAACATTCGCCGTGTTATTGCCGATATACGGCCACAAATGTTGGAAAGTCATCGAAAATTGGACGTCCAGATTGGACTACATCCGAGCTAGCCGTGGCAGTCCTATGCCAGAAATCATATTTAAAATGTAACGCCACAAGATTATCTTTCGAATAAAAAAAATTCATGTCTATCGAATAATACATCGTTGTTTTATTGCAATTTAAAGTTCTATACCTCTAAAAAAACACCTTTTACATGTATACTATATATAAAGTTTTTTAGAGAGTTCATTCAACTTTTCGCTGGTTTTGAATATTTAGGGGCCTGAACTCTACAAAACATTTAAAGTTACCAGTTTTTGAAACTCTACACCTTTTTCAATAATTATAATCGTAACTGTTATACACCTGAACTTTCTACGAAATGACGTCACTGAATAACATCATACTAACTTTCAACCAATCAGGTGCCATGGAAAGTTCTGGAACTTTTAGTGTTCAGAGCTGAAAAAAGGGATTAAATTTGCCGCCCGAAATAGGAGATTGTAATGGGATGTTACTTGTCTTTTGTGGCTGCTTGCTCGTAAAGCCATATTACTCAGGGACGACCTAAGGCCTGGGCCTCGTTTCTCGACTCATTCTTAATAAGATCATGATCAGGATAGTTTTAGTGGTCAAATATTAATCCTGTACATATTTTAAGAAAAACAGGAAATTTCATACTGTATCTCAACTGGAAAAAGCTGTAAAACTGTATTATAATGTGATGACCGTTATCAATGTCGAGGCCTAATACATTAAACAACCATTCAATTCATTCAATCGAAATGGGGACATCGGTGAGCCAGTTTGTGCCTAGGTTTTTGAGAATGTGAGTCTTGCATCTTTATTTTTTTCAAATTACCTTTTGAACGAGTATTTGACAATGCATGCTATATGCTATCTACTTTAAAAGATCTCAGGCGGGCCTATTCTTTCACAGGGGCCCAGGGTCTCAAAAAATCTTAAAATTTCTTTCTGCTCAGGGCCTCAAAGAAAGCGTCCCTAATATTACTGCTTGCTTTTGTCCTCGTAACATAAAAAGCTTCTTTGAAAAAGGTTTATTTATCAGCAACTGCAACACCATGTCAAGAAGTTAATCTCTAAAATGTAATTTTATAGGAGAAAGTATACGCGTGTATTATTTTCTGTTTTTGTATTAAAATAAAACTTTTTTGTTAAAAAGGCTATATCAGATCTACACGCAAATTGCTTCGTATTTCTGAAGACACAGTTCGAATTATTTTCATTTAAAAAGGTACTTACTGCGTTGAAATCCCCTTTGGGCATAATTAAGTTAATCAAAAAAGAGAGAGAGAAATTGATTAATTCATTAATATTTTTTAGAAATGAAAGAGAATAATCTTCTATTCTATTTCAAAACACATACACACATATATTAGTTATAAATGACCACTTCAAATCATGTTTTCATCGATCACATTTCTTCATCTCTTAGAAAATATGCACTTTACCATTGTACAGGAAATTATGAAAAGAGAAAAGATTTAATTTACCTTTTTTTCCTATTTGGCAACATCAAATTTATATAATTTTTAGATTGCTCCTGGGGAAAGAAAAATGACTGCAGAGGATTTATTTTAAGAGATAGGAAGTGAAAAATCTCAGTATCTCTGAAAATCTGTATTTGAGAGACGAATGAAGAGATTTATAATATCATAAGAGAATTAAAGTTGTGCTTAAAAAGTATTCCGTGAATCTCTGTATGAATCTTGTTTGTGTGTGAAATCCATTTCTTTTTTTCAATTTCCTTATCTTCAGCAACCATTGGTTGTGATCGCGAGTTTCAAAGCAAACCACAGTCGTACCGTTAATTCGATTCACAGATTGATGTACGGTATAATGAAGCTGCATTGAATTAAATTATGCTTTAAAGGCGAAGACGCAGTTCCTATCCCTTTGCAGGATTTAACTCATTATCATAACTATCGAGTTTAAGCTTAATATAGTTCTCTTTTGTATAATTTACGCAAGAGTAAACTTAAGTTTTAAAATATTAACAGTGTCAGAGCTTTCATTATGCATGCTCGGGTTTGATTAATCGGTTGTTCATTAACGTCTTCCTTTGAAGTGGGCATGGCAAGCATGTTGTGGCTTTGAGTCCTGATGCCACTGAAGACCCACCGTGCAGAGAGGGTTGATACACGTTAAATTTGTTGAGCTCAAAGTCCTCCCTTTGGCCTTCGTGTAGTAGTTTGGAGAGCGAGTACCAGCTGAGGTGTTGTTCTCGTCACTTAACTGAAGCTCAAAATCACGAGGTGCGTCAACAATGACCTTCGCGTTGCTTTATAGTGCTATGTTAATACATCTCTCTAACCCTATGAAGCCCCAGTGTAGCTAGTGGAATCGGACCCCATAACTTTGAGCCTGAGCTAGTATATAGATTCCATTCCTTCCTCTTCCTCTAATGGACCTGCGGATTGGTATTTTTACCTTTGCAGACCTAGTACATTCCCCAGGATCACTTTAGAGTGTGGCACCGTATAGGCGATACCAATGAGGTTGATTCATGTGACCTCACGATCACGTGAATATGTTTTGGTTTGTTTCCCGCTTAACTCTACCCTAACACTTCTTTTGCGTACTATTTTGCTCTTGCTATTTTACATTATACCCACTAAAATTTCGTTTTTTACTATATATGGTTACTTGATTACAGTAAAAAATAAGATAATTGTATAGGAAAAAATCTTTTTTAATATCCTGGTAAAAAAAATTCGAGTGTTTAGTAAACATGGATAAGATGATGAAGCGTAAGGATTTTAAACCATCTCCTCACTTATTATGCTCTGACCACTTTGAGGAAGCTTGTTTTCAATACCAAACATTTAGAAATCGTCGCCAGCTCCATTCCTACTATTTTTGTGTTCACAAAAGAAACTTCTGCTAAAAGGAATTTGGATAGATATCTACTGTTTATTTTAAATTAAATTATATTGAGAATGTATTAAAAAAAGATAAAATATAATTAGTTAACCTAAATTTTTAAATTATTTTACACATCTTCAGAGAGTAGTTAATAGAGATACTTCTGTATTAAATTATCTAAAATAAAAACACAAGAACCTGATATGTAACCCTACATATCATATTCTAAAACAAGTTTTTGTCTCTCTCTTTATATATAATGTATTATACTATATAATTTTACATTCTTTTGGGAAACAAAAATTTCGAAAAGCATCGACTACAGAAATGAAAAAATATCTTAATTTACTACAGGTTCATTAATGTTGATACTTGATGATAAATGAAATACTACCTTCAACATTAGAAATGCAAATTACCATTTACCTTTTGTAAAATTATAAGTAAAAAAATTATGCAACATTTTTAAAGCCTTTATTCGCAGCACCATTTTAGTAAAATGATATTATTTATCGAGAATTTCATTCTGAATGTGGTAAAAAATTAAGGCATTAAAATTTTTTAATTAAACTATTTATATTATAGAAGATAAATTTGTGTGTATATATTGAATATAAAAGTCCTGTTCTCTCCTGCATGGTCAAAATAATAAGTCATTTTTGAGTCCATAATTCTTTTACACAAAAAAATAAAAATTGTAAAATATTTGTGTGGTGTATCTATTTATTATGTAGTATAGCGATTTCTTAACACAACATCTATTTTTTAGAATTTGACTGGTATAAATTTGTCACACAGATGTACAATTTTTTTTACTATGGATAACATTTATTGGTATTGGCACAAGGGTTATCAAAATGTAAAATTCATTAATTTTGATGATAAGTTTCGCATATAGACTATACACATATTATTGAAGTATAACACAGTGTATTGAAGAAATCTATGCAATCCCAGCTGAAATGTATTAAGTATAAGAATACTCTGGATTTTAATTTTTACATAAGTATTAAAGTCTAAAAGGTTCATCTGTATTGATACTATCCTGCTTATAAATTTAATTCCTGAATAAATTTGTTGTATCGAGTTATTTACAAATATTGACCCAAGAAGTGTATTTAGATCAGTTCTGATATCTATCAGTAATTAAGATCATGAAATCAAATATGATTTTACATATAGACATTTGATTCTGTAGGATATTTACTTTCTAAAAGCAATAGAAATATTCGAAATTTTAATAGAACCTTTTTCAATTCTCTATTTACCCTTAAATGAATAACTTGGCAAATTGCTGTTCACAATAATCTGCATTAATGCAAAATTCAGTAAAAAAAAAAGGTAATTTCAGAAAAAAAGATTTCAAAATTATTTTTAATGGGTTAATTGTCCAAAATCACTGATATTTTTGTGTGACGTGTGTTGAAAGAGCAAATTTGGAGCACTTGTATATTATAATATCAACTAATTTCTTCAAATCATAAAACCGCCAAATGCTGCGATATACAACCAATAGTGGAAACTGTTCATGATCATGTTTGAACACAATAATTATAGTGATATAATTTTTGTTAAAATTCGGATGTCTTTTTGCTTGGCAAAATTAGTTGGCAGTTTAATACGTATGTTCCAAATTTTGGAATGGTATGAGTGCTGATTTAGCATTTCTAAGACAAACTTTGAAGTAATTAATTTTATATTTGAAGCATATTTCTTTAAGCATGTTTCTTAATTTATTTTTAAAAAGTCAAGTTCATTTCTTTCTGAATGTTGGCGACAGGCATTTCTAAAAAAATCCAAACCTTTTGAAGGGTAATAATTACAAAGGAAATCAAACAATAAAACATATCAAATGTTTATTTATAATTAGATTATTTCAGATATCCCAAACCTTTAAATGATGTTAAAAACAACTTCATTTCCATCACAGAAGATTTCCTAATTATTAACCAAAAATTTTCATTATCAACCAAATATTATTTTATACACTTTGCTCTCAAAAAGTGTAAATCTCTTGTTAAACATTAGAAATAGGTATGAAAATTTTTAAATAAACAAAAATATCCATGTTATTGAGATATCTTAGTATAAATTCATTTCCAAAATTATATTTACTTGCATTTCATGTTTCTGAATGTTCCATACTCTTCTATAAGAAATTATATAGATAGTATTTCTAAAAACATTAAGTATTTGTACCTGGTATTACTAAGGGAATCAGACAATGAAAGGTATAAACATTAACATTTCAAAATGGGACCATTTCATATCTACATGTTTCTTATAAATTACACTATTTTATGAATTTATGTGGAGTGATACACTATGTACCAATAAGCAATTGGACACATATGAGAAGTTTTTCCAAATTTAATGGTTTCAATTCTATACTGTAAATCATTCTCGTACGTAAATAAACATAATAAACTACATGAAAACAAAGGACTTACTATAAGGATGCTAAAAAATAATCTAGAACTAGTAATAAATATATAAACAAGCTGCAAGTAGCCGCTGGCTTCGCACACTCACACCAAATGACAAATATACTAAACTGAAACAAACATTATATGCTAAAAAACTACGAAAAATACTTCATACCTAATTATTAAACAAGGATAATGCAAAAATATAACAAAAATAAATAAAATTTCAGAAATAAGCTTCCCACACAAGAAGTAAACATATCAAGCATACGAAATTTACACACTGATTCAAAACGCAGGGAAATGTTAGTATCCTCGTCACGTGATTCCGACTTGGCGTCTCATTGTCGCGAATCAACCTCATTGTCGAAAGTGATTTTGACGCTCAATTTTCTCCCTAGAGGGGTGACCTGAGCTCTGACGATGCGAAATTGTACTTAAGATTTTAATTTTGCCCAGAGCACCTAAGCCAAACGGATACTCAAGGAATTTTTTACATGCCGCATAATCATACGACATGGATGCTGTCTATTTTCTGCATCATGAAAATCCACCGACTTGGGTCGGGGTGGAACCCGTAACCTTAGGTACAGAAGGTCAGAGACAAACCAACTACGCCACCCAGTCGGCAGTATCCCATTCCCCAAACTTCTACAACTCGCGAACGCGAAGGCTTTGAGCCTCGTTACATTGAACGTGCATTGGTTTTCATTAGCTTGCGTGCTTTGGGAATTCTGTTTTGAATGATCAATCACAAAAATTGGGTTTTACGGCACAGAATCAAACCCAGGTGTTCCACTTCACAAGACGTAGTAGAGAAATTAGGTGTAAATATCGTCCTCGGCCAGGGCTGGATGACGGTAAATGATGACTGGCAAAAGCCCTGTAGCAACGCTAATTATAGACAGATTGTTCCCTAATTAACGATTCCTTGAGTGGTGAAAAGTGGGTATATGTTGTTAAATAAAGCATGAGAGAGTTCAGAGTGCCACTCAGTAAGTCAAACTTATCATTAGACTTGTTAACTCTAAGTTTAAACAGAAAAGTATCGAAGCCTTTTCTCTAATGAGTTTCGAAGAATCGACATTTCTTTAATCTGCTTTACTTTCAGAAGACAGTACTGAAAGTAAAGCTAATTACTTGGTGGTGACTTAATTACGTAATTTATTTGAAACACTCTAATTGCATTTATTCGCGAGACTTTTAATTTTCCCACTTCTTGAGGGCGGGAGGGGGGACTTTAAATTCCAGTCTTCTGCTCCGACTCTTTAATTACACCCCATTTCTTTATTCGTTGACTTACTATTGTGAGTAAACCAACGATAGGACTTAAGAATGCTATAAAAATAAGCCGTTGATTATGGAATAAACATTTTTCCCTGTTATATATAAAGATTTTTTTTTTATCATTTCATTTCTGAAGTAAGATAATTATAGTTATTATTTCAGAGGTTTAATTTTTTTTTTTAATGGTCTGTTTTTTTCTCAAAACACTCACGCACAAATTCCGATCTTTATTCGTAGCCGAATAGAACAGTTAAATGTATGTATAAAGAAATTGGACTGTGAAAGCTTATTTACGATATTCGATTCGTGAAAATTTTAGAAAATTGAGAAAAAAAAAAGGAGGAGGTATATAATATATAGAAGTTTCAATCACATAAGATTATGATTTATCCCAGGACCTTCCGAACTCATGTAACCTTCTTTCCAGTTAATAGAATTGATACCAAGTCGCAATTCAAAATTATACTTCTTAAATACCGGGTGGTTATAATTAAAGTAACACTATTCAGAGGTCTGTAGAACACGTTCTGCTTATCGGATTTTGATGAAACTTGGCATTTATGCTATATAGGCCACAGGGAAATGATTTCTACAATAAAAAAAATTAGTACAAATTTTGATCAATAGGTGGCTTTTACCGATTATTCCTACGCAAATCCGTAAAACCTCCATATAAACTTGTAATCATAGCCTGAGAATCATTCAGCGTGCATTTATCATCGTTAATCGTGCCCTTTCAAGAAAAAAAAGATTCAGCTTTACAGGTTAAACTGTATTATCAGAACGGCAGCAACCACTTAGTTGTTCTGCGAGGTATCGTTGTTTAAGGCTTAAAATAATGATTTTTTTTAAAAATTGACAAATTTTTTTATGATTTTACTTTATAGACCATCTCATTAGTTTTATAAAAATACCAAGTTTGTTATTTTCCATTCACTAGAACAAAAACTACAGGTGTTTTATTAAAAGCAGATGCCATAGCTTTACATAAGATGTTAAATTTTAAAATGCATTTTACTCGAAATGTGTTTTTTCGAAAAGCTCAAACAGGGACAGCAATTGCTGAAAAAGTTTTTAAAATAATTTGCTGAAATTTTTTGTGTATGTTCTGTATAACAATAGAAGTATTTTAACTTTCAGATTTATCCATCACTGTTTTATTACAAAATTTACAGTTCTTTATGTGAATATAATCACTGTTTTTTTAAGCAATTTCATATAATAACTAAGATAAAGTGCTTTAGTTTTTGTAAAAATTAAAATATCTCGTATCCTGAAGGTCGTTTCAAAAAGGAATAGCAAAGCAACACATCAAAATTGAAAAATTGAGAATTTCTTCATTTACTATTTGTACAGAGCGGGCCCCGTTTATATAATTTTTTGTCAATTTTTACACATTTTTTCCCATTTTAGAAGTAATAATTTATTTTTGTCTTCTTAATTTTAACCTTTTTTTCTTAAAATGTACTAAATAAATCTAAAACCCCCAAAAATCTCCATATCTCCATTTTTTATAAAAAAAAGTTGTCGCAAGTAGTCGTATACCTTAAATGATCTGCGAAAAGTTCTCATGTCGAGGATTGGTTTGAGGAAGATCACGAAATTTGAAGAGGCTGGAGATTTGGGTATGCTGCCCGGAAGAGGAGGAAACCGGTGTCGAAGAAGTCGCTAGTGCTGTGATTGAAAGAGCCATCTACTCTTGAGCAAAGGGGTCGATCAGTATCACGTGAGTTGGAGATTCCGTAGTCGACAATACAAAAAATTCTGTGACACATTTGAAAATGGTATCCATGTAAGATCCACGTGATGCAAACGTTGAAACCTAAAGATCATAAAATACACGGGGTCATCTCAGATCATCTTTTCGCAGATCATTTAAACGAAGATATTCACGCAGAGCAACTAAGTGGTTGCTGCCATTCTGATAAAACAGTTTTACCAGTAAAGCTCGATCTTTTTTTTGTAAGGGCATGATTAACGATGATAAACACACGCTGAATGATTCTCTGGCTATGACTGCAAGTTTATATAGAGATTTTAAGGATTTGCGTAAGGAATATTCGATAAAAGCCACCTGGTAGTCAAAATTAGAACTAATTTTTTTCTATAGCAGAAATCTTTTCCCCATGGTCCATATAGCATATATTCCAAGTTTCATCCAAATACGATAAGCAGAACATGTTGTACAGGTCTCTGAATAGTGTAACTTTAATTATAATCACCCGTTACATTCATTGCTATAAAAATTTTCACACCAAGAAGTATGAGTGGGATTGTGGCAAAACTTGGCATGATTGTACGTATCAGGCCTATATGTAAATGATTAAAAAATGCAACGTGGTAGCGCATAGCATAATGTCAACAGAGGGCGTTGAACTCCGTTCTCCTTTGATTGTAAAAGCAGGTAAGCAGAGCTTGCTTATGTGTATTTAATCTGTTGCAGAAGAAATCTTTTAACAAGAGATGTCATTACGCCACCTTTGGAGACAATATGAGCAGCTGCCAAAATTCAAAGAAGGAAGAATTATAGGAATGATGAAACCGGATGGTCAGTTCGGCGAGTGGATCGCCACCTATGTTGTTCTGATTTTACTGTGAGGAGATGTTGGGACCAGTGGACTTGAGGGAGGTCTGTTACATGGTGAACATGCTCAAGACACCTTCGAGAGACCAATAGTCAAGAAGTTCGTCACATCATACGACACGCAAACATAGCTCTAACTGTCTCACTGTTCACCATCCATACACTGGCAGCACCTTCACCATCAGCATCTGAGTCCTTCCATTACACCGCAAATCGCTTGGCTGATACAGTTACTATCAGTGTGCCCATTATGTGTACTGCCATTGACACCCCTCACAGTCACCTCTTTTTGGAGTAGTGTCATGTTCGAAGGGATTGGACTACAACTGAATGGAATAAGGTCGTCTTCATCGAGGAATTCAGATTCAATTTAGGTAATGTGTATGAAGGCCCCTTGGTGAACGTCTCATTTCTAACTTCGCTGTATGTACAGGGGCACACCGCTCCTACAACCTATGTGATAGTATGGCATTCAATAGTATACGACACACGGTCACCCCTAATATTGATCCACGCCATTATGACAGAGGTGCGTTTGTGATTTTTTTACAATGAATGATCATTTTGTATTGATTTTTAATCACTTACTTACATCAATGTTGTACTTACATAAATAAAATTTCGTTTTATTTTGACAACTCCTCCTTGTTACATAAGTTTTTGCAGCAGTGAGTATACATAGAGAATTTAAAGAACACCTCTTTATAATTTATCTTGAAAAGAACGTCATAACTAAACGAGTAGGACTCGTGAGAATATTACTGATACACGACAGAGAGTAATTAGCTTGAAAGTATGAGGTCCTTCGTCAACGGTTGCTCTTCTAGTTTGGGGTTAATTCCAATTAACGGAATCACTTTTTAGAAGGAAATAGCTGACTTAGCAAGTTTCAATGCCTCTCTTTATTCTGTTTCGTTGATTTTTCATTATTTTTAATACTTTTTTCCTGCTTTTAATGATTATCTAATAGTTTATTTTATTTGACTTAATTAAAAATAGGGATTCTTCTCAACCATAATATTTTTAATTCAAAAACATACAGAGAGTGTGTATAGAAGTAATTGGCCTTTTAATGTAGAAAAAATCTCACACTTTTGGATAAATATTTACAGTGAACTTATGAAAATGTATCTCCACAATTTGCCCCTTGTGTTGAAGAAGTAAGGAAAAAAGGAGTGAGTGAGAGCTCTATAAAGCAACACAAGGTCTGTTGGCTGCGGATCTTGTCATTTTGAATCTCGGTCAACTGACGAGGACGACACCTGAAAGTTAGGAAAGAAGATGATGTTTAAAGTGTCGTCTCAATAGCTTTCGGTATAACTTTTCTTTGGACTGTCTTTTAAAAAAACACGAATTATATTCCTCTATAATTTAATTAACTGCTATTACATTCATGCTATTTGCTTAACATTCGAGTTATTTGATTTTCCAAATACATACAAATAAGGATTTTCTATACGATGCAAAAGCAGTTTTTTGAAATATTTTCTTATGAAGCAGATGAAGCACAAAACTGAAAGAAAATGAAAATAATAAAACTAAAAATAATTTCACATCACATATTTATTTCTTTTTTAAAAATATGTTCATGCTAGAAAATATTGGCTTTTTTGGCGGAAAAACTAAAGGCCGTTATCATATTTCATGCCTGTTAAGATATCGATTTCCGAATATTCCACAGTTATCAACATTTTTATTGTAAATATTTTTCAGTCTTATGCGCGCATTATATAATGTAGTATATTCATTTCAAAAGAATCCTATCAAAAGAATCCTATTATTTTTAAATCATTATTTTATTCGTTACGTCAGTGCTTCTCAAACTTTCAATACTGGAGCCCCCCCTTTTCGATCACAATTTTTTTCGCTCCCCCCTTATACATTAATAATGTACTGAATGCAATAATAATGCACTTTGACGCTAAAGCTACAATAGGCGATCTTAATTATAAACCATACAAATTAGTAACATAAGTATTAAAAATTTTGTATGCTACTTTTAAGCAAAATAAATAAATAAATGAAATAATAGGATAATTATTATGTTATTTTTCCTTTCTCTAATTTTTAAATTGAACATATTGCAAAATGCGGTAGCTGCTTAGAAGACAAAATATAGATATCTGCTAAATATAGAAAAAGAACTCAGAGGGCCAATTTCTAATCATAAGCATTCCTTATAAAAACTTTGCTTTCCAAGACAAGCTCATGGACGTCATTAATACTTATTAAACTTGTTCTTAATTTAGTATTAATTAATTAGTTATAAAATATTCTGTGCAGCACTGATACATTAAAAGTATACCGGCTGAAGTACCCGCTCTTTGCACGAGTTCATTTATAAGAAAATAAAACATTATTGATATAATAGCTGAATTGTAAGGGAAGCAAAGCCAAGTGCTCGACAATGTTTACAAAAACGTAAAATGATTTTTTTTAAATGGTTGCTCAAATTATAATTAGTTTTAAGCGAATTGTAATTTTAAGCCTCACAGAATTAGCATTTTTAATTGATGTTGAACAGTAGCGCACACAGGAATTTTTCAAGGGGGGAGGGAGGTCCGGGGTCGAAAGTTCACCAACCTTGTATCAGGTTCCTTTTGATTTTGTCGATTTTCGGGAGCAAAACACAGTAAAAAACTAATTCTTGAAGAAATAATTAGCATTAATTAATAAAATTAATCATTAATAACAAATGATTAATTAAATTTTGCGTACTATAAACTTAGAATTATAATCAATCTGAAAAAAATCAAGGGCTTAAGGGGGGGCGGACCCCCCCCCCTTGGGCGCCACTGATGTTAAATAATGATCAATAATATAAAATATCGATGAAGAATAATTGTATTATTTTTAATATTTAAAGCGAAAAGACTTCAACATGTTTTAACCCGGGAGCAGGCGCGCACTCGATAAGGTCGGGGTTATTGAGTCACCCCAATCCTTTTTTTATAATTATTTTATTGTACACGATACAAATCATGATTCCAGTGAATAATTTAATTAAGAGAAAGTTTACTTACCTACTTTCAAGGACTTTTCAATTTTTCTTTGGTAAGAAATAAACAGTTTTGCCAGAATTAACGATTTCGTAATCTGTGCGTCCCGCGCGATCACTTCCGGGTAAAAAGTATATTCATTATGATAATATGTATGTTACTGCTAAAAAAATTGTGTGAAACGTTTTTCGTTATGCTTTATATGTTGAGAATATTTATAAAAATATGTCTTGGCCAAGTAATCCTTCATAGTGCTTGCTCTCCGTGGTTTTCCAAACATCATAAAACTCTTTTGCATGGAAAAAAGCGCAACAGAGAAACACATAAGAGAGGAGTCATAACTAATTATACCAATAACTTAGAAGGTCAAACAGATTACAGCTATAATGTGCAGTATTTCAAAAATAATGACAGTGATGAATTTTTTATGTTCCTAAAATTTTTTCGATTCTGGGTCTGGGATCTATTTTTCTCTGAAAGAGTAGTATGTTAGGCTCAAAAAAAGCGTAATAAAAAAATCTCTCATCATGGGATTACAGCAAATCAAATAAAAGTTTTTTTATTTAGTTATAGGATCAAAGATAGCTAATTAGGTATTGAAGAAGTTTTTATTTTTGCTGACTTAATATCGTGCGCGCGCGCCTATAAAATATATCAGAGTAAAAGTGCATTTTTTATTATGTCTGAAAGTATTTTGTTTTAATTTATTCCAGTAAACTAATTATTTTTTTAAATCTTTTATTTTCGATATGCTTGCGCCCCCAGAGGGTGCGCCCCGCAGTTTGAAAAACACTGCGTTACGTACAGAAGCAAATTCTAAAGATTTGAGATACAAAACTGCGTAATGGTTTTATTTTTTTTACAAAAGCATCAATATATATGATGAATCGTCAGCCCCTCAAGTGTCAGTTGGGGTAAACTTCCTACCAGGACAAGTCAACCCACCTTCCGCGTAAGAACTTTTACTTGTACCTTCACCGGACTTAAAGACACGTGTACTAAGAACTCGCTCGCTGTTGATCAACGCTGAAAGAGCTCTTGTTTTTGTCATGGCTTGGAGTGCAGGCTGCTTTACTGAATATGGAAATAAAATATACTAGGATATAAAAAAAAAAAAACGGCTGCCCGTTGCATTTCTCCTGTCAATCCAAAAATTTCTCTAATACATGATATATATATATATATATATATATATATATATATATATATATATATATATATATATATATATATATATATATATATTCCGGCGTTTTTTTTCCTAAATTCGAGGCTTTATTGTAAAAAAACTGATTATACATTTATGATTCAATAATATGCGTTCGATAACGATCGCTTGTGATTGTTTCAGTCGGTTTTAACAACTCATAATACACTACGCCAAGCTGGTCCCACCAAATGCCATGCTAGTCTTCGACATCAAAACCACCGTTCTTGAAGCGTTGAAACCACTTTCGGCACGTTCTTTCACTAATAGTGGCCTCACCATAGGTATTTGAGAGCATTCGATGAGCCTCAGCCGCAGATTTCTTCATATTAAAGCAGAAAATTAAAACCTTCCGCAAATGACGAGAATTTGGCACGTAAGCAGACATGTTTAATCGAGAATAACTTTACGATGCAGACACAAATCGACTAATATTTCGATGACGTTATGTTTAAAAATACCTAAGCTTATTTTATGACATTTACGATCTATTATTTTCGACTACCATTTACCGCAACAGCCATCTATTGCAAAACGCGGAAGCAAAGTTGTACACCTAATATATATATGTAGGATTTTCCGTTTGAAACATTTTGTAAAAAAGGTTGAGTCCTATCCTTTTCAGATTAATGTCAATTTTGTTTATTACCGCATTCCGAAGCAGCGCTGTCTGGTGGGCTGCCGAGCGCCGGCTTGAATGATTTTTCGGCAGAGGCCTACTAACCCCCGCCTGTTAAACGTGTCACGTTTTTTGCGCATTTCGCGCCCGGCGTGGTTTCAGTCCAAGCATGAGAAATGTAATTAATTTCCCCGTCTTCTAAAGGTATAACTCCACTTTCAATTAACCTAATTTCTGCATGTCTCTTTCCCTTTGTAAATATTTCCCTTGTAAATTTTCCTCTTTAACTTGAAATAAATTCTTTTTTACTTAAATGAAGTATCTGCGTTTAAATGACTTTGATTCACAATTAATTCATCACTAACCCTTTAATACTTACCCCTAGACAACCACCTCGCCAATTTAAAACCCCGACTTCTGAAGAGTCTGATTTTTATTCGAAGATTTTAGTCGGACTCCCACATATATTATATATACATATGCTGAAATTTCTTCTATTTTTTAGTACCTATTTTTTCCCCATGGCATACAGTGAAGCAATCGAAAATGTTTTGAAACATTCTCTGCCCAACCCACACATTTGCCAGATTCCTTTTTTTAATTTATAATTATGAATCAATGTCTAATTAATAATGGATGGGTTTTTTAAAAACTTCAAGTTAAGACAATTTTTAATCTAAAGAATAAGTTAACGCAGTTCTAAGAGACCGCTGAAGCCGAGTGATCATAGTTGTCATTTTGTGGCCGGCGTCATTTCTTGCAAATTGGGGTACAACACTGAAGACCCACCCAATAGAGGGCGGATGTATGTTAAGTCTGTCGAGGCTCAAAATCTTCGCGTTGCTGTGGAACTTTAGAAAGAGGGATGACAGCCCCAGTTTCGATTTTATTTTTTATAAGGATACCAAATATGGCTACAATATTAAACACTCGAGTGGGTAACACAGAAATATAGAATCTTCAAGACAAACGATTTGGCAAATTCTCTGAGCCATTTGAAAAAACCAAATTTTTTTAATTTCATTGTTATTCACATTGCATTCTGAAGCTGCTTGAGAACTCTGGTTGATGGACCTGGTCATTTTGAATTATTGGCAAGTGGACATCTGAGCTGATACCAAATTTCTAAACTTTTACACTGCACCAATGACAGGATTTTGAGCCTCCACACATTTAAGGGCATCTGCTCTTGAACACGGTGGGTTTTTACTGACTCCAGGACTCTAGCCCGCAACCCGACAATGCAAGCCACGAGTTTGCTGCCATGGGCATTCAGTTACCCCAGCCACTTATACGTTTCAGAAACTAACACATAAATATGTTGTGTAAAATCATGTTTATATCAAATACATAGTTAAACGAGACGTCGAGCGAGATTAAGAAAATATGGATGCATTGCATGCTGAGATTTCAGCGTAGCTAAGAATGCTACACTCATCAACATATAAAAGTAACATGTGTTATCGATGCGCCCCTGAAACAAATTTTCCATTTCCTACAGTATAAAAAACAGTATATATATCAGATCCTACCACCATTAACAATCTCAAGTAGTCAGCAAATAAAAGATATACGGAGAATTTTAAAATACAACAAAGGTCTTCAATGAACAGAATGAAAAGTAAGAATCCAAAATATTAGAATCCTGGGAGTCATCTGATGAATTTTTAAACACATTTCACATCACACCAAGAGAGAAGCAGCATTACTACATCATAGTGTTTGAAATAAGAAAAAATAGATAAAAGAAAAATAATAATAGAAAAAAAGATAAAAGAATAGAAGATAGCAAGAGATAGAAGAAATTATAAAAAAACCCGGATGAATACATAACAAAAACAGGAATATTCCGAAATGAATGACCACAAACTTATAGTTAACATCCAGTTTTACCTTCTAAATATGTTGAAAGCCGAGTGGTCAAAAAGGAACACTTTTGGCAGAATTCCAAACTCAAACCTAAAATATTTCGAAGCGCCATTTTTTTTTTATTGCTTTTCATTCCTGATGTGCACAAAAGATACAATTGGACAATTTCTCCTAATATGCCACCAGCTGGAAATATTTTCCAAATAAAACTCTCTTTCTCATTTCCGTGTCCCGACTTAAAAAAGAAGAGAAACAAATAAGAGCAAAAAAGATCAACACAATTTCTCTAAGAAAGTAAACAAAGAAGAGGAGACGCTGAAAAAACTTACAAATTGTAAACAATTGACGTGAGTTCTGAATTGTTTTTGAGGTATGTGTACATCATTTAAGAAAGGCTCTTACGCTCCATCTGTTATATAGGTGTGTGTGTATGTATATTTATATATATAATCTATATAATAAACGGAACAACTTGCTCTCACACTCTTTTGTTTTATTCTCGATAATTTAGAAAATTTTGAATTTCATTTCTGTGGTTAACAACATTTAACTATTTTATTTAATAAAGTCCATCTAATGCTTGCAATTTTTTTCAGTGATGTGGTTTTAAATTAATTAAATACATCTTTAATAAATAAGCGACTGAAATACAAAATATAGACGTGCGTAAGATAATTTTAATGTTAATTTAAATGTGCATTAGTTCTTACCGAATTTTTTTTGCATGGTTTGATACGTATTCTTGGAACGCAAATTCGCTAAAATGAATAATAATTTCGAAATAAATTTCACGCTTTTAAAGAACATTTTTTCCCTTTGGAAAGCTTTTTATGGACTGAAATAAAATGAGGTTTAAAAAATATTTTTCTTTTGCTTGTTGACAATGGCTTTTATCGCAGTTTATGCATTAAGAAGGGGGAAAACATATGAAACAAATTTTCAACAAAACACACATTGTCAGAATTTGCCACTTTTAGTTACACAGTCCCCAAAGCATTTTAAGTAATTTAATTCTCAAACATTAAATTCCCGCTCAGAATGAACAAAGTGAATGAGTGCTCATTAAGGTCTAATTAAAAGCAACACGAAGGCTGTTGATGATGGAGCTCATAATTTTGACCGAACGTCAAGTGACGCGGACGACACCTGAGCTGGTAACCAGCTTTCCAAACTTTCACAGCACGCCAACTGGAGGACTTTGACTCTCAACAGATTTATGATGCTTCAGGTCCTCTACATGGCGAATCTTCAGTGGCACAAGGGTTCGAACTCATGGCACGCTGGCTACGAGCTTGAAACCATAACTATTAGGCTATCGCGCGGCATAGGGGTCATAAACAGAAAAGGAGTGGGAGGGGAGATTCAGCACTGACTTGGGTGGGATTTTAGAGATGTTTATGCTTTATTTGTTTTACACACTTATAAGATGCCGATGGAAGAAGTTATTGCACTGTTTATACAAAGAGTTTCGAAAACTGAATGACAACAGAAATTATATCTCTGTGAGCTAATTCTCTTGAAAGCACGCTGTAATCGAGTCTTTCCTCGACCACCATCAGAAGAAATTTGATGAAAATCTTTTTCTTTTTATCTAAGCAATTCTTTAAATATTCTGAAATGATTATAAAGAAAACCTACAGTCCTCTATTTAGCTTCATTTTTCGTTTCCTCTCCATTCTTTTTGAAATTCATCCAGTTTGCAGACGAAAACTACATAGAATATTCATTTATTGAATTAATTCCTTGACACAACTTATACGATTTAACTTCTCAGACAAGGTTTTCTTCTTACTAAAGAAGGTTTCCTTAAAGATTAAGTATAAAATATTCGAAATAGACTTAGGTCTAAATTTTCAGAAACATTCGGAAATAAATATTTAGGGGTCATACACACTGGATAATTTGAGCAAGCAATCCGTTATATATTCTTTTTTGAACACCTTCCTGTAACTGGAGTGATATTAAGATTCAATTTACGTTATAAATAGTACACATTGAATTTATATTCTAAATTGGTATATTTTGTTTGTAGGAGTTTTGCAAAGGAAGAATCAAAATATATTTGTAAGAGTTTTGATATATTATAATTTGTGTTTTTTTTCAATTGATTCATTTCATAGTTTTCGTAATAACATCGTTTTTAAGGATTTTTTTTAACTTAGGGGAAAGATATACAGTGCCATTGTTGGATATCAAAAGCTTTAAGTAGTGCTCTGATATTTTTTTTTGTCTACAAATATTCGACACTATCATTTAACATTAAAATGCCCATTTTTAAGTCCCTTAACTCAGAAACCTCTTTAGCAGATCGTAACGAAATTGAAAATTAAAGGTAATTTGAAATCATAAAACTAGATGGCTCAAAAATATCGATTCTATATGGTACAAATTCTGCTCTTGTCAATTGTGTTCATTTGGATGGATCTGTTTGTATTTATTCCCTTTGAGCTTTTGAGAAGGATGAAATTTTGAGTGCTTGTAATAAAAATTGTGAAAGTGACTAAAGTCGTAAAATTTTATTGCATGAAAAGAAACTTTTTATAACTATCAGGTTCTTTTGATTAAATATGCTTACAATTTTTTCATTTAAAAGTAATTTTTGTCCTTTAAAGTTTATGAACAAGTAAAGGATCAATGCCTCACATTTTGTTCATTATAGTTTTGAACAGGGGCGTAGCTACCGCGGTATTAATGATACGGGTCCCTCAAGCTTCAGGGGCCCCAAAACGTGCAAGCAAGTAACTGTAAAATGTTACGGAGTTCCAAGAAAGGAGCCCCCAAGAAATTTCGATACAGAGCAGAGACTCAGGACTAGCTACGACAGTGGTTTCGAACGAACACAAATGAAACTTTATTATTCTTTTGTGCATATTAATTCGTTGTAGAACATCAAAGCGTTTCAAGAAAATATTTATTCATGTAAGTAGTATTTTATTTATATTTTGTTTCCAATATGAGAGAGAGAGAGAGAGAACAAAAAAAGTTATGTCTAAAAATATAAATTGGAGTATTACATTATATTCCTTTCACTATGTAAGAGAATTAAGTTAATAATATGAGAAATATTGTTGATCTTACTACCTACTTGTATTAAAAACCACTTTGACAGTTTTAGCAAGCAGCAACTTTTTTTTCTGTAACTATGTACTCAAAAAATGCAATTCAACTTAAAATTATATATATATATATATATATATATATATATATATATATATATGATATAGAGATGATATATAGATGATATAATAATTTTTGGTAAAAATAGTGAATACAAACCAAATATTACGTTCTACCCTGATTATCTCAAGCTCCTTAAAACTAACTTCAACTCTAATATGGTGGAATTCTTGGATTTAGACTTGCATCTTATTAACAATAATGTAGTCAGTAACATTTTTGACAAAAGAGATTCGTTTAAGTTCCATATAATTAAAATTCCCGTATGGAATAGTAATTTGCATATTACAATTTACAGAAATATCATTTTGAATTTTTTTATTTAGAAATGATAACTTAACTACCCACAAAATAGATAAATACAATATAAAACAATTTTTTCAATGTTGTTTAGATCTCATGAATACCCTTTTAATTTCTTAAGATCTTATATTCATCACAAATACATTAACCGTCTTGCTACTTCGAATTCCAAAACCACCACACAACAATAGGATTTCAAAGTCAGCATGTTAGTGGTCTTGCTGTGAAGATTATATCATAACACTCATATCACAGTTTACATTTTTTTCCACACACATCTTGAACATCTTACACATTGTTGACAACCAACCAAATTAGAGCCTAGCAAATTTACATTTTTGACAATCAACCAATTCAAATTCTACCGTATTTGATTGTCGTCTTTTATACCTGTCTTTGCTGGCTGGTTTAAAAGTCAGCTCAAAAGATGTGTTTATGTATTTTCGAATTTTTTAACTTGGTGAATAATCGATTTTCATTAATGTCAAGACGCTTGATTCTCCTCGTAAAAGCTCTGTGAGTAAAGAAATTTTGTTAAATTATTTCTTGAAAGACACTTTTCTTATGTAATTGTTTTAGCATTTTTCTACCTTTCTTACGCAATTATTTTGTGATTTTTCTGCATTAAGAGTTTGGGAGAGTTTGTTACATAATAGTAATGAGTGGTTTTTTCATACTCTCTGAGTTATCCAAACTCTGAAGTTTTGTTTATTTTATTTTATTTGGTTTTCCTACCGAGTTGCAAAGGGGGGAAGGTTGGCGCCTTCAAACTAGTTTAACCCCACTTATTCGGTCCTAAGTCCGAAATTGCTTTCTGACTCGCTAGGTTCTTCTTTTTTGTAGTTTCTTTTTTTTATTTCTCTATATTTTTGTTCTTCATGTTCAGGTTTTATATTTTTATTATGCTATTTCTTGTTATGTTCTTTATCTATTATTTCTTATTTTTGATATATAATACATATTTCTTTTATATATATATATATATATATATATATATGTATGTATGTATGTATGTATGTATGTATGTATGTATGTATGTATGTATGTATGTATGTATGTATGTATGTATGTATACATATACCTCTCACTTCTTGATCTCTCTTCCCCATCACATACATGGGGCCACGGTAGCCTAGTGGTGAAGGCATCGAATCGTGGTTGGCGTGTCACGAGTTCGAGCCCAGTTCTACTAAAGACCCGCCATGTAGGGGAGCGATGCACGTTAAATCTGTCGAGGCTCAAACGTCCACCCTTTGGTATGGTGTGGAAGTTAGGGGAGGGAGATGCCAGCTCAGGTGTCTTCCTCGTCACTTGACCATGGCTCAAAATGACGAGGCCCGTCGCCAAAAGCCCTCGTGTAACTCAACAGTGCGACGCCAATATTCACTCATCACATACATTTCCTTACTCTAACTCGAGATACAGAGTGCTCGAGAGCGCTGTCGAAGCAACGTTTCTTAAAGGAGATGTGTTTCAAGAAGCATTAAATTTTTCTCCCAGATATCATGAAAACACACTTTCATTTATCTCGGAGTCTCGAGCAAAAGTTCGAAAAACGAGAGAGACGGAATTAAATTAAGTACATAATACCTATGTACCTGTACCTGAAGATCATTTTCGTTTTTCGATAGCTAACCCCTACTCGGTCACATTAATTCCTAATATAAAATCCTTAACTGTTAAATGTAGTAGAATTTAATCTATGTAGTTATGCACACACACACACACACACACACACACACACACACACACACACACACACACACACACACACACACACACACACACACACACACACACACACACACACACACACACACACACACACACACACACACACACACACACACACACACACACACACACACACACACACACAGTTGTTGAGGTTCCTGATTTGAATGAAGCTTCGTGGCTTCCTGTCGATGTAACTATCAAGAGATTCGAGAACAATTCCTTTTATTTCTTTGTATAGTGAAAATAATTGAGACTGTTTTCAAAATAAATATTAAGCATTCACTCCATTAAAAATAAAGTTATTTTCGAGCTCTAAAAATAAATATAAATGTATTTCAGCTGTGACAGGGAGTCGAACACCAAACACCTGTGGTTAAAGAGCTTAATAGGGCATTTAGGATACAATGGCAAACATTTAATTGTAGCATTTAGAGCTACAAAGAAGACATTAACGGAAACTACAACGCTTAGAATTACAACAATAAACGAAGACCATTGACACACACACAAGGTGCCGCCTCCCCATAGCCCTTGGTTTTTTCCCGATTGATTATAATCATATGAATATAGTTCATCAAATTCAATTAAGTGTTTATTATTAATAAATAATTTTATTATTTAATGCTAATTATTCATCTAATAACTAATTTTTTACTGTGTTTTGTTCCCGAAAATCGACAAAATCAAAAGAATGTGCTGGGTGGCGTGTTGGAGAATGATACGAGAATGGTGGACTCTGACCCTCCCCCTTTGAAAGCCACTGTTTTCCATATAGTAGTACTTACTCGTGATTTTTAATCTGGCGCATTAATCCGATAACCTTGATCAAGACTGAAGATTTCGCGCGAACGAGAAAAACATATCTTACATTTTTTTTCCTTACAAAAATATTTGGATCAGATTTGCCTCAGTTGTGTGTATATAATCAGATTCAGTAAATTCCAGTAAATCACTCTTTACTTTTTTTTATATAATTTTAGACAGAATTGTCCTTTTAAATTTTTGTAGCTTAGGAGGTAAGTTAATGTTCATAACTGTGTAAAGACGACATTATGTGAGCCTCGTTAAAAAAAAGTCATTGGCACAATACTCAATGATGTTATAATAATTATTTTTTATATATATTTTACTTGTAAGTAAAAATGTAGTCGAGTACTAAACAAAGTGATCAGAATATTGTTTATCATTGGATCCATATCTCCAAAATGCATAGTTCATGAATTAATAAGCACAGTTATATTTCTCCCGAACGAATGTCCTCATTTCAGCGAAATTGTGTGTCGTTGCGTCTTTTAAGCTAGTGGAGTATAAATTGAGATGGTTCGCGTTAACATTTGAAACCGCAACGAAAAAGTGTTTCTTGAAAACCTTTCTAATTGTCATCGCAACTCGATAAAATGCTGGCTGAAAAGCGAACCAAACAAATTAGGTTTTTCCTCTGTTCTAATTAAGATAGTTAAATACCAGCCGAAAAGCAAATTGAATCCTCCTGGACGCCTCCCTTTTGTTGTTGCTTCGTCTTCATGTAATTAATTTTTCCCACTCAAAGCTAGCCTCAATTTCAAATTTAGTAAAATTTTCTGCTATAATGTGTCTGAGATAATAGGTTACAAAGAGAAGGAGAGTGTTGTTCTTTAAGGTGGAATGAAAATGAATGTTTCAAATGTTTTTTAACAAAGTAAAAAAAATCCTACTGATACTTAATTAAAAAAAAAAGGAAATGATTTATTTTTAAATGTGATTTAAGAGGGTCCACTCATGTGATAGGTTCAAAAAATCAACAAAATAAATAAATAAATAAAAATTGCAGTTATACTTCTTTTTGCGCGTTTTGGAAGAAGGATGAGGGTAAATTTTTACGATGCGCGCGCACACTGTTGTCTAATATTTTAACATGCCACTTTTTTGGTGCTAGGGGACTGATATTCGGGGGATCGTAATAACTATTGCTATAAACCATATGTGTTGGGATGCATCCCCCCTCTACAGCCTTCTCGCCAATATCTCGGCACCCGAGCCCCACAGTCCATTCGATCCTTCTCTCTCTGCTCTTCCAGTTATTATAATTTCATGCTCATTTCTTCCATAGATTTTAATTGTTTTAAACTTTTTAAATTTGCTTCGATTCACAATATCTTGGCTCCTGTCTGAACCACTCGTTGAGACGTATCCAGTCATCTACTTCATACCCATTGGGTAGGCATGGGGAGGGCTTAAGCACTAAAATATCATGCTCCCATTTTAATCCTATGGAGACTGGAAAAAATGTTACCCCCTAAGGAATTGAGCTTGGGACTTGATTTTTGGAGATCCGCCATATTTTCGTATTAGATCGAACTTTACGTGGAATGGGCCCCCTGCGGTGCTCCCCCCTACAGGGCCTCCCCAGCAATAACTCGAATCCTATGCCACCTTGGTCTATCGCACCAGCTGGATTCGGTTGTTCTCCCTATGAACATCCTAGATATATTTTTTCAGGACCATAGCCCCGTTTATTCACCTATATTTAACATTTTAAAATTATTTTAAAGTTTTAAATTTTTTAAAATTCCGCATAGCTCCGAGGATTTTTGAGCTTCGTTAATGAAACTCGGACCATAAGTTATCCTTGTTGAGCTTTTTTATCTGTTATAATTCGTGTGTAGATAGTGGGCCTAGGAGGGGAGGGGTATTATCACTGAAATTAGAATCCCCATGTTATTCCTATGGGTTTCGAGCTTTTGATGACGTCACGGTATTACAGAGATAGACAGATGAAACTTTGGGATCACCTACCACTCTGTGTATTGTTGGGATGTACGTGACCATTTGCGTCACAGTTGATCCACCCCCGGGGGAGTTCGTTTCGTTTCCCTTTCCCGAGCTAGCGCCGCCCCATTTGCAACTACAGACTTCAGACAGGTTCGAATGGATTCCTCTTGTGTTTCCTCATAACCAAACCGAGTTTTGAGTTGCTGGGTGCCCTGATTCGATTTTATTTAATTGTTTTAAATGTTTTAATTATTTTAAAATGACCATAACTCGGGGGCTCTTCAGGCGGATGTCTGATTTTTCTCAGGAACGATTCTTCCCACCGAGACATTCCATATTAGGTCTCAGGTGTCTCATTCGGTTCACCACATCTCCAGATACAGTCTGCCGAACCCTCCCCATGTTATTGGTCCTATTGTCCCAGTGCGGAGGTGTTTAAATTTATTTAAATCGTGATTATCTCGGATTTCGCTGGTCCGATTGACTTAAGGTTAGTGTCATTCAACTCTGCTCGCGACCGCCTTTCGTCCTTGGCCCAGCTTGCCATGCTCAGGATTTTTAAAAAGATTTTAATTTTGTTACGCCAAAGAAGTATAACTTTTTAAGTGCGTACACAAGTACACACACACGTTTTTTTCATAAATTGCATCCTTAACATGTCTAGAATGTGGTGGTAAAATGATTTTTTAAAATTCGAAGTCGTTATAAAGAAGCAGGTGTTGGAAGAGCAGCTGTTCGGCGTCCTAAGTTAAGATTTTCATTGTTTTGATCGGACTTGAAACTTAAAACGCGTTTTTCTCAAAACTGTGTTTTTCAAACTTTCCTCCATCATATCTCAAGAATGGTTTGGCCGAATGACTTCAAATTTATAGGGTAGACTCAGCACAAATATACTCACCAAATGAACTATGATCACTCCAAAATTCAAAATGTTTCTTTTTTTTTTTGTAACAAAAACATAACAACCCCCCATGAAATTCGAAACTTTTTCTTCAGAGGTCTACCAAAAATCCAAATTTTGATATATTCATTTGAGGATAGTTCATTCGGTGGATTTAAGCTTATAGATTAAAACGCCGTTAATATTTTTTGTTTCAAATAAGCCAATCAGCCGGAATATGGAGGAAGTGAGCATTCATTTTTTCGAGGCGAGTATGTTCAGAGCGCTATAACTCACGTTATCTTGGATATTTTTGGCTAAAATATTATATACATATTCTTAAGATACATATAAATAAATCATAAAAACGTTAAGTTCTATCATTTTACTAGTCGTCAAAAAAATTTCCTAAAATGACTTAAGAAACAGGCTGTCATATGGCTGAACCCCTTAAGGCTGTCTTCGGTAAAAGTACGATTGCTTGAACTAAACGCGAAGCACATTTTCAGACAGAAAAAATGCCTCAATTTCTATGGAAATTTTCTGTATTGTAACTCATACCTCTGTTAACAATATATTGTTTTTAAAAATGCCAAAATATTCCAAGAATGCTTTCTCCAAGAATGCTTTCTTTTTTGTTATAATACGTGAAAACATATAGCCCGCACACATTAAACATTACGGTATAGGAGATAAAGCGCGAAACACATTTCATACGAGAAAAAATGAATCCACTCGGTTAAAAATGGGAAGTATAATAAAAAATTCTGCTCTCTAAGGGAGAGTGAAACCAGAACATCCTATTAATGTTTTATTTCTTTTATATCTGAAAAAGTGTTCCAAATTCTGGTCCTATTCGTTAAGATTAACCGAAGACAGCCTTAATAAATAGAGTTAAAAGAAAAACAAATTAATCAAACCACGCAGTGGTAAAATTTCTATAGAAGTAAACAGATTTTGTTAATTAAGTGAAATGATGATATGATATACACAAGCCTAATGATTCAGTCAGACCCCGATTTAACGAATTCATCGGGACGAAGCATTTTGTTCGTTCAATCGGGGTCCAAACAAAATACAAATTTTTTGCACTTACCTTTTGGAAATTCTGTAATAAGCAGCTCCACATAAAAATATCCATAGTTAGGAATTACACGACAAGTAAAAATAGTGTTGGTAAATTATTACGTGACAGTTAATTGCAAATTTTAAAATATTGACGATACATGTTTAACAATCTTTCTGATTCCTGACTCGAAAGAGTTTTTCTCGACCTTATGCAGAGAAGAAAGTACTGGATCGTTCACATCATGCTATGTTTTCGCAATTTCTACATACAATGTTAACCATTAGAAAACGTAACAGTTTTGCATCTGCGTCAGAATCGCTATTCATTGGCTTCGACAAATTAGCAATTTCCTCAGGTTCAGTTGTTAAAATTATCTTTATAATCGTAAAATACCTCTTACGTTGTTATGTGAAATAAGGTAAAAAGGAGTTTCCTGTCCAATTCAAAACTCAAACGATAGGTTGCACTCATTACTCAACTACACCTTTAAAGTCTAATAATGATTTGCACCTTCTTCCATCGAAATTTGCTATTTACAAGAGAGCACCCCTTTTTTCTATTCCGGATAAAATGTATATATCATGTAGGATAAAAATCCAATTTTTTCTAATACAAACAAATAATAATAATAATAAAATTGTCAACTGTTGAAAAGATTCACCGATTCGGGGATCATTATTCGTTAAATAAAGAGTTTTTGCCTTCATTTTAATCGGGAAAAGAAAAAATTCGTTAAATCGAGGTTCGACTGTATATATATTTCCTTTTAGTTCTCAGCATTATAATGTAATGATACGAATTACTGATGTTACTGAGAAACTTGTCCATTTATTTTTGACTACTGCACCCCTCGGAATGCTTTCAGAGCAAAGTAAGAAACGCTACTAGAGATCAGAGGCACCCCGTGGGTTAAAGTAACCAGATATCTTATCCTATCTCATTGTATAAAAAGAAAGAAAAGAAATGTGGATATCCCTCCCCTGGTCTCTCGTGGACAAATTTTCATCACTCAGTAAGGAACAAATCCCCTCCTACTCCAAAGTGTTTTCCTCGCTGATTCGCAGAAGAAAAAAGAAAAGAGGTCGATACTTGAGTCTGATGACTCTTTTTAACCCGGAGCTTTTTATGGTTTCTGGTACGAGTTATGCTCCCGGGTGATTATTTCCTCATTTCTCCCCTCGATTCATCCCTCTCCATTGTATGGGGTCGGGCGTCTCCAAGATGTCTTTTCAGTCACACTGAATGTGCGAACAGAACGAAGGAAAAAAGCAAGTTACTTAATGATCGATGAGGGGTTGAAAGTTGCACTCTAACATCTTTCATCTAATTTGGTTTTCATTTTACCACAAGTTGGTAGCTTTAATTCTCCCTTTCCTTTCTCTCATCGCTCAGTTTAAGTATAAGGACCTGAAATGGAAATGTATTTTCTGGCAAAGAAAAAAAAACCATATTTTGACTTTGCTAACGTTTGAAGAGTGATATATTTTGTTCTGCTGTTCAATTTTATGTAAAATAACCCACCTTTCATTTTATACTCTCTATTTCCTGCATTTTATCCATAATATCAAAATAAATTTTTCTGGCACTTTAAATTTCTTATTTATTGGACATCTCCGCACTTAAAAGAATTGCATAATACAGGGATATGCGCAACGCGACCGCATTGTCTCGTTTTTTCAATTCCTACTATTATATATATATATATATATATATATATATATATATATATATATATATATATATATATATATATATATATATATATATATATATATATATCTTGTTTAAATTTTCAATCGTTAATAAAATACTTTTTATTCATCTAGTCCAGTTCAAATACATTTTTTTTAAAATTTGTAGTGGATGACACTTGATGTTATTAGATTTTCAAATATTAATTTCAAATATTCTAATCCAACTTAATTAATGGATAAATAGTAACAAAAATAATAGTCTAACACCCTATATAAAAAGCAAAATCGCTCATTGTGTCCCTGTAGCGCAATGGATAGCGCGTTGGATATCTAATCGAAAGGTCGTGGGTTCAAATCCCACCTAGGATGGCTTAATTTCTAAGAATGGGATTTATGAATGAATAAATAGTAACAAACACAAAAAAATAATATTCCAACATTAGTATAGAAAGGAAAATCGCTTTCTATTTTGCTACTTAATATTGTGTTTCTGTCATATGTATATACATATTTATATTACTTGTAATTATTTAATGAAAAGTAGCTAAAGTAAAATTTTCTTTGTTGGTCTAAGCAGGAGTTGACTTAAAATTTTTATTACTTGTTTATATACTCTATTCCGTTGTTTGCATGCACAACCAAATTATCAAGTTTTTAGAAAGAGAGGAGAAATATCACGACCAAAATCTCGAAGTTTGCAACTGAACTAGCGTCCCGCTTGACAATTTGGGTCCACAACGTATTCAACTGATTTTATGTGCAGTTATAGTCATTAAGGGACCGAATAAACAGAACTTTGGAAACTAAGTTTATTATTAGAGAAAGCAGACTTGAATCATAAGATAAATAAAATTGAAAATATATTAATTGGCCAATTTTTAAATAGCTAAAACAATAACCCCTTGGAGACTAAAAAAAATGTGGAATATCATGAAATTTTAAGTGTAGTTTGTAATAGTGAGGCGATGACGATATGTGTAATACACATCT
This sequence comes from Trichonephila clavipes, assembly GCA_019973935.1. Taxonomy (NCBI): domain Eukaryota; kingdom Metazoa; phylum Arthropoda; class Arachnida; order Araneae; family Nephilidae; genus Trichonephila; species Trichonephila clavipes. The sequence goes on from BMAU01021438.1 coordinate 415,901, forward strand.
TACATACGCAAGTCACTCAAAAGCTTAGCTAATTTTAGTGATAAAGTCAAAGAACATACCAAAATATCACCTGGCAACAATTTAATTTTAATTTTAAATCAACATTAACAAAACTTTAGCAGATCCATTCTTCAGAAAAGAGAAAAGGACCTAAAATATTATTAAATTTCACGCGATCGTTTCTGTTGTTTTCTCTGATAAACAAAAACTACAAAAAAAAATTACACTTTTTTCAAGAATATTATATACTGTTATCGAAAAATTAACAGGTATTCCATTTTGTGGAAAAAAGAAATGATAACTTACAAAGGCAAGTAGAGCCCCGTGTGCATCTCTATTCTAGAGAAACTTCTCTATTTGAAAAAGTTTTCCAAATTTGGGTCTTTCTTTGTTTTGTTTTAAAATTTATTTGTTAGAATCGAACTAGCATGATATATACGACTAAGTCGACACATTTGAGTGATTATATGAATATGACATCTTGAAAAACAAAGTCTTTTCTCTGCATGTGACTTGTGATTTAACACAGTTAATCCTTAAATGCATATTATTGCCAATAGTCTACATTCCAGTTCCACTTATGTTTATTCAAAAATCAGAGTGTGCGTTTCCGAACGCACGCAGATAACCACACCCCAGTGGCGCACACAAAGGGGAAACTCCTCATAGCCCTGATTTGTTTCCGATTGATTATAATTATATGTTTAGAGTACGTAAATTTTAATTAAGTGTTCGTTATTAATAATTAATTTTTATTAATTAATGCTAATTATTTATTCAATAATGAATTTTCTTGTGTTTTTTGTTCTCGAAAATCAACAAAATCAAAAGAATATGTTGGGCGACGTATCGGAGCATGATTCGAGAATGGTGGACTTTCGACGCAGGAATTCGCTCCCCCTCCCTTGAAAAATTCCTGTGTGCGCTACTGCCATAGGCAATAAATCATGTGTGGTGGTGGTGGTGGGTTTATGGGCTATGCATAAAGAGTTATTTAAGAAATACATGCAAAATTATGTAGAATTAGAAATATTATTTATTTTTTAGAAACTGCGATATTATTTCGTAAATAACAAAATTTAGATAACCCTCATTCACTGTCATAATGTAAAAAGAGTTCTCGAGTTTGTTAATTAACAAACAATTCTTGAACCAGAAACTCTCCTTCGTCAGTCGAAAGGTATTCTTTGACCTCGCACCCAAAAACTTGACGCGCCGAAATCTCGTAACGTCCTGCAAAAAAAGCAACAATTTCTCTCGCCATCGTTTAGTGTAAAAAATATTTGATACGCTGACATTTCCCGCATCGCCTCTTCTACGCCAACTTCTTTTTCTAAAAAGTAACTAGCCATATCCTAAAAATATACAATCACTATTTTAGTGAGTCATTTCCATCCTCAGTATTGTACCAATTTTTGAAATTTTCACTGCATCACGATGCTATTGGGATTATATTTATCTCCTTTAACACTCTCTTTTATTAAGTTCACAATGGAATCCTTGAACTCAATTTTTACCCACTTTAAAAGGTCATGATAATTCGAAATTTTGCTCACTAGTCCAGGACTGATGACCAGTGGCGCACACAAGGGGGGAGGGATCCGGACCCCTCCCCCCAAAAGCCCTTGATATTTTGTACGATTGATTATTATTCTAAGTATATAGTATGTAAAATTTAACTAAGTATTTGTTATTAACGATTAATTTTATTAATTAATGCTAATTATTTATTCAATAATTAGTTTTTTACTGTGTTTTATTCCTGAAAATCGACAAAATCAAAAGGAGCATGATACAAGAATGGTGAATTTCCGACCCGGACCCCCCTGAAAAATTCCTGTGTGCGCTACTGCTGATGACAATACAATAATTTAATAATTTTGTTCCATTGTCCTGATCAGGATCTTCAGAATTAACGATTTCCCATTTTCAAATCCCATCCTGCATCTGGTGGCTAATTCAAGATCAAATTTCCAGATTTGGGTGACTAAAAGATTAAATAGCAACTTAGTTCGATTAACTATTAAAGGGGTGTTTTTTAGTTTTTTTAAGCTTTAATTTTTTTATATTCCTGTTTTACGAATGGATTTACTTATTTTTTCCTTATTTAATATAAAGTACTCGCTAATATTTATTATTAGAATCAATGGTTACACACACACACACACACACATAGAGAGAGAGAGAGTATTCCCTAGTATTTGTGTGTGACTGCTGTAATTTATATTTTAAAAATATTTTTTTAAAAAAAGCGAGTTCTTTTTGACGAACTTATTACTCCACGTTGCAAATTTCATTCCAAAATTGACCAGTACATCTGAGATGAAAAGTCTTATTCGAGCAAAACATGTCGCAAAGGGCAAACTCATAAACTGTGCATACATTATTGGAAAAACTGACGATTTCCGAGTTGTAATTATTCACCGAACAATCAGAGGTCGTAACGAGTGTCACAAATTACGGCATGAGAAAGGACTTTTGGGACTTGACGCAATGAATGACATGACCTCGCATTTTTCCATACCTTCGGACATTTTCTTCCCTCTCCCCTTTCCCTGCGGACATGACTCATCGCTCCTACAATGAGATGAACGACAAAAATACAGGTGGTCATTTTCGTCGAAATTCATTGTCAAGGGATGGAATGCTACGCACGGGCAAATACACGAAGGTGGGTCAAACCGGTCACCGTAATCACACACGAACTCATAATAGAACAGATGATGAAATCGTTCTGGGTATTATCTATAAAGTATGGTATATATTCATTTAAGTCCAAATCTTTATCTAGGAGTGTTCAAAGAAATTTCGCTTGCAACATAAAATAATTAGAACATTCCCACAATCTATTACAGAGCTAAAGTTATTGTCTTGGAATTTCATTCGGCATGTGCACACAAACAATGCATCATAAAATTCCATTGATTGAAATTAACACACTTAGTAATATAACAGCTCTTTCATTTTATTTCAAACACACACACACAATCCCTATTCATAAATTATTTATTTTTCTTCTTTTAGCAGTATCGATATGTGATTGCAAAGTTTTACATTTTTGATTGCTTTATACATGTATTGAAATAATACAAGACACTTGAGCTAAAATTAGATTATCTAAATAATGTAGTTATATACATAACCAATTTATTTATAAAACTGAATTTTATAGATTTCTATAGCTCACTCAACTAGCTTATGACTTAGTCCTTAGCCGCGATGAATTTCGCGGGCCTCGATCTGACTTCATCAGGCAGGTGGCATTAGTCACAACAACTACAGCTTATGACTAAATATAAAAAAAAATTAATCAATACTCTTAACTCCCTAAGTGCCGCTGTCATACATATCCATTTCGCTGAACCGGTGCGTTAAGTGCTCCGGAAGTATATGAATATCTTTCCAAAACACGACTCTTTTCATTGGGCTGCTATCAGTAAAGCTATTCCAAAGCTTTTGGAATGCAATGAAATGACCTTGATAGTGTTTGCGAAGGAATTACTTGTTCCAGAGAAAAATTTGCTTATTTGTGTCTTTTATTTCCCCTCCAAAACACCGCATTCTGTCACGCCTGTAGGAAAAACATCGGCTCTGGAGAGTGAACAGTTGAGGGATTAACTATAATTTATTGCGATTATTACAATATTACTATTTCGAAGATCTGGTATTGATTTCGTAAAAGAGAGAGTCTTATATATATTTAGATATATAAGAATTAGTATAGGGGTATTTCAAGAATTGACTGCCTCATTCAGAAAAAAATAGCTTCCAAAGCAAAAGGGAAAGAAGAAGTTAATTAGGCGTTGACCCATTTTTAGCTTTGATGCAAGTTATCTGGCTGAGAATTGTTGAGATGTACGATAGCATACTGTTGGATTGTTTGCTGAACATGCTCAAATTCGTGAGCATGATGAGTTTAATCCAGGAACGCCTGCTCATCAGAGTCCAAAAATACTCCATTGGAGAGAGATCTGACGATTACTTCAGCCAAGAAAGTATTTGAGAGGCACGAAGACAAGGAGTAGGAAGATGTGTCGTTTGTAAAGCATATTATCTTATTTGAATATAGTCCCATGGGTTCATAAAAAAGGAAGGCGATGTACTGTCACGCTGTAAGGATGTCATGGGAGAGAGAGACACAGCCAATTGGTTCTGGTTATCAAATAAAATGGCAACCCTGTACCATAACTCCTGTTGGTCGAACTGAGTGGTGGACAACAAAGTGAATATTCCTTTGATGTCCTGGATCTTCTCAGACATATTTTCGCTGGTCATCCAAGCTTGATCTTAGGTGGCACTCGTCTCTAAGAAAAATTCTGCTCCAGCGCATGATATTCCCGCAGAGACCCCGTTTAATGAATCTTATATTGGTAATCATTGCAGCAATTAGTATCTCGATCGGACGCTCGTACTATCTCGTGTTCTGCACTCGCTAACTTCTTGACTCTCCATACATCCATTGTTCACCCATTGTTTTTAACAAGGTTGAATAATACCTTTGAATAAACCGAAACTTCGGGTGACTCCGTGATTTGGCCACTTAGCATCCTCTACAATACACGGTGGTCGATGGAACCACATTCGTTTGGAAGTTATACTTTAGCATTGGAATGCCTTTTGTTTTATGCACCATTGGGGCTCCTGGTAGTTACACTAGCTGACAAAATAAATCACAGATTCTATCCTAAAGTAGGTGCTTATAATTCTGATTAATGATAAAATGCCCCCCTCCAAAAAAAAGGTTACCAATCCACTTAGTTTTTGCTGAAAGAACTAGACATTTTTATTTTCCTTAGAAATCGATAGTATGCATTGTATATTTTATTCACACTGTGACGGGCTCACGCGTCTTTTCTTTAACATGTCCTTTGGGTTCCTTGGGGCCAGAATTAATGGCAACTCTTTTCCAACCAAATCTAAGAAGTGAAGTGTGAAAGAAAGATGCAAATGAGGATGCTTTTAAATATCAGAAGTTAAAGTAAGCGGGATGACAATTAGAGGAATGTAAACAGTTCGTGGTTCAAGAGTGAAGAAGTTGTAGATAACGTTACGTGGCGAATAGTAGGATTTATACGTGAAGAGATCTATCGAATCAAGGTGCATACCATTGCATTCGAGTCCTTGTACGGCTTCATCTAGGTGTTATAATCATTACTTCAAACTACAGCTAGGTAGGATTGATTATTTTATATTAGTTTCGGCGATATTATTGGAATTGAGTTTAGGAGAGTCAGTTATATTGATAGTGGTCCGAGTTAGGTTAATTTGTTATTATCTATATATTGTGTGTTTTGCCAGCCACCGTAGATTCTCTCATATATAAATTATTATAATCTAATTTTCAACAAGGTTATTAAGTTGAAAGGTTATTTCATTAAGTTGAAAATCTTAATAAAGCTATATTAAGATTATGTATGACTCTAGTTCTTCCGTTAATCCTACACCTCTAGCTCACGCTGATACTCAAAGAGATAATTACCCCAAGGGGGATTATCACAACACAAAGCGTAGTTTTTTAACAGTGAGCTATCCAGAACAATTAGAGTAGTTTGAATAGTAATATGCACTTGAATTGAATTAGTTGGAAAATCTCAACAATTATGCACAGTGGAAATAATTTTCTGAACTTGGTGGAATATTTCCTTTATACAACTCAATTGACAAGATAAGTTTCTCATTTTAAGAAATCCTTATTTCTCATAACAGTTTAGTTAAAAAATCAACTTTTATTAAATTGATAATTAGCTTATATATATAACCTTATGCTTTATTAACCCATGCATTGAATAAAGTTTTTAGAATACGTTAACCTTGCAGTAATGTTTCCTAAAACAAAATATTCTCTGAGACATTCTAAAGTTATTTAGAAAAATGTTTGGCCTCGGGCCATTTTGGAAAGAACTTGTAATCTGTCTCAATCACAAACATCATAGAAAACTCTTTGGAATGGAAAGCGTAGGTCAACAAACATTGCAGAAAGAATACAGATTCAAAATTATGGATAATATTGATTATCAAACGCTTCTACCTGTATTTTGATCTAAACCCACAGACGAATGATCTTCCTTTTAAATTTTTCGAATCAAGTGAAGACATTCTCAAATTTCATTCGAAACCTGTGTTAAGCACATCACACACAAGAGCATTCAGACCAAAAACTAAAAAAATTGAAACTGATGCTCCAAATCATGGAAAATACCTATTCATCTCTAGGAAGAGCACGGAATTAATCGAAAACCATTTGTTTGTGATTAATTATGAAGAATGACCTATTAATGATTTGGTTACTACAAAGATCAGTCATTGATTTTTTTAAAATTGTCAGTAGCCATTTGCTTAATTCACAAATTTGCCGTTTAAATCTAAAAAGTGTGCTTTTGGACCGCTTATAAACCTCGAGGAAATTTTGAAATATGGTATAGATATTCACATTTATCTTTATTTTCCGAAATATAGGAAAAAATAACGACATTCCAAACTTATCATAAATCATTCCAATATTATTAATGAAAAATTAAAGGTACAAAATCTATGGAAAATTTTTGACTGCATTTATGATGGAAGTATAATTATTTAATTTAATTTCTCATACTGAAGAAACATGATTGGTCCATATGAATTAATTTTAAGGCAAATTACAGAATCATTTGAAAAAAAAATGCGTTTTCGTAAGAATTTATACTTTAATATTTGGTTTATACATTCGGAAAAACTTCGTTGTTCCAGGAAATATTTTTCTACTAGGGTTAATTTGGCTTGCCGACGAAATTTTGTAATAGGTTTAGTTTTTAATGTTTATAAATGCATTCGGAAAACAAGGGGTGTACGATTAACAACAATAGAACGGCTATCTAAAAGCACTGTGTATGTTAAGAAAATTGTTGATAAGAAAAAAGCTGAAATAAATCTTATAAAACACTATAATTGAAAAGATATAAAAATTACACATACTACAAATAATGATTATATTGAAATCAGCTGTATATGTACTGTGACATCGTCGATTGTTGTGAATCCCCATCTTTCGATTCACGATAAGTTTTATGGTTTCACCAGCTGTTAAGGGACAAGTACGACGTCTTCGATTGTTGTGATCTCACACCCATCGATTGTCCCTGAATTTTTAAGATCCGCCAGCTGTAAAATGACCAGTGCACGTGGCCATGGGGCCATTGTTTATTGTCTGAACTCGGGGAGTGACGACAGCCAGACGGGTCGCCATAATGGTAAAGGAGAGCCGATGCCTCATTGACAATAGGCGAAGCCTGTCTTAAAAGAATCATGTCGTCTTTTCTGGTGTTGAGAGAAGGGGATAATATAAACAGGTGGCGTGATGGACAAGTGTGTCCAGATGTTGGACAAGGAATTATGACGCCTTGGGCCAAACGGCCCGGGTGTGTTTTGGTGTGTTATGCGCAAATAGGACGAGGGAGGTCAAGAGAGACTTTTGTGACCTGCCAATAAGAAGGGACGAGGGGCGTGTTGTGAACACACCCCTGGGATTTTAAAAGGGTTCTTTTTGAGGAGACGAAGAAAAAGAGAGGAGAGAGAGAGAAGCCCGGCCTTGGATGGAGAGGGCATGAGAGGAGAGTCCTGGTTGGAACGGACGGGAAGAGAGCGCGAAAGAAAAGGGCTTAGTCCGAGATTGGAGTGGAAAGACGATGAACGCCAGTAGCGTTGAGAATAGAATATAGACTGACTGCACCGGCTTGGCATATGAACTGAATTCTATTGCTTCAGTAACAAATTGTTTAGCAAATAAACAATGCTTTTATTTGTATATTAGGCTGTAACAATTTATTGATGGTTAGCTATACACGACGTTACAGTAATCAAAGCTCACTCGTTTTCTGGGGCATTGATGACCAATAAGACTGGTAATTGCCGTTAATGACTGTAATAGACATTATGGCATAGAATTTGTCTAGCTGACCTTGAATCGACGCATTTGGTTTCTTATTAAACTTATTATTTTTTTTTATCAAATTGTTATATTTATAGCATCATTACTCTAAAAAGTTAGAATTACCTGATTAAACTTATACAATTTTGTAATTTTTTAATTTAAAGTCTCCTTCTTCGTTGAAAAATGTTGTCATAAAGAGTGGACAAGATAAGCAAAAGTGAAAAATTCCAGAATTTCTAGACCGAAATCTTGTCAAAGAAGAGGCGTTATCTCAAAGTTCGGCCTTCTTTTATTCTATATCTAATCTGTATTTTTTTCTTTTTTTACATTAAGGTAAGAAAACACACGCAAGAACTCTTTTTGTAGACAATTTCACGTAACGATACCGTTTGCTGTCGTCCATCATTCGTCTGACCGCTGTTGCTTTCCAGTTGAGCAAAAAATAAAATTCTTTTTTTTTCACCAGCCATGTCTGCTCGGATAGACGCTTTAATGCCCCTGTTGGTTCGGGGGTTGTTATGGTGCAGGAGATAAGACAAGAGAGGGAATTTGGCTGACGTTTATCGACAGAGTAAACAAAAGAAAGGACACTTACCTTTTTCCTGAGATTTCTTGGGTTTGATGCGAAGACATATTGTTCGAGAGTGGATGCACTGGAACGAGAAAAAAAAGCGTTGGTAAGAAGAGCACAAATAAAAGTGAAGAAAAGTGATTAAAAGGTACAAGGGGAAGACTAAACAAAAATAAAGTTCCACGTGCACGTGCTATATGTGATAGTAATCAGTGGCGCACACAAGGGGGAAGGGAGTCCCCCCCAAAGCCTTTTTTTCGATTGATTATAATCCTATGCACATAGTGCATAACATTTAATTTAGTATTTGTTTTTAATAATTATTTTTATTAATTAATGCTGACTACTTGTTCAATGATTCATTTTTTACTGTTTTTTGTTCCCGAAAATCGAAAAAAATCTCAAAAAAATATTGGACGACGTATTGGATCATGATACGAGAAGGGTGGACTTTTGACCCTAAACCCTCCCCCCTTTTGAAAAATTCCTGTGTGTGCCACTGATAGTAATAATAATCTTGTTCTGTATTTTGTAAGGATTTCAGGGTTGCCAGCAATTGAAAAAGTGCTAAATTTACCTTATAATATCACTTGTATAATATACACAAGAAAAAACTTATGCAATTATATAAACGCATTTTCTCTTTAAAGGTTTTTCGTTGTGACATATACTTTCTTTAGATGATGAAAGAGTGATTCTTATTAAAATTGTTTAAATTAAGTTATATACTTGTACTCTCATAACTCGCCGTGTAGAGGAGGCGATGCCCATTAAATCTTTCGAAGTTCGATATTCTTTCGTCGGTGTAGTGTGGAAGATAGGGAAGAGAAGTGCTAGCTCACTTGAAAGACATAAAATTTTGATATCCGTCGCCAATAGTCCTCGTGTTGCTTTATACACTGAAGAGTAAAAAAAAAAGGTACACCAGCCTAATATCAAGTAGGGCCCCCACGAGCACGCAGAAGTGCCGCAACACGGATTCGATTCATGTCTGAAATAGTGCTGGCGGTAACTGACACCATGAATCCTGCAGGGCTGTCCTTAAATCAGGAGGAGTAAGAGGGGGTGGAATCTTTTCTGAACAGTAGGTTTCAAGGCATGCCAGATATATTCAATAATGTTCATATCTGCGGATTTGGGTGGCCAGTGGAAGTGTCTAAATTCAGAAGAGTGCTCCTGGAGCCACTCTGTATCAGTTCTGGATGTGTGAGGTGTCACATTGTCCTGCTGAATTTCCCCAAATACGTCGGAAGGCACAAAATACATGAATGGGTGCAGGAGATCAGACAGGATGCTTACGTACCTGTCACCTGTCAGAGTCGTATCTAGACATATCAGGGCTTCCATATTATGCCAACTGTACACGCCCCATACCATCATAGATCCTCCACCAGCTTAAACAGTCCCCACCATGTAGGGTTCATGAGGTTGTCTTTAAATCCGTGCACGTCCATCAGCTCGATTCATTTGAAAAAGAGACTCATCAGACCAGGCAACGCGTTTCCAGTCATCAACAGTCCAATGTCAATGTTGACGGGCCTAGGTGAGGCGTAAAGCCTTGTGTCGTGCAGTAAACAAAGGTATACGAGTGGGCCTTCGGCCCCGAAAGCACATATCGATGATGTTTTGTTGAATGGTTCACACGGTGACACTTGTTGATGGCCCAGCATTAAAATCTGCAGCAATTTGCGGATGGGTTGAACGTCTGTCGCGCTTAATGGTTCTCGTCATTCACCGTTGGTTTGTTCTTGCATGATCATTTTCCAGCCGCAGCGATGTCGTAGATTTGATGTTTTACTGGATTCCCGATATTCATGGTACACTCGTGAAATTGTCGTACGTGAAAATCCAACTTTTATTGCTACTTCGGAGATGCCATGTCCCATCTCTCGTGCGCCGACTGTAACACCACGTTCAAACTCATTTAAATCTTGATAACCTGCCATTGTAGCAGCAGTATCCTATCTGACAACTGTGTCTACGGTGAAATATCTGGGCAAATGGCTCGCGAAGCGAGCATCCATCCCATATCTGGAAAGTAGAAGTGGAGCGACTGTGAAATTATCATGCTGGGGAGTAGATAGCTTCTGATTGGTCGAATCAATTGTTCAGAAAAGTTCCAAGTTCATGATGATTTTTGGATACATGGGTGAGAGCTGAGTGTTCACTCTCTGATTGGATCATGGCGGGTGAGGATAGTGACTCTCATTGGCTGCTCAAATCTCTCAAGAAGAAATTTGAGACTAAAAGGGGAGGGGAAAGCTCAGATGTGAGAAATAACAACTGTGTCAGACAATCGTTGTCTTATATAGGCTTTGCCGACCGCAGTGCCTTACTCTGATTGGTTCCATATCTCTTTATTTGCATACGCATGCCTGTACCAGTTTTTTTTGGCTCTTAAATGTACTTTGACTTTAATACAACTCTCTCTCTCTCCTTTTGCTCATACATATAGATGAATATTATTCCATTTTTAATTCAAAATTTTATTTATACAAATAAGTTTCTACTTTTTCTCTAATTACATTGATGAATATACACATATAAATATATGTATTAAATATTTGCGTTTTTAATTTGTATAAATAGGAAATTCTGAATTTATTGATTCTGCTGGGCCGTATAAGCATTAAATAGAAATTGAAATATTTTATAACAACTGTCGCGACAAAAAAACTCCAACCAAATGAATTTATAGTTTTAAAATGAATTGTATTATTAATAAACAAAATAATGTGAACGAGATCATTTATTTTAATGAATTCAGTGCATTTTAAACATAAAATCAAATTTTAAAGCAGAAGTACTTTTTTCTTATTGAAAAGAATATAACGGGATAAATATGGCAGGAAGAGGGAATATACTAATGTACAACAAGACCAAATAATTTTTGTAATGGAACTTGGTAGCTTCATTTCAGTCTCAGTTCCAGAAAAGAGTAAAATTAAAAAAGGCCCAACATACCTCGTATCTACACCTTGTAGTGAGATCTAAATCACACAGAATATAGCTGTAAGTCACATGAGTAGACAAATAAGAGCAAACATTAAAAAAAGGCACATGAAAATGGCCTGATATCCAAGCTCAGTAGATCCTAATCTGCTTGAGGATTTCTCGAAGGATCGCAATGCATGAATCCTGGTAACTGCGCCTAAGATCAACACTTGAAGTTCAATTCGCACGACATTACTTTGAGTATTTCTTCGAAAAGAATGTGGATTAGCTTTTCTGACCTAATCGAACAAGTCTGTTCCCAATTCTCTGTAGAATGGAAGGGTCCTTTCTATCACTATAAAAATGGTGGTTTCTATAGCAAACACTTAATATTGGTGTCCTTTTTTGTGTTGACAGAACTTATTCTCCCATCCTTATTAAGTTAAGAGTTAAGTGGAGCAAGGAATCAAAATATATTAAATTATTATTATTGAAATGAATTTGGTATAAAAATGCGTTATATTATGCCCGCGTAAAATGCAATATCTCTAAATGGTATCTATGCTGATATATCTGTCTTGCTTTCATATTTTTCCATCAAACTTCTTGAGGAAAATCGGAATACAGTTACCATATGTCGGTTTTTTGCTGTGTGTTCTTTTTTTTAAGTTTATCAGTTAAACTTTTTAAGTAAATTTTTTTAATTAAGTCATCTAATTATACCATTTACGATAATATAATTGTTGATTAACCCAATACCATACCAAATTATTATTTTGATTTAGAAGCTGTACAATTAACTATAAATCACCAAGATGTAAATCTTGTTGCAAAATTATTATTTTTTTTATTGAGATACATTTTTTATTTTTAGTATGCAATCGATACCTGTAACTACGCATTCAGTTATTCAACAGCAGCACGTACTTACAGCTGTTATTTACTCTGCTTTTGATTCACGCTTTGGGAGAATAATTCATTTCATTGCTCGTTGGTCTCAGTCTGACAGATTTCTATTATATCCACAGTTTCCACGTTTAGAAGTGGCCTCGGTAGCCTAGTAGTCATGACCAACGCATCATGAATTGTTGTCCTAGTGCCAATGAAGACGCGCCGTATAGAGGGACTCCTGCTCGAAATACCTATCATGGTCCACAGTTTTCTAGTTGCCGTGGAGTGGTGGTTTGGAGAGGGTGGTGCCGGCTCAGGTGTCGTCACTTAACCGTGGTTCGAAATTACGATCGCCAATTGCCTTTGTGTTACTCTTTTTAGTGCGACGTCAATGACCACTCATTCGACGGTCAGAATTAACATTTTTTCCCTGGCCATTTCAGTTATTTTACACACTAAAACTCACTCGTAAAGATCACCAGTAATCTTGCTTTTTCTTCAAATCTCTATAATATAACATTAAAGAATTTCATTGCGCATTCAGTTTATTATCCATTCTGGTGTATTAGATTTCCGTACATGCACAGTAGGGCATTACGTACTCTATATATAGCAAACATTACACTCAAAAATTATATAACACTTCTATTACAAGTATATAATCTATGGAGGACCAGTGGCAGCGCTTCCACACTACAGATCCTGGGTTCTATCCTCAGGCTGGGCAAGGTCGACTCAGCCTTTCATCCCTTCAGTGGGTTGATAAATGAGTATCAAGTTTGCATTGCGAATAAACACTAGAGGTTTCTGTTCAGACTGATCACCTGATCGGGATCACCTGCTCTGGTGGTCAGTCACCTCAGCGCCCAACGGTCACATATACTGAGATGGGCACAGTAGGCCTTTGCCTTTATGGGCTGTTGCGCCACTGAAAATAGTTTATCTATACAATCTATAGATCAATCGACATTCACTCATAAAAAATTTGATTAAAATTTCCAGAAATAATAGCTTTAAACTTAGCACCCATTTTCGCTACTGAAGCTCAGAAGAATCCGTTTTTGTGTGTAATGCATTAAAATGTTGCTCCACTGAAACTCATGCTTGAAATAATGAAATTGTTGGTATAAAAGTACAAAATGAATACATTAATCAACCGCAGTGAAGTAAATGGCAGGACAAAGCTCTTTTGTGAATAGGAAATTTGAAGATTTTTATGCGATCGGATGGAAAAGGTAATTCTAAAGGTGAACAATGAATCCATAAATTGGGTAATTTCAAGGTTTCTGAATTTGTGACTTCTATTCAGTTTTTAATCCTCTAACTGCACTTAACAACAAGGCTTACGCTAGAGAATCTAATTCGAGATTTGTAAACAATAATTTAGCGATTATTTCAGTTCAAGGAAAAACACAAAGTTAAGGAAGGAAACGCACACAATTTTTTGAACTTGATGAATGAAACTGAAACATGTTCTGATGCAATGATAATAAAGTAGGTTGTGAATGACGAGGATGATTTCTGAACAATTCCAAAGTTGCATAATATCTTTTGGTTTCAACAAGATGAAGGAACTCTCTCTCTCTCTCTGAGGGGATAATGTGAAGTGAGTAATAATTTAAGGCAGAAGCAGGTTATTCATGGAATATTCACTGAGGTTTGATGAATGGAACGCGAGCCCAAAACAGAGAAGCAGCTCACCCTGTGAATGTAGTCGGCGATGTCACTGAGGATCCAGTTGTCGAGCACCCGTCCGTTGACCTCCGTGATCTCGTCCGCCTCGTCCAGGATGTCGCACCGATCGGAGGGACAGCCTGCCGAGAACACATGCAACACGTCAAATAATTTCTTCTTATTAGAAACTAAAAGTAAAATTATGCAGCACAATCCTTAAAAAAAGTGTGTGTGCTTATGATCAAACGATAGAAGTGATAACTTCAAATTTTGTAAATTTATTTCAAGGATTACATAGGTGAATAAAAAAACAAGGGGATATTAGTATTGTCCTATAAAATTATTTATTCATATGTCTGTACTTATAAAGTAATATTTTTGTCCGAAATATACTATCATATTTGGGAATTAATTGTATTCTAAGAAGGAAACAATAGGTTTATAATAGCTGAAATAGGTTATAAATACACTTATGGACAAAAAAATTAGCGCACCAAGAAATAATTGCGGGATCGTAGCGAAATTTAGCATGAAGGTACATGTCGGGGAGATATGCAAATGATTAGAAATGCAGCGTGATTTCGTATTACGTATAGCCGTTAGAGCAGTGGTTCTCAAACTTTAACTACTGGCGACCCAATTTTCAATCATAATTTTTATCGCGCCACCCCAAATAATAATGTATTGAATGCAATAATAATGCATTTGGGGGGAGGGGGTGCTAAAGCTACAATACGATCATAATTATAAGCCGTACAAATTAACAAGATAAGTATTAAGTTTTGTATATGTTACTTTTGAGTAATATATTTATTTTTTTACTTTTTAGTTTGAGTCACTATAAAAGCGTGTTTTTTAAATTTGTTTTTAAACTACAATTTATTTTTACTATACACAATAAAAATCCCAATTCCAGTGAATAATTTAATTAAGAGAAAATATACTTACCTACTTTCAAGGACTTTTCATTAGTTTTATTGGATTTTTTGAGAAAAAATCCAATAAAACTAATGAAAATGTTCCAAATCTGTGTGCCCTTAATGAAGGACATAAAGCATGTTCATAGAAAATGTTTTTGAACAAGAGTGGTCGCGCAGGGAACTCGATCTAAACTAGTAACTTGATTGTAAAAAAAAGACGTTTGAAACTTCCCCCAAAAAAGAGGGCGAAATGTGATAAATTCATTTTAGTTCACATTAAGACTTATTGGAGGATACTCTGTCAAGGTCATTGGTAACAAATAAACAGTTTTCACAGAATTAACGATTTCCTGAACATCAGATGACTCTGCGCATCGCGAGACCGATCCCGTGTTAAAAGTATATTCAATAAAACATATGGATATTAGTTCTAAAAAAGAATTGCGTAAAATGTTCTCCGTTATGCATTGTATGTTTGACCAAATAATCCTTAAGGTATCCGACTACGTTGAAAACGTCATTTTCGGTCAAAAATCACATTTTGTTTTTATTTGATATTTTTAAAATTCAAACAATTATCTTTCTAAATCTGCCTTTGTTTTGTCTGTGCGATAATTAGAAAAAAGTTACAGGTGTTTAAAATATTATTACAGCGGTGAAATTGAAACCGGAAGAGGTGAAATCGAAACCGGAAGTTGACTGCTTCACATGCTTTTTACCCATAATTTTTGCAATTTCAACCCATTATAATTTTAAAAACAATTTCTGGCATTTTTTAAACTATTTTATTGATAGGCAACAATTTCAATCTTTTAATTGGACTTTTGCGATTGGCAACATCTGTTTCTTCTGACCTCATATGTTTTTGTTTTGATTTGAATCTTTCGAATGTTACTCGCAAATTTCTTCAAAAACCTGATTTTTTTTGCTTTAATTGCACAATTTTAATTGTTAATTGTTTCTGAACATTCTGCTTTTGATATTATCAAAAATGAATCAAATTAACCTCTTGAAAAAGCAACTATGCTGGTGAGACATTTACAAAAACAGTGGAAGTGTTGACTTGTAATGTTCTTGACTTGAAGTGCTCAAATTTGTAATGAACGAAAACTGGGATAAGTAAAGGTATTTTTACAGAACAAAGAATGTTTTAGTGGAACATTAAGAGGTAATAGAATATTTTATTTAAATTGGGAAGTGTGTTTTCAAGTTTGTGTTTCTCCAATTGTTTTGAGAACAATCTGTACCTGCATGAAGATTACATGTTTGGACTGACTTCTAATGTGACTTGAAAAATGCTCCGATTAAAGTTTTATCGTCCTTTTTCAGCTATTGAAAAGCTAAAAAAGCAAAGTGTTATTAATTTGCAGCCTATTTTTAGAAGGTGAGTGATTGAAAGATGATATTTACCTGTGAAAAAGCTATGTTCTAAGCTGAACTGGCCTTGTATGACAAAAGGAGCATTTAGACTTTGTGAAAGAAAGTCTTGTCTGTGCTGCTACACCAACGGCTAAAGATGTCATGAACGACACTGCTTTTTTTAAGCGAAAAGCATTATAAAATGTTTCAAAATGTCAGTTGAAGAATGTGGAATATCCGTTGACGGCAGAGACACATGGACATTCATCGCTAAATGTGGTTTCTATAGAAACTTTATACATTGACACTGGGAAATTCTAGATTTAGAAATGTTATCAAAGTTTTTAGAATTCTATAAGTCCAGTCATACATGCGTGTTCCTGCAATCATCTGGGATTTACTTCAAACATAGTGCGTACAAAATCTTTGTATGTTTTTGCACTACGAAATCTTAAAAATATGTATTTCTTTTGTGATGGTGATTCCAAGGATACTTTTCTGTTAAAGATGTGTATGGTGTCAACAATATCATCATATGAGTGCATAAGATACTTCTAAGAAAGATTGAGTAGTCGGAAAAGAAAATTTTTAAAAATGGCGAGAAAAACCTCGGTGAGAAGGAAAAACTTATCAATGTTATGTTTAATAAAATTCTACACTGTTTTAGCACTAACACCAATCACGCCAAAGCTATGCTAAGTGCTACAATAGCAGTATTTTTTTCACTGTTGCTCCAACAGGGAGAAACCCATATATGGGCCGTGCCCGATTTGAGCTGAGAATTGGTGTGACTATCAACGAGGAAACGACACCAGAAAACAATAAACAGAAAAAAATTGTATGTATTTCTGTGAAACTTTAAAATATTGTTAAACCTGTGTACACAAAGCAGAGTGATAAGCAGTTATTATAAAAGTGCCTCCACGGTAAGACACAAATAAAAATGTATCATTTAATGCCTGTTTGTGGCAAATCATTTTGAAAGAAACTTTTATCGAGCTAAAACCATTTTCTTTGGGTACCCATATATTACCGTCATTATTTTTAAAAAGCTTTCATTGATGTGTTAGGTATTTTGAAAGCATTTGGCATAAATGCAGGGAATTATATACTGCGTGATGAGAGATTTGTTGACATCTTTCGAGTCGGTGACTCGAAACAACATTTTTGCCTTTTATAAAATCAACCAGAAAAAAAAAAAAAGGAGGCCCAAAGAAAGAAAAAATTTAACAAATTTCCAAAGAGTGGGAGTGTTACTTATAAATCAGGAGAGTTTTAGTAATATACTTGTCATATTTTGTTTTGAAATTGATTTTATAAAGTTTAAATGCATTTTTCTCAAAACCATTTTTTGTAAATTTCATGATATTTCAAACATGATATCTAAAAAACTATTAGAGATACTTGTATGAAATTTTACACAAATGTTATTATTGGTATTATCTAGAGAATGACCTACAAGCTAAGAAATTGAACAATTTTTAGTTATTTTATAGTTGTATTTCTTTCTGAAAGTTACGATAATTTGATTGAATTTCCTAGTTCGCAAGCTCGACTGGCCATAACTTTTGATTCAAAAAAGTAATTTAACACTTGTAGGTCATTCTCTAGAAATGTGTTTTAAAAATGTATTGCAGCAATATTTTATGGAAAATATAAAATATTTTAAAAAATAGTGTTTGAAAAAATTCCAAAATTTGATTAAAATTTCTTTAAAAATTTTAATTTTTGCAAATTTTTATGTACATATATTATTTCTAACTGTACTTTTTGTTATTGTGTATAAAAGTGAAACTAAAAATGTAAAAATATTAGGGATTTTTTGAAAACTTAAAAAAAAAGTCTCCGAACGTAGTCGGATACCTTAAAGTACTCAATACGCTTATCCATATATCATATAACTCATTCACATGGAAAAAGCAACAGAAAAATATTATTTACAACTTTCCTAAAAGAAAAACAGATGGAGTGAAACATACCAGTAAGTTTGAAGCATTTTAGGCGTTAAAAGAAACGTAATAAAATAAATGTCTCATCGTGTGATTACAGTAAAGCAAACAAAATGCCTTTTTTTATTTGGTTATAGGATCAAAGATAGCTAATGAACGTTCGAAGTGGAATGTTTTATTTTTGATGATCACCAGATGATATATAAATTATATCAGTGTAATTGTGCATTTTTTATTAAGTCAGAAAGCATTTTGTTTTTCTTCATTCCAAAAAATTATTTTTTTAAACCTTTTATTTTCAATATGCTCGCGCTCCCCAGGGAGGCGCGCCCCACAGTTTGAGAAACACTGCGTTAGAGGGTTTAACGTCCTTCCAGGTTTAAAACAGGTAACCAAAACTAGTTTGAGTGTTCTGAATCGTTTACAAAGGAAGAGCTGAGGTAGACATGCCATTACTCCATGTTGGAAGACAATATGAGCAGCTGTCACAGTTTGAGAGAGGAAGAATCATCGGCATGATGGAAGTTGGGTGGTCAGCTAGGCGAGTAGCTCGTCAATTAGGTCACTCTGATTGTGTTGTGAGGAGGGGTGTTGGGACCAGTGGATCTCAGAGATGTCATTTACACGAAGACCAGGCTCAGGACGTCCTTGACAGACCAGTCGTCGAGAAGACCGCCACATCGTAAGAAATGCACGCGTACATCCAACTGCTTCATCGGCTGTCATCCTGGCACAGGTAACACCTTCACAAGGGCCCCCCGTGTGTTCTCGAACCATACGAAGGCAGCTGGCTGAAAGGCATTTGGGATCACGGTGCCCATTACATGCACTGCTCTTGACGCCCATCCATCGACGCCTCTGCTTGGAGTGGTGCCGCGCACGAGGAGACAGGTCAGCAGCGGAATCCGACGAATTTTCTTTAGCGACGAATCCAGATACAGTCTCAGTAGTGATGACAATCGTGTTCGTGTGTGGAGACCTCGTGGTGAACGCCTCCATCCTGCCTTTGCTTCACAGCGACACACCATTCACACAGCTGGTGTGATGGTATAGGGTGCCATTGCCTAAAATACACGGTCACCCCTAATATTGATCCAGGGCACTATGACAGGCCAGCGGTATGTCCATGACATCCTGCAACCACATGTGTTGCCACTCATGCAACGGCTCCCAGGAGCCATTTTTCAACAAGACAATGCTCGGCCTCACACGGCAAGGGTGTCGCACTGTCACTAAAGAGTGTTTTTTTCCAGGTATAGAAGTTTAAGTTGGCATTACTTTCCAAGATGGCGACCGATTTAACAGCTGTCAAGTGATTTATTCTCAGTTTGGTTTGGCAATTCATCATGAATAGACTCACGCCTGAACAACGCTTTCAAATTGTGCAATTTTATTTCGAAAATAATGGTCGATTTTCATAAGCGAATTTTGTTTAGCGATGAAGCGCACTTCTAGTTGAATGGTTACGTCAACAAACAAAACTGCCGCATTTGGAGTGAAGCTAATCCACAAGTGTATGTCGAAACACCGTTAAATCCAGAAAAACTGACTGTTTGGTGCGCTTTATGGGCTGGTGGAATCCTTCTTCAAAAACGATGAAGGCCACAACGTTACAGTCAATGGTGATCGGTATAGAGCCATGATAAAGGTGATAAAGGGTGTTTTTTTAGAGGTATAGAACTTTAAATTGCAATAAAACAACGATGTATTATTCGATTGACATGAATTTTTTTTATTCGAAAGATAATCTTGTGGCATTACATTTTAAATATGATTTATGGCATAGGACTGCCACGGCTGGCTCGGATGTAGTCCAATCTAGACGTCCAATTTTCGATGACTTTTTCCAACATTTGTGGCCGTATATCGGCAATAACACGGCGAATGTTGTCTTCCAAATGGTCAAGCGTTTGTGGCTTATCCGCATAGACCAATGACTTTACATAGCCCCACAGAAAATAGTCTAGCGGTGTTAAATCACAAGATCTTGGAGGCCAATTCACAGGTCCAAAACGTGAAATTAGGCGGTCACCAAACGTGTCTTTCAATAAATCGATTGTGGCACGAGCTGTGTGACACGTTGCGCCGTCTTGTTGGAACCACAGCTCCTGGACATCATGATTGTTCAATTCAGGAATGAAAAAGTTAGTAATGATGGCTCTATACCGATCACCATTGACTGTAACGTTTTGGCCTTCATCGTTTTTGAAGGATTCCACCAGCCCATAAAGCGCACCAAACAGTCAGTTTTTCTGGATGTAACGGTGTTTCGACATACACTTGTGGATTAGCTTCACTCCAAATGCGGCAGTTTTGTTTGTTGACGTAACCATTCAACTAGAAGTGCGCTTCATCGCTAAACAAAATTCGCTTATGAAAATCGACCATTATTTTCGAAATAAAATTGCACAATTTGAAAGCGTTGTTCAGGCGTGAGTCTATTCATGATGAATTGCCAAACCAAACTGAGAATAAATCACTTGACAGCTGTTTAATCGGTCGCCATCTTGGAAAGCAATGCCAACTTAAACTTCTATACCTGGAAAAAAACACTCTGTACATCGTTGTGTTATTGCAATTTAAAGTTCTATACCTCTAATAAAACACCCTTTACCTTCCTTGGCTTGCCCGATCCCCAGATTTGTCTCCAATCGAGCATATCTGGGATACGAACTAGAGCAGTGTTTCTCAAACTGTGGTGGTGCATCCCTAGTTGGCGCGAGCGTATCGGAATGTCGAAAACAAAAGATTATTTAAAAATTATGAATTTACTAAAAGGAAACAAAATGTATTCTGACCTAATAAAAAAAGTACACATTTACTCTGACATAGTATACTTATAAATGTATCTCAGTAGGGTACAGTATATTTGATACTAAGTTAAGAACAAATTTAATAATTACTAGTGATTTTTCAATGGGCTTATCATACACAAAATTTAATATTTATCTTAATACTTTGTATGGTTTAAAATTAAGGTCGTATTGTAGCTTTAGCGTCAAAGTATTATACATTATAACTGCATTCAACACATTGTTATTGTATGAGGAAGGGGGGCGATAAAAATTCTGATTGAAAATTGGTTCGCGAATATAGAAAGTTTGAGAACCAGTGAACTAGAGGCAAGGTTACAGCAAATATGGAACAAAATGTCTCAAGACATCATACAGAACTTGTATGCCTCAATGCCCGATCGTATCTCATAGTGCATTTGTTGTTGTTGTTGACTAATTCCTCCTGTCTAGCCGCAGGCTAGACCAGGTCCATGAGCCCAAGAGTCCTCAGGAAATCGTACACCAAAAGAGGACTGGAATAGATGTCCTCCCTATTAAGTCCTGCACAAAACAAAAGATGATCTGGAGTTGCCTGTACCAAATTGCATTTAGTACAATTCTCGTAAATTTTCTGGCCTAAGTTAAAGGAAAAGCCTCTAATGTGTCCACTTGCAAGCCTACTAATAGTTGTTTGGACGACTCTATCCGCCTTGATGGAAAGGGCACCACCTGGGGCCTGCCTATTATACCAGGGGTGAGTCGGAGGAGTCTTCCATAGTTCTTGAATCAAAGATTTCGTTTTAGAAAAAATTTCCGAGAAAGTCAAAGTTCTTCTCGACATTAAATTTTCAGTGACACCTTCCTTGGCTAAAGGTCAGCTGTGTCATTGCCAAAGAGACCAATGTGAGATGGAATCCATTGGAAGTAAATCTCATGTTACTGGGAAAGTTCTTTAAGATTTTTAAGAATTGAGACCGATGTTTTGTCTCCAACATTTGTCCAGTCGCTAAGGTGTTGGATAGCACTTCGGCTATCACATAATATCCATATTTCATCAGGAGATGTCATCGTCTTAATGATTCGGAGAGCTTCATCAATGGCAATTAACTCGGATCTAAAAAACAGAACAAAAGTCCGAATTCCTAATTTTGATATTATGAGAACAATTAGGAGCCTTTATAAAGATGCCACTGCCACATGAGTTTTGTTCGTCTTTGCTACCGTCGGTATAAATTTGCATTGCAGTAGCTGGAATTTTGTTAATAATCTCCAATGCTAATTGACGTAAATATTCAGGTGGATCTTGATTTTTGGAAGTATGAGCTCCCATTTCTGGTTTAAAATGGACTCTAGGCAATCCCTCCTGAGGGTTAAATACGTTCTTCAAAAAATGTTCTTCAATGTCCTGATCTAATAGGTCCATCGCTTGCATTCGAGAGAAAGGACTGTTTCTTTTTAGTCTGTGTCTGTTTGTCCAGGTTATGAGATATGCAGATGTGCGGTTATAATATCCGTAATTGTAAAGTTTACAAAAGTACTTTGAAAGCAGTAACTTTCTTCTCAGATCCAAGGGCATGATATCAGCTTCGAAAAGAACTAGATCTGTGGGACAGCTATGTCGCATGCCAGTGATAATTCTAGCAGCGCTTGATTGTACTCGGTCCAGTTTCGCCAAATTAGTACGTGATGCACTGAAATAAATTTGAGAGCCATACTCTAAGACAGGTCTGATCAAAGAGGTGTATGTCAGTCTGAGAGTACCAGCATCAGCACCCCAGTCCCTTCCAGCGATGTATTTCAGTAAGTCAAGTCTCTTCCTGCCTTTGTTTATCACATAGTCTATATGCTTGTTGCTAAGTATCTCAGGATCCAAAATGTAGCCCAAATATTTAGGGTGTTTTTCATGGAAAAGGGATTTGTTTTCCGTAAAAATTTGAGGTTGATAATTGTATAAACATCGGTTAGTCGTGAAGAAGCTAGAGGTTGACTTTGATAGATTAAAGATCAGTTTATGTTGCTCAGCAAAAATCTGTATGTCAGAAAGGGTAGTATTGATCGCGGTTTCCATATGGACGACGTCAGAGTTAGAGTTCCAGAGGACGATATCATCAGCGAAAAGCCCCACCTCACACCTTCTAGAGATGATTTTCTCAATGCCCGCAATATATAAGGAAAAGAGCAAGGGGCTCAAGACTGAGCCTTGCGGGACACCTTGGCTGAGCCTAAAGGTTTTAGATAAAGAGTCTCTAAATCTCACTCTGATCTCTCGATCTTTCAAAAGTCGAAAATCCAAGATAGGGCTCTGTCTCTAATGCCAAAGGTGTTGAAAAGCTTTTATGATTAATTTATTTCTCCAAACTCTATCAAATGCTTTTGAAAGGTCAAGAAAAACAGCAACTGTATGATGTGATGGTCTAAGGTTTTGGGAGTCTCGAACTCTCTGTCCGAAGTACAAAATCTGATCCGCAGTAGAGTGTCCCCTTTTAAAACCATATTGTTCGATTGAGAGCAAGTCATTAGAATTTAGATAGTAAGTAAGTCGCTCAAGAATAATCTTTTCCATAAGCTTACAGGAGAAGTTTGTTAAGGCAATCGGCCTGAAACTTTCAGGATAGCAAGCTTTCTTGCTTGATTTCCTAATAGGAATAATCAGGGCTTTTTTCCAATCACGGGGAAGTCTTCCAAGTCTCCAAGACAAGTTAAAGATTTCTAAAAGACTCTTCTTTCCCCAATCACTAAGTCTAGAGATCATCTGGCCATGAATATTGTCAGGCCCGGGAGATTTAGATGGATCAAAGTTGCTCAAAGCCATATTAAGTTCCTGCATTGTAAAGAACTCTTTAAATATAGGGATTCCATGCTCTGAGCTGCGACATCCATGAACTAATTTTCGAGCATAATTCTCTGTATCCTTGTCCATTGCATTAAAATTCAGTTTACTCGTCTTTTGGTAGTAGGAACCCAACAAATTGGCCGAAGTTTTATTGTCAGAGGAAATCTGTCCATTGTCATCAATGATAGTATTGCACTCCTCCTGTTGCGGTTGAGTAATGTTCAAAGATTTCATGAGTTTCCAAAGTTTGGTATTAGGGGTGTGTGTATCAATAGATTTGCACAATTCTTTCCATTTCTCTCTCTTAAGATGGATAAAGGTTCTTTTTATCTCAGCATTTATTTTGTTTAGGCTTGACCTAAGTGAGGGATTGTTAGATTTTTTAATTTCCCGGCAAATATCTACTCTTTTCTTCAACAGGGGTTGAAGCAATGGAGATTTATGCATAAAAAATGGAGAGGGCCGTTTGTAATTTCCCCTAGGTATAGCTTGACCAGCAGCCTTGAAAATGATTTTCTTGAAAGAAAGCCAGGACTCATCGAGATCATCAATAGACCTACATTTAAAGGGAGGTTTTGAGAGCAGCCCACGATCAACTGTGTCTCTGTACTTCTCCCAATTGGCCTTTTTAAAGTTCCAAAAATTTTTCTTAACCAACTGAGTCAATTGTTTCCACTTTAATTCTACTAATATGGGTAGATGGTCACTTCCAATGTCCTGTAAAACTGTCCACTTGCAGAAAGGGAAGATGTCTGAGCTGACAATTGACACATCTAAGGCTTCCTCGGTATGATAGCTGTGAGAGGAGTAAGTAGGGGAGCCGTCGTTTAGAGCAAGATGAGCACTGTCATCCATAAGGTTATGCAGTTCTACACCTCTCTTATTATTAATTACGCTGCCCCATGAACTATGTTTAGCGTTCAGGTCACCAACAAGTAGATTTGATTCAGATATGTCAAGCAGATTATCAGGCAGACTTTTTTGATTGGGAGGATGATACATGTTAGAGATGTTAAGATTTTTCCCCTTCCAAATGACATTTAAGCGTTGGATTTCCAATTTCGAATCAGTAAATTGTGGATTATCAATAGTACGATAGTTGATATCCCTTACAAGAAAAGCCAGGCCACCGCCTCCGCCTTCTTGTCTATCAGAACGAATTATGTTGTAGCCCTTAATTTTAAGCTTAGCATGTTCTTTCAATTTAGTCT
Source organism: Trichonephila clavipes (assembly GCA_019973935.1). Classification (NCBI taxonomy): domain Eukaryota; kingdom Metazoa; phylum Arthropoda; class Arachnida; order Araneae; family Nephilidae; genus Trichonephila; species Trichonephila clavipes. The sequence goes on from BMAU01021438.1 coordinate 440,923, forward strand.
CCTGAAGAGCAATAATTTGAACCTCCAGAGATTCAGCGATGTCCAAGATAGCGTCAAGTTTAATCCTTGAAGCATAAATTGATATTCCATTTATATTGCAGTGTATGATTTTAAGAGACCGATATTTAGCTGGAGACCGTTGCAAATTTTTCGAAGAGGGCCCTCTGCCTAAACCCTCAGCGCACTCCTGATTATTCTGCGTGACGAGTGATGCAGCATGTTCCAAAGAAGACGAGAAGCTCATGAAAAAAAGGAAATGTGGTACAGCCTCTGAAGTACGAAGACCTGGAGCACCCGAAGGTAGGGGACTGATTTGGCTCCTTCACCTACAGGCCTTAGCTGAGCAAAATGGAGTGGCCTTCACGCCTTGGGTGGCCCTACCAGGAGTAGATACTCCCGACGTACATCGCCCACTGCCCAGGTACACCCCCTCGCCACTTTGAGGCGGCCTACAGGACTTGAGGGGTAGTGCATTTGTGCTAGAGGGGGTTCAACATGGTGTTAAATCCCCGTTCTTTTGACTTTTTTCTGAAATATAAATGATCCTTTCCCCCCCTTGATTTTCTAATCATTTACTTATATCAAAGTAGTCATTGCGTATGTAAAATTTTGTTTCATCTTGACGACTCCTTGGTGCGCTAATTCTTTTTGTCCATGACTGTGCACTCTAGACTCAAAATTTTATTAAAATATCTATAAGAAAAACTCCGTCAAGTGTTGTTTCGTTCTTCCTCGTGCTTCATTTGGATCATTTGACATAATTAAATTGAGTTTTGATTTTAAAAAAGTCAACTAAAGGTTTTGATTTGTCTTTTTAAAAATCTGCTTTAAAATTCCTGCTTAAAATCGTAGGTAATTTGTTCAGAAGACCCGATTCGGCTGTGTGAATTTTGATTGTAATTTAACAATATTCAATTCTGTCCATGAATTAATTTAAGCAAAGGAATAGTAAGACTGGTAGTTGGTTGAGAAGAAAGGAATCTAGGCCAAAACCTTTTAAATAGGGATTTAATCAGAAGATTGACATCACATAATCTGTGGCTTATACTAGCTCTTTTGTAATTGTATGGCAGTTTCGTACAAATATATCCGGTGCTGCTACAAGGAAAGTCTTCTTAATTATGTTTTGTTTTCTTGTATTTAAATTATTTTATGTAACTTTTTCTTAATACATGTATATTTAATTTTGTTCTTTAAAATTTTTAATTGTTTTAATTTTCTTTTTAGACTCAAAGTATTTTTAAGTAATTATATGATTAATAGAGCTATTTGTTCATTGCTGTTCTGATTCGCTTACAAAAATATTTTTATTCTTAAGATCAATGCAATATTGTAATGATAATTACACTATTTACTTAATTCTATAAAAATTTGTCCTTTTTCTACATTTTATGTTTAATTTTAGTGTAGGATTTCTCTTTCTCTCTAAGCCTATTTTTAAAAAATATTACGTTTCATTTTCCTTTTTCAACTTGGATTAGAAAGAGTCCCGCATTCATTTCCGCAGAAAGAGGTGGCGGAAGGGGGAGCCCCACTTAGATCGAAGCTAGGAACTTTACTTTTACGGCGTATTGGTGGGCGGACTAACTACCACTTTTCAGAGGGGTGGAGGAGGGGTGCAACCTCCCTTTCTCCTTTCCTTTTTTGGGGTGTGAATGTCCCGACTAAAGACAAAAAAGCCTAACGTGACGACGTTCATTCAAGTTCACTCTCCAACAAAACGCGCCACTAGAAGTTATCAATTAAAAAAAAAACGTCATTTTTATCGGAGGTAGATAAAATTTACATCAATGTAAGATACTCAAGAGGATTATATCGTGAAACTCATGCATTACTTAACAATTATCAGATACAATTTATGTCTAAAAATACTCTTTTTTTACTATGAAACTTAATTTATTTAGTTATTTATTTGACAGAATTAGTTAAAGAATATTATTATTAATCTATGTTGTAAATTTCATTTGAATCCAGTCATTATTTTCAGAGATATTCGGGAGAAAACCTATAAAAGGCTATATACTAGGGGTCTCTCTCTCATATTGCACAAACAATTCGTAATATTTTACTCATTTTTAAAACACGTGATAAATATATTAATATTAAATCTTTTTAGAACTTAAACTAAGTAATAAGGTTAAATATTTTATTCGTTATCATCATAATTAAATTCTCGATGAAAATTGCGATAGTTATTAAGAGTGTTCTTGCTCCCCACCCCCATGACGGACTGTAATATTAAATATTTCTCTTAAACTGAAAATTCTCATTCCAAATTTAATAATGAAGAGGTTTCGTGAAATTTTATAAAAAAGCTCATACATTATTGGCAACTTCGATGAAAAAGAATTTCAGAAAACCAACAACACACAAGAAGGAATGTGCGATTTTCCTGTCTATTGCGTTACCCAAAGCACTCAGACCTTTTGACTAAAACCCGAAAGGAAATCAGTGCATTAGCTAAACAGCTAATATATGTCTTTTTTATTGCTCCTAATATTCTCTTCATGCGTATCGCATTTGAGTTTCCGGTCCTCTCACAGGAATGAGTGAGTCGCCTTATAACGATTTTTTTCAATTACGTATTGCATTTTTTACATTTCATGTCATGTTATTGAATATATCTCGTTACATTTATTTACCGTAAAATCCGGCGTAGAACGCGCACTTTTAACACAGGTTCTAAATTGACGGGCGCGCGTTATACGCCGGGTCTAAAAATAATAACTTTAAAAATAAGATGTGCATACATAAAACTTAGACTTCTGCAAAGATCGTAATACTGTTTATTTAAGGGGGTAACTTCACGCAGCATTTTCCCTATCTCCGTAATGTTAAAAATGACCAAGTTTAAGGAACATTTTTTAAAAATTGGCTGGTTGTACAGTCATGAATTTTTTTTGTGTATTCATTGTATTGTTTTTATTATTTTAATGGGAGCATTTTTGAAAATTTTGATTAGTTTTTTTAAAAATTCATATGTGGAGTAACACGTCAAAAATTTTAAAACGATGAAAATTCTTGTACATTTTAATCCATAAATGTTTTTTGAATAATTTTTTTGACAAAATCTCTCATTAAAATATTTATTTGTATAGTGTTAACATATGTGCAAAGTTTCAAGGCTGTAAAATAAGTAGTTTTTTCAAAAATGTTCCTTTTGTGTTGAAATTTACACTTTTGAGAAATAGTGATTTAAAGTACAAACTTACTATTAACTAATGCATACCAGAACTATAACTTGGATTGCTAGTGTCATCTGCAAGATCATCTTCTTGCCTACATTTTTTAATTGTTTGTTTTTAATTATGGCTTCTTTGGTTCATTGTAAAACTGACTATTCTGCTTTCCTAATACACGGATGATTACTTTTTGCAATGCTCGACATTGGTAAAATTCAGGTGTTGAATGTTTAATACATCTAAAACTTTCAATTTGGTAATGAAGCTTCGATTATATAAGTATATAGCTTCATGCACTATAGTTTTTGAAGTTCCCAATTGCACAAATACAGTTTTTGGAATTATACACCAAAAACTATTTCCGCTTTCACTAATATTTTGAGTTTTATCAAGCAAGCATCCAGATAAATGTTCAAGATTAGTGACCTCTAAATACTTTGTTTATGTAATTCTCCTAATTACAATAGGTAAGTCGTGTTTATGCTTGTATGTGTAACCTTTCACTATGTGGACATATTAAATCTACACCACAAGTCACATCCCATGGGGCATAAACCGTGTCGTAGATTCAAACCTGTGAACATTTTATCAAAAATTATAGCCCATATAGCTTGCCTTATGGCTGACAAATTTTCCCGAGTTGTTTTGAACAGCCAAAACATAGTAACTTTGCAATTTGTTTATTTCAGCATCTGTCAAGCCATTACGGCATCCTAGAGATTTTTTGTCTTTAAGCTTTCTGTCTTTTAATTTTAATTTTAAGGCCCTAAGTCATGTCCCCATCATTTTCTCAACATGATTAACACATTCTAATTGTTCAATATTGACATATCTTTAGATTCTAAAGTTGATTTGTATGCTTTAGAGTTCCCATATAGTCCAAATATTGTGTATATCGTAAATTGTGTAATGTCTGCGAGTGATGAGAGATACAAAAAAAAAGTGCACCTCTTCAACTTCCATTCCCCTACTATTTTCAATGTAACTTGCCGAGTTGAGTTGAGTTGAGTTAATATTAACGTCGCACTGTTCAGCTACACGAGGGCTTTTGGCGACGGACCACGTAATTTTGAACCATGGTCAAGTGACGTGGACGACACCTGAGCTGGCACCCCCCTCTCCTAACTACCACACCACACCAACGGGAGGACGTTTCAGCTCTCGACAGATTTAACGTGCATCGCTGCCCTACACGGCGGGTCTTTAGTGGTACTGGGATCGAACTCATGACATGCCTGCCATGGTTGGATACCTTAACCACTGGGCTACCGCAGCCCCATGTAACTTGCCGAACACTCATTGCTATGTACATCGCTGTTAAAATTACACAAACATTTCTGCGATAATATTTTAGCATCAACAACTTTCCCAGTGTCCAAACTAACTGCCGTAACAACACCATTTAGAAATATATAGCTTATTTTTAGCCAGGTACCATTGATAGCCACTGGTACATTTGGTTATCCATTATTAAATATTGTTTCGGCAGCAGCTAAAGCCATACACTTTGGTTACTTTTTCTGTCACATTATTTAATGTATGCATGGAATCACAAAACCACTATGGTGTAAGTGACAAATGCATAACTCCGCAAAATATTTTTGCAACTGCTACTTTTTAAATAGACCTCATAGCATATGAAATTCTATTGTGTCCCCTTCATATAATTTTGTACCTCTTTTTATTAACTACTGTTTTAGAAAACCTGGTATTAAGAAATGTTTGAATAAGACCACAAAAGTTACAACATATTAACAATTTTGTAGCCAAACCCTAGATTTGGTGACCAAAATTTATGTGAATACCTTGGTTTTTACATTAATTTTATGTAATTAATGTTGTTTCAAAGCACAAAAGAACAGTATAATGTCTGGAATTTCACAGAAACATTCAAATGAATCTAAAAAAGAAACATACTCTTTATTAAACTTACCTAACTTAGATTTTAAAGCTGATTTATTTATGTTGAAATTGTCTGACTTATCAACATTTAAATCCATAAAAGTTTGGAATGTTGTACATTTCTTTCCAAACTCTTTCGTTTTTTAAACATTTTATTACTCAACAGAGTTTAAAAAACGTTTTGTAAATGTTGTAACGTTTGAAAGAATAACGGTAGCGTATTCTTGGTGAATTAAAATAGGGAATTTATTTACGTCACAACTATTGAAAATTATTTACAAAATGATACATTAAAGTTATTAAAATTAATTAGATTGTTAGAGTCCACTATTTTGTGAGAGGAGGTTTCGTTGGTTACCGCTCCCGTGCAAGTTCAAAGCATCTCTCCCCTCATCTTCCGGTCGGGTCGCTAGATTCCTCGGGGGGGGTCAAACAGGGTTTGCGCTGCATCGGAAGTTGCACGTGTGGGCGTCGAATCTACAAAGAAACCGACACCAGATGTTGTTGTTGTTTTCGAGACGTGACGTTACAGCTCTCGCCCTCTCTTATGGAACTTTTCCGTTGAGAAAAGTTTAATGGGATGACGATGAGACAACTGACAGATTACCGACACATCCCTTCATCAAGCACCACTATATTTCTGAGCTGCAATTTTAATTACTAAAGAAAACGCTGAACTAAATTTGGAATTACTTATTTCTAGTGAGTGAGTGTTCTTGCTAGGGAACTTACACAAATCCATATTACGAAATAGCAATGTAAGAAAACATACTATACATTAAATAAAAATACAAACACTCCTATCACAATGCCTAGTATCAATTATACTAACAACATGTTATATCAAATGCCTAGTGTAAGACCTTGCACATAAAAATATTCTTCGCCACAATACTTAAATAAAATTATACTAACGACATGTGTTGATATGATATGCGAAGTGTACAACCTTACACACAAAATATTTTTCACCATATGCCTCTTGCGTAAACTAAATACTCATGTATATTTTAAAACCCTGTACACAAAATTAAGCATATTAATACATTTGCTTTTCATGGCTTTATCTTTTGACACGCATCGCCATTCGATATGATATACAGTACTAGTAAATAAATAAAATTTAATACAATTATTAACCTTTAACTAAAAAACATAAGCAACAATTATTATTCATGAGCAAGAGAACATTGTTAACAATCCCTAATTATCTATCACCGATCTGCTGAGACTATCTGCATTTTTGTGACTTTTACCCGACCGATGTACAATTCTAAAATTATATGGTTGCAAAGCCAAAGCCCATCGCATCAATCTAGGGTTAGAACTAACATTTCTATTCAACCACACCAACGGGTTGTGATCGGTCATAACTAAAAATGAATTTCCATCTAAGTAATAATGTAACCTTTTAATTGCGAAAACAATACTAGCACATTCCTTCTCCGTCGTACAATAACGCTTCTCTACCTCTGAAAATTTCTTACTCAGGTAAAGGATTGGATGCTCCTCACCTTGTTCAGTTAATTGGGTTAAAACTGCTCCCATACCTGCGTTCGAAGCGTCCGTTTGAACAATGAATTCTCGTTCAAAATTTGGCGCGTACAAGACGGGCTTATCAATTAGTTTCCTTTTAGTTCTCGAAATGCGTTTTCACACTCGGTCGTCCACTTAATTTCTCCCTTCTTTGCTCTTCCCTTCAACGCATCCGTCAACGGAGCAGCAATTACCGAGAACAGATTTATATATTTTTGGTAATAACCCGCTATACCTAAGAAAGCACGTATTTGGGTTTTCGTGCGAGGGGTAGGGAACTCTAGAACAGCCTGAACTTTGATCTCGGAAGGAGTGCGAAAACCCTGACCCACAATGTGACCCAAAAATTTGACATTTTGTTGCGCAAACTTACACTTTGAAGGTTTTATCGTTAACTTAGCTCTCTTTATTCTCTGCAGAACCGTTTCCATATGTTTAATATGCGACTCCCAAGTATCTGAGAAAATTGCGATATCGTCTAGATACGGGACAACGAAATCCTCTAGTCCGTTAAGTAATTCAGCCATGAGTTTACTAAAGAAATATGGAGCATTCTTTAATCCGAAACTCATCCTTAGGGGTCGGTATGTACCAAAGCTAGTACAGAAGGCTGCGTATCGCTGTGCTGTTTTACTCAAAGGTATTTGCCAATATCCTTTAGATAAGTCAAAGACGGTAATAAATTTAGCCGCCGATACTTTTTCTACGCGTTCTTCGATATTCGGAAGAGGAAAATATTCCGTTCTAATGATCCCGTTTAATTTCCTGTAATCTATACATGGACGAGGTTCTTTCCCAGCTATCTCAACTAAAATCATAGGAGACATGTAATCCGATTCTCCTACCTCAATGATTCCTAATTTTAACATTCGGTTAATTTCGTTTTTTAAGATTTCATTTTGTCGGTGCGACATTCGATAGGGCTTCGTCTAACTGGTTGATCGCTAACTAACTGGATTTCGTGTTCAACCAGATTAGTTAAACCGGGATTGTTTGAAAAACATTTAGAGTATTTATTTAATAATTCGCGCAGTCGATCCATTTGTTTGTCGTGAAGGTGTTTGTTCAACTCGCTAGCCTGGATTACGTCCTCGAAATCATAAATGAGAGAATTGTTTTCTAAGTATGGGATTTCTAACTCCTGGTCTGCGAGAGAGTTTTTTGTTTCATCATTAATAATTACGTTAACGTGTTCTGGCCTTTTGTAATATGGTTTTAGCATATTTATATGATAGATTTGAGATGTTTCGCGTCTGCCGGGGATTTCGACTAAATAGTTCGTTTCCGAAATTTTATTTAAAATTGTCCCAGGACCTATCCACTGCACTGCTAATTTATTTGCTCTGGATGTAGCTAACACTAGGACTAAATCTCCATCCTTAAATTCACGTTTTACTGCGTTTTTGTCATACCAAGTTTTCCGCTTAACTTGCATTTCCTCCATTTTATTTATAGCTACTTCTTGACATCTTTTTAATCTATTTATTAACTTAAACATATATTCAGTGACGAGATCACCCTCTTCTTCCGGTTCCATCCAATGTTCCATTACTAACGTCTCTGGGGTTCGCAAATTTTTCCCATACACCAACTCTGACGGTGTATGTACTTTCGTGCGATACAGTTCGTAACGCTAAAAGAATTGACGGAAAATGTTTGTCCCATTCGGAGCCTGCATCTAAACATAAGACTCGTAAGAGTCGTTTCAACGTTCGATGAAATCGCTCAACAGGGTTACTCTGTGGATGATACACAGAACTATGCCTGACAAGTATTCCGAATCTTTCAAAAACTCGGTAGTCAGAGCACTAGTAAAAGAAGTACCCTGGTCACATTGTATTTCACGGGGAAACCCCATCCGACTAAAGACGTTTAACAGCGCATCTGTGACACTAACGGAACTAATATCAGACACCGGAATAGCTTCAGGGAATTTTGAAGACATGCAAATGGCCATGATAAGATATCGATTCCCTTTAGATGTGATCGGGAGAGGCCCACATGCATCAATATTTAGCTTAGTAAAAACCTCCTGAATAACAGGTACCAATGTTAGTGGAGCTTTTTTTTTATCATTGGGCTTCCCAGCCCTCTGACACTGATCGCAAGTTTTTACAAACTGTTCCATATCTCTATAGCAATTCGGCCAGTAAAAATATCGGTTTAATTTGTCTTTGGATTTCGTAATTCCCAGGTGTGCAGATGTTCCCTCATGACACAATGATTTAATAGGGTCGCGCAACCCTTCCGGCACTACTATTAACTTCACCACGTTACCTAACTTATCTTCACGATTTTGACCAATAATTCCTTCTCTAGCGAATAAACCTGATTGGTAACCTGCACTTGACTGGCTGCCTGTTCGTATAAGGGTTTAATCTCCTCGCTATTTTTTGAGCATTGATTAAATTTTCTCGCGTAACCCTTAGCAGCGCTAATTCCGGAACATATTCCTGGAGTGCAGGTATTAAAATTTCGTCCTCTGCATCCGAAGAAACAATTATAACCTCATCTTCCCCTTTTTAGCATCACCACTATCTATTCCCCTTTCTTCTCTAGCCGCTTTGACTTGAGACCTTGTTTGGACAGCATTCAATATTTCGACTGGCAGGAAATTATAGCCTAAATTTCCTTTTATTAGCTCGGCCGTTTTATTTCCAAGCAAATATCGACCGTGTTGATTTAAGTGATTTCCACAAACCGCTGCCTTAGTCTGCACCGTTCCAAAAATTTCCGGAAATTTCCACGACCGCCAAAGGTAAACAAACTAATTCTAGGCTTAACGGTTGTTTTACCCAAACATTTTCACCAGAGAAAGAAGAAGGATTTATGTATTTTGCACATACTAAATCTATTGTCGCTCCCGTATCTCTAAGAATGTCTATCTCGTGACCATTCACAGAGCCCTTTGTTGTATATGAATTAAGAAAATCCGGGTTTTCATTTCCTTCAATATTATTGAGAGTTTCCGTCGTTTTGTTTTTTATTAATTTAGGGCAACCGGCTTTTTATATGTCCAGGCATATTGCAATGATAACATCTTTGTATCACGCGTTTTTCAAAAGTTCTCTCTCTAGTACTCTCCGGAACAGAAGCTCCTAATCTGGGGAAGTTTTCCCAAATCTATTTTCTTTTTCCTTGATCCCTGAGTATGTCAAAATTTTATCATTTCTGCCCCACCTATCCATGGGTTTCGAATTTACCTTTCGGACGTCCTCATAATTATCAAAGAGTTCTGCTATTTGAGTAGCTGATTTAAGGTTTGCCCAATTATCTAAAAAATGATCTTTCATACTAGCATTGGCGCGTTTTTTTAATTGATCTACCACCATTAGATCTTTAAGATCTTGAAAGGTATTTATTTCTAAGCCAATCAGCCACTCATCTAGATAATTCGTAATTTCAAAAGTGAAATCCTTCCAGGTGCTATCGGATTTTTCTGGTGTTGGACAAATTTTTGCCGAAAGACCTCCGGACTTAACTTGAATCTTTTAAGTAATAATTTCTTTACATAATCGTAATTTTCGGCTTGTTCCTCCGGTTCGCGAGCAATAAATTGCACGATCTCTAGGGGTAACAAACCCAATAATTGCCCCACCCACTCTTTCTTTTCTATTGACGCCCTTTTAGCCTGGCGTTCAAAGATCACTAGATATAAACTAATATCTGACTGCTTAGGATCGAAATCTGGGATCAATTTTTTTTTTAAGTTTAAATTAGAGGTTACAGAACATGCATTTGTAGAATCGTTTGATTCATCGTTTACCCTAAATCCGGATTCTATTTTAAACCTTTCTAAATCAAATTTCAGCTGTAATTCTTTCTCTTTTAATGCCTGCTCCTTTACTAACTCCTCCAATCTCATTTTTTCAGCCCTTTCTAACTCTTCCAATCTTTTTCCGTTTGCAATGATAGTCTCATACAGATTTTTAACAAATTCCTCTTCATAACCTTCACTGTTAGTGATTGCAATTTTTATGCTAGGGACAGTCATATTTAAAGTGGCATTTATTCCTAATTCCTCAGCAAGTTGCAACATGTCTTGCTTTTTCCCTTTACCAAGGAAAGCCATTTTTTAAACAATATCAAATAAATGTCACGCTAAATTTTGCACTATTGTTACTATTCTCTATTAATACAATAACACTGGTCCCATGCATACACAGAAATACACAAAAAAAAACTTAACACTAAAAATAATCAAAATCATTCAAGAGACTTAAAACACAATAAATCTTAAGCTAAAATTGCACACAATGCTTGAAATACAATTACAATTCTCTAGAAACAAAATAACATTGTTCCCATGCAAGAAAAACACTAAGTATTTCAAAATTTCTAAAGAACACTTTAACCAAAATTCCTAATACAATATGCAGTTTGCAACTCAAAAATATAACAGTACTCACCCATTTGAAGTACTCAGCTTGCTGTCAGAAGCAAATTATGTGCACTAGTGGCACGGCTTCCGAAAATCGCTTTCCCTTCGGACACTAGCCGTTAACACTATAGATCAGTTTGATCTTCTATGAGCAGGACGCTCTCTTTCTCCGAAGCTGACTTGAATCGCAGAACGGCTTCCGAAAATCGCTTTCCCTTCGGACACTAGCCGTTAACACTATAGATCAGTTTGATCTTCTATGAGCAGGACGCTCTCTTTCTCCGAAGCTGACTTGAATCGCAGCACGGCTTCCGAAAATCGCTTTCCCTTCGGACACTAGCCGTTAACACTATAGATCAGTTTGATCTTCTATGAGCAGGACGCTCTCTTTCTCCGAAGCTGACTTGAATCGCAGCACGGCTTCCGAAGATCTCTTTTCTCCCTGCGTTGCGGTCCGTCCGTAAAAATCCAAAATTTTCCTCCTCTCACGGGTCCTGAATGCTAACTTTTTATCCCAAAGCGCTGCCACCAAAACTCTAAGCTGTAACGTTTGAAAGAATAACGGTAGCGTATTCTTGGTGAATTAAAATAGGGAATTTATTTACGTCACAACTATTGAAAATTATTTACAAAATGATACATTAAAGTTATTAAAATTAATTAGATTGTTAGAGTCCACTATTTTGTGAGAGGAGGTTTCGTTGGTTACCGCTCCCGTGCAAGTTCAAAGCATCTCTCCCCTCATCTTCCGGTCGGGTCGCTAGATTCCTCGGGGGGGTCAAACAGGGTTTGCGCTGCATCGGAAGTTGCACGTGTGGGCGTCGAATCTACAAAGAAACCGACACCAGATGTTGTTGTTGTTTTCGAGACGTGACGTTACAATGTTTTATTAATGTTTTTGATGGAAAACACTATTGAAAATGATCGCAGAAATCCGTTGCATTTAAGGAGGTTAAAAATAGGCTGTAAGTAAACAAACATCTATAACTGTTCACTTCACTTCTTTCCTGGATAAGCTGCTGATCAAAATAAATTCTTTTAATCAATTTAAACCATTTGATAAGGCTGAAAAGTAGCATGTGTCTTTTGTTTTGATTTGAGAGGGCGTGGCAATCAGCGGTTTTGGGGTCTGACAGATGTAAACAACTTTAAAAAAAAATATTAAAAATATTTCTAATTAAGCTAAAGCAAAAATTTAAACTGTATTAGAAAGAAAAAGAATGGTATTTTATGTTTCAATCAAAATTGAAAAATCGATTATTTTATGGATTTTCGTGAAGTGACCCCCTTAAAAGAAATGTCATACCTTTTGAACTTAAAGGGTTGTTTTTCTAGAAATATACTACGAGTATTTTTTCAAACTCCTGGAGTAAATGGCATTAAAACATGCTGACGTACAGAGCAGGTTGTTTCGTAAGAAAGGGGGTGCGCGTTATACGCCGGATTTGACGGCACTTACAAAGGAATTTCACATTGTATTGAGAATTGACCCATTGCATTTGTGTGTGTGTGTGCACAAAGCTCTCTTCATGTGTTAACAATTTTTTTTAAGGAAATCATTTTAAAGATTTTACAATAATTTCAGAGTTCCGTTGATTAAAAACTTTGATATCTATAAATACTTCCAAATTTGCACATTTGGCTTAAAGGGAACCAAACTCAACAGTTAAATTGACCAGTTATTGGGTAGAAGGGAAAGTTCTGCCGTTTTTGAACACTTTTATATGCGTTGTCGATCCTTAGCAAGAATTTGGATCCGACTGAAACGGTTAGATTGGTATATAACACAGAGTTTATACACATTTTTTGTGATTTAGTCAATGTTTTTAAACTTGTAAAACTGGAAAAATGAGTGAAGAAAAAGTGCATTTAAGACGTGCATGAGTTCCAAAAAGGGAATAATGTGATGGTGACAAGAAAAAAACTTGCTCGACATGTTTGGAGAGGACGCAATAACAGCTCGAACATGCCAAAGATGGTTTGTGAAATTTTGTTTGGGTGATCTTTCTTTGAAAGACGAACTCAGATCAGAAAGGTCATCAGATGTCCATTACGAAGTCCCATGCTGTATGATCGGGAAAGATCCCAAGTTAATTTCTTCAGAAGTGGGCTTCAAGCTTGGAATTCATCAAACTACTGCTTTGGATCACATTAAAAGGCTTAATTTTGTGTCCAAACTCTGCGTTTTGTGCCAATGAATTAAGCAAAAAAAAAAAAAATGAATGGACAGAATTTCTATAAGCTCTTTAAATCTTGCTCGTTACAAAAGGAAACCGTTTTGGGACCCTTTAGTAATTAAAGATGAAAAGTGGATAGTGTATAAACACGTGGTTGGAAAAAGAGCAAATGTTTACAAAGGGGAGACACAACCGTCCATTTCAAAATCTGGCGTGCATCAGAAGAAGGTTGTGTTGAGTTGTTGGAGGAACCGGCAAGGATATTGCGTACTGTGAGTTGCTGAAAGGAAATGATACGGTCAATGTTGATCGTTACGGCTCGCAACTTGATGTTTTGAATCGAGAAATTCAACGTAAACGTGTATCTTTGACCAACAGAAAGAGTAACTCTTCATCCGAACCCCACGTGACAAGAAAAACTGAACAACAAATTGTATAGTTGCGTTGGAAAAACCTTACCTTAGTCAGTATATTCTGTGCATATTGTACCATCTGACTATCATCTGTTCAGGTCGTTGCAAAATGTTTTTGATGGAAAGGAATATTTTAATTATGAGGGTATCCAAATGGCAGTGAAAGAATACTTTGTCTACAAAACAGAACTGCCAGAACGCTGGCAGACAGTTTTAACTAACTAAGGATATTATTTAGATAAAAAGTGAAAAAAAAAGTTTTGTTCTTTCTTTAGAAATAAACGACAGAACTTTCCCTTACACGCAAAAATATAATATAGATTGCATTAAAACAAGTGCACATTTTGAGTAAGTTTGTTGACTTTCTTCTTGTTGTTGTTTGCCTTTCAAGAGCAGAGAACATTTTTGGAGAAATCTTTTCTACACGCTTGGTCGACTTGCTGACATTGATTTGAATATAAATAAATCTCTTGACGATTATCTGTTGTGAAGCGGATAGAATTTTTATTTTCCATGGAGTACTTTTAATAACTTGCCAAAAGTAAGATTTTTGGACCAAAAGAAATATTTTCATCTCCATCTATTTTATTTTCAATGTCTATAATGGATATTTAATACAACACGCACACACACACACAAAATTCCCCCTATTCGTGTAACATGTACATCATTGCTTAGCTTCGATTACATTCCCTATTAGATAAATCTTAAATTTCTTGCAATGTTTTGAACACACACTTATCGTTGTCAAAGGAAAAGCGAGAGAAAATCCCTTTTCCTTAATTATCTTTCGAATCTTGTAGAATAAATTATCTTTTCAAGCTTTAGAATGCTGGGTATAAGAGATTTTTAATGAGAAATATATAAAATATGTATTTTTAAATGCCTTTATATTTAAGGCAGGAGGGATTTTACTTATATTATTAAATCAGTGATTTTTTTCCTTTCTTTCTTCTTTTCTAGTGCCATTTTTATACAAATGAAGTATTGTGTTTGTTTCCAACCTTTCTACCTTAGATCATTGTATTGATCACAGAGTTCCTTTCTTTATATTCCTCTATGATTAAAAGATGATACAATATCATCACTCAGAGTAATTTCTCAATGCTGATTTTCACCATTTCCTAACAACTACTTGAACTTTTATCATGCACTGTTTCTATATCTGCCACTCATTGAGAAATTAAAAGATGCGGGATTTTAAGCAAAATAAATTACTAGATAAGGAATTCAGTTTTTTTATGTTATAAAGCAATTAATCGCTTTGTTTAAATATTCTTATTCTTCTACCGAAAAAAATCAACTATTCTTTGTTCAGAAAAAGACCTTCCCATTCGATTGGAGAAATAAGAAACAAACAAATTAGAGAGAAACCACTTTTAAATATGGGGATGCGAATTGGGGAAGCCTGTTTGTGGAATAAATGCATTAGAGTGTGTTGTGATTAACTCAGTGTTTCTCGAACTTTCAATATTGGCGACTCAATTTTCAATCATAATTTTTGTCGCCCCCGTACAACAATAATGTATTTACTGCAATAAAAATGCACTTTGAGAGAGAGACGCTAAAGTTACAATACAATCTTAATTATAAACTGTATAAGTATTAAATTTTGTATATGTTACTTTAAAGTAATACATATTTTAAGAAAATTACTTAAAATATATATTGCTTACTTATTATTATGTTATATTTCTTTCTCTAATTTTTAAATTGGAACAGATCGCAAAATGATATATTTAATTAAGATTTACTTTTCCTTCAGCATCCATTTCTCAAAGTACAAATGTCATTAGAAAAATAGTCCAGCATATATGTTGCTCTCTATCATATCCATCACATCTGGCATTATCAGGTACGTTTACGTGAGTCTGGGCAACCTATCGGACGTCTGCGCAAAACATGTAAAAATGCTTTTCCTCGTACAATTCCGATCAGTTTTGGTCGACTCGATACTTCTATAGCTACCGAATCTAGCTTGAATGTACATTTTTTTAACTTGCACGTTAATTGTAATTCACGGTAATTAAGTATTTACGGCAGTAGATTAAAACAAAATCATACATACATTTTTAAGTCGTAAGCAGACATTTGACGATAATAAAGGATCAACAAGTATACAGACAAGCATGGTTCCGAAAATTAAATCAAGGCAATATTCTCCAAAATACTTATATTTTGGATTTACCACTACTGAAGTAAATGACGGGGAAAAAAGCCCCAGCTCGCTATGTGTTAAAACTTACAAATCTGAAGAACAACATGTGAAAGTTGTTTTTAAAACCATGTAAAATCATTTAGCAATGTTGACAAAGAATTTTAAAAAGTATTTTCCTGATGAGGGCAACTTGGTAGCAAGTTACGAGTGGATTAGAGATCTATTTCAAAATACTCCAGAAGGGCTCTCAACTTCCGAAGAAGAAATCTTCATAGATTTCACATCCAGTGAAAAATTAAAAGGCAATTTTGTAATAAAACCCTCTTTGAATTTTGGTTAGAGGTGGATGCTGAATTTTCTGCACTGAAAACAAAAGCACTTCGTATACTATTACCATTTTCAACATCCTACCTTTGTTAAACCGGATTTTCTGCGGTGGCTGCTTTGAAGACAAAATATACATCTGAGCTAAATATAGAAAAATAACTCGAAGTGTCAATTTCTGATATTAAACCTTCCTTTGAAAAACTTTGCACTACAAGACAAGCCCATGGAAGTCCCTAATAATTATTAAACTTGTTCTTAATTTAGTGTTAAGAAATTATTTATAAAATATCTTCTTCAGTACTGATACATTAAACGTATATTGGATGAAACATCGGCTCTTCGCACGAGTTAATTTTTTTAAAAAAATAAAACATTATTCTTGATATAATAACTGAACTGTAAGGAGAGTAAAAAAAACTTTTTGCACGACATTGCATAAAGAAATGTAAAATGATTTTTTTTAGATAAATACTCTAATTGAAAATAACTGTTTAAAAGAACTGTAATTTTAAACCTCACAGAATTAGCATTTAGAATTAATGTTAAATAATGAAAAAGAATATATAATTCTGATGAATAATAATTGTGTTACTTTTTAATATTTAAAGCAGAAATACTTCAAAATGTTTTAACACGGGAGCAAGCGCACACTCGATGCTAAAGCTAATGGTAGTGCTGGGGGACTCAGTCACCCCAATCATTTGTTTATAATTATTTTTACTGCACACGATAAAAATCGTAATTCCAGAGAATTATTTAATTAAGAGAAAGTATACTGACCGGCTTTCAATGACTATTAAATTTTTCTTGGATGATTTGAGAAAAAATCCATTAAAACTGAACTAAAATGATTCAAAAGTGCAAGACCTTAATAAAGTTTTAATGAGCTTTCATGATCGAGTGAGTGAACATTAACGTCGCACTGTTCAGCTACACGTGGGCTTTTGGAGACGGACCTCGTAATTTTGAACCATGGTCAAGTGACGAGGACGACACTTAAGCTGTGTGGCCTCTTTTAACTACCACATCACTCCAACAAGAGGACGTTTGAGCTCTCGACAGATTTAACGAGCATCTCTCCCGTACACGGCGGATCTTTAGTGGTACTGGGCTCGAACTCGTAACACCTTTGGTGATCAACAAATAGCAAGTTGAACTTTTTCTTTCTTGTGTCTTTTTGACAAGGTGAACTGAACCTTGTGGTATAGTTATGGCTTCATATTTTAATTGATGGAGTTCCTTAGGAAGCATTTGAAAATTTTTCTTTCATTTCATGTTCATCGCGTTTCTCAATCATGAATAATATTCATTCTTTCAACAAGTTCTTCTTTTGCTTCATCAGTTTCAACTTCCTTCAATTGAGATCACAGATGCCCCGGTCCACCGCTCCCGGGTTAAAAGTGTATTCAGAAAAAATACGGATGTTCTAAAAAGGATTATGATGTTTTTCACTAAAAATAAACCTTGGCCAAATAATCCTTCAAATCAATCAATTATTTCCAAATATCGTAAAACTCTTTATTATTTACAATCTCCCTCAGCAAAAAACAAACACATAAAAGATGGAACAAAACTAATGTAGAATTCAGCAAATGTATTTATTATGCTGCCTGGCTGAAAAGTGAATCATGTCTTCCTTTTCTTTCTACAACTAATGTACAGTATTTCAATAATTACAGTGGTGAAATGTTTATCTTCTTAGAATTTTTCTCAGGGTCTGGATTTCGTTTTTTCTTTTAACAAGTAATATTTTATGTTAAAACGTAATAAAAAAAAATCTCTCATTGAGGAGATACACCAAATTAAACAAAATGTTTTTTTTTTCTTCTTTAATTTGATTTTGGGATCAAAGATAGCTATTTGATGAAGGAAAAAGCCAGATGATAAACATAAATTATACCAGTGTTGTTGTGTATTTTTTTTATTATGGAAGAAAGTATTTTGTTTTACTTCTTTCCGGTTATTTTTTTTAAATCTTTAAATTTTCGATATGCTCGCGCCCCTTGTAGGGTTATCGCGCCCCCCAGGGGGCGCGCCCCACACTTTGAGAAACACTGGATTAACTTTAAGTACAGAAAGTAACTATTCTTTGTGGAGATTAATAATTACAAAGTCTAATACAAACAAGACCGCCAAAAGATATTTTATGCTGAGAATTCAAGTGTATTTCAATTCAGTGAAATGAAGAAAATGTACAAATTCTAGACGAGTCTCCATAAGCAAAGAGTAACGTGTATAAATAAAAATGAAAGGTTTTTAACCGAAAGTTATTATCAAATTTTTCGAATTACTTTAATTTTAAAAAATGGAATAATGTAATCAAAATGCGGGGAAAAAAGAAGCAATAAAGGAAGAAAGGAAAGAAAAGTAATCGACTGTGTGTGTTTAAATGCAAAAACATCTTGAAGAATATAATTTAGTGGCCTTATCCAGGAAATTAAAAGTTCGCGGAAATTCTGAATTTATCGTAAATAGTTTTAAAGCATGTTTGTGTAGGTATAGATTCGAACCGGGCACCTTCCGATCCGAACACCAGTACTTTATCGATCACGCCAAGACGATCGTCTTCGCGTGATGTCTAAGTACTGGTTTACTTAGATACCGCTACACTACTCTCCCACCAGTGAGGTGGATAGGCGAACGATTTTTCCCCCGTTTGTTTGTTCTTGGAGAGAGAGCATGTTTTTTTTATTTTATTCTCTCTCTCTCTCTCTCATTCTTATTTATTTTCTTGCTGAGATGAGAGAAAGATGATCTATCGTTTGTTTCGGAGAGAGTATGTGTTTTATTTATTTATATTTTTCTTCTCTTATTTATTTATTATTATTTTTTTTACTCTCTCTTATTATTTTTTTATCTATTTTCTTGCGGTAGATGGCGCCACGACAGTTCAGAAATTTGCGTTTTCTTACTTCAGTCCAGGGTCACCAATGTAGGTATAGATTCGAACCGGGTACCTTCCGATCCGAACACCAGTACTTTATCGATCACGGCAAGACGATCGTCTTCGCGTGATGTCTAAGTACTGGTTTACTTAGATACCGCTACATTTGTATACGTAAATTTACCTGAAATTAGAAAAGCAGTTTATGGAACCCATTCGGAAGATTCATGAGTGATAAATGCAAGCAAGATCAGAAATAAAAGAATTCACTTCACAAAAAAAAATAAATAATCCCATGACTTCAGGGGGAAAAACATCGCTGAAAATGTTTTCAAGGACTGAAAAGAAAGAAATGGAGTAAAAGAAAAACTTTCAGAGTGAAGAGATGTCAGCCAATGAATCTATTGGGTGAAAGTTATATGTCTATACTTTTCACTACTTATACCTGAAACTATTTATCCAAAATACCAATTAAATTTTTAAAATATTTTGTTAAGGTATACTATTGTTGTAAATCAAATTCTTTGATGTAGATGGCGCTGTAAGTCAGCTAAGAGTACAATACTTTGGCTTGTAGAGGTAGTTTTTTTTTTGTTTACGTAATGTTCTTTGTGTGATGTCTTCTATGTGTTTCGTCCAATAAGCAAAATTAACTAAAAGATGGATTTGGACTAATTACTGAAACTTAACATTATTGGATAGGATCGCCTAACTGACCCATGGAATTTAGGACTTAAAGAAAACAACATTATTTGGTGCCACAACAGGAAGCTGTAAGCTCACTCGAATCTGCACAAATCAGGTAGGCGATTATATATATTTTTATAAAGATGGAAAAGTCACTAGAAGACGTTAAAAGTAAAAGATAAACTCTTAGATCTTTAACGACTAAATTAATAACAAAAGTTGAAAGTATAATAAAAGATGAATCTTTCTTATGAAGATAAAAGTGAAGATCTAATTGATTGCAAAGAACAATTACTTGATAAGCATAATAGTTTAAAGGAATTAAATGAAAAGATTGAATCTCTTATAACATCGGAAGAAATTGAAAAGGAAGTTTCAGGAAGTGAGGTATATTCCGAAAGTATTATTAAATGGTTATCGAGAATATCTAGATTTACTAAAGAAAATACTAAGATTTTAAATGGAAATGATACCGATAAATCATTGGATAGTTCTATTAATGAGGGAACTAAAATTGTTTCGGATTCTAAATTTGTAAAACTTCCTAAGCTTAATATAAATAAGTTTTTTGGGGATTCACACACACACACAGTTTCATGGCTTGAGTTTTGGAGTCAGTTCCAAACCGCCATTCATGAAAACAGTAGTTTCTCAGAAGTGCAAAAATTTGTATATTTAAAAAATTTACTTGGAGGTGTAGCATTAAATGCTATAAAAGGGTTTTCATTAACCAAGGAGAATTATGAAAAAAGCGCAAGTTTACTTAATTCGAGATTTGGTCGCGAAGATCTCATAATTAATATAGTTACATGAACAAATTACTTAATTTGGAATCCGTAAGAAATTCTTCAAACATATGGGCGTTACGTCGTTTATATGATGAACTAGAAATTAACATACGATTTCTTGAAAGTTTGAATGTAGTATTTGGTACTTATGGCCAACTTTTGTGTCCTATATTATTAAAGTTAATTCCAGAAGATATTAGCTTAGAATACAATCGTAAAAGAAAAGCTAATTCAGAATTTGACATTCCGGAGTTAGTTAATTTTATAAAAACAGAAGTGGAATGTCGCGAAAACTCTAATTTATTGCATACTCCTAATAATTATTCTCAAGAAGGTTACAAAAGACCATTTAACCGTAATATTCCTACCGCTACAACGTTAAATACAAGTATCAAATCTTGTTGTTTATTTTGTAAGTCAGAACCATAATTCTTTCTACTGTGAATCATTTTCGGTATCAGAAAAAATAAATAAATTAAAAGGTGAAGGGAGATGGTTCAAATGTTTTAAACGCTCACATTTAAGTTCCCACTGTAATTCTAAGATTCAACCCTGTAAAATATGTAAGAAAAAATCTCATCACGAATCACTTGATAGTTTATACATTCGGAAATAGACAACCAAAAGAAAAAATATTTGATGTGGTCAAGGTGACAATTAGCAATAAAAAATATCCAGAGAGTAGCGCGGAATGTGAATTATTAATTTCGGATACGATAACAAATGCAGTCATTCCGACACCCAATGTCTCTATAGAAAACCTAATAAAAGCTAACCATATGACTCATTTAGATTTATGTCTTTCTCAAAGCAATAAAGAGATTAATGTTTTAATTGGAGCTGATTTTTACTGGCAGTTTCATACTGGATGTGTTGATTGGATAAATAAAAATCTATTTTGTGTTGAAACATTATATGGTTGGACGTTAACAGGAATAAATAACGTAAGTAAAAATACGGATTCTATTGTAGAAAATTTGTGTTTTTGTGAATATCAAACAAATTGCAATTCGCGGAAGGTTATTCATTGGAAGATATTAATTCTCTATTGTGTAATATTTGGGAAATTGATAATTTAGGTATAATGGATAACCAGTGGCGTAACGGAGAATTTTCGGGCCCCCCTACAAAATCAGATTTTGAGCCGTACCAGGATCTTACGCAATCGGCATCGCTCAGACTTAGGGGCCCCTAAAGTCCTGCCCCCCGCGGTGCAGGGGTAGCGGGGGTTTACGTTACGCCATGCGAATAACATAGTTAAAGAATCATCTGAGGAAGAAACGTTAAAACAATTTGAACAAAATATAAAATTTAAAAATGGTAGATACGAAGTTAAATTGCCTTTCAAGAATGACGTAAATATTAATAGTAATTCTAATTTGTCAAAAAATAGATTTAAGAGTTAACATCGCGATTTAAAGAAGATAATTCTTTGTTTGAAAATTATACTAGAGTTTTAGATAGTCAGCTGAAAGATGGAATTATAGAATCAGTAAATACTAAAACCTTATGTTTGATCACTACACCCGGGATAGCCCAATAACACACCTCACACATGGACTGTAAAACACTTTCTATTTTTATTCACCTAAACACATAGTAACTGGAGATACACAGACAGCGCCGTCTGGCGCACGGTTTTTGCGACAAGCATGAACATTCTCCCCCGCGTTGACATGTAATGCATTCAACAATGACACAAATTACAATAAAACATTAAACGATAAAATACTATAGGATTACGTAAAACAAATTAAGGTACATAAAAAAATTCTAATACACAATATTCAGAGACAAAATTCAAACTGGCATAGGTAAAAGACAAACTCTTGAAATGGCTCTTTTATATTCTCCAAATTGTGTTTTTACTTTTACAACCCTTATTAGTGCATCACTGCCACTATAAATCTCAGTGATTCTCGCTAAAGGCCATTTAAAGGTTGGCATATTGTCTTCAATGAGAACTACCAAATCACCCACCTTAACATTTTGTTTTTTAAATTGCCATTTATTGCGCTGTTGTGATTCACTAAAATAACATCTGTGCCACTTATTCCAAATTAGTTGTACTAGTCTGGTTAACCATGCCATTTTTTTAAGGGAATTCTCTGTTAATTCAATTAAATTGGGCTCGACTACAGAAGTCATAGACCTCCCTATCAAAAAATGGGCTGGAGTTAAAGCGTTCAAGTCATCCGAATTGCTCGATAAAGGGCACCCCGTGGCCTGGAATTTAAAATTCCCTCTATTTGGATACAAACAGTTAAAAATTCCTCATAGGTTAAATTTGAGCCACTGATCTCTTAAGATGGTACTTTATTAACTTAACCGAAGCTTCCCAAAGACCACCAAAGGATGGCGCTCTAGGTGGTATAAACTTCCATTCTATACCCTCAGCAGATAAGAAACCTGCTAAATTATCATCTGAATCCTTAATAAGTTTTAGAAATCTCTTGAGCTCTTTATTGGCACCTACAAATGTTTTCCCATTATCGGAATACAATTTAGCACATTTACCTCTGCGACTAAAAAATCTTTTTGATGTAGCAATAAAAGCATCAGATGTAAGATCCGACACAATTTCTATGTGAATCGCTTTAGACACAAAACATACAAATACACAAATATAAATTTTATGCAAAATTCCTTTTCTTTGATTTTTGTACCTGATCATGAATGGACCACAAAAATCCACACCAGAACAGTTGAATGGGTAATCTGGGATTACTCTATCACGGGGTAGATTACCCATTAGCTGAGAAGTAACAAGGGGTCGGCTTTTAAAACAGACAAGACACTCATGCACTACTTTTCTGCATAATGAACGACCATTTAATGGCCAGAACTTTTCCCTTACATAGTGTAGAAGAGAAGAAGCACCAGTATGCAGATTCTTTCTATGGAAATTGGCAATTATTTGAACAGTTAAATTATGATTTCCTGGTAAAATTGCAGGATGTTTATTAACATATGGTAAATCTGAATTACTCAGCCGTCCTCCAACTCTTAATAATCCATCACTGTCTATAAAGGTGTTTAAATTTCTAAGTTTACTATTAGGTGAGACAACTCCTTTACTTTATAAGCTCTTAATCTCAGCCAATAAAACCTGTTCTTGGACCATTCTGATCAGTTTAGTTTCTGCTTGGTCTATATCTGTAGCAGAAAGGGGACCACTCAATGTTAGTTTACGTTTGTTTACATTATTACTAAATCTTATCACATAACTAAATATACGAACAATTTTCATATAACTATTACTTTTACGTAACAAAGTAGATAAAATAGAAGATACACAATTAGTTGAAACACAAACACTAGATGTAATTATATCAGAACTCGAACCAGTTTTCAGTTCCTTAGAATACTCGCATTCCTTAACTGGTGACAAACTTGTTTCTTCACTTGACAACTTACCTTTTTCAAGGAATTGTGGACCATGCCAGCATAACCTTAAATTTGGAAGGTCACAAGGGCGCAATCCCCGAGACACAAGATCTGCTGGGTTGAGAACAGATGGCACATGGTTCCACTGGAATCCTTCAGTCAATTCTTGCACCTTGGCGACACGATTGACCACGAAGGTTTTTAAACGATTGGCAGGGGTATTTAACCATGCCAATGCAATAGTTGAATCCGTATGTAGCACACTATCACTTCTGTTTAACCTCAAGGTGGAGCGTATTTTCTTGACGAGTTGAGCTAATAATACACAGGCACAAAGCTCGAGTCGAGGTATGGAAATAACTCGAATTGGTGCAACACGAGATTTGCTGGCAAGAATGCTCACTTTGGCAGCACCGTTGTGAAGAAAACACTGTAGGTAAACGACCGCTCCGTAGGCCGCTTCAGATGCATCCGCAAATCCTTGGAGAACGATTCTAACATTATTGTCAGCCATAATAAATCTGTTAATTTTCACTTCCTCGATACATTTTAATGTTGTCACAAATTCTCTGCACTCGTTGGCAATTGAATTAGGTAACACATCATCCCAATCCAGTTTACATTGCCATAATTGCTGCAGAAACACCTTTGCTTTCGCAATCACTGAGCCTAAGAAGCCCAAAGGGTCGTATAGCTTAGCACAATTACACTTAAAACTTCACGTTTTGTATAAATATGTTTAGCTGAAACAGATACCTTAAACACGAAACAATCTTCAAATGGCTTCCAACTAATTCCCAATGTCTTCACAGATAAGTCAATGTCAGTAGAAAATGAATGCTCGACGTCTGATGACAACGAACTATTTAATAACTCAGGAGAATTAGATGACCACTTATGAAGGTTCATTCCACAAGATTGCAAGACATCTTTCAGTTGCGATTGCAATTGTTGAGCAGTCTCCAAATCCGGCGCTCCGCTCACAATATCATCCATGTAGGTATCATATAACAGGGTTTCAGAAGCTAAAGGAAATCCCGATTTTTCATCCTTCGCAAACTGCTGCAGGGTTCTTATGGCAAGGAAGGGTGCGTTGGACAGCCCGTAAGTGACAGTCTTTAGTCGGTACGTTAAAATTTCTGCATCTAGTCCATGTTTCCATATAATGCGTTGCAAATCCTGCTGATCAGGATTTATTAATATTTGCCTGTACATCTTTTGGATGTCGGTCGTAAAAGCAAATTTGTGTCTTCTAAAACGAGATATTGTCTCAAACACATCTTCCTTCACTTCACCTTTCAATAAAATGTCATTAAGGCTTATGCCTGTTGTAGTGGGGGATGAACCGTTAAAGACGATTCTTAGTTTAGTAGTCAGTTTTTCAGGGCGTAATACACCATGGTGGGGTATGTAGTAATGTGTGGGTGGTTCACTTGACTCATCTACCCTTTCCAAATGACCTAACTCCTCATACTCCTTCAAAAATTCTGCATGCAACGATAAATACCTAGAATCCCTAGACAACCGTTTCCACAATGAATTAAGTCGCCTAATAGCAATATCTTTGGAGTTTCTTAAACAAGACGGATCTTGATTTAATGCCATCGATACTACATACCTACCCTCACAATTCCTCCTATGAGTGCGCACAAAATGATCCTCACACAAGGACACCTCTGTATCAACCTTAGGTTCTATGTGAACACCCTCAATTTCCCAGAATTTTTTCAGTTTTTTATTTAAATCGTCATCAACAATTAATCCGCAATGAACGCGATTCTCTGTAACTTGTGTGATCTACACTTCCACTTACAACATAACCAAACACCGTATTTTGTAACACTAAATGCGAATAATCACAATAAAATTTTTCAGCCTTTAACAATTCGTAAAAGATTTCAGCACCAAGTAATATATTAATTCTATCTGGTATATTAAATTTATCATCAGCTAAGGGCACAAACTCTGAAACATTAACATCTACATCAATCACTTTGTTTGGAATGAGATCTGTAATCGGCTCTCCTAGGAGTGAACCTCTGTAATCTTAATTAACTACTAACAACATTAACTCACTCTCAAAAGTTTTGGTTTTATTTGCAACTGAAAATTTTACGCAATTTTTAACAACCATAGAAGCATCATTAACACACGAAACCACTGTATTTTTTTTCTCCATTTTCAGCTGCAACTTCTCAGCACATGCCCTCGTACATAAACAAGACTGTGATCCTACATCTAACAAGCATCTGACCTCCACCCATTGAGAGTATTTATTTTTAACAAGAGCGCGAACAGTACTCAAAAACACACATTCTTTAGTCTGCCTTTCTCAAACCCAGTCGCCACAAACTGCGATTGTGAATTTGCTCTTCAACTGATCCTTCAATCTGCGCTGGAACAAAAGTAGGAGCATCCAAATTTAAATTACTAGTAGGAGTGGGATTCCTAGTTTTGTCACGCGAAAAATGAATCAAGCTATTATGAGGTCTAAGGCGAAAACAATTTTTCTCTGAACGGCATTCCTTCAATCTATGAGGTAAAAAACAACGAAAACAAAGATTATTCCGTTTAACTACCTCTACTCTATCCTTAACTGACAGTTTCTTAAACTGATAATACTTAGAAAGGGGATGAAAATTATTACCCTTACATAGAACACAATTTGTTTTGGTTTCAGCCACGAAAACATTCGACGAGTTTCTCTCTTGCCGCCAAGTGCCAACAGTCTGCAGTCTATTTCGCCCATCTGTTTTGACTCCACTCTCTGGATTTCTGCTCATTAAATCATTCGAAACCTTTCCTCTCGCGGATAAATAGACATCACATTCCCTCCCAAGCTGTTGAGGCTTGAAATATGTTTCTCCTTGTTTCATTGCAATATGATTCATCGTATCTCTATCTAGCGTTTCGAATATTTTATCTGTAATTATTAGATCTCACAAAGAGCGGAATTCATTAACTTTACGCAACTGACAATAATAATCGAAAGTTGCACTTAAGCGGGAAGCAAACTGAACATAGTTTTCGGATGCAGTTTACGAGCCTTTTTAAAGTTACTCAGGCATTCTTGAGGCGTGGATTCAAACTCTCTTAAGGACAGTCGGTATGGTAAACACCTTCCAGAAATCGATTTTGAGATTTTGATATTTCTCAAATCTCCAAATTAAGCCCTTTCCAACGATATAACATACTAGTCAATTTTTGAATTAGAAGTATTTTAAAATGTTTTTTAAAAAATAATCAACTGATTTGCCACGCCTACTTTGACAGATAGAAATGTAAACATTGGCCTTTTAAAACTGAGATGCTCTTGCAAAGCCATTATCTGTTTTATTTATTCCCACGAAATTAACTGTAGAATAACTGCAAGTGTAACTGTTAAGGTTGTTTACCTATTTTTGGCGCTTTCGAACACGTTGTGTTTGAGCACTTGTCGTTTATCGATACTTAAAATTTCTGAAATTTTGAAATGCCAAGATTGCAAAAAGTTTTCAAGAAACGCAAAGGTAAGTATTATCCACGTAAGAATACTATTAATAGCAAAGTAAGTACCACTGATTGTAAATTAAATGCTCAAGCTGAACATGCACATGATTCAAAGCAGTCATGTGCAAAAGAAAAAAAATTCCCGATTTAAATGAGAGTTTTTCTTCTTTTGGTGATAGCGTAGGTATTTTAAATGCAATCATGAATTTGAATATTCTTGCTTTTGTTTTCAAGAATGAAGTTCACTGTAAAATGTGCAACAGTGGTTTAGACATGCAAGTTTTTTTTAAAAGGTAAGTCTGGACTGGCTATTACGTTTGTCCTGAAATGTTTTGCTTGTCCATATCGTGTAGAATTCTCTTCTTCAAATTTTCATGAAGGAACACAAATTGCTACAATAAATACCAGGTTTGTGTATGCTATGCGTTCAATTGGAAAAGGTGCAGAAGCAGGGAGAATGTTCTGCGGCGTAATGAATCTTCCACAACCACCTACAAGGTTTTTTCCTTACGGTAAGCGAATTTTAAATGCTGCTAAACTTGTTTATGAGGATTCAATTCAAAATGCTGCGAAGGAAGCTATTTGTGAAAATGAAGGTAACAAAAATATAGCAGTAGCTGTAGATGGGACATGGCAGAAGCGTGGTTACACATCCTTGAATGGTGTAGTTACTGTGACCAGCATTGATACAGGTAAGGTGATAGATGTTGATATTCTTTCGAAATATTGCGCTTGTAAAAACTTGCCTTTTCATGAAAAGGATTGTAAAAGGAACTACGTTGGATCTAGTGGAGCGATGGAAATCCAAGGTGCGTCTAAAATTTTTCAACACGGTCATTATCTTTACATAATGCCCAATATATTACGTACTTAGGAGATGGGGATTGCAAAGCATTTGATGCGGTAAAAAAGAAAAACATTTATGGAAATGAATATCCAATTGAAAAATTGGAGTGTATTGGCCATGTAATGAAGCGCATGGGAACAAGATTACGCCGATTAAAAGCTCAATTGAAAGGGCAAATCTTGTCCGACGGTAAGTGTTTAAGTGGGAAAAATCGTTTGACTGAACATGAAATTGATAACTTGCAGTCATACTATGGATCAGCTATTCGGAGAAATCACAGCAGTGTTCAGAATATGCGGCAAGCTATCTGGGCCATTATTCTGCATAAGTTATCAACTGATGAATATCCTCAACATGGTTTTTGTTTCATCGGGGAAGATTCATGGTGTGGATTTAAAAAAGCTGAAGCATTAGGTAAGTCTTACAAACATAAAAACAGTCTTCCGATCGCTGTTGTTGAAGCAATGCGTCCTATATTTAGAGATCTTTCCCATCCTGATCTGTTGAAAAAATGTTTGCATGGAAAAACACAAAACCCGAATGAAAGTTTTCATAATGTCGTTTGGTCACGTGTTCCCAAAGCAACATTTGTACAGATTGAAACACTTTCACTTGGTGTTTATGATGCTGTTTGTTCCTTTAATGATGGTAATGTATCGAAATTAAAAATGCTTCAAAAAATGGGCGTAGAACCAGGGGAATTTTCAGTAAGTGCCATGAAACTTCTCGATAGGGAAAGACTAATGAAAGCAATTTATGCTTTTTCTGGACGCTCGAAGAAAATTAGAAAAGATAAAAGAAGAAAAAGAAAGAAAGAAGAAGATAATATTAAGAAAAATAAGGTAAAAACCGGCTACAGTGCAGGATCTTTTTGATGAGGTAAAAATTTATACAAAAGCTACCGTGTTTTCTAATTAATATATTTTTCAAGTAATCTGTTCTTTTTTCTTTAAATCTACTGTATGCATGAATTGGAGACTTTTACTATATATTTCATATATATTGTTGTGTGTTCTTATTCTTTATGCAAAATTTTTTAAATATTTCTTTGACATTTTTTACTAATGAACACATGTCGTAACACAGAAAATGACTATTTTTATTAAATTGTGTATTCTTTTTTTTTTTCTATAAATCTACCGTATGCATGAACTGGAAATTTTTACTATATTTTTCATATGTATTGTGTGTTTTTATTCTTTATGCAAAATTTTTTAAATATTTCTTTGACATTTTTCACTAATGAACACATGTCGTAACACAGAAAATGACGATTTTTATTAAATTGTGTATTCTTTTTTTCTATAAATCTACCATATGCATGAACTGGAAATTTTTACTATATATTTCATATGTATTGTATGTTTTTATTCTTTATGTAAAAAATATTTCTCAGACATTTTTCACTAATGAACATATGTCGTGACACAGAAAATGAGTTTTTAATAAATTGTGTATTCCTTTTTCTATACTTCTACTGTATGCATGAACTGGAAATTTTTACTATATATTTCATATGTATTGTGTATTTATACAAATTTTTAAGCTTTGGTGTTCAATAGTTTTTAGTAAAAGATTTATAAATATCTAAAAATGCAATGCCTTTTTCGTTGCACATAGCTTGTTACATATATAAAAATACATAAATTTCATGTTCAAGAAATCTGTTTTTATGTTTTTGTTGTTTTGAATACCATTTACCAAATATTTAAAGAAAATTTTTAATTCTGCTGCTGTAAAATATTGTGTTAACAGGTGAATATATAAAACACTAATGAAACTTTTCGAAATAGTGTATAATCATGTATTACCAAAGCCATATTTTCATGTATTGACACATTTTCACATCGTATTTATGATGCTTTATAGTCAAAATTTGATGAAAGTAATGTATCAGAACTGAAAATTCCTCAAAAATTGATACAGAATTTGAGTAAAATAATTAAACGCTAAAAATACCTCGATAACTTAAAAGTGAAAAATGCTATAAATGTATTTTCTGAGAAATCTAAGTATAAGAAAAACTAAAAAGCCTTAAAAGTAATAGAGAATAAGCTAATATTTAATAAAATAGGGCAAATACTTGTTGTAATTCATTATTTTTGTGATCAAGTGCTTTTTACACTAAAAATGCAATTATCTCAAAATGGTTGTTTTCAAACTGCGGGTACAGTTTTCTCAGAATCTACAGAATGAGTGCTCATGCAATTTTTACTGCACATAAATAATATGTAACTCTATATACTAAGCTTATTTTTTTGGAGATTTTCCTGAAATATTTTGCTGAAAAGCAGTTATCGTAAAAAATTTGACAGTTTTCAAAAATTTCAAGGTGATACTTTTACGATGAATTTTTTTGAAAAAAGTAAACAATATATTTTAAATATATTTACCAGTATTTAAATAAAAAAGCCTAATTAATATACAGACAAAATTTGAAGTTTATATATTTAACAGTTTCTGAGAAACTTGAACCTAAAATGGCTCAATTTAACATTGTCGGTATAGGCCCTACCGACTTCCCTTAATATTAATTCTTTAATTTTAACATAATTGCTTAAATCCTCTTGACTCACATATGTTAGCAAATTATTGACTCTTCCTCCTAAAATATTTAATAGAATTTCGGCTTTTAGCTCATCAGGCACGGATTTGATTTGAAATGCCTTTTCTAAAGAATGAAAAAATAAATTAAAGGACTCTGACCTAACCGGTACTTGAATTGTCAAAGTTTTAATGCTCTTTACCAAACTCTCCAATTTATCAGTTATGGAGCTTGGTTCTCCGCTTTCAAGAGATTGAGAATTTTTTTCGGATTCCTTCCTAACCTTCTCCAATTCTAATTGTTTTTCAATCTGAGATAATTTAATTTTTTCTAATTGAATTTCAGCCTCGCGCTCACATATTTCTCAGCCTCGCGCTCATTTTTCTCAGCCTCTTGTTTACTTTTCTCTAAAGCATTTTCAACAAGACTACGCACAAATTCAATATCATTTTTATACACGGCACTTGATTCAATTAACTTTTTTAAATCTATTATTTTAGCTTTGCTAGGAATCACCAAACCCATTTCCACAGCA
Organism: Trichonephila clavipes; assembly: GCA_019973935.1. Lineage (NCBI taxonomy): Eukaryota > Metazoa > Arthropoda > Arachnida > Araneae > Nephilidae > Trichonephila > Trichonephila clavipes. The sequence continues at coordinate 472,161 of BMAU01021438.1, forward strand.
ACCGAGATAAGCTCGTCTTTCTTTAGATTTAATTTCAACGCCATTTTTAAATTTATTTTGTCACAACATCTACACAATATACACTATTTTCAACCAAAAAGCATTTGTAATATGCTATTCACAACCTTAGAACTAAACGCACTACTCGGAACTGAAAGCACCTAAATTACACTATTGAGAATAGGAAAGTATACAAAAACACACAACAAGAATATCCCAATCAACACAAAATCTACAAACACTAATTTCAACCATGATATCCGTTAAAACTATTCAACTATTAACACCAACTTTAGCGAACACAACCAAATAACTCCTAAAACCATCATTAAGAATAGAGACACTCACCTATTCACAAATTTCACCACCAAATACTCAACTAATAAAGCACAAATCCATAGTTGCTTGTTGAACTCCGGGAAAGTCGGACCAAAATGTTTGATCACTACACCCGGGATAGCTCAATAACACACCTCACACATGGACTGTAAAACGCTCCATTTTTATTCACCTAAACACATAGTAACTGGAGATACACAGACAGCGCCGTCTAGCGCACAGTTTTTGTGACAAGCATGAACACCTTAGCTCAAAATCCTATTTATTATATGCCACATTATTCTGTAATCAGAAATGATAAAGAAACAACTAAATTGAGAATTGTATTTGACGCTTCGTCAAAAGAAAGATATTGTTTATCGTTAAAAATGATAATTTAAAGGCAGGACCTAATCTAAATCCAAATATATTGATTTTACTTTTGAAATCTAGAAAATTTAGAATATGATTAGTATCAGATGTGGAAAAGGCTTTCCTTCAAACAGTTTTGACTGAAGAAGATAGGGATTGTCAAAGATTTCTCTGGGCTGATGATTTTCCTCCGAATAACTTAAAAATTTATAGAAACGAAACAGTTACTTTCGGTGTAAAATCTTCACCTTTTCTCTTAGCAGCAACCATAAAACACCACATTAAGAATTACGAAATATCGCATCCTTTAGCTTACAAGGTTTTAAATGAATACTTATAAGTGGATGATTTAATAACAGGAACAAATACAGTTAATGAAGAATTAGAGTTGTCTAAACATACTAAATTAATTTTAAAAGATGCAAATATGAACCTTAGAAAATGGAAAACAAATTCTATAGAATTAAGTCAAAAATGGAAAGAAGGTAAATTTAAAAAAATTTAACTCATAACGACGTCGTGCCCATAAAGGTTTAAGGATTAATTTGGAACGCTTTAACTGATGAATTTTTAAATTCGACTTATCATCTCTTATTGATTCATTAAAAAATATTAAAAATACTAAACGAAGTGTTTTGCGAATTTCATCTAAATTATTTGATCCCATTGGATATATAGCTGTATTCACAATTAGAATAAAAATTATTCTTCAGGAAATTTGGGAAGGGGGATTTGATTGGGATGAAGAATTAGGAAAAAAATTAAGAACTAAATGGGAAAAATAGTGTAAGGAGGCTCACTCATTGGTAGATCTATCCATTCCAAGGTATTATTTTAAGGCTGATGAATCTAATGAAGAGTTTAATGAATATCAAATTGTAATATTTTGTGATTCAAGTGAAAGAGCTTATGGTGCTATTGCATGCATTCGTTACAAAACAAATTCGGATTTTCATGCGAACTTTGTTTCTTCGAAGGCACGTGTAGCTCCGCTAAAGAAATTGAGTTTACCAAGGCTTGAATTGCTTGCAACTTTAATAGGAGGCCGTTTATTAGAAACTTTGAGGAAGGTGTTTAAATTCACCAATAATTACATAATGTCTTCAGATTCGACAGTAGCTCCTAGTTGGATACGTGGATATGCTAAACAGGGAAAACCTTTTGTTTCAAATCGGGTTCATGAAATTCAAGATTTAACAAACCCACAGAACTGGAGATTTGTGAAAGGAGAACAAAACCCTGCAGACATTGTTTCTAGGGGTTGCAGGGCAGAAGAATTGTTGAAAAATGGAAGATTATGGCATGGACCCCATTGGCTTACATTATACGAAGAAAATTGGCCGAAGAATGAAAGATTATTTCAGGAGACTGCTAATGAAGAGAGAAGAGTTAAAAACATAGCAATCAATTATTCGAGTGAATTTCAGAATGCAGAACCAATCTTGGATATCAATAACTTCAGTTCCATATCAAAGGTATTCCGAATTACGGCATAGATTCGAAGATTTATCAACAACATGAAATTAAGGAAGAAAGATCGAATTAAAACTCTTTTGATGGCAGAAGAAATTGAAGAATCTGAGGAAATTTGGATCAAGAAGGTACAAGCAGAAAATTTTTTGGAATAGAGATCAATTGTTTGAAAGAGAACAAAAATGTATCAAAGGATTCGAAAATCCGAGAACTAAATCCATTTCTGAATGAAAGGGGTATTGTACGGATAAGTGGAAGATTGCATCGCTCAACACTGAGCTGTCATGAAAAACATCCAATTCCAGCGAAGATCAGATGTACAGAACTCCTGGTAAAAGAGGCTCACGAGAAGATACTTTAATTCAAGCTCGTGAGAAGTACAGGGTACCAAAAGGAAGGCAAATAATCAAGTCAATCCTTAGGAAGTGCTTTGTTTGTAAAAAATTCAATTCCAGTCCAGGTACGCAGATTATGGCTCCTCTTCCAAGAGACAGGATAGAACAATCTCCACCGTTTGCTGTTACTGGACTGGATTTCGCCGGACCAATATATGTTAAAAACTCAAAGGAAAAGTTTTACATACTACTTTGCACATGTGCTGTAACTAGAGCACTCCACCTCGAATTAGTTACAAGTTTGACTACGGAAGCATTTTTGTTAGCATTTCGTAGATTTATTTCGAGAAGAGGACTTTGTACCGTTATTTATTCGGATAATGCTAAAACATTTACGAGAGCAGAAATTGAACTGAGACGACTGTGGACTGTAATAACCCATCCTGATGTGAAAAAATTTTGCGCATCAAGGGGCATAAAATGGAAATACATCATCGAAAGAGGTGCATGGTCGGGCGGATTCTACGAAAGAATCGTCCGTTCCGAAAAAACAATCTTACGAAAAGTTATAGGCAAATCGTCTTTAACTAGCGAAGAGCTAGAGACTGTTTTGTAAAAAAATGAAGCAGTATTAAATTCGCGTCCCGTAACGTATAATGATTCAGATTCTATATACTGGAAACTTTCCATTAACTCCATCACATTTCTTGTTAGGGAGAAGATTAACCAGCAGTGAAACTTTCTACTGTAGACTGCGCTGCGGATAAAAAGGTGCTTCTTAAACGATTCAACTACCGCGAAAGACTGTTGAATAACTTTGGGAGACAATGAAGAAAGGACTAATTGTTAAATTTGAAATCTGCACATTTTATGAATCCAACAAAAGAGACTGAATTCAGAATTAATGATATTGTACTGAGATACAGGATGATATCTATTACCTAGAAGCCTATGGAAATTGGGTAAAGTAATTGAAACCATTACAGGTCGCGATAAAAGATCCTGTGCAGTAAGAACGGAAAATTCCGTTACAAAAACTTTTACATAATCTAGAAATACTTAACTATTGAGAGAAATTTGGAACTTTAAGTGCATCTAACTTGAAACTATTATTATTTGTATTTTATTGCATTTATTTGAAATTGTTGTATTCAATTTTAGCTTTTCAGAAATTTACTATTTGTTGCTTTAACTTTAAATTCATTATAATTGAAATTTATTTGCTATTTAAATTTTCCTCCTATGATTTAACATAGTTTAATGGATATTATGAATATGTTGTTAATGTATGCATATTGTATGTTGTAATCATTATAAGTGCAATTCTGAAATATTAACATTTAAATTTAGCATAATGTAAGTAACAGCATTAATTTAGAGTTATGAACTGTTCGTTCATGGGGGGAATGTGTTGTAAATTAAATTCTTTAATATAAATGGCGCTGCAAGTCAGCTTACAGTATATATACTTTGGCTTGTAGAGGTAGTTTTTTTTGTTTACGTAATGTTCTTTGTGTGATGTCTTCTATGTGTTTCGTCCAATAAACAAAGTTAACTAAAAGATGGATTTGGATTAATTACTGAAACTTAACATCATTGGATATGATCGCCTAATTGTGTGTGAACCGTGGAATTTAGGATTTAAGGAAAACATCATTATTTATAATTTTAAGCAAAACCTTCGACCTTTTTTTATTTCAGTTTTAAATTCCATTCTATGATTATATAACTTATAAGAACTCCTAATTCTGCTCATATCCAATAGATGCATTCCCGCAAAATTTATGCAAGAAAAAAAAGTCGTCTAAGAACATAAATTCTGCGGAAAATAAAGGAAAGGTTTCCGTCTTTCGAAAGTCACCACAATATTAATGTATACGAAAATTCATGCTTGAGTTATAATTTTCACTTGCAATATATTTTATTTTGATCACATAGGGAAGGGACCATGGCCAGATTGTGTTAAATTTAATGCGAATAGTGACACGTATACATACACTGACTTAACTTACCATTCATTGACTTTAGGAGGAATGAGTAAATTTATGTGTGCATGAATTTGTATAAACTTTATATTCAGAACAAGAAAAGAATTTAAATTTTAACATTCTCCTCAAAATGTAAGAAAATATTAATGCGTGTATAAATGTTATATACTTTGAGATAACCTTCTAATATAAAAAGAAAGAAGAATAAGTATCACCTTATAAAAGGGTGACATAAGATAGATGAAATTTATTACTTTTAATTACTATTAAATCAACATCATGTCAAAAAAGTGGTTGGAAGAATAAAGTACACGCGTGAAAAAAAACAACAACCCGAAATTAATAACTTCAATAGGCGCAGCTTAAATATTTAGTTTTGCTTCTGGAATACAATGTGTGCTGCAGTAAGAGGAGGAAATCCAACCATTGTTGTTTGAAAGTGTATGTAAACCTGGGGTACTCAACCTTTTCTTTTCTGCCGGACTGCATACATATGATAACTATTTCACGTGGGCTGCAGCATGAGGATTAACGGGGGGAGGGGGCAGAAATATTTTAAGACCAAGATAACGCAGGAAATTATTTAAAAAGTTGAAAATTGGTCAAAATATTAAAAAACTCATATTTTGCTTTTTTTAATAATTATTTTATATATTTGTCATTGAATTTATCAAACACTAAATTGGAAGTATTTAAGAAACAGTTCTTAACACACACACACAATTTCTGCGTCAGTAAACGATTTCATATGATTACTAATAATATAACAAATTTCATCGGGTATCTTTGTTACCACTGTGACATTACCACTGACAAAACATTTTGTTGTTGTTACAAATGTTATTCAAGAAAGCCTATTTATGACCTCTTGAAAGAGATCTTCGAGGTAAAGTGTCGTTGAACTATTCGTGTCTACTGGTATTTTTTAAATACACTTTCTTTACACAAATGAAACAATTACTGATTTATGTTTCTTTTTTACAACAAAATATAGTCAAATTCCCAATCGTATTGAAACGACCTATTTTCTTCGGATACGTTTCACTTGCAAGACATGAAGGATATTAGTTCCACTCATAAAATGGTCGCCAACGTTGTTGAGTCGTCGCTTCGAGTCCTTGTGCCACTGAAGATCCGCAGTGAAGAACTGCTCTTACAAGTTAAATCTGTCGATGCTCATAGAATTTCCATTGGCCTGGTTAGGAAGTAGAGAAGTGTGTGTGCCAGTTCAGGCAATATCCTCGTCTCTTGACCGTGGTTGAAAATTACGAGTTCCATTGCCAAAAACCCTCATGTAGCTTTGCAGTGTGATATTAATAAACAATTAATCTAAAGTTCGTGGAAAGAATTAATAACGCATTAATGTCTTTTAATTATAAAAGAATTATAACTGTGTGTGCATATACGTACTAGTAAAGCCTAATGTTTATAAAAATAGTATGTATAAATCTATTCATATCATCTTTCGAGGAAAACAATTTTTTACCCTTCATATTAAAATACGTTGTTTACACATTTAATCATATATTGAGACAGCGTTTCCGATATTAATCACAAGTTGATACAATCTTTCCAGAACACTTGAGAAATAGATTCATTTTTGTTACGTTCTCTTATCATTTAAACTCATTATGATCGAATTACTCAGCAATTTTGCACCATTTGGAGCAAGATGGGATCCAGAAGAAAGTCTACACGCAATGGCGTTGTGTAAACTCAACCAAACATCAGCATAGCGTGATTAAATTATTCATTCCGTATTTGTTCGAAAGGCATGCATGACTGTTTAGTCGGTATGAGGCTTCGGTTATAGTCAAAGGACAATTTCACTTTCGGAGTCTGAAACCACTGACTTGCACTCAGAGAATTCTTCTGGTAATTTAACTTCGAATAAAAGTCGAGCAGCAAATGCATTCCACAAAATGGCAAGTCTTACGACTGTTGTATTTTTTTAAAGGAGGAAAAGAAACAAACGACCTTCTTTCCGGAATGTTATTTGTTTCTTTTAAAGGAAAGAGCATTCCAGTGAGGAAGATAGGAGAAATAAAATGAATTGAAGAAGATTTGTTCGTGAAATAAATGCGGCGAATATTTCCTCAAAGAAGAAAATTCGAAATCTTTCGCCTAATTTAAGGCGAGAATTCCATTTCAAGAAAAATGCAAGTGTAAATATAATTTTCTATTCATCCATGACTCTTTTTTTTTAAAGTGAAAATAAAAAGGAAATGAAATGAGAGGTATAAATCATTTTTCGAGAACTTTCCCTTATTTCTTTTACATAAACTGCACTTTTTAATATAACCTGGTTTTATAGAATGTTACATTTTTCATTCGGGATTTTCAAAAGTCTCTTTTTGTTTTAAATTTAGGTTTTCAAAATATTAAAATAGTGTTTCTTTTTACTGTCCAAACTTTTGTCTTCCTTCGTACAGATACAGAGATCATCTTAAAGTACATAAAAAGCTAAATAATTTTCAAACAAGAATTTTTGCATTTAATGATTTTGTTTTCAGTTTTAAAAAGAAAAATGCAAAATTTGAGGCGAATGATCCATTTTGATGATATGCAATTCAGAAAAATAAGAGACGCAAAATGAAGGTTCAGACTCAAAGTAGGAAGAAAACTATTTTTTAAAACTATTTTTACTGTAATGCCCAGAAATTCTTAATAGGATAGTATGAAACATCGACGAAGGTTTCAATTTATTTAAGACGTAATAACTATAAAAATAAAGGAATATATGTGTGACATTACACTTGAATGTTCGTGTACAACAGTTCATACATTTTGGTTGACAAACATAAATATCTTTAAAACATGTATTAGAGAGTGTTGGTACCTTGTACACTTCCGCTATTGTCGCGCCCCCTACAACTTATCATTTCTACGACTTCACTCATACCGAGCGGACGAACCATACCAGTCGTACGAAAGTATCACTATCATATAAAGTGCCTTTTTGTCTTATTTTGCCTTAATTCTAAAATTTATTCATAAATTGTTGTTACTAATTACCTATGTTGATCAAAATAAATCTTTGTTTGTTTTGGATTAAAGTTTTCTTTCTCTCATTTGAGTTCTATACAAGTTAATTTTATAGCCGGCATCTCGTCCCCCATTTTCAGAGAGAAAGGAAAATTAAATTGGTGATATTCTTAGTGACAGGTTGTTGGACTAATATTCTCCCCGGAGTTGCGCAAGAGATAAAACAGGGCTATTGGCGACGACATTCACTTGATACATTGGTCAAGAGACAAGGAAGGTTACGAGCTGACACCACATTCTTCTAACTTCCAAAAAAACTTTGAAGCGAATTCCATTAAACGAGTAGTAATCTATTATACATCATTGTTTATGAACTACCTTTTAAAAAGTCATGTAAGATTTATTCAAAGAAAACTGTTTCAAATGTAAAACAGGTTTGTATTCGCAAATAAGTGGAATTACAATGCGATTAGGCACCCCCGAGCATCCGCGAACCGTGTACAAAAATAATTGTAGAAATTCTCTGAAATACGTGTATTGTCGATTGACTTCTGCAAACGATCAACTAGAATTTAAAATGCCTCTTTAAACAGCAGAATTTAAAACGAGCAACTAATGAGTTCAAATGGGACCGCATGATCAATATGTATGAGTGTGGGCTTTCATATTGTGAAGCCACTATTTTCTTGGTCCGAATGCTACAACAATAATGCGAATTTGTAAAAGAGGGACCACAGAAAACTGGACAAATTGAGACTATTATAATGGGCCGTACAATACAATTCTCCAAGGGGGACATCTGACACCTTATCTTTATGGCGGCGGCAGATCGTGCATCGATACTACGTTGGAGTCTGTGCACAGGCGGCCATTTTCTATCCGCATGACTCGCAGACATCTGTTATGGAATTCCTGCGTGCTGGATTACTTTAACTCCGAACCTCTTAGAAGGTTATTTTTGGATGAAAGAATGTACACTTTGTGGGAAATTAAATTAATCCACAACCCTTTTAGTTCTGTTTATAGAGCGTTGCATGGCTTAGAGCAGAGGTGGGCAACTTGGTTTGGCTCGCGGACTGGAGGATAACGGAGGAGGGCGGCATTTTATTAAAATAACTACATTCATTGTAAAAAAATTATAAATACAAGTGAAATAAAACTGTATCTGTTCTATTCAATTTATTTACTGTGCTAATTTTATATTATCTATTTAATTTTAAAATTAATTTAATGAGACAAATGTACCTTATCCTACTCTTTTCTACATTTTTTTTTAAAAACAAGGAGTGAGTTTGTTTAAATTCTCATCCCAACCCGCAAATTTATCTCAGCCAACTCGCATCCGTATTTACTCTTATTGATCTTTCTTCAAGAAAAACTTTGCTCACTACTATATGTCGACTCGAATATTAAGAACGATTTTCCCGAAAACGGGGAAATGTTTCAACTGAAAAAGAGTTGTAAGTGTCACAGCGTGAAACATATCCTTCACGCTTTTATCAGATTTCAAAAGTCCCTAAGTTCAAGTAGTGGCTCCTCAGGTCAATATCAGCAGTAATGGGATAACAGAGCAAATTGAATTTTGGGCTGAAATTTCTTAAAATACTGAAATCCTCTTCTAACCTTGTCCACCAAACTCTTTGTGAGCTGCAATAGCCCAGTGGTCACGGTATCGGATCATGGCAGGCATGCCATGAGTTCGAGCCCAGTACCACTAAAGAGCCGTCGTGTAGGGCAGCGATGCACGTTAAATCTGTCGAGAGCTGAAACGTAGAGATGTGGTAATTAGTCTGGTAGTTAGGAGAGTGGGTGTCGCCCACGTCACTTGACCATGGTTCCAAATGTCGTGGTTCGTCGTCAAAGGCCCTCGTGTAGCTGAACAGTGCGACGTTTATATTCACTCACGCTCCAAGCTCTTTGTTTTCCTAACAGAGAAAACCAAAAGGGAAGAAGATCTCTGTTCAAGACGGATTTTTTGACTGTCTTAGCGGCTTCATGAAAACTTTTTGCGGCCCTGGTTTAGAGTACATGTCTTTGAGTAGTATAGGAAGCGCTTTTCTGGGATAATATTTATAACATTATTGGAAATAAATCTTGATTATTGCACACATTTGACGTTTTTTCTACTCTTTGTAGTTAAGCAATTTGCATGGGAAGTGAATAAATTTCTAAATAAACATCTTTTAACCCTTTCTTAGTTCGTTAAAATCTCATATTTTATAACGGATGCAATAGTACAGCAAAAAATTCATGCTTTAGTTGTTTTATCCAGGGGTAGTGGCAAGAATTTATTTCCTTTTTTCAGATATTTGAGGGAAATCCTTTGTCTCCAAATTTCGGGGAGTTATTCTTTTCTCTAAAATTTCAGCCATTCTCAAAACTAAATTTTTAATAACAACCTTTCAATGTTCTTACACATCGATATTGGGGGGAAAAATAACATGTATTAACTATTTTATCACTATAACTTTCGAAAGTGTGATTTGTAATTATTTACCGATAATAATTAAAAAAAATTTAATTAAAAATTTTAAGTTTTCATTAAAAAATTAAAGATTAAACTAATTAAAAGTATTTTCTTTGCTTCAGTCGAATAGAATTTTATTTAAATGAAGATCATGTAAGAATTTTTCTGGAGAAAATAGAGGAACTAAGGTGAGTTTCGTCTGAAAATACATTCTAAAACTGTGTTGCAACAGAAAATGAAAAATAATAACTGTTAAAAATGTTAATCTGTTTGAATAATAATATTTCTGAATTTGAAAGCGTATTTATTCGTACCCATTTAATTTAGAATTGTAAGATGCATGATTGTTTTTTTGTATTTTACTTAAATTTTTTTATAGTTTTTAATTATAAAAAAAATACAATAAAATGAATTTAAAAAATCTAAAACGTGTAATCTTGATGTGTTAAGAGATAAAAATTTACAAATGAAAGTAAAAATTTACTTAAATTAAAACAAATTTAATACGAAGCTTCGTTAAACTAAAGATGAAAAGAGTTAATTGGATTATAAAGACTGGAGAACCTCTAATTATCTCTTTTAACATAAAGAGTAATTAATGCTTGAGGAAATGTCTGCGTGAATTGAAGTTTAGTAATGCACTTCTTGAATTGATAACAGTAGAACTCTGAAACGAGAGATTGTTCCGTAACGATATTTGAAGGGTCTAAATTGCCAACACATCCCGCGCAGATATAAACTCAAAATTGCAAAGTTCACGCAAAGTATTTTGTTTCTTGGAGTCTGTTTGCCTTTGATTTATTCGATTAAATTTAAAGGCAGTCTGATCAGCGGCACCGAAATCGCTGGCGAATTGGATTCGGTTCTCGCAGCTTTATTTTGATTATGCACGTGGCATCGTGTTTTCCCGCGTAATTCGGTTATCCTTGTGCCGCAGGGTCGATGCGTCTTACGGGAGGTCGTTAAATATCTCGATCGCTTATTTATTCGCCTTGGAGTCGCAACTTATTTGGTTGATACGTGGAAGGTGAAAGTAACACGTCTCTGTTCTGTGCATTTCTATTTCCTTTCATCGCCCCTTCATCCTCATCCACTTTTTCATTTAATGCGATTTTGCACGAATACGAATGGGCTGTGCCAAGTCTCTTCAATGGGCACTTTCTTTTTCGCTTTCAAGTGTAAGAGATAAACCTCCAGCTCTCTCAATGTGTGTGCGTGGATAAAAGAATACAATTAATTTAAAGAAAGCATTGCTTCTTGGTTTGAAAAAAGTTTCTACTTTTTGAAGTCAGAGTGAGAGTTTGAATGTGGATATTTTCGAAGTAATTTTTTTTTCAAGCAAAAGACTGAATGTGTATGAATATATCATGATATTACATTAAGACAATTTTTTTTCCTCATAAGTTAAAAAAAAAAGGTTATACCATAAAATCCGGCGTATAACGCGCACCTATACTTTAGAGCTGCAATTTTTAATTTTTAGATATATTCACCGTATGACTCGCACCCTCTGTTTTTTAGGAAGAAACCTGAAATATACGTTTGCAATGCTCTTATGTTTTAAAGTGTTTTAGTTGAGGTATTATCCCAGGCTTTTTGAAAAAAATGAACTAATTGCAATTTGCTATTTTCTACTATTTGCATTGTTAGACTGGAAACCGGTGTTTTTAATCTTAAAAATATGAACGTTAATTAAAAGATATGTTGAAAGTTTAAAGTGAATTAGTTTTATAAATGTTGGAAAGTTGGAATGCAAGTTAAAAAATATTTTTGCCTACTATATAGTATTAAATCACACACACATGAATAATAAAAAATTTTTCACTCAATAAATTATTCTTTAATCATAGTATTGGACTATACAAACAAAAGAAAAAAGAACGAAATTGAAATTCTTTTGGTTTGTTTCTATTTACTTAATAAATTCCAAAATACGAGATCGTTGAAATAATCCATGAAATACAAAAATTAATCGATTATTTTTAAACTTTCCTTTACTGGCATCTTTCAAGTTATAGATGCTATTTAAATTATACGATTTAGAGAACTAAATTATAATTGTGACTTTTAATCTGAGGATAAGGTAAACTACTGTTTCCGCACAAAACAGAAGAAATTAATTTTTTAACCTTTTCTTTAGTCACGACTACGTTTCAGTTGCTACGTATATATATATGTGGCATGCAGCCAAAAGCAAAGCACAGTCTTCGCGCGCAGGCGCAGCTAATGAGAACCGAAACTGTGAAAACTTTAAGACTTAAGAGAGAGAAAAGCGAGCAGAGAAAAGACGGAGGTTCGCGAGCAGGCGTCCCCGTCGAGAATTCATGAAAACCCATCTGTTAGAATAGCTACCTTTTTAATTATTTTTTGTTAGTTTTAAAATAAAGTTAAAGAAAAGATAAATGTCTTGGACCCCTTGTTGTCTCCCACAAATTATGGGGGCTCGGCCGGGATCGAAAAAATTTCGATTTTGAACCAAAGTCTGGACAATGAACAAAAGCGTCCGTGAAGGAGACGCTCCGCCATTTTTTGGAAACTTCGTTCAACCTGTGTAGAGGTTTGAACTCAGCATGAATACTCCGCCTGTGTAGAGGCCGGGATCGAAAAAATTTCGATTTTGATCAAAGTTTGGACAGTGAAAAAAAAAGCCGTCCGTGGAGGAGACGCGCCGCCATTTTTGGAAACTTCGTTCAACCTGTGTAGAGGTTGAATTTTTAAACTTCGTTCCGCCTGTGTAGAGGTTGGAACCATCGACAAATATTCCGCCTGTGTAGAGGTTGGAACTAACTCAGTGTGAATAATCCGCCTGTGTAGAGGTTGGAACTCTCACATAAACACCTGCGAAGAGGTGTCAATTCGAACAATTTATCTGTTCAAGAACTATAGTTCATCTATAACCTGCGAAGAGGTGAAATCAGTGGAATCAACGTTTTTCTTCAATTATTGGATACATCGTAAGTGCGAGCAACAAGGGAGCTAGAAAAAAAAAGGTAGGATCTTTCCATATTTTTCTAAAATGTATAAAAACGCTCTTAAAGAGGATTTCATAAGAGTTGTTGAGGATCTAGACGGTACTGTGGAGAGTACGGACACTATAGCTAAACTAAAGACTAAAATTGAGAACAGTAGTACATTTGAAAGTGATCCAGATTTCGTTAAAACTTTAATTCAAAACTGTATAGATGAGAGGGTATCGCGAAACGAAAGAGAGGTAATTTTAGAAAAACAGAAAATTGAGCTCGCGAAACTACAGCTAGCGCAATTAGAAAAAGAAATCGAACTTCAAACGGCTAAAAATAAAGCATTAAGTTTAAATCATGCAGCTAAAGTCGAAGAGAAACAGTTCGAAACTTTAAATAAGGAAACCGCAACTCATATTAGCATTTGAGAAGCAGAAGATTGGTTTAGGCCTATTGATTTAGCTAAAGAGTGCGATATTTATATTTCATCTAGAAGCGGATCATATAAAGAAATTCCTATTACTTATGGATATACCCAAGACCCCTTTAAAAATAGATCACGAAACTTTAAACCAGAGATTAAAGAGAACTATCCCCAAAATCTTGAAAGAGAAAATAAAAATTGCTATATATGCGGTGATTCATCTCATTACACAAGAGATTGTGAGAAGCGTTTTAAGCCTAAAGAATCTAACAGCCACATCCATAATAGAATAAACGCGAATACTTTGAAAGTCGAGAGCGAAAAACAAAACGATGAGTTTGCACATCTTCAATATGTACATATTTTTGTAGAAAATCAGCCCGTAACAGCCTTGATTGATTCAGGTTGCCAGATCCCAGTTTTAAATTCCTCACTAATTAGAGTGCAAACACCTTCCGAAGAAATAATAACATTAAGTTCATGTTTTGGCGAACAGCGAATGGTAGAAGTTAAACCCATAAATATTTCTCTTAATCAACTCTCTCCCGGTCTAAGTGTTCGAACAGCAATATCACCGACCTTGACCGAAGAAATTATTATACATCCCAGTGTATATGCTGAAATAAAGAAATTAGGCCACACGCAAAGAGCGATGTTTTATTGAATGAAAGTGAATCCTCTTTAGGTGCTTATGCTTATCCTAGTGCTGTTTCTTTTTCAAATGTGATAGAAAACTCTAGTTATGATTTGCCACATGTTAAAAACTTTAATACTAGAAATGATTTGAGTTCTCTAATTAAGGATTATAAATGTAATAAAATTAAGAGTACTAAGTTAAAATTGAGTATTGTAAGAGAAAAATGTTCTGATATAGTATTGTGTAAGAAAGTCAATGCTGCCACGAAAACGAGTTCCGTGCACTTCAACACTCCTTCACCTATGAAGACTAAACATAGACGGTTTGCAATGCTCCGATGAATCTTTGAGCCCTGGCAGTGGAAACGGAGGAAAAAGAGAAATCGTTTTGAACAGACGTCCAGAACTCTAGAGAGGAAAATATCGATGCGTTCAACCAAAGATCAACTTGTTAAAAAAGACGTTCTTATGCCTGTGAAACACAATGTTTTCCTGTGGAACCTTCCGGATGTCGAAGAGGTGCCTTCACATGATGGAGAAACTGTTTAGTTCAGCAGAAGTATGATATGTTAAATCTTTGTATATTTGTCGTATAGTCTTTGTCTGTTCTGTTTTTTTTTGTATGTTTCAGATTCTTCTCTGGTCTCGATGAAAAAGGAAAAAAGGAAGACGTACCGCTGCGGACAGCGTACAGTCAGGCTGGCCGATTGTGGCATGCAGCCAAAAGCAAAGCACAGTCTTCGCGCGCAGGCGCAGCTAATGAAAACCGAAACTGTGAAAACTTTAAGATTTAAGAGAGAGAAAAGCGAGCAGAGAAAAGACGGAGGTTCGCGAGCAGGCGTCCCCTTCGAGAATTCATGAAAACCCATCTGTTAGAATAGCTACCTTTTTAATTAATTTTTGTTAGTTTTAAAATAAAGTTAAAGAAAAGATAAATGTCTTGGACCCCTTGTTGTCTCCCACATATGTATCAACACACTCAAGTTTTATTTAAAAACAACCATTTTGACTATGAACTTTTCCTTCATCATATTCAACATAATTCTTGTTAACAATAAAGAAGTTTCATTGATAAAAAAAAATACTGATCTTCTCGTGCGATTTGTATATTCGTTTATATAGAACTAAAGTATTATACAATACTGAGTTACACTAGAATGAAGTGGTAAATAAAACTATTAACATGTAATGCTATGTACATATTTTATAAATGCCTAAAAAATAAGAGTATGAAAAAAAGAAAAGAAAGAACCAAAGACAAAGGAAAACAAATCCTAGTTCTTACATAATTTCCAGATATTTTTTTCTTCTATTACGGAAAATAAAAGAATTTTATCTCCATTGATGTTTACTTTTAAAAATGTCATTTTCTAAAATTCATGATGTTATCGTGAAATTTGCGCTTGTCTATTTTTAAGGTTATTATTTTTATAAAAGCGTGGCAGTGCGTGTGTAATGATATTTCAAGTAATTTATTTTATCCTTGATAGTCTAATAGTCATCAGTAGCAATTCATAAAGAACTAAATATTTGGAATAATTGATCTGCCTTTCGAAATCATCTTATATCAAACAGATGAACAAGTTAATCCTGATAGGAAAAGGATCATGTTATAAATAAACCAAAAGTATGCAATTCGATCAGTAATAAGATATTTGAAATTAATTATTGTATGACTGAACAAATCAATGCTAAAATTAAATTCAATAATTTCTATTTAATATCCTAGCTAAAACAGCTTTCAAGATTACGTTTCTTAAATTAATTTAAACGCGAATCTCTCCGAAATTAAGTTTGAATTCCTTTAAATCAAAACAAATTTATTCTAGTTTTCATTCTACAGTCGTACTTAATCCATTTATTTTTTTTATTCGAATAAAAATGCTTGCTCTGATAGAAATTCAAGATGTACACTCAACCACTTTAAATAATAATTTAATTAGCATTAGGTTTCTTAAAAAAAACACGGATCCTGCTCTAACGAATGTGCGATGCTCAGGATATTTCTTTCGAATAATAAAGTTCTGCCCGCCTCCGATTCTCAGAGAACAACTTCATTATCATATTTGCATAAACATGATTTGCTAAAGTATTTTTCCAAAGGACAACATTTTCATTTCTTCCGATGAGTTTCTAGGAGGTCTTTCATTGCGCCCCGGTAGTTAAGAGTGCCCCAGACATTTGTTGGGATGCATCATTACAAGCTCGGAGACGTGTTAATTGCGTTTTTAATTAATGCACAAACACGATTAAGGCCTTTTTTCCCTCCATCTCGAGTGGTTGAGTTGGGGGAAGTGAGAATGTACCATGGAAGCATATTGATCAGAGAAGATGAAAGAGATGAACAAACGTGTTTTGAAAGGAACAGTGGTCCAGTGAAGGCATTCTACGGCTATCGAAAACTGCTGTGGGTCGTCGTTAAAATAACATTTAAAATTTAAAGAGGGACATGATTGATTGATTGAATATTAACGTCGCACTGTTCAGCTACACGAGGGCTTTTGGCGACGGACCACGTAATTTTGAACCATGGTCAAGTGACGTGGACGACACCTGAGCTGGCACCCCCCTCTCCTAACTACCACACCACACCAACGGGAGGACGTTTCAGCTCTCGACAGATTTAACGTGCATCGCTGCCCTACACGGCGGGTCTTTAGTGGTACTAGGCTCGAACCTGTGACAAAGCAAGCCACAGTCCGATACCTATACCACTCGGCTACCGCGGCCGTAAAGAGGACATGAGACAGAGTGGTTAGAGGTGTTACAATTTAAGAGGAGTGACATAATGGTTTGAAATTTAATTCAGAAAAAGATCGAGAATGGAATAAAGAGTCCTTTAATTTTTTAATTCTACTTGGTCTTCAATGAGAACTTAGATGGGATGGCGGGGATGTAAAGCGAGCCATCTCGAATTTCTTCTTCTCTTGACTGTGCTTCAGAGCAACAAAGTATATCTCGTCGAAAGTCTTTGTGTACCTCTCATTCAATATTGTGTAAAATTAATTTTATAGGAAAAATGATCTATGGAAAAAACACATTGCTTTGTTTACGAAACAAGTAATGGATTATGTACGAGTGTATAGGGTGCCCCAAAATCTTTCTCTGTAATTACAAAATAACCATTTAATATAATAATGTAACTTTTGAATCATTGGATAGGTCAGTTTTAGTAGTTTCTTACGCAGTATAGGATGCGAATGCTCTTTCAAGAGCTACTCGGGGAAGAGAGACAACTTATTTCCCGAAATGGCATCGGTTTAAGAGAAATACCAATGTGTGCTTTGGTTTTACGAAACAAAATCATCCATTAATGTTCAAAATGGAAGCATTCATTATGGAAGCATTCTCCCTGGTGCGAAAATTAATTAAGCGATGGTATGAACTGTTCAAAGAAAGCGTGAAGAATCCTCCCAGAAGTGACAAGACTATTATGGGTGAAGCAACTGTTGAACACGTTCGTTAAGCGTTTCAATCGAGTCATAAATCAACTAGTGAAGCAACACGTGAACTTCAAATTCACAAACAAGTTTGGTAAGAATGCTTCATAAAAGGCTTAGATTGAGTGCCTATGAAGTACGAGAAATATTAGTAACTACTGAGCATATGCGATTTCCGTTGGCGCTTCATAAATTTAATTTTCGACATGTTAAGGGGGTCCGTTACTTCCATAGGAGCCCATGTTAAATTACGCAAGTTTATGCACCTTTTTCTCAGAAATTTATAGCTATTAATAGATGAAATATTCACAGTAGGTTATATGTAAAGGGTGTTTTTTTGAGAGGTATAGAACTTTAAATTGCAATAAAACAGCGATGTATTATTCGATTGATATGAATTTTTTTTATTCGAAAGATAATCTTGTGGCATTACATTTTAAATATGATTTATGGCATAGAACTGCCACGGCTGGCTCGGATGTAGTCCAATCTGGACGTCCAATTTTCGATGAGTTTTCCAACATTTGTGGCCGTCTATCGGCAATAACACGGCGAATGCTGTCTTCCAAATGGTCAAGCGTTTGTGGCTTATCCGCATAGACCAATGACTTTACATAGCCCCACAGAAAATAGTCTAGCGGTGTTAAATCACAAGATCTTGGAGGCCAATTCACAGGTCCAAAACGTGAAATTAGGCGGTCACCAAACGTGTCTTTCAATAAATCGATTGTGGCACGAGCTGTGTGACATGGTGCGCCGTCTTGTTGGAACCACAGCTCCTGGACATCATGATTGTTCAATTCAGGAATGAAAAAGTTAGTAATCATGGCTCTATACCGATCACCATTGATTGTAACGTTGTGGCCTTCATCGTTTTTGAAGAAGGATTCCACCAGCCCATAAAGCGCACCAAACAGTCAGTTTTTCTGGATTTAACGGTGTTTCGACTTACACTTGTGGATTAGCTTCACTTCAAATGCAGCAGTTTTGTTTGTTGACGTAGCCATTCAACCAGAAGTGCGCTTCATCGCTAAACAAAATTCGCTTATGAAAATCGGGAACAACGGCAATCTCGTTTTGGGCCCATTCGACGAATCTACGCCTTGCTTGATCATATTTAAAATGTAATGCCACAAGATTATCTTTCGAATAAAAAAAATTCATGTCAATCGAATAATACATCGTTGTTTTATTGCAATTTAAAGTTCTATACCTCTAAAAAAACACCCTTTACTATCAATGAGACTTTAATGGAAAGTTATCTTTTTGCTAAAAATTAAAATAATTATGAATTTTTTAAAAAATGCCAAATTATTTTGCCTTAAAAATTTAGTTTAAAAATACATTATCTAAAACAGCTCGCAAGATATATCTTATTCCCTCCGTTAAAATGTGTAAACATGTTGAAGGTATGCTCACGGAAAATTTGAGGACCCTACATTAGTTAGTGTTTGAGAAAAATGTACATAAAGGGAAAAATATTGCATTTTGAGAAAACAGGCTTTATAAAGTAAAAAATTGTCAATGAGAATGGCTTCCTTTTAAAAAAATAAATACAAATACTTCTAATTATCGTATTTCTATATACCATATATCATTTGATGCAGGAACTTTGAAAAAATCTAAAAAGTCAAAATCGATAGTTTTTCAAAAATTCATGCGCCGGACCCTCTTAAGGACCCCTTGGTGGTATCCTTGAGTCATCCTCCGAGCTACCCAGGAGGCAGACGTTGCAATTGGCTGAGGTAAATGGCGTAACGAAACAATCCCAATGGTACTTACAATATATAAAAAACATCTAATTATAATACTTTGAGCACAACAGATATTTATAATCGGGAGCAAGACTTTTGCTTAACGCTATGTATTATGGTGTCAAAACTTCGTGCGCTTAGATTGGGTTGACGTGGATTCCTATGTCAAGACAACCAAAGAAATCCAGAAGAACACAGTATTGTAATACATATTGGCAATCGGAGCTCAAATGCTCGGGAACAATAATTTTGCCTTTCGATATTGAGAATAATACTTGCTTAGACCTTTTACATGTTATTGGCTTTAATCCTATCGGGGCTAAAAGTCCTCCTGTTGGCATGGTGTGGAAGTTCGAGGAGGAGTCGTTCTCGTCGCTTGACGGATGTTCACAATTACGAGGTCCGCCGCCCAAAGCCATCGTAAGTAAACACTCCCTCCCTGTTATCGGATTGTGATTCACAAGAATTTCTTTTATAAACACGTTTCTTTTGTTTGAATCGAATATCCTTTGGATGCTTAATTGTATCGCACTGGAAGATCCGCTTGACGCAGGCACTGCACTACACACATTTCACCGTGGTCTAATGAAGTGAGCATTTGAGGGGTGGAAATCCACTCTGCAACTCGCCGAGCCTTGATTCCTTTAACGCGTAGTAGTTTTGTCTCTGTAATATTACTCCAATACTACGCTAATTCAACCAAACCAAATCATGTTGCTATTTTCCCTTCTGGGTAACATTAAGCACGAAACATCACATGAAATGTGCCTCAAAATAGAATGTACAGAGAGAAAGAAATATTCCTCCGTGGGTGATCCCTCACTCCTAAGTTAACTTCGTGATCTAGAGGGGTGGGGTTGAATGAAGGCGTTGTCATGATTTTAAAATGTCTTTTTATTAAGATCTTAACTTAAACACTAACAATGATAATATTTATATTATAACTTAGCGGATCTAGCGGTGAGAAAACACATAATACGGATTACCAAATAAGCGCGATCTTAACCACTATATATTTCACTTTCCTTTCTATTCCTAATCTCTGTTTATATCACAGTTACTAATGGATACTAGAATTATCCTACCTTAGTTTCTTGTTTAATCGCAATCCTCTCGGATCCTCAATATCTCTAGAATGACTCGTGTGGAATTGGATCCACCCGTCACAGATAGCTTCACAATCAACGATGACTTTCTTCTCTTCCTTCAGTTCACGAGCTTAAACCAGACTAGCATAATCTCTTCCCAATAAATCCTCCGCTTACGTTAAACTTCTCCTATTTAAAAGGTTTCTAATTTGTATGTTCACGTTTCGCTTCTGGATTGGATTGGAAAGAATTTGCCTTTTTCGGTCCCAAAGAACCCAAGAGGAGATTTTAGTAGAAAACGCAATGAGCCTGTTACAAACTATTCTCTTTAGCACCAATAGATTAATAATGATTGGAAGCGAAAACAGTCTTATACCTAAATGTTTCGCTCAGATAGTAACAGTGGTAAGTTTTACTGCCACCGCTTCTCCTCCCGTAATTTCTTTTCTAGTTTTAAAATGATGTGATGCCGTCTGCTTAAAAGGATGAATCGCGTACGAAATTAAAAAAACAACAACATTAACATCATTTTCTCTTCTATTCAGTATTAGTTATCCCGCTTTTTTGGATATACATCATCCCACAAACTGTTTATTGCCGTAAAAGCAAAAAAAATGTGAATTTTTGGGATGTTGTTGTTTTAAATCCCCTTGGAAAAGGAAATCCTATACCAAGACCATTTGACCTTTCCGCAAAAGAATGTCACAAGCCAGATCCTGCTCATCAAACAACTGTCCCAGCAGTCCAGAAGTTGAGCAGGAGAAGGAGGGACAGGTATAGAAAGACACATACCTTGCAAACCACGCAAGTGACCACTTCTAAGGCGCGCCGTCCGAAGAGTCCTGGATCTCAGGCCTGTAGAGATAGGCCAGGACTTCTAGCAGCGAACCAGTGTTGAGAAGGAGGGTTTCGCCAAGTCAGATTCATTTTGACTTCGTGGAGGGAACGAATTTCAGAATGGCTCAAAACTGAAGAATTGTGGCCCTACCAGCCAGCTTATCAACGGTCTCGTTCCCACTCAATTTTTGGGAATGCAATTATTAGTGATTGTTTTCAGTTTTTACAAGATTTGCGGTTGTGAAAGGAGTGATAAATATTTTCCTGTCCAACATTTTATTTACATAGACAGATAAACACTTCATAAAGATATATTTTAGGGAAAACACCACTTCTCTTCATTAATTAAATTAAAATAATTACTTTCGTTAAGACCATTAATTTTTTCTGAAGAGACTAACCTCTCGTCAACAGGGAGAATATCAAATCCACTTATACCTAAAAAGGAATAATTTTTTATTACGTAATTTTTGTGTGAATTAAAGTAAATTAAAAGAAGTTAATAAAAAAATGTGTTACTTGAGACGTATAACCTGTCCAAAAAACATTAAAGTGTTTAAAAGTATTAAATCCTTCTGGCAAAACGAATTAAAAGAATACTTAATAGGATTCTATTTTAAAAATAAGTCAAATCCTAATCCTTGATAAAAAAAAATTTGAAATTCAAACTAAAAGTGGAGTACCTTTCGGAAAAAATGGTCTTTGTCAAAGGCAGAAGCACGTTTCTCTCATTTTAGGAAAAAGAATCCTGCCCCCTTCAAGATTGAAGTAACTTCCATTCTTCAATCAAGTGAGACAATTTGAGCACTTTGCTGCTTCAGTTCGAATCTTTTTAAGATTCCATTGTTAGGGCAGAACTCCATTTTTTGAGAGAGAGAGAGAAGCCTTTTATACTCTTCGATATCTATCCTCCTTTCTCGCTGTCACTCAAAAAACGACTCCATTAGCCGTCCGAACGCCTTTTGTTATGGAACTCTCCTCTTCTGTTGAGTGGTGAGGCAACAGCTCCATTACACGGCCTGGGAGCTTCGTTTCTATCGGTGGCTAATTGAATCACTTGACATGGCACAGGAAATCTCGGGTATATTTAAATTATTTCTATCTGTTTTAAAGAAAAACGTTATAAGGGATCTCTCAATACGGGCTCTAGATACTATTTCTTCAGAGTTCTGGTGAACTTATTTTAAGATAAAATATATAGGATGCTTGAAAAGTATGACTATACCTTCAGAAATTAATTAAAAATAAATAAGCAAAGATTTTCCCTTACAGTTTTTATGTTAATTACAGAAAATGTTAATGACAAAATGTCCCCGTTTTTCACCCTTCTGGTTTCAAAATAGTTTCACCGCAAGAAAGAGTGCGTTGTAGAATGGTTTATCGAATTTATAAATCTACAGCTACTGAGAAGTGAGAAAAGTTTCTCCGGGCGATGGATGGAAAGAGACTATCCAATACCATGGTCACCCAGATCTAAAAAAAATAACATTTTTGGACTTCTTGTAGGGATACGTGAAAAACATTTGTAGTGTTTGGACTACTGTTGGCGGTGGATTATGGAATGTTGGCGCGAATCGGCTCGTTTACGGAGGCGGGTTACTGTGTTTTGTAGTAGGGAGAAGGTAATTTGACCCTTGAGAAGGTGGTCAGGGAAGAGAGAATCCCTTGGTTTTGGAAGCGCGAAGCGCTGAACTGTTTTGGGGAATTCCTTCGGTGAGATCGACGCACAGCGCGTGATCTGATGCGATAAGAAGTTGCTTGGGAGTGTTTGTTTGATTGTAGTGATAATTGTGTAATGTTTGTTTGATTGTTGCAGTGTTTGTTTGATATTTTTAGAGTGATAATCAATAAAATTGTGTTTGAATTGATTGATTTGAGAAGTAGTTTAGAAAGTAATTGAAAAGATATTACAACATTGTTTACCAATCTTCAATTAGTAACACTGTTAAAAAGAAAATTCGAATTACAGTGACCATTCGGCTTGTAGATCTTGCAATGCTTCAGAGACCATGAATAAAAATATCGTACAGACTCAATGTGTTGCGCGCAACTAATGGTGTGTGCATAGAAATCGCGCAAATAAAGCATTGTAAAAAGACTTCAATATTTTCTTTATGGAACAAAACAGACTTTGTTAATTTCTTTATATGTTTTTTTTATAAGTGGTATTTGAAAGTGTAGTCATGCTTTTCGACACACGTGTTCCAATAATCACAGAGATGAAACAAATCTTAATTGATACAGTAAAATTATTAGTTGCTTTCTAATTGTTTAAAAAATTCGATAAGTATGGAATAATCTAAATAGTTTAATCGATGTTCTACACTTCTTAATCGTTGTAACACATAATCTTTATACACTATTGCTATTGCAATAACTTTTGTCAACTATACCTGTGTTCATGTAAAAATATTTGCTTGTATATCTTAGGAAAATAGATTTTGGACTAGTACTAAAACAATCTTTTTTGCTGTGGTGGCGCTTTTGTCATCTCCATAAACACAAATGTGGGCGTAATAAACTTCAGATTTTATTGCAGTTGCTCAGCCGATTTGGAAGAATGTGTGTCATAAACCCTGTGGTATCATTCTATCTTATACTTCATAAAACTTTCTTTTTCACGCCTTTGAGAGATATAGATTTCTTACAACCAATTATCTTATTAACTTTTTCGCTTTTTACGAAGCAACATATGTAGTGGTTTGCAGTCAATTGAAATTATTCGTATTGAATTCTTCAATTTATATCTTTAGCTGATATTTCCTGCTGTATTGTACGAGCTGCATTAATTTTTCTATCTTGTTTATGTCATAACAATTTTTTTGTTCACTTGCACATCGTTTTTATCTATCTCAAGGAAAAATTTCGTTAAAATAATTTTGATGGTAAATTTTAAAAATAACTTTAGCTTTAGTGAACAAGAATTTTTTAGGCATAAATGTTACTGATTTACAATAAATCACTCTATCGAAAGGAAATGAACAGTTAAAACAAGATGAAACTATCATTTTACGTATCATCTCGAGCAGAGAGAAACAAGTATAATATTTGCATTTCATTATTCATAAAAAAACCAGTTCTCAGATGCAGACAAGAAAATATGTTGCTGTTATGCCACCTGATCGGCAGTAAAATCAGATCAAGGTCCACGAAATTCATCGTGGCGAAGGGCTAGATTTTCACACCTGTCATTAACTTTAGCTTTGGGCATCATGCAGGGGACAGTACGGTTTTGTTCGATTCCACCCCAATTTTGAGGTAGAACACCCTAAAGGATGGTCAGGGCCTCCCACCAACTTCACGAGAGGACTTGTGGTTCGACGGCTATTTAGGGTACCCCCATGCCATGAAGGCCCTATACATTTGCAAACATCCATGCCTTCTCCGGGATTTGAACCCAGTCTCTACGGCGTCGTAGTCAGCGTCACTAGCTACTATACTGGATGGGCGGCAGACAAGAAAAATAAACTCGATAGATTGATAAAGATAAAAAATGCTAAATTTCTTATAATTAGCTTGATTTAAATTCCTCAAAATCATTAAAAGTAGGTTTTATTTTTAAATAAAAATTCCCACAAATGCATGCCCTCACATTGTTGTAGTAAATCGTTAGATATTTTCCCAATGTGTGTATAGTGTGTTTACATTGCGGGCTCCCCATACTTTTTTATGTAATCATCAACAACATGTTCCTTGTTAAAACTAAAACTCTCTTTCCGAATTTAATACTTAACAGCAGCGCATAACAAAGAAAGAAAAGTAAAAAAAATACTTATTGTTATGATAGCCAAGTTTTTGGTCTTTCATTGAGTTATCTCAGTTACAAATATTTTATTTATCCAAAGCCCGTGCTTGGCTTCTTAACCATTTGACGCCGAGCCTCCCAGTACCGACTTTCGATGTCGTCAGTTACATTATTACAAATATTTCTTCTGCCTATGCGAAAATTGAATTCATTTTTCTTTATTTTCATTTATCTTTTATTTTTTCATATTTTGATGTACTTTGTATGAAGCCCGCGCCTCTTTCGCGGGTACCTAGATGTGGGGGGCAGGGAAAGCGGAGAAGCACTCGACACGATCCAACTAATCTATTTATTTCCACACAAAGAACAGACACAATTTCAACTAATAATAGTAAGAGAATATCTCAATGTTAATCTTGAAAGGGGAACAACGACAGTAAAACGTGATTGATTAGGAGATTAACAAACTTGATCATTATCTTAATTATGGATCTAACCTACCATCCGATTTAATCTAATCTTGATTCAATCTTAGTGAACAATCCTCACTTTAAAGTTTCCTTCTAATAAGAATCAAATCCCTCTAATTCTAATATTTACCTCCAGCAGCTATCTCACCTGGCTCGAGTATATCTTCTCTCCTTCTCTTTTCAAGCTAGAAAACCTCCTTTTCTATAGTAAGTTAATTTACATATCACGATTCTCTTCTTCCGAAGGGTTGGTTGTAAATAACGCGAATTGATAGCCCAAAGATTTCCCATGAGGATTAGTTGGAAAAACGCGTATAGATCCGTCACAACTTATTCTACCAGTTTAAGAAAAAAAACCTATTTTTAAATATTTAAGGCCATAAAACTTTACATTTTTATGTCTAAATATTTTGAGATGTGAATACGGAAGGGGAAAAATATCAGAGATTCTCTCTTTTTAACTTCAAAGTAAAATCAAATCTTTCAAAATTGTTCTCGAACAACCCCCTAACAAAACAAAGTAAGCTTTAAGTGTTATTTCTAAAATATATCATAATTAAAATTAAATTTCCGCATATACATATTCTCATCGATCGAGAGAAAGTAAAAGATAAAAATTGAGTAGTTTTATCGATTAAATGTTGCAATCATGCATTCAGATTCTCACTGTAATCAATAATATGGATCATTACAATTGCGTATACGGGCATATCTAGGGGGATAGACATATTTTTCATCTAAGTCATGAAATGGTATTGGAGAAATATCAGCGGTTGTGACAGGTACTATTTCTGTTGCAGAAAGGGAGGTACATTTAATTGAGGATTTCAATCAACTGCGTGCTCAGAATGTATCTTACTCCAATTAAAAAATATTCTGTATTCACGTTACACTACCTAAACGGTTAACATATTATGGTGAATGTAAAACTTGTAAAAGGAAGATGGTAATGACATTCTAACGAAAATGTTTTCAAGAGTTTCCTTCTCTTTGAACAGAAATTTGTATTAGATTGAAAGATGAATATTTTTGGTTAAAATTTAGACTTTTCATAGAACTAGTGACGCTTAATCATCGATCGTGAATGGTTTGAAAGTATGCTGTACAATATTCCTATATCCGATTTTTTTTTATTGAGACTCATGATTTTTACTGCTATTTGAAAACTATTCCATAATCATAACGCTATAGGTGTGCATGCACTATAATTATACTGTTTTGTTTCATCGGAGCTGAATTTTAGCATCTAAGCCTTTGCAGACACGACAAGCTCCCAAATGTGGGAGCGATTTCTCAGTGGCATCACCTAGTGGAGGCCTTGTTGCCAAATTTGGACGTTTGAACTAATTTTTAATTCAAGCTCTCGTCGAATGCTGATTATTGCCGTGACTTAATTATGCCGAGACTTCCAGTGCCAATTTGATACTCAAGATATCTTTTACATGCCACATAATCATATGACATGCGTGCTTACGATTTTCTCACCCAGAAAACCTATCGACTCCATCCGGGATCTTTGTGCGAAGAAAGCGGGCACGTAACCTGTAAGAAACCGGAGTCGACATTGTAATCAAACTTATGCGTGTATTTTTTACATTTTTCTTCTTATTTTAATGCCTTGCATTTTTTTGCTTTCACCTGAATGCCTGCTCTATTTTATAAACTGCAGAAAGAACAATGTTACCCAAATAATATTAATTGCATTTTGAAAAAGATATCCTAAGTATGAAGAAGAATGTTTCTGTTGCTGTGAAAAATAGTTTGAACATAGATATTACTCTGAAATAAAAATACAGAACATTAACGCATCCCATCGTAGTTGAAATTGAATTTATATATTTCCATGGTGCTTAGGAAGAGCTTTCATTTCCTCTGTTATTGTGTGCAATTCACTTTCGATCATGTCCGCTACATAACTCAGTGAAAGGTTCGGTTAATTAGGAGGGCTATTTCAGGCGGCTTTCCAATCCCATTCGGAGCAGGAGCACTGAACCGCGGGGTGATCGTGTCTCTCACAAATAATTTCCTGTTTCCGTGGAATAACACTCGGTTTCCTTTTCGCTTGCAGATATTCAACACACCCGAAGAGAGAGAGAGAAAACATCGCTTCCCTTCCTAAAAATAATTTTTTCTCTCTTTTTTTTCCATATTTCAAAAGCGCCTTTTGTTTACGCAACAGCGACTCTTGTGATGACGTTCGGAGAACGCGCACGCATTGCTCGTTTTCTGGAATGAATTACAGCCACTACTTCGCGCACCCTATCGTGAATGCCAGCAAACTGCCCCGATCTAATCCCTCTGAAACGTCTCCAAGTAATCGCCTTGAAATAAATCCCTTCATTTTACCTTCACCGAATGAGGTACATCGTAGAACAGTCATTTCGTGTTTGTAAAAATCGTCATCAACTTTTCGGTTCGTACTTAAACTACCACCCTCATTTCTATTCACCTCTTTGATTTTTATCCATTCTTATTGAGTTCGAACTAACAAGTAGATTACGTTGTAGGTTCTGTGGGTAAAATGGTTGTATTTAAAATATCCAAATTATATCGTTACAAAAATAAAAAAAAGTCATCATTATTTTTAAAACATAAGGCGAAGGTTTGAAAGGAAGTCGAACTATTAACAATCTAATGGGTCGGAACTATGTAACAACCAAAATAGAGGGGAAATACGGAGATGTGGGTTATAAATCAGTCATTTTATTGCGTTACTTAAGGATTTAATTTACGGGTCAACCATGTTGCTGACTAGTAACCAAATCTACTCCTGTGGTTGGCGACGCTGACTGCTGTGCCGTCGGGCCTGGGTTCAAATCCCGGAGAAGACATGGATGTTTGTAAATGTATAATACCTTTGCGGTAAGGGGTTACTTTAAATAGCTCTCATGAGCCGTAAGTCCTCTCGTGAGGTTGGTGGATGGGGAAGAGAGGTGGGAGGCCCTGACCACCCCTAGGGGTTCTCCCTCAAAATTGGGGTGAAACCGAGCTAAATCATTCTGTCCCCTGAATGGTACTCAAAGCTACAGCTAACGACAGGCGTCACTTAGCTCTTTGCCATGACAAATTTCGTGGACCTTGATCTGGCCTTTGCCAATCAGGTGGCATTAGTAACAACAACAACTCCCGATTGCGTTACGTCGTATTAAAAATCTGGTTTCAAATGACATTTGAGTTCAAACTGAAGTACGCGAAGACTTTCAGGACGTTTGATAAGAAAAGTGCATCGGGTAAGTGAGTGAGAGTTACACTGTGAAGCTACACGAGAGCTATGGGTGACGGTCCTTGTAATTTTAAACAATGGTCAAGTGACGAGAATGTGTGAGCTAGCATCAAACTTCCACACAACACCGATGAAAGGACGTTTAAACATCGATAGTTTTAAGTTGATTCGACCCCTCTACATGGCAGGTCTTCAGTGGAACTAGGCTTGAACTCAGTACATTCCAGAAAATTGTCCGCGACCGTAACCACGGCTACTAAGTACATCGGTTTCCGATATGTTTAAGTTGTACAATAGGAAAAGGCAAGTTACCGGAAGAAACAAAACGACAAATAATTAACTTCAAAATCAGTCTATATTGAAAGGTTTAAATTCTTCACAAGCATAATATTATATTATAGGATGGATCATTTGTGTGGTTGCGTGGTAGTTGCGAATTTTGTATTTGCGGACACATAACATTTCGTGATTTGAGCGGACACATTTCCCCCCATCCTTAGAACAGATAAAGGGTGCAGATAAATAAGGAAATAAATACTTTTAAAAATCACAAATGTAATTTAAAGCAGTATTTTAAGTGGCAAATGTAAAACTGGATGAAAGAACTGAAAACATAAAAGAGAGAGAGAATTCGAAACATCAAACAATTTAGAAAAATGTCTAAAATTTTTAAGTTTTGTAATTAGGTGAGACTAAATCCAATGGTAAATGACATTTATGACTTTATAATAAAGGTTAGTTATTATTTATTTACTTGCATTTATTTTTCTTTTATTTACTTTATATACAACTTTACTTCTAGTATTTATCTTTACTTACATTAATGAAACTAATAAATTTTATGGTAATTGCACATGTTCTAACATTTATTTGACTCTAAAATACAAATCCCTGAAATTTATCCCCATACCCTTCATTATATATTGTTACTTACTATTAATTTTTAAATATTTCTCTGAAAATTTTTATTTTTATTACATTTCGTTATGTTTAAAATGCAATAATACTATAATATCTTAACAATTCAATATAAATAATTAAATTTGATTAGAAAAATGTATTTATACTTGTAATTCGATAATCGAGTGTAAAAATAAAAAACTTCGGTTAAAAAAAACCCGTCCATGAAATAAATAAATTTGCCACGTAAAATACTGTTTTAAATTATATTTGTGATTTTTAAAAGTATTTTTTTCCTTATTTATCTGCACTCTTTATCTGTTCTAAGATAAGGGGGAAAATGTGTCCGCTCAAACCACGAAATGTTATGTGTCCGCAAATACCACGTCCACAACTACCCCGCCACCGATCATATTTTCCTTGTCACATATTTGATCACTATACGTTTCTCCATTTTGCTTAAGACGCAGTTCACACTATCAACTTGAAATGTATTTTATGCCAATGTTCAAGAGATGAAATATTTCTCAAATCAATCGCATCGATACCAAACATTTTGATGTATTTAACTTACTGAAAAATAAAATCTCCTCGAAAATTTATTTTTACTTTTTAAGGGCAGATGAGTTTCATTAAGATGATTTTTAACTGGAACTCAATTTGCTTCTTCCAATAATCATTACATTTCATTAATTAAACGAACGTTTGACGTAGTTTGATCAATAAAACCAGCCAACCCAAAATGATTCTGCTCAACGGTTTCGAATCCTTATTAGAGCACTCCAGTTAATAAGGCGGGACTTGATGAGCGAGTGCCATCCAATTTTCATTAGGAACGGCAATGATGATGATGATGGGTACAATTTGTTTTCGATAATGAGACGAACTACCTTTGTGGAATGAATTATTTTGGCGTGGAGCCCTACCCGTATTGATTCCAGAAAAGTCGCCTTTATTTAATGAGATTCCATGTAATAAAACACGCACTCCTCTGAAAAATACCAATGCGATCTTGGTCATCTTTTGATGAAAATGACATGTTTCTCACGGTCACGAATTCGATTTCCCGAAATTGCGCAGTCTGATGTCGAAGCAATAGCTTCTCTTTTTGGAGGCGCGTTTTTTTCACCTCACAATTTATGTATATGTAATTTAAAAGAAAACCTACAAATGTTATGTGGCATGCGAAAACAACAGCTGATGTCCAATAGGCTTAAATATGCTGTGACATACTTTGTCAAGTTCTTATTAAAAATAATCAGAAACGATCTCCATTTGCAATGAAAAATTAAGAGAAGATACTTTCTGCGGTCCGAAAAATAGATACTTTGAGTGAGAAAGGGGCAACCGAATAAACTATAAGGGATACACACTACTTACTAAAATGAAGAAAATAATATTCTCTGAATATCCAGAATGTTCTGATCTCTTCATGCATACGAATTAGGGTATTTTTTTATGATCCTTAAGAAAGCTGTGCGGGATTTATATAAAATTAAACGATAAATTAGCAAGCGAATATGCTTAAATATGAATACGTCGCAAATTGAATATATTACAACTCGAACTATATCACGGAAATATGGTTCACGATTTTTATTTTCAGAGAGATTTACACTAATTACGAAAATATTATGGAATGCACCACATTAGGAAAAAAAATTCTTCGCTTACGGCATTTCACAATAACACGTTTCATTCCTATGAAACATTCAAACTTTTCGATTAGCAGAGATCTCGCGATTTATACCGAAATGAAAAGAAAGAAGAGTTGTAGCTAGATGTCCAAAAAGTGATAAATAAACACAGTAAGATGGATGGGTTCATTACGATTAGGCAAACATACACTTATACATACATCATATAATTTGATCCATCTATGTTCTAAAAATATGATGAATTCGTTGAAATAAATTGTTTCCGATCAACCTGTATCAGAAAAATCATGGTCTATTAACGTCACACTAAACACAACTCTAGGTTTATTGGAGAAGAACCTCGTAGTTTTGAGCCTCTAGGACAAAAACATAACTGAGTGCTTTTTTTCCCTAACTTCTATTCTATACATATAAAAATTCAGGGTTAGAACAATTTGTGCATTAAATAGTTTACCGTCGATGTAGAAACAATCCATGTCATACGGGGAATATTTCTTTTCTAACCTCCAATGAACCTCAAAAAAGTACAAAAGTAAAGCAAAAGATTGTTTCATTTTCCAAAATTATGCTCAAACATTATTATTTTACGACACAATCGCTATGAAGCATTCGTCATATCGATGGACAAGCCTCTTCGAAGGATGATGCTATTTTTTTTATTTGAGATGAACTTGAAGATTTTGAAGCTCTTTATTTATCTGGAAGCTTTGGCTTCTCATGTGGTTAGTTTTTCAGTTTAAGAAGGTGAGGAAAATTATTTGGTGCTAAGTCAGGGCAGTAGGCAGGGTTATCAAAATTGTATCATTTAAATTGCTCTAGAAGCGACTATGTTATGGAAGAACTAAGAGACTCTATTAGAACAATTTAAGAAGTTAGCATCCTTCTTTTATTATGAATCATTCTTCTCAATCGTCGTAATGTCTAGCAATAATCAGATGCAATAATTTCAGTCGTTGGTCTCATAAAGTCAACAGGCAAAACAATTATTGTGTTACAAAAAAACGGTGAATTTTTTTCTGAGCTTCTTCAGTTTAAGTACATCTATATTTTTCATCTCTTGCCTTATTTCAATGCTGATGAGTTAAATCCAAGTCTTATCGTCGGAAATGTCAATTGTGCAAGCAATGGCTGTCATTCCCACCTCCTACCTTTTGTCTGGTTATTTAGTGATTCAATCGCGGAGGACTATAACAACAAAAAAAGAATGCCCTTTAATTTTACCTGTTGAAAAAAAAAGCGGCTGTGTAATACTCGATTAATCACGATATTATTAATATTATCTATTATTAATGCTCTCATTTATCTAAGTTAGTTCCGAAAGAAACATTCTCCGAAAATAAATGAAAATCGGGAACTTTTTCACAATAACTGTTTGTTTTATTTTCTCTATGTCGTTTACTTCGCCGACTTTCGATCCAATTTCATATTTCATGTGTGGGGATTTAATACAATCTTATTAGGATGAGTATTTTCGTCTATTCATTTCAATTTGTGTCGACGCAATAAAATTGAAACGGTTTTGTTCTGCGAGACTAAATGTTTACAGTTCAAATTCATGCATCTGCTTATTTATTTTGATTCATTTGCTTTGTGGATTATTTCTTCCAGAGTGAAAAATATTGGTAGCCATGATTTTTTTCGAGGTGTTTCTTTCTTAAGATTCTGTACAGCACACGCATTTTATTCAAAGACACGAACTTTGGATGTACAAAATGTCAAGAAGGAAGAAAAGATACAAAAAGAACATTATTTCAAGGCTTCATTTTTTCTCTCTTTTTCAGCTATTCTTACAAGAATATTATTCACGTGTTTTTGAGAACATAGACTTTAACTTATATAAACAAACGTAACAATCTAAGCTGATAGAGATCAAAGTACAGAAATTTTAACATCTTATCTGCTAATTTTCTTTTAAATAAGCTAATAAACTTTTAAATACGTCTTTCTTTAAATGAATATATGGAATGTGAGAACTAGCTTCATTTTTCTGAGAAGAGATTTGTGTGCTCTTAAAAGGGTTAAATTACTAAGTACACAGAACAGAAATGTTATTTTTTATCCTTCATTTAAAGTAAAGGCAGTCATCAATCTTATTTGCATAGCTAATACGGAAACCAGATTTTTTTAAAGCTTCTTTTTTACTTTATGATTTTCGAAATATTTTAATATCGCTGTGTTCAAATTTTGGACGAATATTTTATTTGTAGCTTATCAAGTTTTAAGTAATGTAGTTAAAATAAGACACCCCCTCATTCTTTTTTAATTAAACAACAAATTTTATTTATTTAGTAATTGATCAGGAAGACATTTTAAGAGAAAAACAAAATTGTGTGGAATAAACTTATAGACAAAATAGTGCCAGCAGTTGTAAATAACGCATTCTCACTTTATTATTAAATTTATTTTTCAGCTTTATCCCCTCTGAAAAAAAAGAAAGACGTTTTTATTAAAAAATTCACATGTTTCATTAAGAAGGGCATGAAGTTTATTTACGGAAAACAGGATAATAATATAATTTTTATTAAATCCTCAAAAATATATATATATCCCATAAGTCACATCATTTAATATTTGCTGTTAATACCAATAAACTATAAGCTATTCTTATTTTTATATCAATAAGTGATGTAACATATTAAGCCCGGGTGGTCGGTAAGTCGATCGCGATCGACTGGTAGACCGCCTGGACATTTTGGGGTGACCGCCTTTACTAAGACCTAATAATCATTCCATCATACGAAAGTTCAGAAATATCGTATTTATTTGAATCTAAGCCACGCCCCCAAATTCTCAAAAAGATTTTGCGAAAATTGAGAGAAAAAAGTAGTCTATAAAATGGTTAATTCATATACAATTTTGCGTAATTAAAATAAATTTAGAAGGAAAACTAATAAGAGAAGTGAATAATTAGTTATTTTATATTCAGTAGCATTAACATTGGTAAAAGGGTGGCTTAGATTCGAGTAAATACTGTAATTTAAAAGATACAGAGGAAAAAATCGAATCTTAAGAGAAAACTTCGTTGAATAGAAAATGCGCTATTTGGAGGTAATTTTACGAAGAAAATTGGAAAATGTTCTTGGTTGCAGGAAAAAGTTGAAATTCATAAAATGGAGGTTCGACTGTATTGTATACTTACTTTTAATTCACCACTCCTACGTCATTGGATGGACCGCAACACTTTGAAAAAATTAAAAGTAGCCCGTATCCTAGAAAAGTCAGCCCACCTCTGTATTAAGCTATCTCTTTCTATAACAAAGATTTTATAGACTATTAATTTTCTTAAATAATCTGTTTATTTAAAAATAATAATTAGGCAAATTTTTATAAATAATGACAACAAATTTGTCGTAAAAATTACTCCTAATAATTATAGTCATATTTGATTCTGACGAGACTCAATGGATAGCTTTGAACCACTAATGATGGTCTACCAGTGGCGCACACAAGGGGGGTCCTGGGGTTCCGGACCCCCCAAAGCACTTGATTTTTTTTCCGATTGATTATAATTCTAAGTTTATAGTACGTAAAATGTAATTAATTACTTGTTATTAATGTTTAATTTTATTAATTAATGCTAATTATTTATTCAATAATTAGTTCTTTACTGTGTTTTGTTCTCGAAAATTGACAAAATTAAAAGGAGCATGATACAAGAATGGTAAACTTTCGACCCCGGACCCCCCTTGAAAAATTCCTGTGTGCGCTACTGTGGTTTACTAATCACAACACCATTCCAAGACTGGCATCTTTGTCAAATACTTTTAAGTGCTTGTTCATCAAAATCATGTAGTATCAATTACAACTTTTCTAAAAAAGTTGAAAGTTAGAAAAATTTATTAGAAAGGCAGCCCTTGTAACTGATTTCCAATCTGTAGGTCTCGTGCTTAATCGACCAGATGTTAAAATATTTTCCGCAGAATATATTTATTTTCTTCTTTAAATACACATTTACAAATATACATTCTTAAGTTATATAAATTAATAAAATACACATTAATGCAAAAGATATCGGTTATTTGCTTATGCTCTGTAATTTTCCTCTCGTATGATTAATTCGTATTGCCTCCCATTGAACCCGACCATTTTGTTATCCGTTCCCTAGGTGCAATTTCAGATAGAGAGTTTTTTGATTCAGTGAGAAACTGATCATCACCAACGCTCCTAAGCAGAGCTCAGTGCTATCTCTTGACTCCAAGGCGTCTGTGTCTTCGCTACCACAGTATAACCTCGGGAATAGTGTATATAGATATATATTGCCTTCTACTTGAATCTCTCGCAATCTATCAGAATCTAATGAACGAGGAAAGCATTCTGATTTAAGGTCCCTTCCCTTAACATTAGATTCAGTAGCTTCCCACAGGAAGGGAAATGTTCTCATTACCCCTCTTAAGGTATCCGCCTACTTGCAACAACTTAAAAAAAATGGAGATATGGAGATTTTTTTTGTCTTTTTAGATTTATTTAGTGCATTTTAAGAAAAAAAAAGGCTAAAATTAAGAAGAGAAAAATAAATTATTACTACAAAAATGGGAAAAAATTGGTAAAATTGACAAAGAATTACATAAACGGGTCCCGCTCTGTAAAAGTAGTAAATGAACAAATTCTCAATTTATCAATTTTGATGTATTACTTTG
Organism: Trichonephila clavipes; assembly: GCA_019973935.1. Lineage (NCBI taxonomy): Eukaryota > Metazoa > Arthropoda > Arachnida > Araneae > Nephilidae > Trichonephila > Trichonephila clavipes. The sequence continues at coordinate 507,871 of BMAU01021438.1, forward strand.
CTATTCCTTTTTGAAATGACCTTCAGGATAAGAGATATTTTAATTTTTACAAAAACTAGAGCACGTTAGCTTAGTCATTACAGGAAATTGCTTAAGAAAACAGTGATTATCTTCACATAAAGAACTGTAAATTTTGTAATAAAACAGTGATTGATAAATCTGAAGATTAAAACACTTCTATTGCTATACAGAATATACACAAAAAATTTCAGCAAATTATTTTAAGAACTTTTTGAGCAATCACTGTCCCCGTTTGAGTTTTATGAAAAAAAAAGCACATTTCCAGTAAAACGTATTTTAATGTTTGACATCTTATATAAAGTTATGGCATGTGCTTTTACTAAAACAACTGTAGTTTTTGTTCTAGTAAATAGAAAATAAAAGACTTGGTGTTTTTATAAAGCTAATAAGATGGCCTATAAAATAAAATCATAAGAAAATTGTCAATTATTTAAAAAAAATCATGATTTTAGGGTAGCCGGATAACTTAAAAAACACACAAAATAGCTGTTGTGAACAATTTCTAACGTAAGAAGCCGTGTATTACATCTCTCTGATTTTGATATTTGAGGCAAATGGAATGAATCTCTATAATGTTATGAATATGCAGCATAAAGCAAAAAAGTCGTTCTGCATCCATTTGTTTCAAAGAATAAAAGGATGTTTAAAGCATTTTTATCCCTTTTTTACTATGTATTAAATTTTAGCAATAAAAAAAGTATTTATTCAATGCTTCATTTTAAAAATAGTCCTCTCAGTCAGATATTGATGACATTATTTGTAAAAAGTTGCCTTTCACTCTTCAATCATTGTAATATTAATACATACATAACATTACAGCAGCGTGCGATGTTTTCTCCTAATTCAGTCATATGTTCTTTGAGAAATCAGCCTTTATCAAAATAGTTGGAAGAATAAAAAGTACGATACATGTATTCTAAGACTCACCGCAAAAAAGCCTTTTAGTGGCGATAAAATGAATGAATGAGATGAATGTGGACAGAAGAAACGGTTACAGTTTTTCCTAAAGTAAGAAAAGAAAAAGGGACTACTATAATTTCAGTACTTAATTGAATGGTTTACTCTATCGCTCTTGAAGTTGTCCTGACGCAGACAAGTTCACAAAGTTGTAACAATTCCATTCAAGAGTAGTAGAGTGACATCTGCTGTTTCAGCTGACTTAAAATGTGCTGAACCTGACCGAGCACCAAGAAGAGGTCGAACCTGGTGCATGAAACCCGAGCCGAGCTTTATCCTGCTAGTATATTGCACTCCTCAGGAATTGAAAGCTCTAAAAGGCGTTTATTCAAATACACATACCGCTGGACCGATGTTGTCGGGCGTATCAATTTGAGAGTGAAACGAAGATTAAAAGTTATGACCATCCAAACGATTGTATCTCCAACGGGAAGAGTTGTACCTTACGTTAGCGTGGTCCATCTACAAGAATGTCCCTGAATTTATGTACGCACCGGCGTAGCCATTTCTGAGTGGGCCCCGTATCAAAATTTCAGTTGTCAATATTCAGCGTTAAAAGCAGTATATATAGCAGTAGCACACAAAGAAATTTTTCAAGGGGGGTCGAAAGTTCACCATTCTTGTATCATGCTCCTTTTGATTTTGTCGATTTTCGGGAACAAAACACAGTAAAAAACTAATTTTTGAATAAATAATTAGCATTAATTAATAAAATTAATCATTAATAACAAGTAATTAATTAAATTTTACGTACTATATACTTAGAATTATAATCAATCAAAAAAAAATCAAGGGCTTTGGGGGAGTCTGGACCCCAAGGACCCCCTTATGTGCACCACTGATATGTATATATATATTTGTTACAAAAGAATTTATATATTTCCTAAAATATTATTGGTTGGGAATTTGGTATTTTATTTAACCTATTTTATTTCTGTATTTTATATGTTTAATGCCTAGCAGTGGCGCACACGGGAATTTTTCAAGGGTGAGTGGGTGGGGTCGAAAGTTTACCATTTTTGTATTATGCTCTTTTTGATTTTGTCGATTTTCGGGAACAAAACACAGTAAAAAACTAATTATTGAATAAATAATTAGCATTAATTAATAATATTAATCATTAATAACAAATACTTAATTAAATTTTACGTATTGTGTACTTAGAATTATAATCAATCAGAAAAAAAATCAAGGGCTTCGGGGGGTTCGGACCTCCAGGACCCCCCCTTTGTGTGCGCCACTGAGTGCCAGTTTTCTTTTCAGTTGAACTTTGAAAGATTCGAAATGGGACTACATGTTAAATCATGAAATTTGATATGCTTACCTATCTTTCACTAGTAACTTTCTCCCCAGCTCGAACTGTAATCACAACGGACATTTTTTTCATCCATACGATGTCCAGTTTCAGCTATCCAAAAGGGGACAGGGGTAAGATAGATTTTTGGTACATAAAGAGCCATGTGTGAGATGTTTTATTTTAGTCTAGAGTGTAGTTGCTATAAGTTAAAATATAAACGTTTGTGATCTCCGCCATCAGTAGACTTTATTTCGAAGAAATTGGCCTACTGAAATGTGTGTGGGCGATTCCTTCTCTTACATTTTACTCGTTTCATATAATAACAGGGAAGAATGTTCTTAATCTCTCGAGTTATTTTGCAATTTTTATGACTTAAAATAATGTATATAATTGTTATGCTGTTTTTTTTTGTTCGCAAAAATTATTCAAGTTTTATAGCTGTGTATCTATGTGAAGAATTCATCTTTTTTAATAATAAATTTTTTCTTTAGAGAGGGTCCATTTTTGTTCAGGGTGGCATAACTACTAGAGCCGGCGCTGCTACCTGTGAATTTCTGGGGGTATGGTATGCCGTGACAAGGACGTAAATGTTCAGGTAGCTCACCGACTCAAAAAGTGCGCATTCAACCCTGCACATACTCCCCATTGATTTAAAGAAAAAATCAATTTAAATTTATAAAATGTTGATGCTAAATAGTTTTTCTTCAATTTAATTTATTATTGAATTCAATATGGAGCATTTTTTCCCTCTTCGTACCATTTCTACCGAGAACATTATATTCAATATTATTACCAAACTTGCTCGTGGCGCCATCTCGAAGAATTTTTAAGAGTAGTAAAATTACTCAAGTACACATTAATCATAGTGCAAGAAGAAATTGCATAAAAAATTTTTAGTTCACATATTGTGTGAGCAAAAGAACAAAATTCTGATTTAAATCACGATTAAATTTAATGATATTCTTTTGTAAAAGCTTTTGCTCTTTTAAAAAAATAAAAAGGCTTTTAAAATGCAATTGTAACAATAAATTCTTTTTGCAAAAAAATTCAATCTTAATAAATATATACAGTAAGAGAGCTAATATATGCTCCGGATATTTATTCATTTTCCGTTTGATTTCTGTACTTTAATTATTTTTATAATATCTATAGTTTATTTATGTATAAAAATAACAACTATGTATAAAAATAACACATAACAACTAAGAAAAAAAAAGAAAATGTTTAATAAATATTGTAGTTATATAGTTCGAATTACTTAATATAAGCTCATATTTTCGGCAATGTCGATAAAAATTTACTTTCCTTTAAGTCAGAAAACGGTGATTTGCAAAGAGTGTTTTCTTATCTTATAAAAAAAAAGTGCGTGTGCTTACGACCACACGATAGAAGTGATGACAGCAAATTTTGTAATGTTATTTCAGGGATTAGTTAGGTGAATAAAAGAAACAAGGGGATATACATATATTAGTGTTGTCCTATAAAATTATTTATTCATATGTTTGTACTCATAAAGTAATATTTTTGTGCGAAATGTACAATCATATTTGTGAATTAATTTTATTCTAAGAAGGAAACACAATAGGTTTATGGTAGCTCAAATAGGTTATAAATACTTTAGATACAAAATTTTATTTATATAAAGGCTCTTAAACTGTAAACTTTCAATTTTTTGAAAAAATTATATACGTTAAAGCCTCAATATTTCTGAGTATTTTGATATCAAAATTGCGTTTATACTGTAAAAACTTCCGAAGTTATTGAGAAATAAGTAGTGAAATTTAAACGAAAAAACGAAATCTCTTTCTTACATTTAACTTCATTTTTCGCAAAACAAAAAAATTTAGCTTTCGCACAGGATTTCTCAGAAACTGTTTATGATATCAATTTGAAATTTTATACACGTGTTTAAAATAATGGTTTTCATAGCTTATGCAGCAATTTAAAAAAAAAAAACTAATAGAGTTTTTTTTATTTTAATTTTAATTAATTTTTTCTTAATATTTTAAAATTTTCGTTACAATTGTATTTAAAAATATTTTTTTCCCTCTAAGTTTCTTAAAAGTTAGTATAACTTCAAAAGTGAACCTTTTTATACTGAGTAAAATTAATTTTGTAAAAATTTTGTACTTCAGAATCCAACGATGTGTAAAATATTGATTTTCATATATTTTTGAAAAATTGTCCAATCTTTATTTCTCTTTATAGCCTTTTAAATTTTTTCTCAAATTTTCTGATAATTTGAGAAATATTCTAAATACATATGATCATCATTTGGTAAAAATTTCAAATTTTTGTTTTATTTTATTGCTAAGTTACATTAGTAGATATAAAATGTCGGTTCTGGGACAAGTGGAGCGTGGAGCCTCCATAGACTTAACATGGGGCCGGTTCTGGGACAAGTGGAGCGTGGAGCGCGGCTGACGCCTGGGGGCAGAAGAGATAAGGAAAGGGTGACAATGAGGGGTCTCCTTACCTGAAAAACATTCTGCGCATGCGTTATGAAAATTTGAAATGTTGGGAATTCATTGAATAGACTGTTTATTTTTCAATTAATAATTTTTAAAATAAGATTTCAATAATATTTTCTATTTTACTTTAGTGCAAACAATAATGACAAAAAATAAACATTTTTTTTATGAGAAGATGAATCATTCCAATCCTTTCTCGTATTAGTAAGGGGTCTTCTCTATCAGTATGATTGGTTTGAGAACACGAATATGTTTTTAATGATAGGCGATTCGTATTTTTACTTAATGAAATGAATTAATTAGTTAAAATGAATATACTGTTCAACTTGATCGTAGGATTCGATGCAAATTTTAGTCTTGATGAAGGGAGACAAAACTTGTTTTGAAAAATAAAACTTAATGTCAGTCAGAGCTATTTTCGTTTCAATAAATGTTTTTCGTTACTTCAAAACTAATTTTTTTTTTTAGAAAAAGTACATTTATGAGTGGAGCCATCTATGATTGATTTTAATTTCTATGTGTAAAATTACACTTATTTTTAAGTTGAGTTTCGAACCCCAAAAGTCTTCGTTGATGAATGTTAGAAGGTACGATCCTAACAACTCACCTACGAAAACCTGTTACCATACATTTAGTTTACTCACATATTATCAAACTTTAAGCGAAAATACTTAGAATAAAGTTGAATTGTAAGATTCCTATGGTTAAAAATTTAATATCCTTCTAAACTATTTAAAGCTATGAATTTCTTCATTTTATACGTCATGTAATAATTTCGAGGATATATATAAAATACATGTTTTTACTTGCCAAGGTCATGATAGAATTATCCAGAAGTGGTAATCTATCTTATCTTAGAGGGAAAGGAATGTGTAAACAACTTTTGTGCACGGATATCGATAACATGGTCATGGCGACCGTGTTCTTCCTATTGACAATGGATGCAGGTTCTCTTTTCACGCTAACGGGCAGTCTGGTGGCGACGCTTGCCCGAGGTTAAACAATAAACAATGACCCCATGCACTTCTCACTTAACATCTGGTTGAAACCATAAAACTTAGTGTGAATGGAAGACGTCACAGCGTGTTATACTTTCTTGTTTGTTATCATTCCTTCTCGGAGACAGAAAGTCCCAAACAACATTCTTCTTGGAATCTTATTAGTATATGAAATCTACTTCCCCCACATGCATACGTAGATATAAGATAAGCGTCGATTTTCTATTGGTCCACGTTTATTGCTTTGTACTATATATTATAGATTTTTCCATTTCTCGTTACTTTACTAGCTGATGCCTTAAAATGCAGTCTGTTGAAGAATTTTTCGAAAATTCTGATTTTCCTCTTAATACCCAAATTTTTGCAACAAGTGACTTTGGAGATTTAACATCATCTCAATTAGATTCTCCGTTCGAAGATGATGCCGCTGAAGATAAAATATTTTCTTGTTCTGATTGTAATAAGTTTTTTAAACATAAGAAGAACTTTAAAAGACACAAAAAGAATGTGCATGGAACTGATGAAAACAGATGCAACCATTGCAATAAAAACTTTGCCAGATCCGATAGCCTTAAACGTCATCTAAAGTTGCATGAAGTATCTAGAGCGAAGATCTTAGAAAACAAACGAAAAAGACTGAATTCTTCTCCTCAACCTGGACCATCGGGATATCAAACTCCTGCTGCTAAAGACAGGAGAGATAACACCAAAAGTCGTACTTGCTTGAATACGTTTGAAACATATACCATTTCAACCGATTTGAACTTTATAAAGAATTTAAATGGCTTCCTCCAGAATTCTAAAGAAGAAGTTGTAAGAATAGTTGAAAATAAATCCAAGGAAAAGAAAGGTATCAAGTGGTACGTTTGCGCCAAGGTTCGTTTTGTTAGAAAAACAGCAGAAACCGAAGAAGAAAAATGTGAATCGCATTTTCGATCAATTTGTGAAATAAGTCTCCTAAATGAATCACCTGAAAAAAAAGTAACAGAAGCTTTTTAAAAATATTATCATCATGTGAAGAATTCGAGGGAAGAGGAAGTGGATGGATTTTAGATGAAATTCTACATTTGGAAGTAAAAACGTGTGCCTATCAACCATTAGCACCCTCTTCATACATACCCTTACCAAAAACGATAACGAAGAAAAAAGCTGTGATAAATATAAAAAACAGCGATGAAAAATGTTTTTTATGGTGCGTTTTAGCTGCTCTTCATCCAGTGAACATTCATGACGAACGAATTAGTAATTACCTTTCTTTCGAAAAAGAAATTAATTGTAAGGGTATTGATTTTCCTACACCCATATCTCAAATAGATAAATTTGAACGAAATAATAACATATCAATAAATGTTTTTGGCTTTGAAAGAGAAATATTTCCTCTAAGAATTACTACGTCAACAAGAAGAAACAAACATATAAACTTATTACTAATATCTCAAGGAATCAAGAAACATTATACTTTAATAACTAATATGAGCAGCTTACTAAATCATTTAACAAGTCATGAACATAAAGTGTTTTTTTGCGATTATTGCCTTCTTCGATTTAACAATGAAGAATTATTGAATCAACATCAAGAAGACTGTCGAAATCATAATGTACAAAAAATAAAAATGCCGACACAAGAGGAAAAATGGCTGGAATTTAGCAATCATAAATTCAAACTACCCGTGCCATATGTGATATACGCCGACCTGGAATGTATCCTAGAAAAGATCAATTCTTGTGAACAAGACCCTAAAATTTCCTCAACTGAATCCATAGCGAAGCATGTTCCATGTGGTTTTGCATATGTTATTGTAGGACCAGACGGAACGATGGTCAAACCTCCTACAGTTTTTAGAGGAAAAAATGCCATAGATCAATTTCTTACAAAACTCTTAGATGAAGAAAAATCAATTCTTGATATCTTGCGTTTTGTCAAGCCTATGGTCTTTTCTATGACGGATGAAGAAAATTTTAAATCTTCTACACTCTGCAGCATCTGTGGAAATCCTCTCAATGGAGATGCTGTAAGGGACCACGATCATCTAACTGGAGCTTATAGAGGAGCAGCACACACTAGGTGCAATTTGAATTTTAAATTAGCAACTTACATTCCTGTCGTAATTCACAATTTGCGAAATTATGATGGACACTTTTTAATTCAAGGAATAGGTAAATTTAAAGAAAAGAGAATTCAATGCATTCCCGAAAATAGTGAAAAGTTTATTTCTTTTACTCTGAGCTCATTACGTTTTATTGACTCTTTTCAATTTTTAAACACTTCTCTAGAGAAACTTGCTCAAAACTTAAAACCTTGTCAATTTCATCTTTGCAATAAATATTTCGCAAGTAATGCACAATTTATTACTAGAAAAGGTTGCTATCCATATGAATATTTTGATTCCTTTTCTAAATTTTATGAGACGCAGCTCCCTCCTCAATCAGCTTTTTTCAACAGTTTAACAAATGAAAATGTATCCAGAGAAGACTACGAATATGCTCACGATATATGGAATATATTTCAAATGCATACATTTGGTGATTATCATGATTTGTATGTAACCGTAGACGTATTACTACTTTCAGACATATTTGAAAACTTTAGAACTCTATGCCAGAATTACTACAAAATTGATCCATGTCATACATATACGGCTCCTGGTTTGGCATGGCAAGCATGTCTCAAAATGACAAAAGTACGATTGGAGCTTTTAACTGATATAGACATGCACTTATTCATCGAAAAAGGAATTCGCGGAGGTGTTGCGATGATTAGTCATCGCTACGCTAAGGCTAACAATACGTATTTATCAAACTATGATTCAAGCTTACCTAGTAGTTATATTATATATTTAGACGCAAACAATCTATATGGTTGGGCAATGTCGCAACATTTACCTACACACGACTTCTCCTGGACTGATGAAGATGTTAATTTTATGAATGTACCAGACGATTCGTAAATAGGCTATATATTTGAAGTTGACTTAGAATATCCAGATGAATTGCATGATTTGCATAACTGCTATCCATTAGCTCCAGAAAAAATTGAAGTAAGTGTTTCTGAATGTTCCCCTATACTAAAAATATTGCTAAAGAATTCAGTATTTTAAAATCGAAATCTGTAGAAAAATTGGTTCCTAACTTAAAAAATAAAACTAAATATGTTCTTCATTATAGAAATTTGAAGTTATATGTACAATTAGGTTTAAAGGTTAAAAATATACATAAAATTCTAAAATTCAAACAAAGTCCTTGGTTAAAAAATTATATTGATTTTAATACTGAACATCGAAAACGAGCAAATAACAATTTTGAAAAAGATCTCTTTAAACTTTTAAACAATGCCGTGTTTGGAAAAACAATGGAAAATTTACGCAATAGAGTTAAGATTGATTTAGTGAATAGTGAGAAAAGAGCTAAGAAATTAATAGCATCTCCAGCATTTTATGCTTATAAAATAATTAATAACGACCTTGTATCTATTCAAAGAAAACTTACTTCTCTTTTATTGAACAGACCCATATATGTTGGTTTTTCAATTTTAGATATTTCTAAAATTTTAATGTACAATTTTCATTATAATTATGTCAAAAAAATGTATGAAAATCGTGCCAAATTATTATTTACAGATACAGATTCTCTGTGTTATATTATTTCAACTTCAGATATATATAAAGATATGTTTCATAATTCCATTGAATTTGATACAGCTAACTATCCTCCAAATCATTTTCTTTATAATCCCTTAAATAATAAAGTTCTCGGAAAAATGAAAGATGAGTTAAATGGGATGGTAGCAACTGAATTCGTAGGTCTCAAAGCAAAAATGTACAGCATAAAAACATTAACTTTAGAAAAAAATACAGCAAAAGGGGTACATAGATCTATTTTAAAAAGTAAAATTTCTCATGAAGACTATAAAAATTGCCTCATAAATAAGTATAGAAGTCGTGAAGAGTTTAAATCCATTAACAGTTCTATACATCAAATACATTCTGTAAAAAAGTAAAAAAAATTTCACTTTGCCCCTTCGATGATAAAAGATATATTCTTGAAGATGGTATTACAACTTTGGCTTTCGGTAACTGTCATATAAATGAAAGCTAATATTTTACATAAATGAGAATTTAATTATATAGTTTCGCGTATATATATATATATTGATTTTTTCTGTATATATCTTATTCTTTCATGTTTGTGAACGTATTTTTTTTTCATTTTATACATTGTCGACCGTATTTATTATTTATATTGAATGATGTTGTTTATTTCAATGCTTCTCATGTAATGCATTTTGAAAAATGTAAGATTAAATTGAATTTTCTGTTAGAACATTGTATTTTTGCTTATTTCAATATTCTTGTATAATGCTTTTTTTTTTTTTTAAAATTTTAAATATAAGATTAAATTAAGTTTTCCGTTACCATATTGTTCTATGAAAAGAAAGTTACATTATTTATTTGTATGTTAGAAATTAAGAGAAAGACATTCCATTATATATATATATATATATATATATATATATATATATATATATATATTTGGTAGTTAAAATTTATTGAGTTAAAATATTGAGTTTAAAAAACTATAAATTAATGTTTGTTACTTGAGTATTCTCATTTACAATGGAGTTTCCAAACCTTAAACATCCATTTTCTATGATGATCTGCGGACCTTCTAATTCTGGTAAAACTTTCTTTGTTAGACGAATATTAGAAACAAAATTAATCAAACCTTTTCCTCCCAAAATTATTTGGTGTTATGGAATTTATCAAAAACTGTTTGAGAAGATGTCTGACATAGAATTTCATGAAGGCATACCTTCTGGTGTAGAAAACATTACTAATGCTCTCATAATAATAGACGATTTAATGAATGAAGTAGGAGATGACAAAAAACTTTCAAACTTGTTCACGAAAGGAAGCCACCATAGAGATATTTCCGTAATATTTATTCTACAAAATATTTTTTGCAAGGGAAAACAAATTAGGAATATTTCTTTAAATACTTCTTACCTATGTTGCTTTAAAAATGTTAGAGACAAGCAACAGATCTCTTGTCTAGCAAGACAAATGTATCCATCTCAGTCGAAATTTCTTTTAGAAAGTTATGACGATGCTACAAAAGTGCCATATGGTTATTTATTTATTGACCTGAAGCCTGAAACGAATGAGAGACTGCGCATACGTACGAGTATATTTCCAGGGGATAAAAACATAGTATATGTTCCTCGGTAATAATTGTTTTTAAAATACAAACGAAAAATTAATTTATACTTTTTACTCATATGAAATTTTATTTTACTATCGAATATAGTATTTAAAGTTTGAAATAGTGTAACATAAAACATTTGCATTAAATATGTCGGTAAAACAACACGTAGCGTATTTAAAGCTCTTGGCAAAAAGCAAAAACAAGAGAAAACTATTACAAAAATGTCCTAATTCTCTAATAAAGGCAGTATGCGAATGTGCGTTAAATACTTTAAAAGGGAATGTTCCATTAACAAAGCATCATAAAAGAAGGTTAGCTCCTTTTAAGCAGGTTATACGTAAGTTAGAGATAAATCTGTCCCTTTGTATAAAAAGAGGAAAGTTCTAATACAAAAAGGAGAAGGATTTTTAAGTTTTCTGATTCCTGCTGCTGTTTCAGTTATATCATCCCTCATTCATGGAACACAGTAAGAAATTCGTTTTACTGCCAGAAGAAAGACTTCAAAATTTCGTTTCAGAACAACTATCAGAATTAGATGAGAAAATGCAATCTATTCTTCGAAACAAAAACATGAATGATTCTGAAAAGGTTACTTTATACTTACAAATTCTTCGAAAATATGTAAACTTTCCCTTTCCCAAAGAAATCAATGAAGACATGCAAGAACCACAGATGGAATTTAAAAATTCTAATGCAGAAGATCTGAAAAGTGTTATTCTAAATGAAGATTCTAAGGAGGCCCTCGGATTTATAAAGCAAGAAACCAGCGCAGAGAATATTGAACAAGAAATAGAAAAATCAGCACCAAAGAAATATAAAGCTATTATTAAGAAAATCATTCTTTTTATACAGAAGCATCGAGAAGAAATATATTGGACACCTGACAAAGAGTTAATAGTGGATGGGAAAATTATTCGAAATACTAATGTTGTACATTTGATTACCCACCTAGTGAGAGACAGAAAAATAAAACCTTTTGGGTTTGAATCATTTGATGAATTTTTAAAAAGAAAAATTTTCCATCAAATTTTGTTAAGAATAAATATCTTAAAACAAAAACATTGTATGCAAAACCTTTGTCATGGATTGATTATTAAGTGTAGCTCGTGTTTTCTTCAATAAATCTTTTTTTAAAAAGCATTTTGATCTGTCTTTTTTTTTTTTGTTTGTTTCTTATACTAACATATATTAATATAATTGAAAAATGATTTAAAAAAAGTTGAAAAATATTTTGAAAAAGTTAAAAAATATTTTTAAATGTTGAAAATATTTAAAAAAGTTAGAGTATTGTTGATGGACTTGAATATTTAGGTTAAGAGCAATACTGATAAAATTTCTTTTCATATTAATCTTAAAATAATAATAATAACTTTATAAATTTAAATATATGGAAAACTTATAAGATATTCAAAGCAAAATCATATTCATCTTATAATAATAACACAAACACAAAATATAAAAACAATATTGTATTTATTCACCATCTAAAATTTATTCTTACATTATATCTTTTCTTAAAATATTGATACAATCTGAAATCATTCTGTTTGCTACGAACAAATTCATATAAAATATAATTCATCGAAAAACCTTTACTGATTTTCAACAAGAAAAATATACAATAATGACCACAGACGTTCGATGTAAGACTTTGAAGGGATTTTTCATTCCACTTTATATTTTTAAACTTTCTTGTATAGCTCGAAATAAAATCTCCATAAGCTGTTGGGGGAAATCCATAAGAATCAAAAAATTCAATTGTGTTTTCGTCTCGAATGTGCATCGCTAGCCAGTGAGATCCTTCTTGATCTTGTGTGTCTGTATTTACGATCAGAGTACTTCTTCTTCTAATTAAAGGTAACTTGTCTGAAGGAAATACTCCAATAAAATATTTTGAAGCATCTTTATCCTCAGACAAAATTCGATGAATTTGTGAGGCATACATTAATTTTCGAAATCAAAGAGTACGTTCCTTGTTTTGTTTATCTCGATTAAGGATTCAAATTCAGCGAAAACGATCAGCGACACGGTTTGCTCCAATGCTTTGTTAAATTTTAATTCTATTCTTAAGTTACTGTGTCTAATCAGATTGAAATGTTCTCCGTCACACAAGTCAGGTGTTAAATCAAATAAAAATAAGGAATATCCCTTAGCAAATTCATTTCTTGATAAATAAAGCCCTTCAGAATTTAAAAACAAGCTCTGATATGCCCTAATATAATTTTCTTTTTCGAAATCCAATTCTAATGGTTGATGAGGCATAGGCTGACCGTCTATATAGACTCCGATAAAATTCACATTGTAGTGATTAAATTCAAAAGGTGACTTTTATAGTTTCCGTTGAATGCATCATTATCTACACAAGCTAAAACTATTCGTTTTGGCATTTGTCCGGAAAACACGTTGTCTTGGATAAAAGAATAGCTCGATTGAGGTATTGAAAACACTTTACAGTTAACTCTATCTATAGGATATTTAGCTGTTGCCTTTTCTAAAGCTTTAGCATGAGCAATAAGGACTCCGGGATTAATATGCACTTTTCTAACAAAGATTGAAACGTGATCGAACACTATTTTATAGCCCTCATTTCCCATGAGACAAAATTCTGGCTTACTTCTTATCAGTTTAATTTTCAAATCGACGAGGTTAAGTAAAAGTCTATCTTGATTGAATAAATCTACATGAAGTCGCCCTATCATGTCAACAGTTGCACTTTTTTTTTGAATAGTGAAGCTCGCTTATTGAATCCTTCGTTTGGCTCCTTATCATCATCATATATATTCATTCGACCCGCTGTATCCTTATAATATATTTCAGAACTAAGTTGAGAAGTTTTGCTGTCATATCCATGATTTAATATAGTTTCCAAAATAGCTCGATAAGGATATGTATTGTTACTAGAAGAAACGTTTCTTCCATTTAAACTTATGTCTACTTGCGAAAATAAAGAATGGAGAAAAAGATTAACAGGTCCTATTTTATCGTCATCAGTAAGTACTTTTCCATCGTTTTTTAAAATTTTTGCTTTAACATATAATTGCGTCTGAGACAAATCTAGATAATCTTCGCCGCTTCCAGAAATTAAGAATTCAACAGGTCCGCCATCTGTCACATTTGCAATTGGATGAAACTGAATCCATTGACCTTTTTCTATAACTGTTTGAGTTGGTGGGAGAGTAAATAAATTCAATTCGGACTTGGCACATTCAGGAGAATCTTTCAAAAGAAATGCCATTTTATTACGTATCAAAAATATCACGTCCTTTCGCTTTCCTGGCTTTAGACGGAATGATGTGTTTTGAGAATCTTTTCTTTCTTTTATACTTTTTACCCTGACCAAGCATATCATCCGCTTTTTTAATGGCTTCTCTAGCTAATTTTCTTCCGGTTTCTTTTGTTCGATGTTTAGCTGCATCTTCTAAATTTTGTCCTTCGAGTAAATCATTAACTATTTGAGTTCCTGTTTTCAAAACTTCTTTCCCAACAGATTTGGCTCCTCGAGTTAAGAAGGGCAAAGCAGTGCGAAACAGTCTTTTGAACCAACCTCCTATGCCATAACCTTTTTGAAAAGATTGACCCTGATAATAAGAAAGACCATTGCCTGCTTGGTTAACGTAATAATCCTCGTATTGCTTCACACAACACTTATATGGAACAAGCATCTTTATTCTGACAGATCTGATCTATAAATGAATGTATTTTTTTTTCTTTTATCTTCTTTTATACTATTTGTCTCATTCGAAAATGTAACACGGCTATGACTCTTCCTCTTTCGAATGGTACTAATTCTCCTGAATGTAATCTAAGAACCATTTCGACCGTTTGGAAATGCCGTCGTATGACAGGCACGTAATGAGGTCTTGTATAATGCGCATTCACCACTTCTCCATCTTTTCCTTCAACTTTTACAATTTTTAAAAGTGGAGCTTGGACATCTCCCACAATTTGAGGTTCTACCAAATCAGAATAAACATATATAAGAGGAAACGAAGCATTAGGATCAGCGATATATGAACTTTCAACTTTGCCTTTGATTTCACCCGGTTCGAAACCAAGGAGTTTAGAAAAACCTTTATGTAAAAAAACTTTAGCGTGCTCTTTTGTCTTGATTTTTACTCTTTTGACTATAGGATGGTAATGAAATTCTATTTTGTTCTTAAAATCTTCTAAATACATCCCATCTAAAATGTCAGGTATAGTCTCATAAAATCCTTGAGGAATTCTTCTAGCAATCGACTTTCCATCACCGAGGTCAAAACCAAATAAATTGTTGTCTTCTCTTATATTATACCATGTATGAGGATAAATAAAATCAACTAATCCCATTTCCCATTCATCATTTAGTGTAATGGGAGTTGGAAGTTGTGTAGTAAAATGAGAAGTTTTATTTCCTGGGAAAAAGTGTTTGAGCTATCACTTATGAGCGTTATGTAGAAAGACATTTTCGCGACTGATGAATAAGTAGATTTTGATCTCTTTTTATAGATGCTTCAAGTCTTGTACCCATGTATTAAATTTTTCTGGATATCCCAAAAATTTTACAAAATATTCCTTTTACCATTCTTTTCTCGTGTTTTCAAAATTTTTTCAATAGGATAGTAACCAGAATGCGTTACTTTTTGAAGTTCTTGTTCATAAAAAGTACCCCGAATCACTTCTCCAGCTAAATCTTTTAATTTATAAACAATTGGATTCCTTCTAATAATATCATGAATGGTGAATATTTCTCTGGTCCAATTCTGCTCGTATCCTTTTTCAAATAATAACTTTTCCTTACTAATTCGAACTGTATCATTAAGTCGATAATTTGGCTTATTCACCTTTTTATTATTCTGCTTACCATATAAATTTTCCCATACCTGGCTTTGATTAGTCTCAGTTACAGATGCTGGTGTCATTTGTATGCTACGATGCCAAGTATTATTGTAGCTGTATACTAATTTATCTACGACACCAATGTATCGTTTCGTATTCTTCTCTGTAAAAAATTTCCACATTTTTGTCTTTAACGTTCTATTGAATCGTTCAACAATAGAGGCTTTCGTGTTATTACTTGTCATGAAAAATCCTATTTTCTTCTTTTTGAGATAATTCTGAAAAAGTTTGTTCGTAAATTCTTTACCAGCGTCAGTTTGAAGTTTAAGAGGGACGCGCTCAGAAAATATTTGTTCAAAAGCCGATACTACTGTTTTCGCATTCTTATCATGTAATGGAATAGCCCAAGCATACTTCGATAAAACACATATGCAAGTAAGTAAAATATCTATACCCGTCGTTAAACTTAGAAAGAGACTGCATATCGACTAAATCGGCTTGATATTGTTGATTCATTCGACTTACCAACACTCTATTTTTCTTAAATTTCTTTTTAATAGGTTTATGTAAAGTATATGAATCTTTTGCACTTAACCACTTTTTAATATCTTTTCTAGAAAATTTTCCACCCGTAGCTTTAAATAAAGCTTCGACACCACCAAAGCTACCCGGATGTTCAGGCTCTTGATAAACTTTTTCAAGATCCATTCTTAACTTTAAAAAATGTGTGTTATTTGACTAACATCACATGAATGAATAATGTAATAGCAAACTAAACGAAGTATTTATAGCATTCAATTTATAAGAACAACAACTCTTCTAAAAAGAGTTTAAATAGTATATAATAAAGAGGAAACACATACTCACATATAAATACGAAGTAAAGAGTAAATAACAATAACAGAGACATATACAAATAAATATTTTTTATTTAATACTAACGATTAGGATCAGATGCAATATACATTTTCTTAGCGTTATCAAAAATAGAAAGCATATCCCACTTATTTACAAATATTGGATTTAGATAATTTAACAATTGAATATTTCGTTGGATAAAATCCTTGATAAGTTGCTCGAAATCAATAGTGAACAAAGCTAAACCGCCATAAAGTCGTATACGGGTTTCATAATCCATTGTTATACATTCATGTCCAAGTTGATTACCATATTGTTGAACACACCCGTAGCATTCGAACACATCTGCGATGGAGTTTCCCAAGTAATCACACAAAAGTTCAATCAATGAAGTTGTCAACACCAATTCAACTTCTGAAGCGTCTGTATTCACTACAGCACTTGGCATAATTTTCGAGGCTTCACTCAGTAACAAATTGCGAAGCATACGGTCAAATGTTAACCACATGACACTTTCTGTGATGATCTTATGAATTCGTTGTAATTCCAACCAGTTATTTTCGCTTAGAACACACGTCCCCGGTACAAACTTCTTTGAATAATCTTTTTCTGGAAATAGCGCTGGAAGATGATATTTGGAATGTTCTCAATAAAAACGGTCGATATCATCAAAGAGTCTTTTATGAGGATAGTTTCTTCAACAGAAGATGATGTATTGATTTGCTCGATTTGATTAACAAATGATTGCCACAGCATAGGCGAGAAACACACACCTCTTTTAGTTGGAAACAGTCGATTATTCCCATCTCTTTTATAGAGACGTAGATGAACTTGTACCATGCTAGCAAAATATGTCACTGCAGCGTAAACGTCCTGTCCTAAGTGGAAATGATGTGGAGGAATAGTATCGTCAGAGAAAGAAGAATCTGACTTGGTATCTTCACTAAAACATACTCGCTTATTAGAACCATTATTGGAATTAAACGTTCGCTTCATGTTTCTAATTCTACACGTGTATAATTCTGATTACAACAATAATAAAATTTGAACTACAGTCTGAGAGAGAGAAAGAGCTAGAAATGTCTTTAAACCAAATATATTCCAAATCCATGTGATTAGAACTTTACTCTCATGTTGAACTGTGATTGGTTTGTAAGAATATTATCATAAAACTTAAAGAAGCTTATTGGTGGAATAGAATAATGTATTCTTACGCGTGCGTAGTGTTACATTGTCTGTTATTTGGTCATGTTATCCATGTACCAACATGTTCAAAGGTTGTTTACACATTCCTTTCCCTCTAAGATAAGATAGATTACCACTTCTGGATAATTCTATCATGACCTTGGCAAGTAAAAACATGTATTTTATATATATCCTCGAAATTATTACATGACGTATAAAATGAAGAAATTCATAGCTTTAAATAGTTTAGAAGGATATTAAATTTTTAACCATAGGAATCTTACAATTCAACTTTATTCTAAGTATTTTCGCTTAAAGTTTGATAATATGTGAGTAAACTAAATGTATGGTAACAGGTTTTCGTAGGTGAGTTGTTAGGATCGTACCTTCTAACATTCATCAACGAAGACTTTTGGGGTTCGAAACTCAACTTAAAAATAAGTGTAATTTTACACATAGAAATTAAAATCAATCATAGATGGCTCCACTCATAAATGTACTTTTTCTAAAAAAAAAAAAAAATTAGTTTTGAAGTAACGAAAACATTTATTGAAACGAAAATAGCTCTGACTGACATTAAGTTTTATTTTTCAAAACAAGTTTTGTCTCCCTTCATCAAGACTAAAATTTGCATCGAATCCTACGATCAAGTTGAACAGTATATTCATTTTAACTAATTAATTCATTTCATTAAGTAAAAATACGAATCGCCTATCATTAAAAACATATTCGTGTTCTCAAACCAATCATACTGATAGAGAAGACCCCTTACTAATACGAGAAAGGATTGGAATGATTCATCTTCTCATAAAAAAATGTTTATTTTTTGTCATTATTGTTTGCACTAAAGTAAAATAGAAAATATTATTGAAATCTTATTTTAAAAATTATTAATTGAAAAATAAACAGTCTATTCAATGAATTCCCAACATTTCAAATTTTCATAACGCATGCGCAGAATGTTTTTCAGGTAAGGAGACCCCCATTGTCACCCTTTCCTTATCTCTTCTGCCCCCAGGCGTCAGCCGCGCTCCACGCTCCACTTGTCCCAGAACCGGCCCCATGTTAAGTCTATGGAGGCTCCACGCTCCACTTGTCCCAGAACCGGCATTTTATATGCTAATGATAATAATACTATTTACTTAGTTCTATAAAATTTGTTCTTTTTCTACATTTTGTTTAATTTTAGTGTAGGATTTCTCTCTCTCTCTAAACTTAGTTTTATTTTTTAAAAAAATATTACATGTTTCATTTTCATGTGCTTCGACTGCGATCATTTTCGTAAGAAGAGGTGGTGAAGGGGGAGGACCCACTTAGATCGAAGCTAGGAACTTAACTTTTACGGCGTAGGGGGACAAACTACCACTTTTCAAAGTGGTGGGGGGTAGAAGGGAAACGTCCCTCCTTTTCTTTTTAGTGGTGTGGACGACCTTGTACGAGCAGGATTTCCGACTCGAGACGAAAAAGGCCGAAGGAGCGTTACATAGCCGAGCGTGACGTTCATTCAAGTTCACTCTCCGGCAAAACGCGCCGATAGAAGTTGTCACTTCAAAAATTTGCATTTCCACTCCGTTTCCATCACCAATAGGAAAAGGATGACTCTCTCTCTCTCTATATATAATATTTTTACTTAATTTATTTCTTGCAGTTTTTTATTTCTCATAAAGGTAATTAAAGCAATTTATTTGCTGGTTCATAACGCTAGAAGCTGTAGACCAGTGGTATTCAAATTTTTAGGCTGTGAGATTTGAGAGACAGAGAGAGAGAGAGAGAAATTTCACATTTTCAAAATCAATATTTTTAATTAAAAAGTTTGTCATTGATGTACAGTTGGACCTCCATTTTACGAACACTATTTAGCGAATTTTCCAATTTTGCGAACTTTTTCCTGGAACCAAGAACATTTTACAATTTTTTTTTCCAGTAAAATAATCTCCAAATAGCGAGTGCATTTTCTAATTAACGAATTTTTTCTCATATGATTCAATTTTTCTCTCCCTACTTTGGAATTTTTTTTATTTCTGGACATTTTAAGGTAATCAATGGACTTGAATTGGCTTTACTAACTCACGTACAGCAAAAAAAAAAATTGCCAGCTTTTGAAAGCGAACCTTACACTTGTAATAACAGTCGGAGTAAAATAATAAACAAGAACACAGCGGTCTCGTGAACGCTCGATGGGTCAGTTTTAAAACGGTTTCTTTTAAGAAAAAGAGCAAGAATATTGCAAAAGGTACGATCCACACTTTTCATTGGTTATTTCGGCAGTCGTGTGTTCACGGTCACGAATGAGTGGTCAGCGTTCATTCTGTCCAGCCATGGTTTTAAGTACTGGTGTCACTACAGATTCGTCGTGAAGAGGAACTGATGCACGCTAAGTCTGTCGAGATTCAAAGTCCTTACTTTGATGTGCTGTGCAACTCAAGTGCTGTCCTCGTCACTAGATCGAATCTTAAGCTTATCAAGTTATTAGCTTGTATCCCTCATGTTGCGTTGGAGTGAGTGAATATTAACGTCGCACTGTTCAACTACACGAGGGCTTTTGGCGACGGACCACGTCATTTTGAATCATGGTCAAGTGACGTGGACGACACCTGAGCTGGCACCCCCCTCTTCTAACTACCGCACGACACCAACGGGAGGACGTTTGAGCTCTCGACAGATTTGACGTGCATCGCTGCCCTACACGGCGGGTCTTTAGCGGTACTGGGCTCGAACTCGTGACTAGGTCAGCCACGATCCGGTACCTTGACCACTAGGCTATCGTGGCCCATGTTGCGTTGGAGGTGATGTTCATAAGCAATCAATATGCATTTGAATGTGTGCAGGTGGAGTAATGCACAGGATTTTCAAATCATGAGCAACATTTTTTCTACAGAGCGAGTATATAAGTAACTAAAGAAAATTATGAAATTCATTTCAGGTGGAAACCTCGTTCCGTAGTCTCGTTTCGTCATATAACGGATGCTTAAAAAATAGTGAAGTTATTTGCTTATTACGTACAGGTCTGAAATAATGCAAATTAACAAAGAATTAAAATAGCTTTTGTTTTCATTATTAAATTTGCGGAGTCTCAGTTCCTAACACATGTTAGAAAAGAAACAACTGGATATATCAGGGATGAAACGATAAAAGTTTGCCAAAAGCACCCAATTTGATTCATGAATCCTCCAATTGTATATTTGGAGAATCGTAAAGAAAATATTCGAGATGCAGTTTATCGAACGAAAGAGAAACAAAATGACAACTACACAGCCGAGCCATTAAGAAAGGGACAGAGGGAAATGAAAGAAAATGGCGGTACACACACACACAGAGATGCCATTAATTAAATTACGGGCAGCGAGTTTCTCTTTGGAGAAATCTCTTTTTGTGCTACAGAGACGTGTTAAGTTATTTGCAATTGACTGAAGCGGTGGCATTACAATTTATTCATAATGTAATAATATCGCATCGCTGGGAAACTTTAACTAGATAAGCTTGGAAAATATACATTATTTGTAAAAATGTCACTGCAGCAAATTCTGTTTTTTAACTCCCAGTGTTAATTGTTCACGTGAGAATACCATTTAATCCTCGTTTACCAGTTTTACTAAATTTTTTCACTTTAACCCTTTATCTACCGACAGTACTTTTCCGTACCACTCACTTTAAAATTACATAGGATGATCATTTTCACGAATAGCTGACGATACTTAGCAGGGATATTCTTTTAAATCCACTCTTCCAATATATACGGCAGCACGGGCTCTATGATGAGATTTTAGCGGGGAAGGCCAATAGTTTTATAGCAGAAGTTGCGTATTCAGCAGATTGCGAAGATTGTCATTTTTGTTCCGAAAAAATAGTTAATGTCAAAAGCTAAGAGTCTTATTTCTTGATGCTGTTAATGAAGACCTTAGAAAACGATTTGACTATTTATTTTAAGTGAACAGTGTATATAATTAATTTTACAGTTGAATATCTTTAATTAATTAATTAGCTTTAACTAATTAAATTTCCCAAAGATGAGTATTTCGTTTAATTTTCAATGTAGTGATTCAAAAAAAATATTGCATGAAAAAAAAAATGCAGTAAATCGTAATGCGGTAGATAAAGAGTTAATCCTTTTTCGATCCAACTGAAATATTTTTCATAATTTTATCTCATTAGAGTTGTATTATGAGCAGAACATTGTGCAATGGAGTCCAACAAAATGTGACATTGGTGTAGTGTAGAAGTTTGGAGAAAGGGGTGCCAGCTGAAGTGCCATCCACGTCACTTGAACACAATTACAAATGACGATGTCTCTTACCTATAATCCGTAATAAAATGATCTCCTTAATCCATCCCATTATACGGGCGAAGGGTTTATAATTCAGCCTACTAAGCCTACTTTCCTAAGAGGCGAAACATTCGAATTTCCAGGTAAACTAAAGGGCCCCACCCCAAAGCAGCTGTCGACTTACAGTGAATTCGTTGTTGTCGTCGATTGCTTAAAAAAGCTACTAATCAGTTCCTACGGGACAGTTACTATATCAGTTACTTAAAAATTTCAGCCATTTCAAAAATAATCTCGGCAACTTACTTGCCGCATTAAAAAGCAAATTATGCCTTTGATCTCATCTATGATATTGTGGAGAGAAGAGTAAAAATATCAAAGATGAAAATTGTTTGAAATAATTATTCCACCATTCATTTCAAAACGATGTGTATTTACAGTAACAGTTAATATTTTTATGTTGGATATGGAGTGACAAAGGCTATTATCTCATCTGTGTATTTATTTCGTACGATACATTTAACCCAACGACAACAAACAGACTTCACTTTGTACTTTTGGAATATTACGGACACGACAAACAATTAGACGAATTGTCTAATTGAAAACGCTTACCGAAAATATTACAATTTATGCAAATCACCACACAAATATATATAACTTAGACAGCGTTAATAAATTTCCAAAAAGTAAGGCCATCAACTTATGCAATAATATTAAATTATATAGTTGTCAGTAGAGGGGAGGGGGATACGCGTTTCTCATCACGCTTGGATAAAATTGGTATGATTCTAAAAGAACTAAGTTATGAGCGTAATGTAACAATTACGTCTTTCTGGATTTCTAAACTAGAATTTTCAGCCACAATGGACCCGCCGTGTAATGGGGGTCAATTCACGTTAAATTTGTCGAGGCTCAGTGTCTTCCCATTGGCGTGGTGTGGTAGTTAGAAGAAAGGATGCCAACTCAGGCGTCGTCTTCGTTAATTGACCTATGTTTAAAATGACGAGGTCCATCGCCAATAGCCCTCGTGTTGCTTCAAAGAGCTTCTTAACTCTCTCTCTCTCTTTATGTTCGAGAAAAACTATTGTTTAGCAACACACATATAATAAAATACTTTCTAAAAACGATTAGGTCGTTTTCCCGTTTCTTACCATCGTGACACAATTGGAACGATAATTAAAATTTATTAAATAATATTTTAATTCTTCACGATTTTCAAACGTATTACATAAACAAATATTTCATGAACCATAGGGGAGAATTTTATGAAATTCTGAATTCCAGGATTTTATGTCTTGAAGAATTCCCACGATAAAGTCATCAATAAATAATTGTATAAAAATTTCATTGCGTTTAAATTCATGTTTTTTCGTACATGAACTTAATAATCATACTTTTTTTTTCAATTCCTACTATTAGTTCACTCTCTCCCTATAAATATATATCTTGTTCACAAATTTTCAATTGTTAATAAAATACTTTCTATTCATTCATTCAAAGTAGTATTTGACTTAAATTTGTTTTATATCTCTCACTTGTTTAATAACAATATTAATTCTTCTCTTTTTAAATGCTTTCAGAATTTGAAATAGTTATATTCACACACACACACACAATTCTAAAAGCTTTCAAACGTGTTGAATCAATAATATTTTATCACGAATTGTTTGAAATATTAAATTAACATTATGTTACCCTTTTTCCAACGCCTGTATAAATTAGTAATTTATAAACAGATTTTCATAAGACTACAAATATAGGCTAATTTTACGATGTAAAATGAAAAAAAAAGGGTTCAGTCTTTTGGAAACATTTTTAGACGTTGATTAAGAGGCCGCGGGAGCCGAGTGGTATAAGTATCGGATCGTGGCTGGCTTTGTCACGAGTTCGAGCCCAGTACCACTAAAGACCCGCCGTGTAGGGCAGCGATGCAAGTTAAATCTGTCGAGTGTTGAAACTTCCTCCCGTTAGTGTGGTAGTTAGGAGAGGGAGTGCCAGCTCAGGTGTCGTCCACGTCACTTGACCATGGTTCAAAATGACGTGGTCCGTCGCCAAAAGCCCTCGTGTAGCTGAACAGTGCGACGTTAATATTCACTCACTCATTCTCTAGACTTTGATTAAGATCTTCAAAACTTAGTTGTGTTTGAGTATTAATATCATTTTCATGTTTGCGATGCAGAAGTTATTGAGTGTGATATCTATTTTTTTATGACTGTGCCATTGAATTAATGTTCATAATGAAGAAAAACCTTAGCATGAAAGTAGAATATATATTTTTTCAGAAAGTATTTCGAAAATCATTGGCTCAGAAGATTTTTATTAAGTAAATATTAAGTAACATATTAATAGTAGAACACATAAATTTTCGCAAAATTTCAGATGGAACAATAATTTCAATGGTAGGATGATATGAAGGGGTAAATATTACTTTCCGGGAAACGAGGAGTGAGAGATGCATATAAAAATATTGTATAGGCTATAATATTTTTTCCCCTGTAAAACTTGAATTAAATGGAAAGATCGCTTGGGATTTCTTTGATGACAGAAGTTTCCTTATTTCTCTAAACACAGGTTTTTCTTCTTATCCAATATCAAATTATCAGCCTTAGAGACAAGCCAACAAAATTGCGAACTCTTCCGTGAACGAATAAATTTAAATTCAAGTATTTCGAAAACCAACTGACAATATGCTTCCGTTTTCGTGCAAAGAGAAAAAGTTTAAAGAAGAAACTTATTTGTTACATTTTCTATAACCGAAATATATAGATAAAATTTTGTTGCCATTTTGTAAGCATATAAAAATTAGACATTGTATTATAGTTCTGTTGAATTTAAGAAAAAGTTCAAAAAGGGAATGCAGCCTATATTATGTTAAGCTTCAGACAAAAAAGTAATATATTTAAATTCATCCCAGTTTTGAGATCTCCAGAATGTTTTTTTTCATTGTTTTAAAAATTATCTCCATGTATAATAAATACATTTATTTCGCGGTAAGCCAATTTATCTTAAAAGAGAAAAGATTTTCTTTCTTAAATAAAAAAAAAGTAGCTTCATGGCTTTTCTTTTTTTTGCATATTTTATTTCCTATTTTTTTTTGTTTTTTCAACTAAAACAAGAAAAAGGTCCACTGAAAAAGGGACGCAAGAAACTTTGTGAATGATGTGTTTTAATTCCTTCATTAAGTGTGTGTGTAGTTAATTAGATTTTTTTGAAAGAGTGTTTTTGTTTTACTCTTCTTTTCCTTTTCGAATCTTAAAACTGCCCCATGGGCATAGGTTTTCTGCGCTTGTGTTATTCTTAATAAAATATCCAATGTGCGTCAGATTCTCTCACTACTAACTTGTATGAATCCTTTTTTATACATTTCATTGAACTAATCATTAAGATTGTACAGAAACATTGTTAAAATTCTGTTTTTATCTTCTACTGTTTCAAATAAGTTTTGATACTTTTTCACCCTTGCAATTGAGCAATGCAGAGTTAAATAAAACAGTATCGAGAAGGTTTTTCTGTTTTCATGTTTGATGTTTGTGAGAAGATCCTTAAATCTTTATATGAATTACGTTTTCAATCTTTATATGAATTACATTTTCAATCTTTATATGAATTACATTTTCATATTTCTGGGTATCTTTAAGACGAGTGTTTCCCAACACTTTTATAGCCGCGGATTGGTCAACATTTGATAAATTTAGTGCGTCCCACTGACGTTGATTGTTTATATTTTAGATCGTTTTAATCTATTAATTTTAATTAAATTGTATATAAATGTGCCTTCAGAATAAAATACAGTTGCACCCCAAAAATTGAATATAAAGCAATTTCACATGAAATATAAAGTGATTCCCATACAAAATCGCACGAATCCGAAACAAATACCCCACAGTAAACAAAATAGAAATATTTTAGTGTTCCTTGGGTGGCCTGGTACCATTTGATCCTCGAACCGGTACTGGTCTGCGGCCCGGGGGTTAGGAATCACTGTTTTAGACAATGCGATATCATAATCTTGATTTATTTTGTTGTGTAGAATGAAGAGACAATTATAAATAGTAAATAAACCCTTTTTTTTAAAAAAAAAACATTCTTCATGCAAGAGTACAACAAAGTTAGTGAAATGTCCCGTGGTTATATATCTGTGCAGAGTTGTTGGGAGATACGTAATAATGAAGTACGGCAATTGAAATTTTATTAATTTTAATTTTAAAAACAAGAGTTTCGCATAATATTAACTCGTATTACTTATTTATAAAGAGAGGAAAATTATTTAAGGCTGCCTTCGAGTCATGTTAAAGAACAAGACCTAATCTGGGAACACTATTTTTCAACATGCAAAAACTTGACTGCTCTGACCCAAGGCAAATATGTGTTTATAAGAGAAATGTATGTGTTTATAAAATTATAAAAATGGAAAAGGAAAACAAATAAGTGTAATTAGTGGAAGCAGGTATAATATTTAAATAGAAAATTAATTCGATAAATTACTTTAATAATTCTTCATTTTTGTAAATCTCATCACTGTTGACAATAGTTAACAAAAAATTAATAAGTTATGCAATGGGGACCTTTGGAAACAAAACGGTAGAAATAGGTAGTTAAAAATGTCAAGCAAGACAAAAAAAAAGGGGGGAGAAAAATGCGAGTTAGTGAAGCATACTTGAATAATGTTTGTTTAATCTTGAAACAAGTGAGTCAATTAATTAAATTAAAAATTGCATTATACGTATGATTTTATGAAAACTAGAATTACATTTAAGTTTTTTGGGGTGAAATGGGGTGGATGAAGTGTTGTTTCCGAACAGAGAAGAAGGAACAAAGAAAATCTCATTTTGAATTCTTCTCATCGATCTTCATTTAAAATTCTCCACCAAACGAGAGAGAATAGCGTCATTAGTGTTTTACAGATGGGAATTGCCCGCGAAATTCGATTTCCAATGAGTTTATTGAAAGGAAATGGGGAATTCGTTTCCAGAAAGGAGAGAAAAGTCAACTCGAAATTAACAATTCTCTGCATGCGATCCCTGTATGTTGGGGAAGGGATCGAATGGTTTTGCGGGAGATACCGAAAGAAGGGGTGGAAATAAGGAAAAGCAATGCTCCGTTCGGGGAACGCCCATCCGCATTTGGGAAATGGAACACGCCGAAAGTACTCCCAACGGATGACAGAACCGAAAACAGGAGGCCCCTTGCAAAAAGAAGTCGGTTTCCAGAGCATTTTCTCACGGAGCTTGTTCCGAAGGATGGGATATCGAAAGAAAGAAGGAATAAAGAGTCGCAAACATCTGTGGTGACAATCCTGCGATAGCGTTATTGACTTACTGAGTGAGATTGTTCTAGACAGGTTCTGCACATAAGTAAGTCTATTTCGCTCGTCTTTTAAATGGGGACGGTTTGTTCCTTGTTTACTTTGCCTATTAATTTATGAATCTGAGTAAAGTATTTTATTACCCAGAAATATTTATGTAAGTGCAAACTTTGTTGATAAATTGAGTGGAGTTTTCGAAAGAGCTGGAGTTATCCACCCAACGATATTAATTTATTATAATTTTATACTTCTGTACACTATTTTATTTATTTACGAACCGTTTGCAAAGAGGTAACAAAAAAAATTCCATATGGATGTACGAATAATTTTTTAATAATAAATTAAATTTTGCTTTGTGTTTATATGTGTCCTGTAACTAAAGATTAATAAAATCAAGTAAAGAAGAATGTCTGGTTTTTTAAGAAAATAAATGAACAATGATTCTATTTCCTTGTGTATAAGTTTTATACGCGTGTGCGTGATTGATTATTAATCGGCGCTTGTGCCTTTACTCTCACACAAGACGCACTTACACATTCTATGACTCGAGAAACGGATACTAGCCCTAGAGCAAATTGCTTCTATGTGTGCATTAATGTCACAAACTTCCTTTGATGATGGATGATGCAATGGAAGCTCTATTAACATATTGCCTGCACGAGACGTAACAGACGAATGATCCTAACTTCAATCCTTTGAGTCGCATATACGAACTTGTTTCATATCGAAGGTAAGAGTTTTTACAATATATGATTGCTGTCAAACGATTATAGAAGCACTCTTTCCTTGATAGGAAAATTCTAACTAATAAACCCTAAATGACTGTTCGAAATTAAAGCAAGTGTTTTTTTCGCACATAATTATAACTCACAAATAAGAAAAGTATTAATCCTGTTTGAATACAAAGAAATGATTTGCAATCATAGAAACTTTTCGTCTGCCCAAATATTAATATCAATCGTTTTCAATGACTCTCAGTCACAATCATTCCAATTTTACCCAACAATAAATGTAGTTATGGTTTTTACTGGTAAAAGCTTGTTATTTTGTTGCAAGATTAAGGTGTGTTGGAAACCTAAAATCTTCTTACTATGACAATTTTGAGATCTTTACATTTTCAAATTGTATAGATTGTAATCTTTCTAAAAATATCTTACTTTAATCTCCAGGGTAATTCGAAAACCCTTAAATCCTATTATTAAATAATCATTGAAACTGGGCCACGCCCATTTAAATGGCGAAAAATGTAAATAAAGTATTTTGTTTTTGCTTAAAAGTTGAATGAATGATGGAAATCCAAACATTTAATCCAGAATTGCTAAAAAAGTGTTTATATGGATGTACACAAAATGCCAATGAAAGCGTAAACAACATAATATGGTCTCGTGAACAAAAGAACATATTTATAAAAATAGAAGTATTATCATTTGGTACATATGATGTGATTTTATCATTTAATACGGGAAATGTATCAAAGCCATACATTTTGTGAAAACGTAATATTGAGCCTGGTGTTTAAACGGTACACAGGTATTGGAGAACCTCAACAAACAGGGGTTGTAAAAGGTTAAATAGACATGTTTAATAAAAAAAAGGAAGTTAGGAAAGAAAAAGACTTAAAAGGAAGGGAGAGGATGATGGAATTCAAAAAATGTGGACCATTTGGAGTATGGGGAGGAATGTTTCAATAAAAAAGTAATTATACATGAAAGTTCATTTATCTCAAAATGTAAATTTTTGATGTTCAATGTATCTTTTCTGGGAAAATAATGTTCACAGGTATATAAGTATTTTATGACATATTTATAATGATGACTAATATATACTGAAATGAGCTTTTTGTAAAAGACTCAGAAATTTATATTTTACAAATTTTTTTATGTGATAAATGGGTTCAATTTTTCTAAGAGATTGATAAAATATATTATAAATTGTCGAAAAATTCAAAATTATAGCTAAAAGCTCATTTCAGTATAATGAGAAAGGTGTACTTTAATTGTATGAAAAATTTCAAGCATATACTTATAACCGCTTTTGAGAAAAGGTACTTAGAAAGCAGCCAATTTAACATTGTTGGTATAGAGGTTTCCGATTCTTCTTAAGTGTCCAAGATGACACTTGAATTGGTGCTTCCTGCTTACGCCATCTTACTTGAAAACTTATCCATTGTACTCTTGCAAAATGTCTGGTAGGAACTCATAGTACTTTTTTTTACATTTTTATACTTGTCCACGAAGGTACTCATTTCTCTCTCTGCCATAGGCAACTTACTAAACCTTACGTATCGTTCAAATATGCATTATATCTGGGGTTCTGAACCTTACTTTGCGTCTAGGCACATCTGACAAACAGGAATTTGCTGGCGGGCACAGTTAAAAATAGTTTAGCGATTCTTGGTATTTCTTTATTTTATTGCAATCATAAGCCTTTTAAATAATATACTTAATTAAAAAGGTAATAAAAAATTCAATATAATTACATTCAATGCGATTTTTAGCATAGCATATTATCCACTAATTTTTCACGTCAGGCGTAAAAGATGATATTCCCAATCTTCGAGATTGCTATCGTTAAGTAGATTTCTGATTGTTGATTTAATGGCATTCATTGTTGAGAGAAAACAATGATTCACATAAATATGTGGAACCGAAACAGGATTTTAATTTTTAAACTCCTTTTTTCAAAAGGGGATATATATATATATCTTTGACTAGATTCCAAATATCTTCATTAAATCCGCACGATTTTAATACAATATCAGTCGGAATAATTAAAATTAAATATTCAGTTGAAGATGCTTCTTCCTGAATAGTTTTCCCCATGGAATTTGTAGCTCCTGAAATATAAATTTGAGAATTGAATGGGCTTACAAAAATGAAGCTACTGGCTCAATAATCGAAAATTGCTGGAATCTATTTTTGAATTGTTCCGAAAGTTTCTGAAGGGGATTAATAAATAAATACAATGATTTTACGGCTTATATTTTATTTCTAAAAGTATGATGAATCTCGTGGTCATATAAAACTATGTGGCGTGCCGCAGGCTGGCTACGAGTTATATTGATATAGTATATAGCGGACTGTCGCGGGCACACACACAAATAGCTTCATAGACGTATTGGCGACCGCGAGCACACGGGGTTAAGCACCCCCATATTATACCATGAAAATGTCTATCAGAAGTCAAATAAATGCTTTTGAGGCTCAATGGATGTATTTGTACCTGCATATGAGTGTTATACGCGGTGACCAGAAAATATAATTGCCTTGTTTAAATATAATTGACATTTTACACCACTGTCTTAATCAATTTGAAATAAGGAAGAGACTGAAGTAAGAATTTTGTTTTCTTTTAACACATTCTCCTCAAGTTTAACATCTTAATGCCACATTTTCCTATACGGAGTATTTTGCAGAAAATAAACTAAATTCCTTTGAGAATTTTCGCGAGCCATTGATCTTCTCTCATAAAGTCGGCCCTTTATTCCACTTAGTGCAGTTGTTGGCTGCCATCCAATCTATTTATGACGACTCGTAGGTAGATTAGAAAAAAGTCTTCGGAGAGAAATGTATTAATGTTGAATTCCTGTTATTTGTGTACAAGAAATACTCCATATTTTTTTGGAGTTAAAATGGAAAATATATTTTCATAATGGTTATTTTGACGGCCTGAACTATGTATGCATAAAGCTTTCCAGGATGTCAAAACTAGAAGAAATTTATTCAAAACACATTAACTTTATGATTGAGGAGATCTCATCCGTCATGACGTTTACTTGCAACAACAGAATGTAGCAGGAAATTTTATATACGAAGCGTCTTGAAATAATTTCTTTTAAGCATTTTTTATTACCATAAGAATACCGTCTTGGAAAACGATGCATCAGAAATACTCAAAACTATAGAGTTTTGTGTTTTCCGCACAGGGACATAAACCATGCGGCCTATTTCTGTTTCAGTGACAGAAGGCCATCACGATAAATTTTGAGGGGCTAAGTCTTCATAACCAAGACACACACACAATCGATATTTTTTCTTATCTCATTCTTTCGAATTTCCCTGAAAATTTCCTTACATCAGAATATCCAGTATTTTATTTTTAGTGAGCGGGTCTACACACTGAACAAAACAAAAGCAACAGCAAACGTTAAGAATACTTTATCGATTTTTTGATGATAATCTACATCCCAGGAATAATCATGTAGGTAATGGATAGTTAAAAATCGAATGAAAATTGAAGTACATCAAACCTGTTTTTGTGCAGTCCTTCTTTATTCGATTTTATTTTTGTGCGGTCTTTTTTTTTTATGCGGTGAAAGAATTTCAACGATTTTGGCGCCACTGTAATGTTTTCTATCAGTGTACATATATACACTTCATGACGCTCTGGTAATTGGTTATAAACGTTCTCTCGGCAATGCCCGTTCCATTGCTTTCTCGCAACGCAATAGCAGCACGCACTTGATTAAAGACGAAACTTTCAACAACACATACACTATCAATAATTTGACAGGTTATTAAGACGGACATGAAAAACCGGATTCTTTGAAAGCCGATACAATATATGCTAGGGTTCAGCTTTCCAACAAATCAGAAAAGCATTTTCTTAAAATAGATACCAATTCCGAAAGGAGAAGGAAGTTTCTCAAAAAGAGCTTCGATCATGCATATTTGGGTATCGTGACGTTCACAAGCAACTGACAACCGCGACCGTAGTCACAAAAACTTATTAATTGAAAAAATAAATCTATTGAAATTGTATGTTCACAAGTGACGAAAGCGATTTTGAACTAAATTATCACAGGAAGATTCGCGCTTTAGATAACGATGAGTAGCAGTGAATTTTGTAAGAGCATTTTGAAATTTTTCCATGTATACTGTGATAAACAAGCTGTCGCGTTTATTGATGTTTGGGAGTTAGAATACAGATCAGCCATAGCCAATACAATTCTAATTTATTGTTCTTTCACTTAATTTAACAACCCAGGGTAGGGAATGCACACTCTTAAGTATAGGAGCAATTATACGGCAGAAAGGATACTTAATATTTAATTATAATTCAATATTAAAACTTACTCTTGGAACGATTTGGTTATCTACGATCTAAATTACCGTAATTCCGTTTTCAGTTGTTCGACCTTCGGTCGTTATTATTCAATTGTAACGTTATTGACTAAATTGTCAATTAATAATCTTAGATTATTTAGCAATTAATCGTTGAGTAAATCTCAGCTACTTTCCACTAACCACTAACTTCAGGTACCTAAAAGTTAATGCTTTAATATAACTCTTCATTTGCATAAACCGTGTCATCTTGTTCGGGAAAAAGTTTTCAATAGAATAACATTTAAAAGAAACCAATTTTTCCCAAGAGGATTAGCGAAGGCTTGCGGATTGACCCGTTACAATACGATGGGAAATTAAATGTTTTTAAAATGTTTCCATGTGGAATTTAATTATTTATTTTGTTTGGAAGTACTATCTCATAAATTTCTTAAATAATTGTCATATTTTTTTAAGTGCGACTTTTTTTATGCGGTCCCTTTCCACCGCTTAAAATTTTTTTTTTTTATTGTACGTCGACAAAATTGTTTGTTGTATATGTAGGTATTTATGAAATTTTTTCGAATATTTTTTTGTGCGATTTCTTTGATGCGGTGACTATCTACCGCACAAAAACAGGTTTAACTGTAATATGCATGCAATAATTCTGGCGAACTACGCAAAGTACTCGCTGGAAATAAAAAGATACTAAGTAAGTGACTTAGATGTCATATAGATATTATGACTATCATACCATTGTCTTTCCTTATAAGGAAAAATGAAACACTTTTCCTCTTCGCTGTTGCAAAAATATTTTTTGAAGTAACAGAAAGTCATATATATATCTTATTTATGGGTTTCGTTGCAATGCTGTTAGGTAACTTTTGTTTTTCTAGAATTAGTGCTTCGGAAATAAAGGTACACATGCGCTTGAATGCACTAACATGCTCTAAATGAGTTGATTTGATTTTTGTTAACATCCCTCTCTAAAACAACACAACAGCTATCGGTGAAGGACGTCGTAATTTTAAACAGAGGTTAAGTGACGAGGATGACATCTGAGCTGGCATATCAATCTCTAAACTTCCCCAACATGGCCACGTAAAGACTTTGAGCATCGACACATTTAACGTGCATCAGTCCCTCGACGTGGTGGGTCATTAGAGGCTTTAGGATTCTAATTATCTATCGGCCACGAGCTCTCGATCCTTGTCACATGTCTACCGCGACAAATACCCTAAATGAATATGCAAGCCTTTAAGAAAAAATGACAATGATCACTTTTTTTAACCGTTAAATAAAAATAATACAAAAATCCACAAATTAAAGAAAATATACGTATTCACACTATCTACTTTTAATGAAAATGTAGGTACCAAAAAGTCAATTTGTAATACTATTTAGAAGTTTTCGGCGTGTTGATACACTGACGGAAAAGAAAAAGAATCCCAACACCAAGAAAGACTTGTGTGAGATAAAAGAAATGTGGTAGGTGTGTTTATATGTACATCTGAAAGAGGATCGATTCAAATGTTGCGCTGAAGAGTGGCGCTAGGCGTGACAATCAGAACTTGCAAATCAGGTTTGCTTCAAATGTGTGCTGCAACGTTCGTGAGCGTTCTTTGTCTGTGAAATTTGACGTATTGAGTTGATGTTAGCCAAGAATGTCTTTAAGAAGACATTGGCAACAGCTCACCGAGTTTGAAGGAGGTCGTGCAATAGGATTACAAGAATTTGAATCTTCTTTCAGTGACATTTCAGAAAGACTTGGCCAGAATATACCCACTGTGCATGATTGTTGGAAGCAGTGGACAAGGAATGGTATTGTCACATGAAGACCGAGTTTTGGGAGGTTACGTGACACTAAGAGGGAAGACCGCCATATTCGGCGTACGGCTGTGGCGCATGGTAATGTGTCTGCGGCAGAAGTTCGAGCGTCTATCATACGTTGCCACTAATTTTAGCAGGAGATTTCAATGTTAATTTCGCGTCAGAAGATGGACAACTCTTGGTAAACTTTCTACAAGAAAAATTAGAACTACAAATGAATAAAGTGAATAATAACCGGAATGATCCTACCACAAGACATAGAACAACAATTGATGCAGTTTTCTCTAGATATCTTTCTAATTTTCATTCGGAAACATTTGTATCTTATTTCTCATACCATAAGCCTATTGTCTCGGTCTTACAATGAACCGCAGTAATTATTGATGTATCCGATAATGAAAATAATGAATATAAATAAATCTATTCAAAAATATTAATTTATCGATGAAAACCCATAATAAATTTAAATATTTGTAGAAAATTAATATTACATATGAATATGCACGTGTATATGTTATACATATAAACATATTTATATACGTACATATAGATGGAGCTAAAGAATTTTTACTTCGGTCGCGTGGTCTAAAGCACACTTTTTTTCTTGGTGTAGGGATTCCCCCGTCTATGTAGCTTGGCATTATATATTTCTTGAAAATTCTGATGTAAAAAAATACTTGATACGATGATTGCTTGATTGTCTTATTAACCTCTGATTCTGAAGACCCAGGAGGGAATTTGGCAATATATTTAATTATTTTTAACCACAGTCAAGTTACGAGGATGACACTTGAGATGGCACCACACTCTCCAGACTCCCACACCAATGTGAGAACTTTGAGCATCGGCAGTTTGAACGTGTATCAGTACCTCTAAATAGACTTAAGTGGCACCGGGACTTGAACTTACGACTGGATAAAATAATGTCGACTACTAGTTCATGACGAAGAACACTCATTTACTGCCATCACAACTGAATGTCTAGGAAAGAATCATAATTAATAGAATGTGCACATTAAACAACTCTTTAAACTCTGAATGATTTTTCCACCAATAGATTATAAAACTTGAAGAATATTCTATACGCTAGATTTTACAGTATCCCCCAAATTCATGGCAGTGATGCACGTTAAATCTGTCGAGAGCTGAAACGTCCTCCCATTGGTGTGGTTTGGTAGTTAGGAGAAGGGGGCCTACTCAGGTGTCTTCCACGTCACTTGACCATGGTTCAAATTTACGTGGTCCGTCGCCAAAAGCCCTCATGTAGTTGAACAGTGTGACATTAATATTCACTCCCTCACTCTCACCCCCCAATTCTTATTTAACTTTCTTATGTTTTGTTAACTGAATAATTTTAAAATTAAACTGAAATGCTTCTTTATTTTGAGTATATAAATAATTATAAAAATTTTCAATAGAAATTTTTTACGAAATGTTTAGTGAGATGAAAAAAATAATATAAAAGGTTTGATTTTCTTTTAAAAAATTATAAAAAAAAACTTTTGATCTTGATTTAACCGATATAAATCTGTGTATAATTCATCACCAAATTTTAATGATGAGTATGAAAATATTTGCAAAAAGGTACTTTTTATCCATAATGTGATATATTTCTATAATATAAAGTACTTTTAATGTAATCTAGTCATCTGAAATGATTAAATTTATTAAAAATGCAAATGTAAGCTTAATTTTTCGTTTAGGGGGTAACATTCTATAAAAATAATAAAAATATAATTTTTTCAATTATCTTTAAATAAATACTAATGAATGTTTGAAATAAAAAAAAATGCATAGATTGTAAAATATATGATCAGTTATATTATAAAGTAGTATAGTTATATTATATAGTTATAAAATATATGGAATGCACGTAATTTCCAAATCTAAAGAAATAAAACAAATGCGAATTATAAAAGTAACGTGTGTATTTATTTTATTACATATGGTTTACAACACGTACTGAAATATATTCATGAATGGTGTTTCGTATAATTACCAAAATGGTTAAGAATGAAATATTTTTTTTTACAAATTACTGTTAATTAAATTATTAGAATCTGATATTGAGCTCTAAGTGTTCATCTTATAAGTAATTTCATCGCAAGTAATTTCCCATGCAAAAATTTCGGTTTGGAATAATTAAATTTGAGGTAGTTTTTAAAGATGAGCAAATAATTTAACTTCTAATGGCTGGAGTTCTCCATGTGAAATGTGACTGGGAAATTTATCACATCTTATGCAAATGATAAGGATTCATTTTTTAGGTCAGAGACGAGTTTTGTTGAAACGCTTACAAAATTGAAACTACTTATGTAGAAATTCATGTGCATTATAACTACAAAAGTAAAAGGATATTTATCATTGTGAGTAATGTTTCGAACAAAAATTTTCCGTAAGTATATGATTGCATTAGAATATGTTTTAGTAGCACAAATAATTAGGCAAATGGGGGAGTGATATTTTAGATAAAGTATAACTTAAAAATATATTTTTAATTCTTAGATATAAGATATACGAGTATTTATGCATTTTTCTTTTTAGTAATAAATAATAATTTAGTAATAAATATTTATCAAAGTAAAGAAATACAAGGAAAATTCGGAGGAACAGAAGTTCTTAAAAGTGAGTTATATTAAAATTGAATTAAAAAAAAGCATGGTAGAGCATGGTTGCACTTAAAGCTGAGGGTTCTTCCTGCCTTCGGGAAATGGCGAAGCTTTTTTTCCCCTCTTGTTCGTTCAATACTATTTTTCTCTGGGTGCTAATAAACTATTCTTCGCCCTCTGGTGGTAGGTAAGACACGAATATTTAGAAATAGGTTCTCTTATACAACTGTGAGTTTATCACGTCTCACAAAAGATTTTGTTTCCGATTCGCATTGCGATTATGTTATAATTCTGAATAGCAAAATTAACCAATAGTTATCATATTCTAATTTTAATTCAAATGATATTCTTATGTTAAAAATAAATTTAATCAAAAAGGAGCTTCATGCGCAGAATACATTTTTC
Source organism: Trichonephila clavipes (assembly GCA_019973935.1). Taxonomy (NCBI): domain Eukaryota; kingdom Metazoa; phylum Arthropoda; class Arachnida; order Araneae; family Nephilidae; genus Trichonephila; species Trichonephila clavipes. Next base: position 545,130 of record BMAU01021438.1, read on the forward strand.
ATAAACGGGATTTCATGATTTTCGTAAATTTGATTTCTGTATTGCAAATAATGTTAATTCAAGTGAGCTGCGAGAAAAAAGTTTCCATACATATTGATGCTGCTTTCTTTTAAAAAAATTAACATATGAGCGAATTACATAATTAATAAATAAAGATATAAAATATTAATTTGATTAAAATGAACCTGACACAAAAAATTAAGATTAGATTGATTCGATTTAATCAATTTATTAGAGTGAGACGAATTGTTATCTTATCTGTGTAATTTGAAAATAGATAAAAAGTTTGTCTAATCATTACAATTATTATTACGCTGAAGAAACTTCAATTAGTATACGGTTGTATGGATATTATTTAAATTTATTTTATTTCATAAAAGTTAAACATCTCTCACAAATCTTCATCAAAAGGTTCGAATGTTCTATGGGTTAATTTACAAAATATTTATTCATATTGCTTTAAAACCCAACCATGATGCAAATTTTTTATAATTTTGTTACTACTCCAAATGGATCACAAAACAAAAGGCGAAATATTTTTAAAGTTTAATACAAGAAAAAAATCTAATATTTTTAATATATAATAAGTAAATCAGATAGAGGAAAATATAAATATCTGTAAGACAGGTGAGAGGGAACAGAAAAGAAGAAATGTTGTTTTGACTAATGTGTAAAAAAATAACCACAGTTTCATTTGAATGATAGATACCATGTCTGCAGGAAAGCCATTATTACTAAGTAAAATAATATGATTCGCATAAAATATTTAGTTCTGAAAATTTTTAATTAAGTGAAACAAATGGAAAAAAATGATTAACTATAATAGTATAATATATAAGATATCCATGAGTTAACTTCAGAAAAAAAACTTATCTGCAAATTATATGAATTTTCCTAGTAATATTTGATTGTGGGTGGATGCAAGAGAGAAAGATCGCAGGGAATAACTCGACTCACCGTAGAGTTTGAGCTTCCTCTCAGCTGTCTCTACCACTAGAATAGCGTAACCTCCTCCCTTCGAGCTCCCCGACATGTCCTGGCACTGGCATAATAGCTGCTGGCATCTCCTCCGACGGCGCGATCCACTCTGCCTCTCACGATCCCGCTCCGGAGGATGCTGATGCTTGGGGAAAACAACTGAGGGATTTCTCACAAAATTTTCCCTTTCCCTTTTCCCCCACGACGGAGAGAGAGCACAATGTTTTAAAATGCGGATGTGAGGGTAATTAGGCGTTATGTATGCCACAACCGAGGGAGGTTTTAAATTGAATATCAAGGTTAGAAATATTCGTGAAATACATATTTTTGAAAATAAAACGAATTATTTTTCAGACTCAGCCACGTTCGAAAGAGGAGGCGGTGGATTGAGAACTTTTAATTACGATTTTGGTTTTATATCTTTCGAAATAAGGCAGGAAACAGAATCGGAAAATAAAACGAATTCATTGAGTATCGTGGTAAAGATACAGTTTATTTCTAGCTTCTTTCTTTTGAAATTTTGTAATGCTTTCCGTATGCAACACTCTCGAGTAAGACGCAGAATGTCTTTAATTAAATTTTATCCGTTGCACCGAGAAGATTGGAATGTGTGCGATGCAATGCATTGTCAGCGCTTGGGATAAAGCAGAGGAGAAAAAATAGGGGAAATTATATTTGTGTGTTTCATGTAATTGATCAGTGAAATCGATTGAATGCGTTGAGATATTCTTAATTGGGAATACTATAATATATTTACCTATTTCTAGTGAAAAACTCTCTTTACCATCTTTTAGTATTTTTAATTATTTTTGTGAACGTATGCTACTGTAAATAATCTGTACTTCTATTTCTTGTATCGATGTTTTAAGCTTGTTTCTTTTTGGTATTGTTCGCTTTGCCATGGGAGCTTGTTACGAAATTCCTTCTCGTTTTCAATCTTATGCACCAACTGTCATACTTTAAAATCACAGAATAATTTCTAACAAATAACAGATATTTGTTAAGTATATTTTTTATGCATATCTGATTTCAATTCAGTTCTGATACCTACGATGCAGTCAGTGGCGTAACCGAGAATATTAGGACCCCACTGCAAACTCATGTCTTAGGCCCCAAGTCCAAGTGCATATTTAACGTCAGTCAAGCTTTGCGCCTCCTAGAGTTCCTGGACCTCCCTGGAATGCGAGGGTTGCGGAGGTGAAAGCTAGGCCACTGGATATCGGAGCAAATTTATTTCAAAAGATACTTTTGCATATTTTGTGTTGTAACTAACATAGATCAAACAAAATCAAGAGCGTTTTCGATGTTCATCAATTAACAGAATGATAGTTAAATTTAGACATTTTTTTTATAAATAACAATGCGTTTTGCATTATTGGAATGGTAAAAAAGCATAATAATAATCAATTCACAAAAAGACCTTTCATTAAATCAAAGATTCAAAACAACTTGCATCGTGTAAAAGGATACCTTGCATATTGATTATTTAGAAAGTCAAAATTATCGTAGAATTTGCTCCTGTTCTTATTGTTCATCCTTTAAATCTTCCCTAATAGTACTAAAATTAACGTGATGATTAACGTTTGCTCCTCAAATGTATATGAAATGCCCTAAAATGTGAGTTGGTGTTTTTCGCTGAATTAGTAGAAACATGTGATTGTCTTCAAAGAACCTGAATGATAGAACAGCATATATGAACAATGAACTTAATTCTCTTGGGGAAGAAAACATATAGAAGACATGTAAGACATTGGAGAAGACAGTTTGCTTACAAATTTCTCTCAATTTAGAAATCCACAGATCTTTTCCTATTGAAATCTGATATTGTTTTCACCTGTAAAATAGAAAATATGGTTGGTTCATTGCATAAATTCAAACGAAAATTCAAAACATTTATAATTCCAGTGTAATTTGTATATGTCTAATTAAGTTGTAATTTTTTTTGCTGCCGAATTTGTATTTAGTATGCATAACTGATGCAATTGCAGTGTATCGAGTTCACAGAGTTACTGCATACTGTTGCTTTGTTTACTGTTACCATGTTATTAATTCTTATTTCACAACTTGAGGTTCTATGTAATAAAAACAAAATTTCAGTCTTAATGAGATTCAAAACGCTGAAACTAATAATTTGAAGTTTTGCTTAAATAATTTCACAGAGATGGAGTAAAGCTCATTCAATAATTTAAAAATAAGGCAGCTCATTAATAAGAATACTTCCTCAAGGGAAAATGACCTTCCTCAAGGGAAAATGACCTTCCTAAAGGGAAAATGACCACGGTAGCCCAGTGCTTCTCAAAGTGTCACTATTCACGACCCAATATTTAATCATAATTTTCATTACGCTCCCCTCATGCAATAACAGTGTATGGAATTCAGTAATGCTATACTTTGATGCTAAAACTACGATATACGATTTTAACCTCTTAAGTGTCACCGGACTGTATAAACATTTCACTCAGTCAAAGCGTTAATTTCCACGGACGTATATATACGCCTTTCCGAAGTACGATCCTTTTTGTGCACTGCTAACCATAAAATTATTCCGAAGGTTTTGAAATGCAATAAAAGGACATTGACAATGTTTACGAAGAATATACTTATTTTAGATTATTTGCTTCTTTATTCCATCCCCCCCAATACATCCCCTATGTCGAAAAGGGTTGGCATTGAGAAGCGAATCGCATAAATTTTAATCCGCAGTTAAAAAAGGGACTAATTATAAATCATACACATTATCAAGATAAGAGCTATTTTTTTATATAATTTTATGTATGGCAATCCCATGGGGTCTCACTATAGCAATTATTAAACTTGTTCTTAATTTAGTATTGTTAAATTAATCATCAAATCCATTGTGTAGCACTGATACATTTATAAGTGCGATATATTAGAGTAAATGTGTATTTTATTTTTTATTGGGTCTGAACGTATTTTGTTTGTTTACTTTCAGTAAATTAATAATTTTTTTAAAAATAATCTTCTGTTTTCGACTTTTCAATATACTCGCACCCCCCGCGAAGTGTTTCCCGCCCCTCAAGGGCTCAACAGTTTGAGAAACGCCGCTGCGTTAGCCTGTGGTGGCAAAAGTTGCTTTCGTAAGGTCCTGGTTGGAATCCTCGTCACTGCATAGCAGGAGTAATGCACATTGTTCCTGTCAAAGCTCCTAATACTCACATTGGCGTGGTAATGTAGTTTGAAGAGAGGGTGTCAGTGCTCTCTCAGGTGTCTTTCATGCCCCTTGATCGAGGTTCAGAGTTGTGAGGGGACTTCCACCAATATTACCTTGAAATGGAACATTTTAAAACAATAAATAAAAGTCGCAAAGAAACATTCTTTATTTTTTTTTACTCTTTTACTTTTTCTCCTACTAATCTAATTTTTAAAGAGACACATGACAGTGTACTCCCGTATATGGATTTCAATTACAGCTCTAACTTCGAGGGAAAGAACTAATCACGCGTATCTTTTTCCGACACACATTATTGTAAACATAGAATACTAATCTCTTAATGTTTCATTTTTGGAAGGTCCTGGAACATGGATTTATGTTTGAGTTATTTCATACTGGATAATGTTTTCACGATGAGATAACACTATCTCGGATATTTAAGTTTTTAAAAAATTGTCAATGTGTTGTTTCGAGAGAATTTTTCGAATATTTTTTATACAGATGTATGCTTAAAGTAAGACTAAAACAAGCTTCTTGTATTCACTTAAAACATTATCAAAATTAAATTATAATTTAGTTCTAACTATTAGCTCACACTCTCTATTTATTTATTTATTTATTTATCTTGGTGGAATTTTTAATCGTTAATAAAATACATTTTAAAGCGCTTAATTGAGCTGAAATTTTATATACATGATTGTTTTGGATGACAATACGATACTTTAATGATGATTAATAAAAATTAATTACCACTTAATGTTGTAATTCTATCATATGTATATACATATTTATATTAATTGTAACTATTTAATAAAAAGTATCTAAAATAAAATTTTTCTTTGTTGATCTAAGTAGGAATTGATTAAAATTTTTTTTATATTACTTGTTTCCATTGATGTTTTAAGGATTCAATAATAATTAGTATTAATTCAATAATAATTATTAGGGATTATAATAATGTGTTTTAATTGTATATTATTATCTCAACAATGTAAAACGACAAGCAAGAGCAATTGAAGAGAATTACGAATTCAGAATTGTTTTCAGCGCGATAGAAGAAATGCAGAAGATTCTGCATTCAGGACAATATTGAAATGCATACAGAGGAAGGGAACAGAAAGAAAATGCTCTTTCAAAAGCTCACTGTTTATGCTTAAAATTAAATGTAAAAATTCTTTCCAGTTTTTATTTGCTTTGCTGCTTCAGCGAAAAAATAATACAAAACAATAAAAATTCTGAAAAAAGAAATTCTCCCGTTTAGGATGGGGAAAAAACTAATTTTCCTCCAAAAATGAATGAATAAATCGCGGAAAAAAAATTTCATTCTATTTTCGTAAATTTTAAAAATTGATTTTTTTTTAAAAAAAGTTTAACACCCACAAAAATTATTTTAAGACTTTTAAAAGAAAAATTTGCTCTAGTAAATTACTTTTGAGTTTGATCTTAAAATAACCCCCTAAAAAACAACGAGCGTTATGATTGTATGTGGTGTGTGTTTAAACTTTTAGTTTTAAAAGTAGTAAAGTTATTTCCTTTCTAAGATGCGTGTTCTAATACACTACTAACTTCTTTTTCTCAAAGTTAAAAAAATAAATCTTTGTTTTTATCTAAGTTTATATTATAGCGTACATCGCGTGGAAATAAGAGCATTAGATCAAGCAATTTTGGCATATATATATATATATATATATATGGTCTCAAAACAAAATATGTTTGTGCTCACGAAAAACGCATTTCTTTCAATTTTAAACAAGTTTAGGATTTGATATTTCGTTCTACAGAACGTTTAGACTGCCGTTCTTTTGCAATGCCTAACGCAAAACAAATAATTTTTCCTTACGTAATGGCATTCGATCAGATCCGCCTATTTTTGACCGTTGGCTGAAGAGTAAGAAGTTCTTGCTTTTATTTTCCGAAATCGTATTAGAAGGTATTAATTTTTGGCTCTGTGAGTTCTTTTTAGAACCGTGTTCCCATCCAAGTTTATTATGGGCAAGAAGGAGGACTGCAGTATGGTACACACTGACCACAAATTCTTACTTGAAGAGACTGGAAGTTAAACTTTGTTTTATTACTGGCTCAGAGAGATGCCACTAACAGATCGTTGTTCAAAATGGCCGGGGAATCATAGTCGTGAGCAGTCATTGCGTATTGTTGAGTCTCGGATTCGAGCCCCAGTGCCATTGAAGACTTGCGTGCAGAGGGACTGACGCATGTTAAATCCGTCGGTGTCCAAAGTTGTCACGTTAGCAAGGAATGGGGATGTTTAAAGAATAGGGTGTCGTGCTCGCCACTTATGACCTCAGTATTATGCAAAAACAGCTTTCAATGTTCTGTGCGAAAAAGTCATTTTCACATTTATTTATTTTTTTCATTTAATAATATTGACTCCTAAATGTTTCCTCCCCTCAGATCTATAGAATTTCTGATTATGTTCAAAGTCTCAAAAATTATTATTACCCTTAAGAGATTTGTTACATTTTCTCATGACTTTCTATATATAAATAGGACATTTTTCATTAATATTTCAAGAGTTTCTAAATAATTTATAATTTTAAAGAATATCACAAATGCTGAGAGAGACATCAAATTTTTGTATTAGCCTTACGTAAAATTTATTCAATATTTTTGGACTGCATAATTTTCCACTCTTCTATATATACGAGGGTTGGGGCAAAAGTCATGGCAACTATTTTTTTTCTTGAAGATACCAGTCCGATTGGAAAATGTGACATATACAGATGAAAGTTCAAGGTCTTAACTACATATGTGGACAATGGATGACACTGAAATATCTTAACACACTAATTTATTACGGTAGAACACAGGGCAATATGGCCTTCACGGTGCAAAAGAATGACAACACAGTACACATAAAGTTGACATGACAAGCCTGGGCCTATAGATTTTTAATGTAGTTCATGACTCTTAATGTAATCCATAAGCTGTCCGATGACGGCACGTGCCAAGTCAGCCCGCACACTGACCGGTCGTCCGGAACGTTGCTCATCACTGGTTGACATACGTCCTTGCTGAAACTTTTCTATCCACCGTGTGTGTGTGTGCTACTGTACGGTATGGTAGGGCATTATTCCCAAGGGCTTCCACTAATTCACTGTGACATTCCATCGCATTTCTCTCTCGGAGAACGGCTATTTTGATGCATGCGCGCTGCTCAACACGGGTTACTTCCATCTCACACGAGACTCACCAACTGACTTATTTCACAGCAGTCGCTGTGCTACTATCAGTTATCACAGAGCCATCTGACGTTCTACATACACACTATGCCTGCAGAACTTCCACACGACACATATACGTTTGTAATCCGCTCACATATCTACAAGAAAAAAAAATAGTTTCCATGACTTATGCCCCAACCCTCGTATATACATATGCAAATATTTCAGAATTATTCTCAATTCTATTTTGAAAAAAAGATGTTATTTAAATACACTGGTGTGCAAAAATTAATGACGAAGTCGAAAAATTAGCATATCAGCTGAACGAAGAGGCAGAGAGGACAGAAAGACCAATAAGGAGATTAAGTAAGGTGATGTACGGTAGCACATGCGCAGATATGCAGGTAGACGTAATGGGGGAGTGTCTGAGTAGTATAAAGCATGTTGTCGGTGTAAGATCAGTATTTCTGGCAAAGAGATTGCACGCCGTATAGCAGTTAAAATCACACCGAGTTGCTGCCTCAGCGAGAAATGGCGAATACTTAATCTGTTAGACGACATCTGGATGCTTTTACCCGAGGTCGAATCATTGGGAAGTTGGAGGAAGGCCGCAGTGTGACAAGTGTGGCTGCAGAGTTCGGAATTGCTCACAGCATCGTTTCATGACTTTGGAGACAATTTCAAACTACAGGAACAGCTATCCGGGGGTTCAGTAGTGGTCGTCCACGAGGAACCACACCCGCAGATGACCGGTACATTGTCTTACAGGCCAGAAGAAAAGGCAGCAGACAGCGGGAGAAATCGCTAGACACACGACACAGGCGACTGGACGACCGATATCGCGTTTTACCGTGGCCAGAAGACTGCACGGTGGTGGTCTGTTTGCACGACGCCCTGTACGGTGTGTACCTTTAACGCCTGCCCATCGGAGAAGGCGTTCTCTGTGGTGCCGGGAACACCGGAATTGGAGAGACAATGAATGGGGACGAGTACTCTTTACAGATGAGAGCAGATTCAGTTTGAGTAGCGATTCTCATCGCATACTCATCTGGAGAGAGCGGGGAGCCGCAATCATCCCTCGAACATCATTGAAAGGGACAGGTATGGAGGTCGCGGTATTCTCGTTTGGGAGGCATCATGCTTGGTAGTCGTACAGACCTTCACATCTTCGACGCAGGTTCAGTCAACGGGACCCGTTATTGTAACGAGATTCTTCTTCCATATGTGTGTCTTTTTAGAGGCGCTATGGGTCTGCAGTTCCTTTTCATGGACGACAATGCACCATGTCATCGCACAGTAGCTGCCGAACAGCTCTTAGAGAGTGAGGATATTGAACGTATGGATTGGCCGGCACGATCTCCGGATCTCAATCCCATCGAGCATGTATGGGATTTTCTAGGCAGACGCTTGGCAGCTCGTACCTTACCACCAGTAACGATTCGGGAGCTTCGATTGGCGCTGCAAGACGAATGGGCAGCAATGCCTCAACAACTCATTGACACCCTCATTCTCAGCATGGGCAGACGCTGTGAAACCTGCCTAGCAGTCAGGGAAGATCATATCCCCTACTAAAGACCAGATGCTTCTTGCTGGACACCCATCACAGGGATGTTTCGGCCTTCAGTCGCATTGCGCTCCATGCTACTTTTTCAATAAAGCTTCTTTTTATCCCTCTGATTTCTCTTTTAGTAAGTGTTGCTTACATTACACATGTCCTTACGTATTGGGGATCTTACGGTATTAAATGTGTTGATTTGGAAAGCTTTTGTACAAAGTTATATTGAAAAAACCGTCTCGTCCTTAATTTTATCACACCAGTGTATACGTGATAAGGTTAAACTTCTGAGTACTTATCACGACCCGGAGGTCTCTGGTGTGAGAGGGTTCAAGAAAGAAGCAGCCATTATCTACGAATAAATAGTTTTATTCAATATTTAACACTAATAACTAAACCTGAAGAGCAATATGAATTATTATAACCCGCGCGAATCCATGTATCAAAACTATGAAATGTACCTATCTTTCTCAAATCTCTTGTATGATCCAGCTATCAACCGTAAAGTAGAGGTCTTCCACTATGTGTTTTTTGAAGGTAGTAATAGAGCTTCTGTTGTTCAATATCCCCCAATAATCTAATCAATCAACCAAACTAGTATAAAGAAAACGTGGCTTCGTTTCTACTGTTTTGGTGCTGTACTATTATTCAGAAACAGAAACATAAAACAATATTGGGTCTTCTTTCCGACTGTTGAATTAAAAACTTAAAGTAAAATATTTCTTTTAATTTTCAATTCGAAAATAAAAAAAATTAATTGCAATTTTTTATGTGTGTGTGTGTTGTCTTTTTTCAAATTGATAGAATATTCTTTTGCTTTAAATTTTCTGAAATTAATTTACGTGAAACTCTTGCATGCGTGTAATTTTTCCCTTTTCCATTTTTCCATCAAGGGAAGAAAAAGATTTCAGATGGTCTTAATGAATCCTCGAAGAAGACTCGTTGGGAAAAGGCATCTTGAGATAACGGTCTTCGAGAAGTTGGTCTTCATGAGGGAAGGAGTAAATGGTTCTCAGCACAGGAGATAATGAGTCCAATGAAGACACGAGGAAATTTTCTGCCCTCTTTCTTCTTATTTTTTGTTCATTTTATTTCCGTCGTGAATATGTTTTCTTTGAGAATATTTTATTTCTGAAAGGAAAATCGGTTAGAAAATGTGCTACTTTTTAACCGCGGTAGACAATTCCAAACGAGAGCAAGAAAGATTACTTTGTACAACTTAATGATGAAAATGTTATGAAAGTATTATGTATTAAAAAATTTTAGAGTGTGTATTTTAGATGTTAGCGTTGAAATGCATTAACCACATGAGTTTATTTATGCTAAATGTGTCTTTAAAATAATTTAATAACTCTTCACAAATGCTTATGATTAGGCATATACCTGCAATATATGTTTCTGACTAGGTTTATGATAATGCACAAGGATCCTGCAGTTTATATTTGTCACGAAGAAAGGAACTAGGCGATGTTACCCAATACAAGGTTTATTTTGTCGTAGTACCTTACACGGGCAGCACCACCACAGAAGTACTTTTATATCCACACCTGGTGGAGAGTTCTAGAAGGACCACCAGGGGAAGATTAACATAAATTCAATTTACATAATTTGCAAATGTCCATAATAATAATAAATAGCGGAAGTCATGATTAAAGTTAAACAAGTATCTAGGAGACTCAAACCCGAGCCGTCTGCATGATAGAGCAGTGCTCTAACCGTTCGACCACTCAGAGCTTATCAGTTTGTGACAATATGATTAAGCCTATACCGCTATTCATACATTTCCCCCATTTTCTTGAAAATTATCTCATAAATGATTACACCTAAAGTATCACATATTTTAAAGTAATGGAAGAGAGAAATTTAATACTTTCTTTTTTCATCACGGGATGTATTCTTATGGAGTTTGGGATATACGGGATATTTTTATGGGTATTTTTTTACGACTTCCATTTCTGTAAAATAAGAAACGTGAAACTTGCGTTTGCCCTTGATTGATAAAAATTTCTACTTCAAAAGGAATTTTTCTCTTATTTTAACGAATTAAGTAATATTTTTTTTCAATTAGCAAAGAATGTTTTAAATTATAATTGAGAAAAAAGTTCCAAAAATTCATTAAAAACTAGGTTTAATTGAAATGTATCTTCGAATTAGATCTGAAGCCTCCGTTTTTTCTTTTTATTCCTGAAATGATTTATTTCTAATTGGCCCCTCAGCTAATTTGTCACTGAGCAGATTTGATGTTGATATGTAATGACATTTGCTTTGTTCCTTTCTTCGAGATTTTCTTAAGGTATCCGAACACGTTGAAAATGACCAAATTCGGTCAATACAAATATTTTTGTTTTCTCTTTTATTGAACAGAGTTATCTTTTGGCTTCACAAAACATATTTTGTTTTGTTTCTACTATACCTAGAGGGCAAGCTACAATCAATTTTATTAAGTCAGAAAAACCGGAAGTGGGTCTTTGATCTACCAGAAGTGGGCATTTAAATTACTCGAAATCTATCATGGCGAGTCTGATTACTCAAAATATTACAAATGTATTTCTATAAAACTATTTGTACCTGATATTATGACTGTATGATATTTTATCCGTGCGGAGCGTGTGCTCATACATTAGTTATTTCATGTAAATAGTCTCATGCATCTCTCTCTCTCTCTCTCTCTCTCTCTCTCTCTCTCTCTCTCGTTACTGTAAATAGCTTCATTGATCCTACGTGTCGAAGAACAATAAAAAAAAATGTTGAAAGCGAAGAAATATAGTTTCTCAAGTCACACAACAGAAGCAGAACATAAGAAATGATTTTCCATCATTGCTATTTCGGAATGAATCAGGCAAAGGGTGCGAGACTCATTTTTCAATTTGAGTCACGCCTCGCCCATCCAAGAGGAAGGATTCTTTACTTCTATATGAGATGACATCCCCGTGGCTGTTGCGACCCTTCTCGGCAACTCCACTCCTGATATGTCTGACCACTTTCTCTTCCCCAGGGATGTCCACTTGCTTATTCTCTGGGGAGAGCCTGCAAAAATATGTTTACGTCCAAAGTGTTCTGGAGCTCGGGAAGAATTTCCCTCTAAATTTTACGAGGGAAGATTGTTTGTTGTGGGGAACAAGAGGAGGAGAGTCGAGATGGAATTTACTTCAGCGTCTTTGTTGCCTTCCCAAAACTTGGAAGAAATATATGTATTTTATGTGTTTTCCTCCTTTTGTGTATGTAATACATGGTGTGTGATGAAAAAAAAGGGGGAGGGGGCGTTGAAAATGCGTAAAATGGGAAACTCAAAATGAAAGGTTCTAAAATAAATGTTGCGGAAGTTTGATCACTTTGTACCTATTTCGTCTTTTGTACTGTGTTGTTATTTAAGTTACACTGGAACATTATTGTTTCTTTTTTGCTGGAAGGGTAAGAAATATATTTATTACATAGCATTGAGAAGCATTTAAATTTCATATAAAATAAAAATCACTGTTTTTTTTAACGAAAAATATTTCACTGAGTTATAAAAGTTGAGAAAGTTCCATCTGTATAACTCGTAAAAATGAGTTTAAAGTAAATAATTGTTTTTAATTAAAAAGCTTATGTTAAGAAACATAATGATAGGTTCCTCTTCTAATGAACATTAATTTTCATATAATATTTACGATCTATTTTACTCTGATTGTAAACCGATTAGTTTGAAGTATTTATATTTTATTTTCAAAATCCATTTTAAAAAATCAGCACTATAGATTATCTGGTAAATAATTCTTTTGGAAAATGTATAGAGCACTTTGTGATGGATTTCCTCTCACATTCATCAGTGTTTGGTAGTTCGAAAGAAGATCAGCCATAATCATAAACAAATATAATTTATAAATCCCTTAACAAATCTCAACAACCCAGGCTAGGAGATACACCTATAATTTTAGAGCAAAAGCGAGCTAGGTGAGATATTTAATATTTAATTAGGAATTGAATCACTTACTTTTGGAACGTTTCGGTAACATACGTTTTAAATGATCGTAATTCCGTCTTGAGCTATTCGACTTCTCGTCAATACTATTCTAATTCAAATATATCTTAATACTAAATCGCCAATTATCAATCTTAAATATTAAGTAATTAATTGATGAGTTACTTTCGACTAGCTCTTTCTACTACTTTACGTTAGTTACTAACTTCTATCATCTAGATCCTAGCCTTCTCACTCGAACCTTAAAGTTAATTCTTAAACATAAGCCTTGAGGAGAAGTCTTCGGGAGAAAGTTTTCATTAGAACAATATTCAAAAGGACTTGGTACCCTAAAAATCACAAACCTATCGTTTTTTATTTTCATTTAATCTTATTCTTTGCATTATTATCTTTCGATTGATATATCACTTGTGCATGTCGGAAAGTTAGAAGTTGAATAAAACTTCATTTGAAAACAAATTAGGCAATTCAGCCACACCCCTTTTTAGAAAAAAAAAAAAAGCAAAAAATGCGTTATGATAAAAAAAAATCTATTTTATAAATAGAAATAATAACTATAAAAAAGAATGTGTAGTATTAAAAGCAGAATATTTCCGAGGCAATACAATAATGTAATTTTTCTTCCTTGTGAAATGTGTGCATGTAAAATTTTTAAATTAAGGCATTTTATATTAATAATCTTATAATTTCAGTTCTTATTCCTGATATATTTTTCATACAAATGTAATACTTTAATATTATAAGAAGAAAAACAGCTAAAATTTCTGTCGTGACAGAAAAAAAAATTTTTTTAAAGTTTTTCTTGAGTTTTCTTGTGCAATTAGTACTCTCTAAAAGTTGATCATTCATAAAAATGTGTGGGTTGAAAACATATGAAAATGCAATTATTTTAAAGAAAAATGTATAAGTAATATCTTAAAAGTGGTATTTTAAGTTTAATTAAGCTTATAATAATTGTTTTTTCAGAATTATAAACTTTGAAGTGGTTTTTCTCAGTTTGTGTTTTTCGAAACCTTAGTGCATTCAAAATGCTACTCCTTCGACAATTATTTACCAATCACTTCAATTTTTTTCCTGCGTGTTAAAAATAAAGCATGTAATAAAATTAGAGATCCGTTTTGCTATAAACTGAATCCTTTTTTTTAAAAAATAAAATGTAAGACATGTTGGCTTTTTTTCGTTGATTTTTAGCCTGTATATCAACATTTTATTTTTTTCTCGAAAACGAATGAAGTTATTCTACGATCCCTAAAGTTGTTGAGAACATCCATAAGAATATTATAAAAAAATTTCAGGTCAAAAAATTAATTTTTACAAAAGGAGTAGGATTTTAAAATTTTCCCAATTTTCTTCAAAAAATTTAAATTTTTAAAATTGTGTGAATAATATATGAAAATTTTCATCTGGTAACATTTTCTTGAATAGAAACATTGTATAAAATGTTAAAATATAATTTTTAAATACGTAAATAAAGAAGTTTGCTCAAAGGGTGCCAAGTCCCCTTAAAGAAATAGTTTTCCCCCAAGAGGATTAGTAGGAGGCTCATGAATAGACCCGTTACAACTTTAGTGCTGGCAAAGATTAACAAATTTGTACATTAAAAAGTGAAAATAATTACTAAAACGTCATGATTTTGTTTGTTTTTCAAGTCCTATTATTTATATAGCTCACACTCTCTCTATATTTATTTATTTATCTTAGTGAAATTCTCAATCGTTAATAAAATACATTTTAAAGCGCTCAATTGAGCTGAAATTTTATATACACAATTATTTTGGATGACAATACAGTAATTTAATTATGATTAATAAAAATTAAATGATTAAAACTAATTATTCAAAGAATTACAAATACAGCTACGTTGGCATCATTTTTGGTGACTCAGTGATCCTTTTGGTGACTTGTGACAAAACTTAAAAAGGTTTTTTCTCACATTTTCTGAAATTTTCTATACACTATTGTTTTGGGTAAAAATACGATATTTTACTTATAATTAATCAAAATTAATTGACTGAAACTAATTATTTAAAGAATTACAGATTCAGCGATGTTGGTTTCATTTTTAGCGACTTGGGTCAAAACTTTAAAAGATTTTTTTCTCACGTTTTAAAGCATTCAGTTGAAATGAAATTTTATAGACACGATTTTTTTGGATGACAATATGATACTTTGATGATAATTAATAAAAAATAATTGCCACTTAATGTTGTGATTCTGTCCTATGTATATACATATTTATATTAATTGTAACTATTTAATAAAAAGTAGCTAAAATAAAATTTTTCTTTGTTGATCTAAGTAGAAATTGATTTAATTTTTTTTATATTACTTGTTTCCTAAGAAGAAGCAGAGAAAGCTATTGAATTACGTTTATTCTTTTTTTACTTAACTTGAAATTGCGGTAACCTCCATATATGGTAAAAGTAATCAATCAGACTCCCTTACATACTGCCATTTTGAATCCGTTAATCCAACGAAATTTCTACTTTCCACCTTAAATCTAGACTAGTGCATGGATTTGAATACACTAAAATGCATCCTAAGGAGCAAATAATATAGAACTTACATTTATAAGAATTTTTTTCTTTCCGTTTCTGAAGACATTTCGATATTTGTCTAAATTATTCATTTGCGAATTTCAAGAGATATTTAAAGAATATTTATATATTTTCCTTGACAGAAAAAGTTATTCTAGGTGAACATTTATTTTATTTTATGCGATTCATTTTATCGCATTCAAATCAATACACGCGTCTAGTCTGAGGAGGAAAGTAGCCTTTTCACTGGATTCACATTAAATTCACGCATTCAAAATACACGGCTCAGTGGAGCATAAAAAGCAATCCAAGAGCCAAAAGAAATTAGTTCATTATTTTCTCCTTATCTTGTATGCATAGATGAATATATCTTAGTTAAATTTGCGGGAAAAAAAACAAGTAATATAAAAAAATTATTTTAAAATCAATTTCTACTTAGATTAATAAAGAAAATTTTTATTTTAGATACTTTTTATTAAATAATTACAATTAATATAAATATGTATATACATTGGACAGAATCACAACATTAAGTGGTAATTAATTTTTATTAATTATTATTAAAGTATCGTATTGTCATCCAAAGCAATCGTGTCTATAAAATTTCAGTTCAACTGAATGCTTTAAAACGTGAGAAAAAAACCCTTTTCAAGTTTTGACACAAGTCGCCAAAAGGGTTGCTAAGTCTCCAAAAATGATGCCAACGTGGCTGTATTTGTAATTCTTTAAATGATTAGTTTTAATCAATTAATTTTTATTAATTATAATTAAGAATAACTGTATCGTCATCCAAAATAATCATATATATAAAATTTCAATTCAATCGAGGGCTTTAAAATGTATTTTATTAACGATTGAAAAAACTCCCCACCAAGATAAATTAATAAATAAATAAATATATAGAGAGTGTGAACTAATAGTAGGAATTGAAAAAAAGCAATCGAAGAACCAAAAGAAATTAGCTCATTATTTTCTCCCTATCTTGTACATGTAGATGAAAATATCTTAGTTCAATTTGCGGAATAAAAACAAAGCAATCCTGAGCAATTATACAAATTCTTTTGTGTGAATTAAAATGAAGGAAATGGAATTATTTAAAGAAATGAAATTTATGGAGAGGTATTTGTTACTTCAACATTTAAACCTCGAGGGCCATATCAATAAATCCACAATGATCCCTGGACCACATCAATAACTTTACAATGATCCGCCGACCCCATGACTGTCAAAAAATGATTGTCAGGAAATTTATATATAAGAAAAATACCGGTTTCTCAAAAACGTTAAGGTATCCGACTACGTTCGAAACTATGATTTTAAAAAAGCGCAGAAATGGATAATTTTCATGACATTTAGTGTTACTCAGATTAGAATACATGCATAAAATTGTTTTAAGGACATTTTGATGAAAACAAATTATTTAAATATAATATTTTTGCAAAAAATTAACTTAGAATAATCTTTTTTCCAAATGTTCTCTTTTTGTGAAAAATGGCTCTATTATAATAATATTTTGCCTGCATATAGCTCAGACCTCTCTACAGAGGTTCAACAAGAATTTTTGAAAAATTCACATTATTTTCAGTTACCACCAATTGAAATAATAATTCGCGTTTTTTTCTTAAAATTTCTCTCCTCTGTTATCGTAAACTATGAATAAACCCACTTCAAGTTATATATTTCAAAAATTCTAGTTGAGCCTCTGTAGAGAGGTCTGAGCTATATACAGGCAAAATATTATTATAATAGAGCCATTTTTCACAGAAGGAGAACATTTGGAAAAAAGATTATTCTTTTGCCAAAATATTGTATTTAAATAAATGTTGTTTTGTCAAAATGTCCTTAAAACAATTTTATGTATATATTCTAATCTAAGTGACACTAAATATCATGAAAATTATCCGTTTATGCGCTTTTGAAAATTACGGTTCCGTACGTAGTCGGATACCTTAAATGGAAGTCGAATTGAAATACTTTGATGTTAAAGGTAAAAGTCTAGCTTTTCTTCTGAAAACTTTAATAATCTTAAACATAATCATATTTTTTATATTTAAAATGATTCAAGAGGCTATAAAATTTTTGAAAAATTTTAGAAAAAATCATTTAGAAAATTCATTTTAGAAAAAATCATAAAAAATAGAAAATATCATTGTTTTGTAAAATGAATTATACCGTATCGTGGCAAAATGAATGATCTTTCTGATTCTGCAATTATTTTTTTGTCTGAGTTTGATAAAAAGAATTAGATGGCTTTTTTAAAAACGTCGAAAAAATTGGAACTTCTTTAAGCTCAATCCGAAAAGCCACTCGGTGGTTTAAAAAGCCAAGAGAGGTAAAACAATTATACATTTTAAGGTTTTTTTTAAAATTCATATCTTTTTAACTAACTGCAATATCGGAATATAAATGGTAAAAATATGCATTCTCATTCAAACTAAACGTGTATACAGAATTTCAATTCAATCGGTTGAAGACATCAGCTTCAAATTTGAGTTGCAAGATTCCACCCGAACAAATTACGTTGCAAGTTAAATAAAAGCTTGTAAAAATATTTGGTATATTGATATAAAATTCCTTTATGCTGTTTTTATAATTATTGAATGAATAAACTGTAAGGGTGTATTATTAATTAAATGTTCTTCAGAACTCGAAACCTAACCTTTAAATTGCTTGAAAATAAGAACATTTACATGTTCACTGCAATAAAAACACACTGAATGCAGTTTCCACTATAAATTCAGTCCTCACACTCGGGTGATGCGTAAGTTTAGAAAATGGGTGGCCGGATTATCTTCTTCACTTGATCGAAGTCTAAATATACGAGATCCGTCACCACAGTATAGCTTCAAAGTACAACGTTAATATAAACAATCAAATAAAGTCCATACAAAAAGTCCTGAAATCTTCTTTCTTGTGCTCAAGAAATGAGTCAGAAGCTCTAAATCAACAAATCATCCAAGATACATATATCTCGGGACACAACTTTTGATGATACAGAACTTAAGATCTTTACTAGCTGCATGGCCCGGCGTTGCACGTCTATCTCTACTTTTATAAATTTTCCTTTCTTTCACAAAATCAGAGCTTCTAATACTCATTTTCAAAATGACTTCCCACCGCCTTCCACCACTTAACCCGGCATTGCTCGGGCTTTCTCTTTTCATCATGACACCAGTATTTCTGTGTGTGTGTGTGGTGGCCGCGGTAGCCGAGTGGTATAGGTATCGGACCGTGGCTTGCTTTGTCACGGGTTCGAGCCCAGTACCACTAAAGACCCGCCGTGTAGGGCAGCGATGCACGTTAAATCCGTCGATAGCTGAAACGTCCTCCCGTTGGTGTGGTGTGGTAGTTAGGAGAGGGATGTGCCAGCTCAGGTGTCGTCCACGTCACTTGACCATGGTTCAAAATTACGTGGTCCGTCGCCAAAAGCCCTCGTGTAGCTGAACAGTGCGACGTTAATATTCAATCAATGTGTGTGTGTGTTTGTACGTGCACAATGTGAGTGATTTCTAAAATTGTGTCAAAAACCTCCCTTTTTCGAAATTTGCTCCATTCCACTTATTTTTGATTTAAGATAGGTTTCTTTCCACTCTCTATAGCCCGAACACGGTTCTTTTTAGCGTAAAATTATTGTTCTATCTTTCCCTCCTTCTCACAGATAAGATATAGCTTCAAATTTCGATGTATGACTTATAAAAAATATTGCGTTAGAATTAAAAAAAATTATTAATGTGAAACAATAATAAAAAGAAAGCGATCCTGATGCTATGAGTAAAGCTTTAAAAAGAGCGTAATACGAAATAGAAAGTTTCTGCCGCCTCAGTTTCGAACCTGGGAACCACCGTTTCATAATGCGCAGCCGATTTAACAATCGCGCCGTCGGTTCCTTCGGGGAGAAGTATTGAATTGAGCTTTAAAATAAAGGTAATTTTTTTTTTGAATATTTCTTTTCGTTATTCGTTAAAGTAAAAGATTTTTTTTCGGGCTTCATTTTTATGTTTTAATGCTTTCAAACTTCATATAAATAATAGACGATGTACTTTTTAATTAACAAAAAATTCCTTTAGTAATGAAATAATAGAAATAATCCTTTTGGAAAAACATATATATAATTATTAAAATCAAATTTCTATGAGTAATTAATAAAAGAAAAATGTACGGATAGCTATTGAAACGATTGCTTATGTAATCAAAAAGTATGAAACAAAAATAAAAAATGTAATTATAATTAATTAATTATTACTGACATTTTAGGCAATTTTTTTCGCTTAATTTTGCAGTTACCGAAAACTCAAAAGTACATTTTTTTAAAAATGGAATAGTTTTTGAATTGAATAGACATTTTCAAAATTACAAAATTATTAGATCGCGTTTTAAAAACCTCTGGAAAAAAAAAGAAATTCCGAAAATACTTTTAAAAAATTGTAAAATAATTAAATTGAAAGAAAGATATTGTTTTTTTAACCGCAATTTTTAAGATTTTTCATCAATCTTTGTACAGATTACGTATAATATTGTTCTACACGCGGAAAAAAAAAGAAAAGCATGAACTTTTTTTAGTGTAAAATATTTTTTCTAGCGGAACAACTTATAATTCGTATTAAAAAAAGAGCCGATTTCGACTCATTTTTTATTAAAAAAAATTGTAAAGTAATTAAATTGAAAGGCAGATATATTTCATTTTATTATATTTATTTTTAAATAAATTGATTTTTATGCAAAGTTTCGTTGTTTTGTAAAACCAGAATTTTTTCCCTATATTCTCTGCAGATGGCGCCACGATGCATTTTAATGTGTTTTAAGGTTTTTAATTAATATCTTTTTAACTAATTGGAATATAGGATTATAAATGGTCAAAACGGATTCCTCGGATCATTCCCAAAATTTTGATACCTTCTGCTAGTTTCTGAGTCTTGTGGTTCTTGAAAAATTTGGGATATATACCTACATAGATACGTTTGCTTACCTACGAATTTTAATGTATAAGATTATGAATATTTTCTTTGTTGCAATCGGCTATCCTATCAAAAAATACGCTGATTTAAAATTCAAGATACAATCATGCTTATATTTGAAAAGAGTTGAGTTTCGTGCCAAGTTATGTGTGTCTGTTACGTTACTGGGTCAATATACAAAAGCACACTAAAGATTACGATAGAACTAGTCAAAAAAGAGGAAATCAAGCAAATCAAAAATAAAATCAAGGGGTAAAATGTTGTGATATGCCTTTGTTTCTTTTCGCTTTTCTGATAATCGTTTTTAATGTGGGAGCAGGCACGTACTCGATATTAATGTTAATGCTCACGCGGGGTGTCTGTGAGTTCCTCCACTCCTCTTTTTTTTTATAAATATAACGTACACTATAAATATCGTAATTCCAGTGAATAATTTAACTAAGAGAAATTATACTTCCTACTTTTAAGAACTTTAAAATTTTTCTTTGATAATTTTAGGAAAAAATCCAAGAAAACTGAACTAAAATGTTTCAAATGTGCGTGACTTCAATATAGGACATAAATCACATTACTGGAATGTTACTTGCAGGCAAAACTGTCATATTTTGTTCAAGTTCTTGTAGGTTTATTGTGCTTTAATGATCGACAAATGGCATGTTGAGTTTTCTCTTGCTTGTGTGTTTTGTGTAGGACGTAGTGTGTCGTATGTGTGCACTTATGGCTTTATATCTTTCTTGATGGAGTTTTTTAGGGAGCTTTTGATAATTTTCCTTTCAACTCAAACATTTCATGTTCTCATCACTATTCTCAAATTTACTTTCGCTATCATTCTGAATATGCATTCTTTAAGCAGGTTCTCCCCTTGCTTGATCAGTTTCAGCTTCCTTCAAGATCACAGATGCCCATTTCTTTCTTTTATATTCTGCTCATTTACATTTATAAACCATAATAAGTCGTACAACACAGTAATCAAAAACACTAAGTTGCTCACAGGGGAAAAATGTAGCCGATTCTTAGAAAATATTTTGGAATCACGCTGGGAACTCAGTCAAAACAAGTACCTTAAGATTGTAAATAAGCGTTTGCCACTTCTAAAAAAAGAGGGAGATATGTTATAAATAAATTTTATTTCCCATGAAAATCGTGGGGCTACGTTAGCCCAGTGGTTAAGGTATTGGATCACATCGTAAACATGTCATGAGTTCGAGCCCAGTACCACTAAAGACCCGCCGTGTAGGGCAGCGATGCACGTTAAATCTGTCGAGAGCTCAAATGTCCTCCCGTTGGTGTGGTGTGGTAGTTAGGTGAAGGGAGTGTCAGCTCAGGTGTCATTCTTGTCATTTGTCCATGGTTCAAAATGACGAGGTCCGTCGCCAAAAGCCCTCGTGTAGCTGAACAGTGCGACATTAATTTTTCATTCACTCCCTCACTCACCCATAAAGACCCATAGAGCCTCTGTAGAGAGGTCTTAGCTATATACAGGCAAAATATTATTATAATATAACCATTTTTCATAAAAGGAGAACATTTGGAAAAAAGATTATTCTAAGTTAATTTTTGGCAAAAATATTATATTTAAATAAATTTTTTTTGTCAAAATGTCCTTAAAACAATTTTTTGCATGTATTCTAATCTGAGTGACACTAAATATTATGAAAATTATCCATTTATGTGCTTTTTTTAAACCATGGTTCCGAACGTAGTCGAATACCTTAATTTAAAAGTATTCGTATAATGTGTAAATATTTTTTTTTAATTTTAAAAACTGTTTGAAGAATTTTAACACGTGAACTCTGTACCATTTCGTCAAATTTTAAATGTTATCTAAACTTTACAAGTTGAACAACTACTATGTCAATTTTTAATCAATGAGAAACACGTGATTGCTGTCATCATGTGACCATTATAAATTTAGTTCATTTTGCATTTTCTTGAGTAAATACAATTGATTTTCCAATATTTAAAAGCATTTGTTGACTTGAATAATGGCTTTTACTTATTACAATGAATATATTTGTTCATTTATCTATCTTTTTATCAAAAAAAGTAACCTTACCCAATTTTATCGATGGAATATGGAGTTTTAAATATTTATTCTGACAATCCATAAATGGTTTGGTGGTAATTTTTAAAACTTTTTGGCTATTCTATAGGTACATTTTATAAAAATGTATACACTATTTAACTAAATTATTAAATCTCTAATTGGAGCATTTCTCAAACAGAATTTGACACATTTTTCTCTGATGTTTTATGTAATAGGTTAAAATTAAATGACCATATTTTTAAAGTTCGAGTCTCATTGCGTCCATCTAACTACACATCTAAATCCTCTTATGCTGGAATTTCTATATATGAAATTATACATAATTTCTCCTCAATTTACGGCTGAGATGTTTTAGAAAAATAAATTTTAAGAAATGTCAACCTTCGAAAACAAAAAATAATAATTTTTTTCCTTCATTTCCTTTTATGAGACGAAGGGTTTTATCCTCCAGCATTTTAAAAGAAATTTGAGATACAATGTGCTATCTCTGTGGATTTCATAAAAAAAGAATTATATATTCATTATACAGTCGAACCTCTATATAACGAAACTCTATATTGCGAATTTATCTATATAGCGAACTTTTTCCTGGAACCTTGAACATTTTATGATTTTCTTCGTAAAATAACCTCTCTATAGCGAAGTGAATTTCCTATATAACGAACTTTTTCTTTTGTGATTCAATTATTTTCTACCTATTTTTAAAGTATTTCTGAACATTTCAAGTTATTCTCTCCTTAACACATTTTATGGTGGTCAGAAATCTTGAACTGGTTTTATTAGATCCCTCGCCTAGAACAATAGAGTTCTGGACGTTTCATGCAGGAAGTGCAAACTTTAATCCCCATTGTCCCGTTCACTAGAAACATCTTCGATATCCCCTTTCATAATCAGTGGAGTTATCCCGTGTCCTCATGTTCTAGTTATAAAATAACGTATATTTAATAGTACTTGCATGCTTTAGATAAGAAAATGTCTTTAAAATTCATTTAATTTTAATTTAAAATTATTTTCTTAATATTGAAAATACAGTGACACATTTGACATTCTTTTTTCTTGTTTTCCTTTTAGTTTATCTTTCTTTCTTTTATTTTGATGGTTAAGATATATAAAATAAACATTTATTAAAATTTTAAGAAAGATGTGAATAATTACTTTTTTTAAATATATAGTGTTTCTGAATTTAAATTTTTTTTATGGGGTTTATAAAATACACTGGTGTGCAAAACTTAAGCAACAATGTAAAAATTAAGCAGATAACCATGAAATTGCAGAAAAAGAGGTCTGGAGATCAGTACAGTGAACACGTAAGTCAGTAGAAACGTCATGCGTATGCAAATATCAGGAACGAAACGTCAGAAGCGATGTGAGCGTACACAAAACGCGTGATGTTGGCGCAAGCTGTTCAACAGTAAAATAAAATGAAGGACGCAGACGCAATTCAACATATTTGCTGCAAGTGCCAGTGAGCCAGTTCGTGAAATATGGCTAGAAGCAATCACCTGGACGACTTCACACGTGGAAGAATGATCGGAAAGTTGGAGGAGGGGCGTACCGTCACCAGTGTAGCTGCAGAGTTCGGAATCAACAAAAGTGTCGTTTCGCGTGCTTTGAAAGCATTCCAAACCACAGGTACAGCTATTAGAAAGGTTGATGGTGGCCGCCCGAGGACGACAACTGCAGGGGATGACCGATATGTAATCCTGCAGGTGAAAAGAGGCCGACGGCAGTCAGCAAGCGTCATTGCTCAGTAACGCTCTACAGCAACGGGGCGACAAGTGTCGCGGTTTACTGTGGCCAGACGCCTTCACAAAGGGGGCCTATTCGCCCACCGTCCTGAACGCTGCCTCTCATTGAAAGTTGACCACCGACGCCACCGTTTACAGGGGTGAAGAGAGCACAAAAACTGGACAACTGTCAATGGAGTCGTGTCCTCTTTACGGATGAGAGTCGGTTCAGTACCAGAAGCGATTCTCAACGCGTTTTGATTTGGAGAGAGATCGGGACACGGTTTTATACTAACATCAAGGAAAGACACCATTACGGTGGTCCTGGAGTTCTTGTCCGGGGAGGTATTATTCTGAACGGGAAAACTAAGCTCCAAATTTTCGATAGAGGGTCTGTAACCGGGCATCGCTATTGTGAGGAGGTACTTCTTCCCCATGTGCGTCTGTTCCGAGGTGCCATTGGCCCAGACTTCATTTTTATGGATGATAATGCACGGCCACATCGGACTCTTGCTGTTGAGGAGCTGCTGGAAAGTGAAGATATCACTCGAATGGATTGGCCAGCGTACTCCCCAGATTTAAATCCCATCGAACATGCGTGGGATGCTTTGGGGAGACGTATTGCAGCCCGCTTACATCATCCAACAACTCAAATAGATGCTGATTGAAGAATGGGCACTCCTACCGCAAGAAATGTTGCACCAGCTGGTTCTGAGTATGCGGAGACGGTGCGAAGCAACCATTGCAGTGGGGGGAGGGCATATACCCTATTAAGGAACATCTGCTTGTTGTTCTTCCTGTTGGATAGACCATCATGAGTCACGATACTATGCGTTCAATAAAGCTTGTTTTTGTTTGATTCCATACCGTATGCATTGTATTCCTTTTTCAGCGCCGATGCTTTCGTCATCCTTTACGTACATAACACTCATGTCTCTCAGATGATTTTTCGTGAAGTTATGACAATAAACCCACCTGTTGCTTAAGTTTTGCACACCAGTGTATATTAAAAGAACCTTTATATAACCAATTTTCCATAAAAAGAACTTTTTTCCGGGATTTAGCGACTTCGTTATATAGAGGTCTGACTGTATATTTACCCTTACGCCGAATTTGAGTTTTCGCCGTTTGGATTTTCCCTCAGCGTTGGGTTTTCTTCACTTATTCACACAAGACGCGCTTTTTTTGAAAAGCTAGTTATGGAGGAAACGCCTTTTTTTCTTTTTATCAGATTGATTGATTGAATAAAAATGTCGCACTGTTCAGCTGCACGAGGGCTTTTGGTGACGGACCACGTAATTTTGAACCATGGTCAACTGACGTGGACGACACCTGAGCTGGCACCCCCTCTCCTAACTACTACACCACACCAACGGGAGGACGTTTCAGCTCTCGACAGATTTAGCATGCATCGCTGCCCTACACGGCGGGTCTTTAGTGGTACTGGGTTCGAACTCGTGACAAGGCAAACCACGATCCGATACCTATACCATTTGGCTACCGCGGCCACTTCTTTTTATCAGAAACGTGGGTTTAGTATAAATGTTGTTAACACAATTCAAACAATCGAATTAAATCATAAATAATAAATAGTAATGCATAACAAATAATTAGTTTATCAAAACAATTAGTACTAAATAAATAAAAATTTTTTTAAAGAATGTGTACATGTATTTATATGTTTTCATGCATCATCCAAACTACCTGACTCATTTTCACTTCCTGAATTTATAATATAAAATGATTCTCTTTTTGCCACCATCATCGCTTTTATCATCAAAAATATCAGAATGATCCTTACGGAATCACTTGAGATCTCATTCTCTTTTAGCTTTCGATAAGCCTGAAACTGACGCCATTTAACGCCTAGAGAGGAAGTACTAATTCTGGTGAAATATTGTTTTTACATTTCTAACATTCAGTCAGCGCTGACATCTATTTGTGAAAGAAACAACTACTTTAGTACGCAATACGCGCGTTTGTAACGTTTGAAACAGTGCAAAATTCAGATGAACGCGTGTATCATGTCCGTAATGTTGAAGGAAAGATTGAGATGAACGTGCTCAGAGCGTTTGTAACGGCCTAAGGGTTAAATGATCTGAAATTGAAGCCATATTAAGTCAAAATGATTTACATTGAGTATTGATTTATTAGGAAGCTTGTGCCAAACAAACTCAAAGTTTCTGTTGAAAGAAAATGATTACATCATCGACAGCGGATCAAACTGACCTCGATTCTATTCATAAGGCAATTGATTGAATTTTCTCTTTACAAAAAATTTGATGCACAGGCATTTCTTAAGATGCGAAAACAGATCGAAACAATTCCGCAAAATTAATTTTTCTTTATTGCAACCGATAATCGATCCCTCTAGTACGGTGTCTGGAGGAAAAGTATTCATTTTCTTTTGACACATCCACAGGGATCATAGATTGCTTTAGTAATAAGTAAATCCAATGAAACACACTTTTTTTCTCACACTATGACTATGGGAGCAATAATCTAAAACATTAAAGAAAATAAGTGTATTTTCACGGAATTAAAAACATCGTTATGTATCTCATAGAGAATTTTAAATTTCCTTTGCAGAATTTTAAATAATGAGAATCGCCAACTCATAAAAAAAATTTCTTTTATAATTACATAGATCGAGGAATGCATAGTTATTTTTTATATATATATATGACGTGTAAATGCACTTCAAATTTTAATTTAGCTATAAATCAAGTCGATGTTTTCCATTTTTCATCCCTGACATTCGCAAAACTGCATCGTAAATATTTTTTTCCCTTTTGATAGAATTGAAAAATAAATTTTGACAAGTCAGACTGTATGCGAAGGGAATTTATGGACTACGGCCGAGATTTCACTTCACATTAGACGTGTTTTTCCTCGTGTACCAGTATCTTATTTTTTTCATATCTGTTAAAATGGGGTTAAACCACTTACGATTGTTTTACAAAAGCGCTCAAGCCTTTTCTCCCCTCGTCTGAAATGAGCTTATGTATTTTTGTGTAAAAAACATTTTAGAAGAGAAAGGGAATTGAAACGTTGTTGTTTCGAAGCGCATCTCAATTCATAAAATGAAGAAAGGGAATTCATATGAAACTTCACTGTGGAAATTCATTCTCAGGTCGCCCATCCGGTATAGTGGTTAGTGATGCTGACTGCGATGCCGTAGGGTCTGGGTTCGAACCCCGGGTAAGACTTGGATACTTGTTATCCTTCTCTTCTTTGTGATGTGTGCTTCACGCTTACTTCTATGTAAGCCCCCGTGTGATACTTTCATTCAAAAAAATTCATTCTCAGTGTTATCACCGAGTGGACGACTTTATTTTTGCCGTGCTGTAGGTTCGAGTCTCGTGTTTCCAAAGACATTCGTGTAGAGGCGAGTAGACACGTTAAATATCTCTAGGCTCAAAATTCAAACGTTGTCGTGATATTGAAGTTTGAGAGTAATATGTCAATTAAGAGAATGTCAACTTCATTACTCTTCTTCTTTTGTTCAAAATTGCGAAGTCTGTCCCCAACAGCCCCCCTTGTATTGTTTGTCAGAACGCGGCTTTTATTAAAAAGTTGATTCCTAAATTTTTTTCCTAATACCTGCAACAGTTGATAAAGGGTATATAATGATATGTTCCACAAAATGATTCCAAAGATTTATTTAAACATAATCCAGTTAATACAGAAAGAATGTGGCTCTTAGGGTAATTATGTATTGTAAATTTTTGTCATTGTTTGGGTACTGTACAGCTTTATAAAAAGTAAGCAATACATACATATACACTCAGGAACATTGAAAATAGCGACCCAAGAAGGAAGCTAAGTACAATCGCGAAACTTTGCAAATAAGTACAGCGTAATGTGATATGCACATGATCCAAGTTTTGTGCCAATACGCATGCTCATACACGCTGAGGTGGCGCTACAATCAGGAAGAGGGTGCTATATAAGCCAGCGCAAATTCGAAGATTCATAAACGGGACGATTACCCGCCGATTGTAGGAAGACTTTGGTAAGCGAAACATGCCAGGTAAACGTGCTAGAAGACATTTCTCACAGTTAAGTGAGTTTGAGAGAGGCCTGATCATCGGGATGAAAACTGAAGGCTGGTCGACGCGCCGTGTTGCTGGCAAGGTGGATCGTTTCGAGTGTGCCGTTAGAAGTTGTTGGAAGCAGTGGACACGAGAAGGTACCCACGCGCGGAAAACCGGGTCTGGAGCGCTTAGGAAGACCACGAGGAGAGAGGATTGAAGGATCGTGAGGCAAGTACTTGTGGACCCCACAATGACTCGTTCAACGATACGAGCAGACGTAGGCGTAACAATTGTTCCACAATTTCCAGTCACCTTGCAGAAGCAAATCTTAAATCCAAGCACCCTTTCCGTGCACTCCCTTTAACACCGGAACATCGGCAACTGCGTCTACAGTGGTGCCAAGCCAGATCAATGCGGAATGTCACAGATTGACAAAAGGTTGTGTTTAGTGATGAATCCCGGTTTGTTTTGGGGACAGATGATAACCGTGTACGGTTGTGGAGGCGCCCTGGTGAGCGGTACCATTCCCCCCACACTGTTCTACGTCACACTGCCCGCACTGCTGGTGTAATGGTCTGGGGGGCCATAGCCTATGATAGCCGGTCCACTTTAATTGTGATGCGTGGAACCTTAACAGGCCAACGTTACGTTGATGATAATCTTCGACCCCATGTAGGACCTTTCCTAAATGGTCTCCCAGGGGAAATTTTCCAGCAAGATAATGCTCGTCCGCATACAGCAAGAGTTGCTCAAGACTTCCTACGTCATTTTCAGAATCTTCCATGGCCGGCCCGCTCCCCCGATTAGTCCCCTGTAGAGAACGTGTGGGATCAGCTAAAACGGCAGACACCATCGTGTCACTCTGTACATGATTTAGAGTTGGCTGTTCAAGATTTGTGGGCCCATCTGTCTCAGGACAACATAAGGTGTCTAATCAACTCAACGCCGGACCGTGTGGCGGCATGTATTGCAGCTGAAGGTGGTAAAACGCGCTGTTGAAGTTGCCCAATATTTGAGTCGTTGCACTCCCTGTATTCGTTTAATTGTCTTGTTTTTGAGATCAAGTGAATCTCTCATCTGTATCATTATGTGTATTAAATTTCATTTCAATCCGATGCTTTCTTCTTGGGTCGCTATTTTCAATGTTCCTGAGTGTGTATATATATATATATATATATATATATATATATATATATATATATATATATATAAGTTCTCCAAAAGGTAAGCATTTTAATCATTTCAGATTTCTTTTTTCTGATGTATTGCATATTATTTCATTATGTCATTTTGCAGGATTTCATATGTTTCATACTTTGATGTTTATGCAAATGAGTAAGAAGTTAGACTTTCTGTATGTTTTGATTTCTTCTGTAAATTACTTCTGAGAGTATTCAATAGAAAAAAAGTGAAATAAAAGGGAAGTTTTAATTCACGAGTTTAATTTTTGTTGTTAGTCGCTGATTTTATAGTAGTTGAGAGACAGAGAGAAAGAATCTCAATTTCATTTTTTATAATTACACCATTCAGTTATTTTCAAATAGAAGTCTATTTCTATTATTTGCTCTCGGGACGAGAACCGTAAATACGATTTACCGTTTGAGTAACAGGGGTTACTGTCAAAACACTGTCTTTGAATCCCAAACAGCACAACCTGCTTTTTCAGAACGAGTACGAAAAGATCCAAGCAGCGCGATAGCGCTTGTTTTGTTTTATGTCGAGAAATACCAAGCACGCGATAGAGCTTTGTTCATTTTACGATGATGAATCCTAATCGTATTGTTTTAACTATTGTGAAATGTACTATTGACATCAAAAAGAGCTGTGTATTGTACTTGCTTCTGTAAATCTGAGCGCGCGACTTCAATAATCGGTAACGCACCGTCAGTTGTCCACAATATTCGAAATATGTGTACTGGGCTTTCTCAACATAAAATCTCAATAGCGCGCTTGCGCTTCTTGGGACCCAAACGGCTAATATTTAAATAAAGAGTGTTTTTTTCCAGGTATAGAAGTTTAAGTTGGCATTACTTTCCAAGATGGCGACCGATTTAACAGCTGTCAAGTGATTTATTCTCAGTTGGGTTTGGCAATTCATCAAAACGATCATCAAGCAAGGCGTAGATTCGTCGAATGGGCCCAAAACGAGATTGCCGTTGTTCCCGATTTTCATAAGCGAATTTTGTTTAGCGATGAAGCGCACTTCTGGTTGAATGGCTACGTCAACAAACAAAATTGCCGCATTTGGAGTGAAGCTAACCCACAAGTGTATGTCGAAACACCGTTACATCCAGAAAACTGACTGTTTGGTGCGCTTTATGGGCTGGTGGAATCCTTCTTCAAAAACGATGAAGGCCACAACGTTACAGTCAATGGTGATCGGTATAGAGCCATGATTACTAACTTTTTCATTCCTGAATTGAACAATCATGATGTCCAGGAGCTGTGGTTCCAACAAGACGGCGCAACATGTCACACAGCTCGTGCCACAATCGATTTATTGAAAGACACGTTTGATGACCGCCTAATTTCACGTTTTGGACCTGTGAATTGGCCTCCAAGATCTTGTGATTTAACACCGCTAGACTATTTTCTATGGGGTTATGTAAAGTCATTGGTCTATGCGGATAAGCCACAAACGCTTGACCATTTGGAAGAAAACATTCGCCGTGTTATTGCCGATATACGGCCACAAATGTTGGAAAAAGTCATCGAAAATTGGACGTCCAGATTGGACTGCATCCGAGCCAGCCGTGGCAGTCATATGCCAGAAATCATATTTAAAATGTAATGCCACAAGATTATCTTTAGAATAAAAAAAATTCATGTCAATCGAATAATTTAAAGTTCTATATATACCTCTAAAGAAACACCCTTTAGAAGAAGGATTAACTAGGTATTCGAATTCTTAGTGCATCAAACCGGAATACACAGGTAAAAATCCACGATAAGCAATCCTCAGTCTGTTATGCTTAAAGATACTGTAGCATTCATTTTTTTTATCTAAATTTAAAAGTATCGTTCTCCAAATACAAATGCCAAAAAGTACCCAAATCTTTATTATATTTCCTCTAGAATGTATTAATATACATATATATATATATATATATATATATATATATATATATATATACATATATACATATATACATATATATATATATACATATATATATATGCATATATATATATGCATATATACATACATATATATATATGCATATATATATATATGCATATATACATACATACATACATACATACATATATATATATATATATATATATATATATATATATATATATATATATATATATATATATATATATGCATTAGGGTAGTCAGGAAGCTGACTGGAAGGTAAAATTCTTTAAAGGAATCTCTTGATTTTCTGAACAATATGTTTTTCTAAACAACAAATACTTTTACGTTGCAATACGTGATAATTTTCTTAAATTCGTTTGATGAGAATATTCAGAACTAGATATTCTTTTTCAAACATGCCATGCTATCTTACATTTCAGGGAAGATAGATGGATATATATAACAGAAAAAAAAAAATTCTGCGGAAAAATATTTTTCTCAAATGCAAATAGCGATCTCAATGTATCGCTATCATAACGATTGTCAACATAGTACAGAAATAAGACTTCTTAATAAAATACACTGTTGCAACTATTTTTAAAATAGTCATAATAAAATAAATTTTATATGAAAGAATTCCAATGGTTTCTTCGATGGTTAAAATATTTTTTTCACTTCATTGTTTTGTTACGGTTAGAAGAACAAATATTTCTAGTCAAATTGTTCTTAGGATTTTATGAAGAAATACAACTGATTTATGAAATTTAAAAACAATGTGAAAACGAAGGTGAGTATTAAAACAACGATAGTTTCTAAGACTATTTTTTGCAAATGACCAACCACGTAAATGTAAAAAAACAACAACTTAACTTTCGTCAAAATATCATACATCTTATTGAAAAAATTATTTGATTTTCTTTCCTAATATACTTTATATTGAAAATTTCATTCATTTCATTGAACCTTTTCAGTTTCCAATGCTCAATTAAATCTCTGAACCTATATTTGAAACACATTAACTCCTTGTGTGAACATTTAACTTGAAAAATTATTTAGACTGTTTTCAGATGTAGCTGAAAAAAGTCTAAAGTTCACTTTTAAGGAGTAGGGTGCAATTTTCTACCAATACAATTTTGAGATTTATTTTCCCCCGATTGGCTGTTCCATTAACTAAACTCTTCTTTAAACAAATCAGCAGTCATCTGAGCTTATCAGTTAGCCTTGTAACCTACTGGTAGATTTTTGACGTTCTCAAAAACACCAAGCTCTTTCCAGAGATATCCATCACGATTACTTTTCTTTTTTCACATGCACCTATGTTTGTACACACGAAAATAGTTTCTTTAACTTTCTACTGCTTCTTTCTAATACAGTTTTCTAGTTTTAATTTTAATGTTTGATTGGGATTATTCTTGAAAAATTTTCTTCCTTCTATAAGCGTTAAAAATGACTTTCTCTTCATTATACTGGACTATGTCAGGATTCATTTGAGTTTTCCAATTTTACATATCCTGCACAAAGGTATGTGATGCGTCACGCCAAACTATTACGTATAAAATATTGTTTCGCTTTTTTAAATTTGTTTATCGACTCATAAGAGAATGCGAAACCTCTGCTACGAGTCATGCTTTATTTTAAAGCATGACTCATGTCACAAGAAAAATTCGAGCGCTCTAAATTGTGAACCATTACAAAAAGGTTTTTTGTAGCTTTTTCCCCACCTGTTATAATCTTTTTTTATTTTATTATTTTTTTTTTTGCTATATCCATGACCCTACTGGAATTTTTTTAAATGTTTAAAACTGTAAATTTTGATATGAAAAATTCCTTACATGAAGCCCATAGATTGACTTCTTTATCCTCTCAATGCATATGGGATTGCTTTCATTTTATTCTTAATTGAAAATGCTTGGCTCTTCATAAAATTATTTACCTTTCTGATTTTTTTCAGGATATTGCTTGATGGTCAAAGATCTGTTCTGACCAAAGTACTCATTGGTACATGGAAACAACGGCTAGGGATAGAGAGGAAGTGACGCTTCTGTAGATCTCTCTACTCTTCTGATTTTTCAAAGAATGACTTGAAGAGAGGCGTCTGTCTAGTGATTCCTGGGAACTACGATTGCTGAAAGAAAGGGGTTCCAGACGGAAGCTCAGGAAGGCTGTCCTGCAGAATCTTAGTCGCCGCAGAACCTGAGTGGTGATGACAGAGAACTCGTGGCTGCAGCTGTCGAATCGTGGGTTCCACTGAAGACCCTTCGTGTAAAGCAGTGATTCCCAAAGTGGTCTATATCGACCCCAGGGAACTATGAAGATCTGAAAGGGGTCCACGTCAGCGAAAATTAATTGGGGGGGAGTCTACGAAGTGTAAATGGGTTTTAAGATAGAGGTTCTCATTATTCCAGATCGTGACTTTAATTTTAAAAGAACATTTACCTCTATTTATCAAATTTACATATACATTAGATTTACCTCTTTAACAGATTTATTACTACATTTAATGAGGTTAATTCACAGTTAAAAGGACCGTCATTTCAGCCTTTCTTGCCAGAAATAAGCTAAGAAGTATAATATTGGACGTCCTGAATTTTTCCAGTTTTTCAATTGTCACAATCTGCCAGGGAAATAACGCTTTAACCTACGTTCAGTATTCAAATGCCCTTTATTCAGATGTTGAAACTAGGTTTGAGGATAATTTGACTATGGTAATACCACAGTAGGCAATGAATTAAAATGGTCACATTGAAATGTCAGATTACAAGAAAAACTGATCGGAATAGGCACTTACGAAGATCTTAAAGTTAAGTTTGAAAAAAGATACCTATAAATTTGGAAGCCCCAGAATGGATGAAGCACCAGATTCAACCATCGCATTAAATAATTTGTTTGTTACTCAATTACTTTATGTAACATTTATTTTATGCATTAATTAAATTTTAATTTAATTAATTTAGATGTGTATCTTAAGTTTTAAAACTGTACTTCACTACAGTTAGAAATTTTAATCTTCGAAAGTAAGTAGTCTGAATACCAGCGATCCAAAAGACATTTAACTTGATAAATTTGCAAAAATTTAATATTATGTAAGTAGGGGGTCTATCCTAAACCGAAAAACGTGTCAAGGGGTCTATGAGACAAAAAAGTTTGAGAATTTCTGGTGTAGAAGGTCTAATACACGTTAAATCTGTGGAAGCTCAAAGGCCTCCCGGAGAGGAGAGTGACAGCTCAGGTGTCATCCTTGTCATTTTGTAATAGATGGGCTGTTCCATTAATCAGTGTACGAGGGTTAGAAGGAAGATTAGTCATAGTCAAAACAAATACAATTTATTAACAATTCTCAACAACCCGAGATAGGAAATGCCGCTTTAGATAAAGATGGGAGCAAAAGCGAGGAAGACGATAGAAATAATATTTAAATATAAATTTAATCACTTATACTCTTGGAACGTCTTTGCCATACACATTCCCAATAATCGAAGATATGGTCTACGTTAATCTAGTTCAAGCCGACGCTAATCCAATTTAAATATCTAATTGACAAATCGTCAATTTTAAATATTGATCTACGGATCCCTCTCCCCTAGTTTTCTATTACTTTACGTTTATCTCTAATTGCTATGATTTAGCTCCTAACCTCTCTCTCTCCTCGACTTTGAAAGTTAATGCTTAAATATAAGCCTTGATTTGCATAAGTCACGTTTTCTTCTTCGGGAGAAAGTTTTCAATAGAATAATATTTAAAGAAACAGTTTTGCCCCAAGAGGATTAGTAGGAGATTCGCGAATCGACCCATTGACCGTGGTTTAAAATTGTGAGATCTGTCACCAATACCCCTTGGGTTGCTTTAGAGTGCGCCATTAGTTATGATCAATCAATCAATCCATTCAGAATCTTAATACAGATACATAAAACCATTAACTTGAAGAAACTATGGAAAAAAACATCTCTGTTCATTATGAGGGGAATTTAATTTCCTCAGGGGTTAACTCTAAGCATTTAAAAAATATTAGTCAAACAAGAGTTTAGTTACGACCAGTGAAAAAGTTCGCTATAACCAAGAGTTCCTTACAGTGAGTTTCAGCGGTATAAATAATTAAAAGAATATATTAGTGTTACTCTAAGAATATTAATACACAGCAAATAGTTTCTGATTCGTAAATGAAGGAAAAGTTTAATCTGGAGAATATGCAACATTGATTTATTCATTCCTTATGGAAATTTAAAAAAAAATCTTTTTGTAATAAACTAAGATTTAATAAAGACTAAATTGTACTGAATGAAGATTTCATTATACAGAAGCAATTACTTTAAGGAAGTTTATGCATCTGAGAAAGAAGATTAAAGATTATTTCTCGAAGTTATTCACAAGAAAACACACACACACAAGGGGAATAAAAAAGTCCTACCTGTCTTCATAGGCAGTCACACACACGTACACTATAGAGTTATTCCAAGATTTCAGAAACGTGTGAGAAATTTTTCTTGTTCAAACAAATTTTAGAGCTGTATCAAAAAGTTACTGAAGCATAAAATTTTCAAGTTCTAGATAAAACCAAATTCTTTCTATAAAATCCTACGGATTTGAATATTTGATTGTATAATATTGATTGTATTTTTCACTAGTAGCAAGGATTACCAGTCGATAAACCTAGCTACTCGAAAAATAAGAAAAACTGTCGTGTGTAGGGTAGGGTTGGTGGGTGTCGTGTCAAATAAGTATTGCCTTGTGTTGAAGTTGAGGGCAGTGGAGAGAGATATATTCACTAGAAAGTTATGGGACTCACTGGTCCTGGGCCTGTTATGAAAA
Source organism: Trichonephila clavipes (assembly GCA_019973935.1). NCBI lineage: Eukaryota > Metazoa > Arthropoda > Arachnida > Araneae > Nephilidae > Trichonephila > Trichonephila clavipes. The sequence continues at coordinate 581,172 of BMAU01021438.1, forward strand.
TATATGGATCTGCGAAATCTAGCGGAGGGGGAGGATACTATTAAAACATTTTATATAGTAGCAGGGGTGAATAAAACACTTAGGAGGTAACTCTGTGTCGATAATCTTGGAAGAGAAACCAGTTGAGAAAGGAAATGCACAAAATAAACTTTAAAAGGAAAGGAAATTAATAGAATTTAGTAGGCCTACGTGTATAATACGAATCGATTAATAATTCTGAGATAACTTTTTAAAAAAGTAATTTAAAAATTTACATGCAGAGTTATGTCGTGACAATGGAATGTTCTTTCGACCGAACCAAAAGACTTGATAGATCCTATAAATAATAGAGTTATCGCGAAAAGGGATCGACGCGCTATCGATTCTTTCTCGAGTGTTTGTTTCTTTTCTTTCTCTGTGCTACAACATCGACAACTGTTGGACGCCTTAACGTAGTTCTGTCTTTTTGAACGATATACGATATTAACAGTTTATCGAATCTTTATAAAGCTAGAAAAAGAGCCAAAGTAAAAAAAGTTGAGACTAAAAGTGTTCTATTTATAGTGTAAATTTTCTGAAGATTTTTGTATGAAAAGATTGTTTTGGAAGATATACAAGTATTATATATTGAACTGAATATCAGGATACTCTTCATTTATTTGCTGTTTTAGTTTACTTTTATTTTCCACAATCTAAATTTTGTTTAAAATACTGACTTTTTGAGAAATAATTAGACTAGTGCTTTTCAAACATTCAATGTTTGTGACCCAATTTTCAACCATAATTTTCATCGTCCCCCCTTCCATACAATAACAGTGTATTGAATTCAATAATAATGTACGTTGATGCCAAAAAGCTACAATACGACTTTAATTATAAACCGTTCAAATTATCAATATAAGTATTAATTTGTGCATATCACAAGCCCACGGGTAAATTAAGTATTAGTAACTTAGCCCATTAACTTAGTGTTGATGATTTAATGATGAAATACATTGGGCAGTAATGATACATTAATAAATGTATTATATCAGCATAAATATGTATTTTATTTATGTCAGAATGTATTTTCTTTTGCTTCCTTTTAGTATTTTAATATTTTTTTAAATGATCTTTTATTTTTGACTTTTCGATGTGCTCTTGCCTCCCTAGCAAGATTATCGTGCCCCCTTGAGGGGAGGTGCGCCCCTCAGTTTGAGAAACACCGAGTTAGATCCTATAGAACTTAGAATGTAATCAGTTTGAAAGTGTGAAAAAAAAAAAAGATTTAACACTTTTAACACTTAACACACTTTATAGTTGAGATTATGGAAGGACAAATTGGTTATTCAAGTTTTAATTCTTGGAATTATTCTGATACCCAAATTTTTTTGAATATCGATTTAAATATTCAGACGACTTAAAATTTTTTTTTTTATGTATGAGATAAGTCGCTTGAAAATAACCTGTTAGAGAGTTTCAAGTAATTTTAAAAAAATTGTTTCGTGTTGAGATTTGATTGAGTTTGGGTGTTTTGTTTTCATTCGAAATACAAGTGTTATTTTGCATAAAAGAAGTTTCTAACTTTTAAAGGGTTTATTCACTATTTTAAAAGAATATCTCCAAAGGAATGGATTTCAGTAAAAGGTAGTGATATGGAATTAGTTCAGAAACTAAATTATGAAATTCAACTTCGTATTAATAGTACCACTCTCCTTAAATGTTTAATATGTGTTTTAATATTTTAAAAATAGTAAATGAGAACATTTGTGTGTGAATCAAATAACTTTTAAGTACACTAAGATTATTGAAATTTCTTAGATTCCGATCAGTTTCATATACTATGAGAGTTATACTTTTCTGAGTGACTTATATTATTTTTCATTTTGCTAAATGTTTATTCCAGTCATTTTACGTTTTTAACTTATTTCTACGTCCTTTCATATAATTTTAACTAAAAATTAACACATCACAGTTTCATTATATTCCCCTCAATGCCTTAAGTATGACAACGTTAGAAAGAAAAAGAATGGAATTTCTTATTGTTTTAAAGGTAATCTCATTCCACTAACCATTCGATTATTAGAAGTGTCATCAGCTGAATTTCACAGATTTCCTTTCATGCCGTACTCTTGATTTTATTAGTTAAGGTTTGAAAATGTGGAATTAATTCATTGCGTGAACGTGAAATTAAATAATAAATTTAAAATACACTCAGGAACATTGAAAATAGAGACCCAAGAAGGAAGCTAAGTACAATCGCGAAACTTTGCAAATAAGTACAGCGTAATGTGATATGCACATGATCCAAGTTTTGTGCCAATACGCATGCTCATACACGCTGAGGTGGCGCTACAATCAGGAAGAGGGTGCTATATAAGCCAGCGCAAATTCGAAGATTCATAAACGGGACGATTACCCGCCGATTGTAGGAAGACTTTGGTAAGCGAAACATGCCAGGTAAACGTGCTAGAAGACATTTCTCACAGTTAAGTGAGTTTGAGAGAGGCCTGATCATCGGGATGAAAACTGAAGGCTGGTCGACGCGCCGTGTTGCTGGCAAGGTGGATCGTTTGGAGAGTACCGTTAGAAATTGTTGGAAGCAGTGGACACGAGAAGGTACCCACGCGCGGAAAACCGGGTCTGGAGCGCTTAGAAAGACCACGAGGAGAGAGGATTGAAGGATCGTGAGGCAAGCACTTGTGGACTCCACAGTGACTCGTTCAACGATACGAGCAGACGTAGGCGTACCAATTGTTCCACAAACAATTTCCAGAGACCTTGCAGAAGCAAATCTTAAATCCAAGCACCCTTTCCGTGCAATCCTTTAACACCGGAACATCGACAACTACGTCTACTGTGGTGCCAAGCCAGATCAATGTGGAATGTCACAGATTGGCAAAAAGTTGTGTTTAATGATGAATCCCGGTTTGTTTTGGGGACAGATGATAACCGTGTACGGCTGTGGAGGCGCCCTGGTGAGCGGTACCATTCCCCCCACACTGTTCTACGTCACACTGCCCGCACTGCTGGTGTAATGGTCTGGGGGGCCATAGCCTATGATAGCCGGTCCACTTTAATTGTGATGCGTGGAACCTTAACGGGCCAATGTTACGTTGATGATAATCTTCGACCCCATGTAGGACCTTTCCTAAATGGTCTCCCAGGGGAAATTTTCCAGCAAGATAATGCTCGTCCGCATACAGCAAGAGTTGCTCAAGACTTCCTACGTCATTTTCAGAATCTTCCATGGCCGGCCCGCTCCCCCGATTAGTCCCCTGTAGAGCACGTGTGGGATCAGCTAAAACAGCAGATGCCATCGTGTCACTCTGTACCTGATTTCGAGTTGGCTGTTCAAGATTTGTGGGCCCATCTGCCTCAGGACAACATAAGGTGTCTAATCAACTCAATGCCGGACCGTGTGGCGGCATGTATTGCAGCTGGAGGTGGTCCAACGCGCTATTGAAGTTGCCCAATATTTGTGTCGTTGCACACCCTGTATTCGTTTAATTGTCTTGTTTTTGAGATCAAGTGAATCTCTCATCTGTGTCATTATGTGTATTAAATTTCATTTCAATCCGATGCTTTTTTCTTGGGTCGCTATTTTCAATGTTCCTGAGTGTATACGAACATCAAACATTAACTTATACAAACTTCAAAAACATTCAAAATTATATATATATATATATATATATATATATATATAAAATTATATATATATATATATATATATATATATATATATATATATATATATGTCACGTAACTACTCTAACTGAAAGAAGGAATGGGATTAGATGCTAATATGTAGAGCAGTGTATTTGTCATTTTTTTTATCTTGTCTTTAATGCTGTATGCATCTATATATACTGTATAATATAAAACGGGATGCACCAAGTAGGAATGATCTAAATGATACACACACAAAATTCGGTGGATGTGATGAACATGTATTGAAAACAAACAAAAAACATCTGTGACATTAGCATAGGAATTGAACATTTTTTATTCCAAAAATACAGCCACAAGAGAAAAAATTAATAATCCGTTGTCCACCTGAGACACTGATGTAAATTGTAATGTGACTGGGCAGTAACTCGTAAAATTGACAGATGTCTTACTGCGGTATTTCTTGCTATGCACTTCTAAATTAGTGAGTTACATCAGTGGTCCTCAAACTTTCACTACTGGCGACCCAATTTTCAATCATAATTTTTTTTGCGTTCCCCCTAAAAATAATAATGTATTGAATGCAATAAAAATGCACTCTGGGGCGCAAAAGCTACAATCACATGTCCATAAATTAAGGATAATGAATTCCAGGCAAAGAAAGAGACAGAAGCAAAAAAAATTTGACTTATTTGTAAAGTCTATTTATTAAACAAAAGGTAAAGAGCAAAAAAGATGCTATATGTTTGACAGAATTAATAAAAATCGCGATTTTTACTCCTTTGGAGCAAATTTCAAAAACGCACCTATTTACAAAAACAGTATAACATGGTTAGTATGTTTGTAAATACGGAGTATGTCTCCCAACGATGCAATACATGCCTTACAACGCCTAGGCATGCTGAGTATCAAATTATCAATCTAACCTTGGGGAAAATTACACCACTCATCAAGCAATGCTCTCTGAAGTTCCGTTAGACAGGTGGGAGGAGGTTGACGGGTTGCAATTCGTCGGCCAAGGATGTCCCACACATGCTCCATTGGATTCAAGTCCGGTGAGTATACTTGCCAATCCATACTGGTGATATCCTCCGATTGAAGGCATTCGTCTACAATGTTTTCACGGTGAGGACGGGCGTTGTCATCCATAAAAGAAATTCAGCACCCATGACGCCCCGAAACAAACATACATGTTGTTCCAGAATGACATCCTGATAAATGCGGCTTGTCATCGTTACGCTCTGAACATGCAGGTCAGTTCTGGAACCAAGAATAATTCCTCCCTAAACGAGCCATCATGCACCATCGTAAAGGTGTCGTTCAATGGTGTTCTCTTGGTGGTAACGGGTACCTGGAACTCTCCATATTAAAAGTCCAGCGAGAATCATACTACAAACTAATCATGGACTCGTCGGAAAACATCACAGAAGACCACTGTTGTGGAGACTACAATGCATGCGCTCTACTCCAGGTTAATCGCCGGCGACAGTGAGTTGCGGTAAGTGGAACACATCTGACAGGCCTAGAAGCATATAGACCAATGTGCCTTAAGCGTCTGTACATGGTCTGCCTTGAAACTGTCGTACCGGTAGCTGAAGAGAGCTGATGATACAGGTCCGATGCTGTGCTCCGTCTGTTTCTTTTGGCAGTAAATGCCAAATAACGATCCTCATTCGGGCTTGTAACTCGGGACGACCTGTGTTGTAACATCTACTCACATTACCATCATCTTGGATTCGTTGCCAAAGCCTGGAGATGACACTCTGGGCGATTCCAAGTTCCTCGGATACTTCCAGCTGGGTACGTCCACATTCCAGTCGTCCAATAATTCTACCACGTAAAAAATCATCCAAATGCTTTCATAACTATGCGGTTATTTCACTGAAAGGCTTTTAAAGCGCTTGTGAACAATTATACTTCTTTGCCACCATTCCGTATATACCCCTCTCTTACACTTTCGTCATTGTGATGTATTATCCGCGCCATCTGGTGGTTTCCTGTAATTTGCATATTCTTTTTCAAGATGTTTGTGATAATTCTACAGGTGATATTTTTATTTTAGAGTTCAATTTTTGTGTGATTCTGAATTATCCTTAATTTATGGACATGAGTGCACAATACGATCATAATTAAAAACCGTACAAATTAACAAGATAAGTATAAAATTTTGTATATGTTACTTTTAAGATAGAGTAATATGTATATATATATATATATATATATATATATATATATATATATATACTTTTAGTTCGATTCACTATAAAAGCGTGTTTTTCAGTTTGTTTTAAAACTATAATTTATTTTATAATTATTTTTACTATACACGATAAAAATCACAATTACAGCGAATAATTTAATTAAGAGAAAATATACTTACCTACTTTAAATTTTTCTTTGAAAATTTGAGAAAAAATCCAATAAAACTAAAGAAAATGTTTCAAATGTGCGTTTCTTAATAAAGGACATAAATCACTGACACTTTTCGCTAACAAGGCAGGAACATTATTTTCCAGCCAAACTGTCATATTTTGTTCACGTTTTTGTAGTTTTACTGCCGGTTGATGATCTATCTACAAATAGCATTTTGAACTTTTTCTTCCTTGCGTCTTTTTGACAAGGCGAAGTGCTACATTACCGCTTCATAATTTTCTTCATAGAGATCTTTAGGCAGCATTTGAAAATTTCAAATCAACTCAAACGTTTCATGTCTAACGCTTTTCTGATATTTACTTTCGCTGTCTTGATTAATATGCATTATTTCAGTAGGTTCATCAAGTGATTGATCAGTTTCAACTTCCTTCAATAGGGTTCACAGATGCCCATTTTTTAATACTCTGCTCATTTATATTTATAAACCATAATAAGTCGTACAACACAGCAATCAAAACCACAAAATTGTTCATGGGGAAAGTGTAGCAGGCTCTAAAAAATAATTGTGTTCAATGTTTTTCATTATGCATTATATGTTTCAGAATACTCATAAAAATAAATCTTGGCCAAATAATTCTTCAAAGTGCTCAATATGCTTATTCATATATCATAAAACTCTTTCACATGGTAAAAGGCGAAACAGAAATATATTATTTACAACTTCCCTAAAAAAAAGGGACGGCGATAACCATACCAGTAAGTTCGAAGGTCAGCTAAAGTAATATTTTAGGTAAAAAGAAACGTAATAAAAAATCTCTCATCGTGGGATTACAGCAAAGCAAACAAAATATTTTAATTTGGCTATATGATCAAAGATGGCTAATGAGCGTTTGAAGTGGAATCTTTTATTTTTGATGATCACCAGATGATAAAATTAAATTATATCAGTGTAAATGTGTATTTTTTTATGTCAGAAAGCATATTGTTTTACTTCATTCCAAAAAATTATTTTTTAACCCTTTTATTTTCAATATGCTCGCGCCCTCCTCGCAGTGTTACCGCGCCCCAGGGGGCGCGCCCCACAATTTTAGAAACACTGAGTTAGATCGTAGCGATACAGAGATGCTTGCTCATTAGAGCCCAAATGTATTCCATTTGGAGATATCTGGTGATCGTGCCAGCCAGGGAAGTGCTAGAGAAGTACGAAAACAAGCATCAGAACAGCGTGCAGTTTCCAATAAAACATTATTTTGTTGAAATTTAAGCCTTGGTATATTAAAAAAGAATGGAAATAATGCGGGCGACGAATCTTGTCAATGTATCGACGTTCTATATACGTTTCCCTCATGACACCCAAAGGAGTCGTCATCAAATAAAATGACATCTCATGCCATAACTCCTGATTATTGGGCTGTGTGGCAGTCCGGTGATTGTTGCACCGATGGGCCTTGCGTTCCTGTTGCTCTGTTCTTCAACACTGTCCTCACGGTTACAGCTGATTATCGATGCTCAGTTCGAAATGAGACTCTTTGCTGAAAACTTGTCTACTTTAATCTCTGAGATTTCAGGTTTAATGCGGCTGGCACCACTGCAGACGGTGTGCAACGGCGAGGCACAATGACCTTCGTGTAATCAGTTTCTTTCACTGAATTGCATATCGAAAGTCATTGGTGTTTCGGTTACACATTCGATCCTAAATAGAGATGCAATGATTAAAGAATTTCAAAATTATATATATTTTAAGGCACTACAATAAGCGCACCAGAAAGGAATGAAGGTACAACCACAAATACGTGAAAATTAATAGAATGCGGTTCCTTAATACAAATCTGGTGCGAATGCCGTTCTGCAATGACAGTGCAATCAACAAACGCTGCCTGCATATATCGGCGTTCAGTGAAAGATACATAAACGTGAAGGTCACCTGCCAATTGTTGAAGGATTATTAAGCAAGTAAAATGCTATGTAGTTGTAGAAGAAGAAATTTCTCGTATTTAGTGGAGTTCGAGACAGGCCATTTTGATTCAAGATAGCAGCAGAGTGACCTATCCACATAGATCTAATATTCTGAGTGTGCTTTCAGAAGGTTTTAGGAGCAGTGGATATACGCATTAGTACCCATGTACGTTGCCCTAAATTTAGAGTAATGAATAAGTAAGATGATCAAAGGACCTTACACCAAACACACATGCTTCCCATTGTAAACCGTTCCCCTTTATATGGAGCCCTGAACATTTCTATGAATCAATTAATAATTTTTAAACATTTCGCATAAATTCCAGTACAATTTTTATGTACTTACTTTAACATCAGAAGCATCCATTTTAAACTTCCACCATTTTAACACCTGGTATTGAAACGAGAACTAATGACTCTCTTTCAATAACAAGCAACTAAAAGATTCCTGATCGATATCCCAGGTGAAATGTACCAGCAGGACAATGCAAATCTAGTTTGTTTATTCATGACTTCTTGTCAAGTTCACATTCTCTTGCGCTTTTCCAATTCCTGGGAGATGCTTTTTATTGAATATATTTGGAACCTGCTGAGATGTCAGATGCCGTTGTATCATTCTGTTCACGAATTTGTGGACCTACTTCTTGAGAACAGCATCAGATGTCTTTTAAGTTAAATGGTGGACTATGCTCCAAGATGTAACGTAGCACGAGGCTCTCCCAGGCGATATTGAGAATGGAGAGATAATCATACTGTTACTATCTAATTGTTTTATCTTCTGGATCAAGTGTACTTTTATGAGCGTCTTTATTATACCGATGTGTTGTTTTGTTCTTGGTGAATATATGTTTTTCTGAAAGCGTAAAGTTTATTTTTTGAGTAATGATGATTGCTAGTTATTCTTCACCACCTCCTATATTTTTACTTAAATTTGTTTAATCCTTGAAACCCGCGTCCAACAAGTTTTCTAAATCGTTTCATTTCGTCATGAGAATAATAATAATGCGTCTAAGCCAGTGCTTCTCAAACTTTCATAGTGCGACCCAACTTTCAAACATAATTTTCTCATCGCACCACCCCTTCATATAATTACAATGTATTGAAGTCAATGACGAGATGTACTATGATGCTAAAGGTTACAATACGACTTTAATTATAAACCGTACAAGTTAGCAAGATAAGTATTGAGTTTTGTACATGGAATTATTAAACTTATTTTTATCTTAGTATCGATAAATTAATTTTCAAATATCTTGTGCAGTACTGATACATTTATATGAATATTATGTCAGAGTAAATGTGCCAAAATGTACTTTGTTTTGTTTCCTTTCAGTAAATTAATAATTTTTTAAAATAATATTTTATTTCCTACTTTAAGATATGCTCGCATTCCCCCCTCCCAGAAGGGCGCACCCCACAGATTAAGAGAGAAATGCTCTCTCTTCTAAGCTAAAAAAATAGCTTTTTTCTAATGTGTTGTTTGTGATGTATTTTGAGGGTGAAATTTGGTACCGCACTACACTTTTTAATTCAACCCTTCAAGACAACTTTCTTTTAAAATTATAAAATTCATAATTAGCTACACACAAGTTCTACTTCAAAGAGAATTTTTTAAAATTAACGAAAAAATGTGCCGGTAGGGTGTCATATCTTACACCCATTCCCGGGTTGACAGATGAGATCGCAGTTTTGATTAAAATCATTACACAGTTATCCGAAATTTTATTTATGTATTTTTATATCTAGTCATTTATAAATTATTTTGCTTTATTTTTCGAATGGTTATAATCAATTCATTCATAATGCAATCATAATAGCGTAAGGAACTTTTATCGAAAAACACATTTTCTGTTCCAGACTTTTTAAAGGGATATATATCATGGCCTTGATTGAATTTCTTAAAAAATAATCAAGAGTCGATAATATTGTGTAACCCTAATAAGCATTCATAATATCAAAAACTACAATGGAATTCTTTATAATTAATGCTTCTATCAAAAACTTCGTTGTAATCAATACTTCAAAGTACAGAATATTTTTCTAATGTTCGATTTTTATTGACTGATTATGTAATAAAGACACCCATATATAGAAAGAGAAAATAATGCCATCTGCGTTATTTTTAATCTGAGAGGTTAAATTCTTTCTCGGTGATGCAGTTTTTTTCTGGTTATTATTTTCTCAAATTATTAAACTTCTTCTGGATGATTTTTTTTCTTCTCTGTTTCTTTTCTTTTTATTTCCATTCATAAAAGGTTCAGACAAAAATTCTCCTTATCTTTTCCTTCTGCTTTTGAGGTATTTAATAATTAACAGAAGATATCTACTGTATCTCAAAAGTTCAGATTGTGAATTAAGTAAAATATACCGCAGTGAGGGAGAGAGAGTATGTTTACTTATTGCCGTTCAGAATGTTGCAAAAATTAGGAGTGTAGCGCCTTATCTCTGGTGTCATTTCATTTCTGGTTAAATTTTCCTTGATCATTTGTATATTTTTAGAACTTCTCATCAAGAGTCAATGTTTTTCGAATCAAGCGAGTCGGACAGCTCCCACTATTCCAGATGAGTATTTTCTCGCTAGCTTGATGGTAGAGAAGTCACTAGTAAATAATCTTTAAAAATTATATGTTGCCATAAAGTATTTTAAAACAAATTAAATAATGTCTAAAGTGTGGCCATGAAGCCTCATCTCCGTAGGAGTAATGTAGCAGTATTTATCAATACTCATATAAAAGAATTTATGAGAGTATTGATATTTTATTTGATAAATATTGATATTTATCGAAATTTTTTAAAGATATTCTTATTTTTTAAAACTATAAATTAGCAATAAGCTACGTATTTCTTATAGAAATTATTTAAATGCTGAGATATTTACTGTAAAGATTTTTCACATGTGTAATTAAATTATCAATTTAGAGGATATGTAAAGTCAAAGGTTCTTAAAACTAAGTTGATGGAGAAAAGTGAAAGCTCTATAGCAAATGCCAAACAAGAAACAGTGAGAAAACTTTCAATTGCTCAGGCTGCTTCCAAGCAAATGTATCCGAAATCGTCACAAGTCAGAGATTTTGAATAAAAAAATTCTCCCTCGTCTTATAGAAAAAAAATTCTGATGTTTTATCCGCAAGAGTCTTGCTGATTTAATTGGCTTCATTTTATTTTCGTATGGTTCTATATACACTTAATGATTAAATTTTTTAAAAATATATACAAAGGGATTTTATAACATATTATTGGTTACGAATATCGTTCTTAAGAACATGAAAACATGATTTTTTTAGATGCGATTTTTTTAACATATATCAGGCACATTATACGACATACCTCTCGTAAAATAAGCAATCAAACCCCTACAAACAAAAAAAAGTAAAATAAAATTAAATACTTATAAAGCATATAGTATTAAAAAGACTTCAGAATTTTTTAAAAATTAAAATGCTAACTTTACACGTATAATAATCTCTCCTGTGTAAAACAATTGACAGAACATTGAACTTTTTCATGCAAATAACTTTTTTTTGCATTGAACCGATTCTGGCAAAAGAGAGAGTAGCCGTTATACTTATTAAAAATTCCAATATTGTTCTAAAAACGTTTGAGAAACATATTGTTGAATGTGGTTAGAGCTCTAGAATTCTTCCACTGAAAACCGGTAGAAATAATATAACCGTAAAAATAAATGCTATTTATTTTTCTTATAACTTGCGCGTCTCTTCATATTAAACTTTAATTCTTTTTTTCTTTTTAACATCTTTGATGGACATTTTTTTTTCTAGTTTCACTTTGATAAAATAAAAAATTTCATAAAGGGTGTTTTTTTAGAGGTATAGAACTTTAAATTGCAATAAAACAACGATGTATTATTCGATTAACATGAATTTTTTTTATTCGAAAGATAATCTTGTGGCATTACATTTTAAATATGATTTCTGGCTTAGAACTTCCACGGCTGGCTGGGATGTAGTCCAATCTAGACGTCCAATTTTCGATGACTTTTTCCAACATTTGTGGCCGTATATCGGCAATAACACGGCGAATGTTATCCTCCAAATGGTCAAGCGTTTGTGGCTTATCTGCATAGACCAATGACTTTACATAGCCCTACAAAAAATAGTTTAGCGGTGTTAAATCACAAGATCTTGGAGGCCAATTCACAGGTCCAAAAAGTGAAATTAGGCGGTCACCAAACGTGTCTTTCAATAAATCGATTGTGGCACGAGCTGTGTGACATGTTGCGCCGTCTTGTTGGAACCACAGCTCCTGGACATCATGATTGTTCAATTCAGGAATGAAAAAGTTAGTAATTATGGCTCTATACCGATCACCATTGACTGTAACGTTGTGGCCTTCATCGTTTTTGAAGAAGGATTCCCCCAGCCCATAAAGCGCACCAAACAGTCAGTTTTTCTGGATGTAACGGTGTTTCGACATACATTTGTAGATTAGCTTCACTCCAAATGCGGCAGTTTTGTTTGTTGAAGTAGCCATTCAACCAGAAGTGCGCTTCATCGCTAAACAAAATTCGCTTATGAAAATCGGGAACAACGGAAATCTCGTTTTGGGCCCATTCGACGAATCTACGCCTTGCTTGATGATCGTTTTGATGAATTGCCAAACCACAAACTGAGAATAAATAACTTGACAGCTGTTAAATCGGTCGCCATCTTGGAAAGTAATGCCAACTTAAACTTCTATACCTGGAAAAAAAACACTCTTTACAATGCGTAAATTGAAGGAAATATTGTTGATACATCTAGGAATTTGATATTATGTGTGTGTGTGTGATGCTCAAAATAATTTTTAGTATAACTTACAAAAATAATAATAGAATACACTAGGCTCGATGTATATATCCTTTATCAAATTTTTCCCAAATTACGTTTGAAATGCATTCTTTGTTCAACCTTTGGTCTTAATGCGTAGGAAAGAGATAACTAAAACTCTTCCCTACTGTATAAATGATTGTCTCTCTAGAATCATCCCAACAAGGGCTTCTAATAAAAAGAGAAATATTCCTATACACTTTAAAATCTTTTTCTGTAAACTGTTTTATGTCTGATAAAATTTTTACAGCCGTTACGCTCATCATGCCATTCTCTCATAAAATCATTTAATAGCTTTTATATTAAAGAAAAAAGTACAAACGTGTTTGCAATGATTGTAGTAGTTTTTATGTGCAAGTACCTCTAAATGTCTTATTTTTAAGATCTGCGACAGTACGAGGTTCTAGCGTTGATTTTATTTGTGTCTATTTAGGAATTGGTTAGTATCTGTTTTAGGGATAATGAATCTCTTTATTGCTTATCCTATCTCTTTGCTAGTTTTTTTCTCCATTTAACTAAATTTAAATATTTTCTTAAAGCATAAATAATCTTACGAATAAACCTTAAGTAAAATGAACAATATCTCTTTGTATTGGTCATCCATTTGAAATTGTTTGTGTGTGTGCATTTGCTTTTTATTCTCTATCTGCCCAAAATGATTTTTTTGATCGTGTATCCTGGAAGAAAAGAAAAGTTGATTGACTTTTTCAATTTGTTATACCTTTTTACCCATTTTTCTGTTATCTATACCATTGAGTGCAATTAAAACATTTTTTTCATATATCCCGCACAATGTTTCATGACTTAGAAGAAATTTTAAGTTAACCATTCTTTTAACAATATTTTTTTCATTATTTTTTCAGTAATATGTTTCGGAGAACCACAAAGTAATGATATTTTTTATCTGAATTATCTAAACTAGTTTTTTTAAAAATAAGTACATTTATTTAATTTTAAATGTAATATTAAAAAAATCCGTTTTAAATTTTTTATTTTGCATTGTTTCCTACGACTTAGTCTCGAAACAAACGGATTTCAAGTGATTACAAATTTTTATGCTTATGCCTGTCTATAGAAGAAGAAAAGCTCAGAGCTGACAAAATTCCTTAATGAGAGTCTGCAAAGAAGTCGCATCGAATGCATCCTCGGCCCTCGGGAAGTAAGTTTTGATGACGAGAGGGGAAAATATAAGGTGGAGATGAGTTTGATGAGAGGAAATAGGCTCTTTTATCATTTTATATCCTTTCCCCAAGGAATTACTTCCTTTATCAGCCTTTTCTTCTTTATAAGATAAATTTGTTCAGAAAGTTCCATGTCTCACGTAAGGGACACTTTCAAATGCACGCCAGAACGTCTCGGAATGATTAAAGCTGTAAGATTTTGAGATTCGTTACCAACTTCATGTAGAGAACGTTTTCTAAATTTTCTTTCTCAACGAGTTAGCTATTGCTCGAAAGATGTTACGCGACTGATTATCATAACTGTAACTACCAAAAGGTCATCACTACTGCACCTGTAACCATGAGTGTTATGATCTCGCAGAGACATTTTAACAGATATAATATAAGTATCTATACTATTATATCTATTTTGTAATATGAACTAAAAATGGATAGAAATATTAGAACATAGGTCTAGCTTTTACTTTTATAAATAAACTACTACACTGTCCGTCAGCCCTAAGAAATATTTGTACCATTTCACAGAATGTAGTTTCAATTGTTAGATCCAACACTAAATATATAAGGAGATTTTTTAACTAACACTATTCAGAGCCACCTTAATGATCTAACAAAATAAATGTCCCCTTACTTGGAATGGAGATTAATAATGACATGAGAAGCAGGATTACACGAAATAAATTTAGTTCTAGAAATTGCCAATAGAGGTAATTTAATGGTGCTTCCGAATGTAAAAGGTGTAGCAAAGAAATGAAAATAATAGCAATACAAAATAACAGGCAAATGTTAAGTTTTACTCACACTCCATTCACTTTTCTGACGAGGAATTCGATCCCATTCAACATAACCTCCGTTTTCAGAGATTACACCTTGCATTCTCAGAACAACATTTCCTACAGCCATACACAGCCTGTCTCAAGGAATATTCCGCACAATCTGTGATATGTGTACTAACAATGGTTCCCTGTGATTCGCCGAGGTTACAACATCTGTTATCACCTCTTTTGACACAGGTTTGCGCCCTCTGCCTGGGCAAATATTGTCATTGGTTCTGTTTCTTCGAATTTCCTAAACCTGGGGTACCCTGGTGATCCTTCTCTATTTTCGACCCTCCTTCTTGTCATTCAATTTATCTTTTCTTTCTTTTCCCGTCTACATCACAGATTTTCACAAATGTTTGGCGCAGTATAGCCAGATTTGGCTTTTGCGCCATAAAATCTCACATTCATTCATTCGAATTTCCTAATCCTTCGTCACTTCTTATTCGCTTCAAAGCATGAAGTAATAGCTCCCTTACGTAGCTTGTAAAGGGTTCCAAGCCCACGAGGGGACTGCTGTCGATGATTAAAATAATACAGCTTTACTAATAACGCGCGTTCTGATGTTCAAGAAAATAATAAAACAAAGCTTAACAAATCAACGAAATATTTAACTGATTTTCTTCCTTTAGCTTTTAATATATCCCCACTTTAAAAAAATTTACCATTATACAGGGGACTTTTTTTTAAAACTGAGACTATTAAGGGCCACTTGCAGCTCGATCAAACAGCCGCAATGGCATCTTGACGTTTTTGAGTTTGCTTGCTCAGCAGTGAATTCTATTTCTCTGAGTTGTCTACATGTGTTTCGAGCCAAAGTTACTGGTGAATTTGTCGCATATAAAAGCATACATTTGGGCTTTGCTTAGATACACGTGTTTTATGCTTATTCTCGGTTTGGTTAGCTGCGGCAACGCCACGAATACTTCATTGGCGATATTTGCAATTAATTTTTATCACGAAATCTTACTTCCCATGTCATCATTAGTTTCCACACCAAATTTGGCGTCATTGTGGTTGTTAGATCAAGCTACAGTTGGCTCTTGAATAGTGTCATTTAAAAAAAATTACCCCTTATATTTCGGAAATCTGAGGAAAAAATGTAAAGTGTCTAAAGCTTTTCTAAATGTAAGTTTCAGTAACAGCTAAAAGAAGTAATAATTTAAATTATTCTATCTGTAATAAGATAGAGGTGTACTTTTATTTTTTCTAAAAAATAAGATGCGTTCCCGTGTAGCATTCCTTCAACTACCTGTCTGACAGCGATTGTGATAGCTAAGTATTTACGATCATGAACACGTGATTGGTTCAAGTAGAGCTGTGTATTCGAGTTCTGTTTCCTCTAAGGGCCTGCTATAGAGAATTATAGACACCTATTGTGCATTTTTATGGAACTGGCTCTCAAAGCTCTCTGGGGCATGATGTGGAAATTAAGATAAAAAGTACTAGCTCAGTTTTGTTTTTGTCACTTAAACATTGTTCTAAATTGAGTCTTCTGCAAAATCCTTAGTATAATTTCTACCACGAAGATGATTGAAAAAAAAAACTAAAATAAAGAAAGTATTTCTCTTGATTTCCCAAGTAAGAGTATAAAATGGGGTAGATCTTTAACGTTTTAAAGATTGATAGTAAGATTCACGAGTAGATGAAATTATGTTCTGAAAATAGTTTTCTTATAAACAACCACATTTAAGGTCCGGCTTTGAATATCTCTCACAAATTTCGATTCAGACCTTTCGCGATATGATTATTTCGCGATACATATATTTTCGCAGACTTTTCACGTTTTTCAGAATTGCACTTACACATTAATCTGGCTTTGAATTAATAGGAATTCAAAATATTCCATCAACACAAAGTTTAAGATAACTAGCAAGATAGTTCTTGTAAATTGTTCCCAAATACATGGCCTATAGAGAATTCTTTGTAATAAAATTATGGTTTTTTTATTTGTCTAATTTATAATGGAACTTTTGAAGCTCCACTTGGTGATTATACTCTGCAAAATTCTCTAATGCGTATGATTGTCAAAGCCACAAGATACATGCGCAATGACGATATACGTAACGCATTAAAAGTTGCTAGTTTTAAATCTCATATTCAGAAGATAGTAATTAACTTTTTCAACGCTCTACCTGCAACCAATAATTCTAATATGTGATGGGGTGAGAAGCGAGTGAACTATTTTTTCTGGCGGAAGGATAACTGTGTGACCCGCCCACGCGCGCTTTTCCCCGCTTCACTCCCACGCATTCCTTCTACGGGGTGAACTAGCTGATATGTCGCTGTGTGCTTTTGGGTCAGACTTGCTGTGTGCCGTACTCGTGATCGTTTTTGTTTTTATGTATCACTAAATGTGCTGTCCCAAGATACCTGAGTGGAAGTAATTTCACAAAAACAACAAGTGGTAGCAGAGCTTAGTTAATCTGTGTGATGTGTTAGCTGACTTTGTGAACGTTTAAACCTTTCTCGCTACAATGAATAAAATAACTATTCTCAATTTAAACGGAACGAACTATTTTATTTGAGAGCTTAAGATGAAAGCTGCCCTTAGCTTAAAGAGATTAGACTCTCTAATCTTAAACGAAAAACCTGAAGACCTTACCTGTAAGGATGAGATTGAGTGGCTTTCGAAAAACTCAGACGCAATTGCATACGTTAAGTTATCGCTCGCAGATGATCAAGCGTTTACATTTCACGGCGGAAGACAACGCGAAAATGCTGTGGGATAAAATTAGAGTTACTTTCCTCGGCCAAGGCGAAGACCGAAAAATTGACGCGGCCAATGAACTCAAGCACATCCGCATAAAAAATGTAGGAGAATATATTGCAAGAGCGCTGAAGGTTTCGACTAAGTGTCACTCCCTTGGATGGGAAGTGTCGCCGAGGGAATTGGTCTACCATACCGTTAGAGGATTGAATGGAAAATTCTCCAAAGTGCGCGATATCTTGAAAACACAAAGAGGATAAAGTATGGAGGAAGTACTCCAAATTCTAAGGGAAGAAGAAACAACTTTAAAGTTGCCAATTAAAACTCGCATGGATGGAATTACTGCTGAAGCATTTTATTCCAAGAGAAAAAGTGAAAAACAAACAAGGCTTTGTTATATTTGCAGAAAATCAAATCATCTAGCAAATGATTGTTATTATAGAAACAAGAACACTCTCCAAGTACAAGCCAACGAAACAATTCATCTAGAAATGGACACATATTTACAGCTTCCCATCGTGAAGGAAAACTTTGTGACAATACCTGGATCCTGGACAGTGGTGCATCCTGTCATATGGCTAAAGAATCTGTGTGGTTCAAGAATATTAGTCCAAAAGTGATGGACATTTATTTAGCCGATAAACATTCTAAAATGATGAGCCAAGGAACTGGAAACTTTTCAGCTAAAACTGTGAGTACAAAACGTTGTAATTCTATTAATCTAACAAATACTGATGTCAGTTACGTTCCTCAATTAAGATGTAATTTATTGTCTGCAACATGTTTAATGGATAAAGGTTGTAAGATTAAATCAGAAAATAATTGTGTATTGATATATGATAAAAATGATAAGTTAATAACTAAAGCATTTAAAAATAATGGTAGATTAGAAATTAAATTAGAACCTATGTATAATTCTTAATGTGTTTTGTTTCTGACCAATCTAATAATAACTATGAAAATTGGCATAACAAGTTGTTAAGAACAGTTGACTCCTTTCGCCGTCCAGAGGTGGCGCCACGAAATGGGACTTTTTTATTCTAGAAGGATTTGTGATTGGCGGGAAAAATTCCATTCGATTCGTATTCGTGTGTGATGGAAGCATCGTTTTTTTTTTGTGATTGTGTTGTGCAATGTTTTCCTACATGCAATGGTGTGCGTGTGTGTTTTTTTGTAAAATATAGACTGGAAAAGTTCTTTGCGTGTTTCTCAACGACTCATCGTAACTTATTATTTTTTCCTCAAGCTTCTATAAAAAATGTACTTAGGTGTCCAGCATGGAAGCAAGACCTCGGTAAGTCGGAATACGTTCGCAATCCAATTAACATGAGAGATTGATTCTAATTCTATATTTATTATTCTAATTCTAAATCGGTTTTTATTCTTATTCTTAACACGTGGTCCGTCGAGTTCAGAATTGTTGATGGGATTTATTCTTTGTTATTTTAAGTATTCGTTTCATATTCGATATTCTTATTCTATTGCATTTACTCTGATACGAATTATTGAAGTATTCTTATACATTTTGATTGATTTTTTTTATTTGATTTTAGATTTATTCATTTATTCTATTTTGTATAAACTTTTTTGATAGTTTGTATTTGCATTGTGTAGGCATCTGTTATTGTGGTATAGTTGTATATTTTGTGTAGAATTTTAAAATTTCATTTTTATAAGCATTTTAAAATTTCATTCATAAATCATGGCTCCAAAACAGTCGAAAAATATTGGTAAATTTGATTTAATTATAAAAGAATTAAAAGCTTTTGGAAGTAGGATAAATGAATGCGATGATAATAAATCATGCATACGTGTTTTAAAAACACAAGTGTTGCAATACGAATCTAGATTAACTGGAATATTCGGTGAATTGTCAACTCATGAAAGTGATGAATCATTTGATATTTATATGAAATGTAAAGAAATACTATTCAATTGGGTTGTTGACCTTGAAGAAAAATCTCAGGGTGAGGAAGTAAATAGTAGTATTCATGTAAAGTCTTCTGTAGTTAATCTACCAAAACTTGAAGTTCCGCATTTTTATGGAAATTGCGAGAACTGTATTTCATTC
Organism: Trichonephila clavipes; assembly: GCA_019973935.1. Taxonomy (NCBI): domain Eukaryota; kingdom Metazoa; phylum Arthropoda; class Arachnida; order Araneae; family Nephilidae; genus Trichonephila; species Trichonephila clavipes. The sequence goes on from BMAU01021438.1 coordinate 600,734, forward strand.
AAAGAGTTATTTAAGTCTTCTATTCTAGATAACTATTCTATTCTAGACTTATTGATTTATAAGTGATCTTGAAAAATTGCAATATCTGCAGGCTTCTGTTCGCGGGGATGCAGACAAATTAATTCGGGGTTTTGCAATTACTGTGGACAATCTTAAGAATTGTTGGGATGTACTGTACATTTGGTATGAAAACAAACGATAATTAGCTCTTAGGTAAATAAATAAGCTATATTTAGTATTAAGATTTCCAGGGCAAATACTTCAAAATTGCTTTTGGAAATAGTAGATATTTGTAATGAAGTCATTCGAAATTTGAAAACTTTAGATTTAGAAACAAATTCATTAACAGAGTTGATCATAATAAATTTTCTCATTCCAAAAGTGAATGCTTGTATTAATCAACGGTGGGAATTATCTTTGGAAAATAATAAAATTCCTACTCTTGAGGAATTTAGAGTTTTCATTAAAAGAGAAGCTCATGGTTTGAATGAGTTAAAATTTGTAAAACCTGACATTAAGAAAGGTAATGTTAAACCATCAAATTCATTTAACAAATCAAATGTAAATACTACTGTTGTCAAATGTAACCAAGTAAAATCAGGTGTAAAACCAGATGTTGTTAAAGGTAATAATTGCATTCTATGTTATCAAAGCCATGCCTTATTCAAATGTTTAACTTTTAATTCTATGAATGTAAATGAAAGATGGCAAGTGGTACAGAACAATAATTTATGTACCAATTGTTTGAGGAGTAATCACAGGCTTGACACATGTAGAATAGGATTCTCTTGCGAAAACTGTTCTGTAAGACACCATACATTATTACACATATATTCAGTAAGTCCTTCAGCAGATACTCAAGAAAATTCTGTTGTGACAGTGTCTAACAATTGCACACAATCGGCAGAAGGTCACGTATTGTTGTCCACAGCATTAATAAATGTTAAATCTAAACATGGTGAACAAATAACTTGCCGTGCTTTGATAGACAATGCTTCTCAAAATTCTTTGATTTCCAAGCAATGTGCTGATCGCTTAAAATTACCATTAAAACACACCAATCATAAATTAGTAGGTGTAAATGAAACATTTGCTGAAACTTCATTATATTCGACAAATTTTGAATTTTCTTCTTGTGTTTCCTCTGATAAATTTCAAGTAAACGCTTTGTTAGTATCGAAAGTCACTTTAGCTATGCCAAACTCTCCAATTAAATATCATGAGTGGCCTCATATCAAAGATCTAACTCTTGCGGATCCCCCCCAACGTTTTTTATTGAAAATGAATTAGACATTCTTCTAGGTGCTGATGTTTTTATGACATTAATTTCAGGGACTCCTATAATAGGACCCAAAGGTACACCATCAGCATTGCCAACAAAATTAGGTCATTTATTGTCAGGTACCATAAATACACAATATAATCAAAATCCATCCCTAATCTGTCACACTCTTTTAAACATAGACCATTCTTTGAAACAATTTTGGGAACTTGAATCTGTTCCTAAGGACTTTCCGTCAAAGGATGAGGATGAGCTACGTGAGTCTATATTCGTAAATTCTCATATTCGAAATGCTGATGGTAGGTATATTCTAAAACTGCCATTTAGAGATGATTCAAGTCTTTGAGATAGTAAAGAGGGTGCATTAAAACGATTCTATTCTCTTGAAAGAAAACTTCACTCTAATAATCAATTAAGGGGTCACATACCTTTTAAAAAGTTGAAAATGGTTAAAAATAGTGAGCTCTTTAAAGCTCTATAATTTTTTTATTATTGTTTCCTGGAATGTAAATTTTGGAGGAATAAACAAATAGATATTACTTCACTTAAAACATAACCAACAAACACAGTGCTAATTAGGATAAATTTTTAATTAGATAATTACAAAAAGAAATTTTTGTTTTCTTTTTCGCAAGTGATATGCATTACGCGCAGCTTTATAAAAAAGTTACCAATATTTTTGATGAAATTTTTGCTCAGTGTTGGAAATTGGGTTATCTTTAAAATGACGAAGCATGAAACACTGATTTAAAATTTTTAGTAAACTATAACAATTTAAAATTTAAATATAAAATTTTTAAAAATGTTTTGCTATTTTATATTTGTAATTTTAAATTTTTTCATTAAAAATTCAAACTGGTTCGTTATTTTAAGTACAGATATGATCAAAAGCTCCAGTAAAAATTTTATCATTTTCCATGGAACGGTTTTGAAAATACCATGCGCGTAATGAGTAAAAATGACGTTCTGAGAAAATTGACATCAAACGTAAAATTTACCACAGTTTTATATATATATTATTCTGGTTACTCAAACAACAACTAAATTTAAATTAAAACTAATATGAAGTTTTTTTAGTCAATAAACTTCAATTTATTAAAATTATTATAACTAGAAACATATATTATATCAATGCAGTACAAGCATCGAAACGATATCAAAAGCTACAAAATAATCAAAATGCAACAAAGTGATTCATTTCTCCAAAATAAAGTTAAAAATTTATAAATATTACTTAAAAAACAATCAATACCTTAATTAACAACTACTTATTATAAATATTAAATAATTTGTGATATGAATGCAATGTATTACTATGATTCTAAATTGCTAAAATTCGCCACATGCATATGATGTTCCCTCTTTTTCAGTTAATTTCTTACAAGTAGTTTTAAATTGCATTCTTTTAGCCTGTCGTACTTCTTTTGTGCGGAGATTAAAATGTACTTCTGCAGTCTGAATTCTTTTTATATCTACAAGTGTAACAAATTTATGTGCAAATTGACCAACAGTCAGACCAAGCGATTGCATAATTTTTAGTCTGCCTTGATTGCCATCATTAAAAATGACAATTGCCTCATTTGTAGATATATCAACAATCTTTCTACCACAACCTAAAGTTTTTAGGCATAATTTCCATATTAATGAGTTAATGGATTCATTATTATTTTGGGTTTTACCCCTAGACATTTTGTAGAAGTTTAGGTTGTGATAGATCATTAAACACAGGTTTTATGGCATCCATTACTGCCACTGGCAATTTGTTACTGTGTCTAAAAGTTTCCACACTGCCCTCTACTACTTGATTTTGATATTTGCACCAAGAATTAGGACCTACGGGACAAAAACTGTGCAATGGTTCTTCGTCGTTTGAACGTATATGGAAATATACAGCCCAAACAGCTTTTCGCATATCTGACAGGCATGTTTTATTTTGTCGGATTGCATTTCCATAGTACGTTGTAATTAAGTCGATCATTCTGTCAGTCAACCTTCCCTTTCCCCCAATCGACTTCCCATCACTGAGTTTGGAGCTCATTTGTTTTAATTTTCGTAAACGAGTTCCCATTCCTTTTTGAACATGTCCAACACATTCAATTTTTGAAACTGTGATATCTTCTTCATACGGATTGGATGAAGTAATAGATGAGAATATTTTGGAATCGCCATCCCCGATGTAAGATGTATATCTCACAGAACGATGACTTAATGAACGCTGAAATATACGAACCATTCCCACAGTCTCCATCATGCCAGCTGAACCATTGTGGTTTTTCAAACATTCTTTAACGTGAAGAATTTTCCACTTTTTGTAAGCAGGTGACCCTTTTCTTCGTTTCCAAGAATCTCATCCTTTACAGAAAGAAGACATCACTTCCGCATCAATACACTTTCCTGTTTTGTCTCCTATAACAGCACACACACCAACACGAGAAGAATAGCCACGGGTTTTCCACGTTCTATCTCCACTAATTATTATATCGGAAGAATTTGTCAAAGTTACCTCTTCCAAAGCTGCACTTTGCATTGAAGCTTCTGCAAATTCTTTACTACACAATTGTAGTTTGTTTATATAATGTTACTATAGGATTTTTCATCAACTGGAGGAGGAAAGTCCATGACACCACAGAAAGATGTCATTGCTGCATGACCCTGTCCAATTGTCCTCATTGCGTGTACAAAACGTCTGTTTATTTCTGGAATATTTTTTCTTTTACCCAGCATTTTTGAATTTCTAAACGAACACAAGTCTTTACAGTTCTTGCATTCAATCGAAAAAACACTAGACAAACCTCTAACACATTTTTCTGATAGTTTAATATCATCACCACATTTTTTGCAAGAAACAAAGTTTTGAATGTTTGTAAACATGATAGTTTTATTAAACACTCTATAGCCATCAAAACCGTCATCATGTTCAATAAAAGATGAATGAACATCTTGCAGCCGAATCTTTTTTCCAGATGCACTGTTGTTTAATGATTCATCCACACTGTGTACAGCTTTGCATCTCGTATGCATATTACCAGTAAACTTCCTTTTCTTAGGACGTTTACCAGATGGTCTTTTGGAAGATTCAGTCGAATTCATTATTCAAAGTTTATAAAAAATATTTTTCCTAAAACTTATCTTAGAATAAGATACGGTATGAAAATCAAAAACGTGCGAGTATAAATTAAAGATTCACTTTATCAAAACAAAGTAGAAGTAGAAGTTTATAAAGTTAGTAGAAGTTGTAGTTAATATTCAGAACAACAATAATAATATTTGAGGCTTAGATTAAAGCATTTGATAATAATTAGAATGAAAATATTAGAAACAGAGAAACGCAGCTGTCACCAGCGACATGACAGCTGTCACCCTGGAGCCAAAATGTAAACAATATTTAAATCACCATTTCTACTCTTTTTATTTTCTTAATAACGTCCGTTCTATTGGGAATATCTGCATGCGGTTTCTTTTAGAACACTCAGAAAGGTTTACTCTATAAAATAAAATAATAATAAAAAAATCGATTTTCCGGAAATTTTAAAAGGTATATGACTTCTTAAAGGAGCAATACACTGAATTTATAGACGAATACCAACACCTTGGTCACATGACTCCTCTCGCATCAGATGTAAAAACTCCACATTATTTCTTATCACATCATGGTGTGATTAATGATAATGGTTCCAAAACCAAATTAAGGGTAGTGTTTGACGGCTCATTCAAAAGTACAAACGGAAATTCTTTGAATGACATTCTGCTGACTGGTAAAAAACTACAGTCAGACATTTTTCTAACTTTACTTAAATTCAGATTCTTCCCAATTGCCTTTTCTGCTGACATTGCAAAAATGTATAGACAGATATTAATATCACAAGATTATACATGATTTGAACAACTATTTTGGAGGAAGTCTCCAGAGGAACCATTAGGGATTTTCAAATTAAATACAGTTACCTATGGTACATCTTGTGCCCCATTTCTTGCCATCCGAACATTAAAACAATTATGTGAGGATGAAAAACATCGCTTTCTACAGGCAGCTAAGCTCGCAAAAGATCATTTCTATGTTGATGATTTGTTAGCCGGTGCTGACTCATTGGACTCGATTAGGAAAATTGTTCACGAACTGCAAAATTTAATGTCAGCCGGTGGATTTGAGCTGCGGAAATGGTCGTGCACTCATCTAGAAGTCGTGTCAGACTTGCCAAACAGTCTAAAGACAAATATTTCCTCACATTCATTTGATGATGAGTCCACCCATAAAATTCTTGGCTTATTCTGGGATTTAAACGAGGATTCATTTAAAGTAAGAGCAGTCTTATCAGACCAGGTATCCACAAAGAGACAGATGCTATCAATCATCGCACGCATCTTTGATCCTCTGGGGTTTGTCTCTCCCTCAACTATAATTTTAAAGATTATTCTTCAAGACCTGTGGAAGGCAGGGCTTGACTGGGATGATGAGATATCATCAGAAATTCTTAATAGATGGAATCGGTTTCAAGCAGAAATTTCATGCCTTAAACAAATAAAAGTTCCGCGGTATGTTCAAACACAAAATGCTAAACACTGTAAAATTCACGGGTTCTGTGACGCCTCCTCAAAGGCATATTCAGACGTAATATACTTACGTGTTGTTTCTGATTCGCCACACTTATTCTTAATGGCTTCAAAAACTCGTGTGGCACCTGTACAAACAATATCATTGCCTAAATTGGAGTTTTGTGGTACTCTGCTTCTGGCTGAACTTCTAGATACTTTTAAGAAATCTCTTAACATCACTCACGATACATATTTATGGTGTGACTCAACAATTACACTGAGTTGGATAAATAATCCACCTGTAAAAGGAAATCAATTTGTGCAACACAGGGTTGGGAATATTCATGCACTAACCTCAGAAGAATCTTGGCATCACACTCCGGGAAAATTAAACCCGGCAGATTGGGCAACAAGAGGCCTCTACCCGAAACAACTTCTTGAAAATTCAGAGTGGGTAGCTGGTCCAAAATGGCTTCATGATTTCTATCCTTCTTCCAATTCTTTTATTCCTTTCTCTGAACAGCCTGTTTCACTTGTTCCTATTGATCAGTCTGAATCATTAAGTGACTCTGTTGTTCTTTCAACTGGTGTTGATTATTCTCTTAGTTTCTTGGATAAGTTTTCCTCTTACATGAAAGTAGTTAGGACTGTGTTGCATGTATATTCAGATTCTACCATTATTCCAAATCAGTGTCCAAAGTTACTGGGACTTTATACACATATGAATTAGAAACTTCAATCAAAAAGGTAGTCAAATTGTTACAAAACGGAGAATACCATACAGAACTTACTCTCATGAAATGTAACAAGCCTCTTCCCAAATCTAGCAAACTTCAGTCTTTGAATGTATTCCTTGACTCTCTGATGAAATTCTTCGTGTCGGAGGACGTCTTCGTCTGCAACAAACTCTTAAATTTGAACAAAAGCATCCTATGCTCATACCAAAAAAGCATCATTTTACAAGTTTAATCATTAGACATTTTCATAGAGTCAATTTCCATGCTGGATAGGAACTAGTTTTATCCCTCATTCGTCAACAATTTTGGATCCCTCATGGTAAATCAGCTGTCAAGAAAGAACTGCACAACTGCATAGACTGTTTTAAAGTTGTGGCAAAACCTGTCTCTCAAATGATGGGTGATCTACCAATAGAACGAATCAACCCTTGTCGTGCTTTTGAAAAAGTAGGAATTGACTTTGCTGGACCTATCACGACAAAGTGCCTACATACTCGCAAGGCGAACAACTTCAAGTCTTACATCTGCCTCTTCATATGCATGTGTACTAAAGCGGTGCACCTTGAACTCGTATCTTTGCTATCAGCAGCAGCATTTCTGTCAGCACTGCATCAATTTGTTTCACGCCCTGGCTATCCATAAGACATTTATTCTGACAACGGTAACAATTTCGTTGGTGCTTCAGCTTACTTAAGGACTTGTTTCAATTACTTCACAACTCTAATGTCCAGGACTATTCGTCAAGCAAGAACATTCATTTGCACTTCATCCCTCCATATGCACCGAATTTTGGATGTGTGTGGGAGGCATCAGTCAAACTCACAAAGCAGCATTTGCTCAAAACGTTAAAGACGGCTGTGCTAAACTTTGAAGAGTTAGATAAAATATTGTGCCAAATCCAGGCGTGCATAAATTCACGTCCTCTTTATCTCCTATCATCAGACCCTAAGGATCTCCAGGTGTTAACACCCGGACACTTTCTTATCGGGTGTCCCTTGCTCGAACTCCCTGATCACAGTCTGACTAACCAATCTTTGAGTATTCATTCTAGGTGGTCTCTTCTGATGAAGTTGAAAAGGATGTTCTGGTCTCGCTTGCAGCTCTCCTACCTCAACACCCTGCAGTCCCGAACCAAATGGATGCAGGGCCAGAAAAACCTAACGATAGGATCCTTCGTCCTCATAAAAAATCCAACCTCTTTCAGCACCAGGTGGACTCCCGGACAGATTGTGGCCTCACATCCTGGAGCTGACGGAATATGTCGTGTCGTCACTATCCAGACCTCAAGTGGAGTCATGACAAGACCAGTCTCTCAAGTTGCAGTCTTGCCCCTACCACCATCGACTACATCTTCTCGCCCCCCGGAGGATGTTAAGAACAGTTGACTCATTTCGCCGTCCAGAGATGGCGCCACGAACTGATACTTTTTTTTTATTCTAGAAGGATTTGTGATTGGCGGGAAAAATTCCATTCGATTCGTATTCGTGTGTGATGGAAGCATCGTTTTTTTGTGATTGTGTTGTGTAATGTTTTCCTACATGCAATGGTGTGCGTGTGTGTTTTTTTGTAAAATATAGACTGGAAAAGTTCTTTGCGTGTTTCTCAACGACTCATCGTAACTTATTATTTTTTCCTCAAGCTTCTATAAGAAATGTACTTAGGTGTCCTGCATGGAAGCAAGACCGTGGTAAGTCGGAATACATTCGCAATCCAATTAACATGATTGATTCTAATTCTATAATTATTCTAATTCTAAATCGATTCTTATTCTTATTCCTATCACAGGTTATATATCATTTAAATTGTAAATATATGCTTAAAATGAAAGATTATTTTGATATTGGTAATGTAAATAATTTCACATGTGAAACTTGTGATATATGTAAGGTAACCAGAAAAACTCATCATAGTATTGATATAAATCAAAGCTCACAAATTCTTGAGTTGCTCCATGCCAACCTGTGTGGTCCAATTAATATCGAATCGTTTGGTGGTGCAAAATATTTTATGGTAATTGTAGATGATTTTTCTGGCATGTACTTTACTTATTTCTTAAAAAGTAAATATGAAGTGTTTAATATATTTTCTCAATTTAAAGCTAAATATGAAAATTTAACTGATGAAAGGATTAAAAAGATAAGAACTGATAATGGGTTAGAATTTGTAAATGAACTAGATACTTACCTGGCTAATTCAGGAATATTCCATGAAAAAACTATTCCATACAATAGTGAATCAAATGGCAAGGCAGAAACAGCCAACCGTGTTCTTTTAGAAAGAGCTAGATCTTTATTATATGAAAGTAAACTTCCTTTAAAATTTTGGGCTGAAGCTGTTAATTGTAGTACTCAAGTATCTAATGTTACACCACAAAAAGGGAAAGAAAAAATCCCATTAGAAATTTGGACAGGTAATAAACCGATATTTAATTATCTCAAAAATTTTGGCTATGTGGCCTATTTTCACATTCCGAAAGTTTTGAAAAATAAATTTGATTTGAAGTTCCAGGAAGACGTGGAATTATGCTAGGATATGCTTTTCGAATGCTAATTGCACTTGCAGCTAAATTAAAGTTAAATGTTAATTTCTTTGATGTAAAAACTGCATACTTATATGGTGATTTAGAGGAGATGGTGATGTGTTACCCCTTCCTGGTTATAAAAAATTAATTAGAGATGGCAAAGTCTGTAAATTAAAAAAGAGTATTTATGGTTTGCCACAGTCTGATAGAAACTGGTATATGAAAATAAAGGGTGAATTTGAAAATTTTGGTTTAAAACAATTGGCTTCTGATAATTGTGTTTTTATTAAATCTGATAATCAAAGTGTTCTTATATTATGTATGTATGTAGATGATTTAGCTATTTTTTGTAACAATGATAAAATGTATGAAAATATTGTTAGTAAGATTAAAAGTGTATTTGAAGTGGTTGAAAACAAAACTAATAAGTTTTTAGGCATGGAAATTGAAAAATGTGAAAATGGTATTTATTTATCCCAGTGTGACTACATTAATTCATTATTAGTTAAACTTAATTTAGAAAATTGTAAAAGAGTGTCAAAACTCCAATTGTGAAAGGGGAAGACAAAAATTTTCCCTCTACAAATGAATTTATTGATATTACTATGTATCAGGAATTAATTGAACTTTTATATTTAGCTAATAGAACTCGCCCTGATATTTCTTTTGTAACGTATTATTTATCCCAATTTAATCATAATCCAGTGAAGAGACATTACAATTTGGCTAAACGAGAGTTAAGATATTTGATGGGCTCAAAAGATAAAAAAATTGTTTTACGAAAAAGAATTTGTGGTGTTTTAAATACTAGTTTAGATGTTAGTTGGGGAAATGCAGATAATGGAAAATCATTTTCTGGAGTTGAAGTTTTACTAGGTAATTCATTAATTTTATGGAAATGTCGTAAACAAAAGATTGTTAGTTTATCAACATGTGAAGTAGAGTTATTTTCCATTTCTGAAATTTGTAAAGATATAATTTGGACTGTAAATTTGTTAATTGCATTAAAATGTGAACAATTTATAAACAATGCGGTGATTTTAAATTCAGATAGTCAAGCAGCAATTCAGTGGATTAAGGATACCCGTTCTTCAAATAAATCAAGGTATATGAACTAACGTTTTTATTTTATAAAGGATTTAATTGAAGATACTGTAATTAAATTAGAATATATCCAAACACAGAATTTTTAATTGCAGATTTCCTTACGAAAGCCAAAAAATTTCATTACTCTCTTGATTTTATGTCACTGTGTTTATTGTTATATTTTATGTGTATTGTGTATATGTCTTTAATGTTTGTATTGTTTGAAAAAAAATGTATCACTCGCAGGAGGGGTATGTTGGAGTGAAGCGAGTGAACTATTTTTTCTGGTGGTAGGATAACTGTGTGACCCGCCCACGCGCGCTTTTTCCCTTTTCACTCCCACGCATTCCTTCTACGGGGTTGACTAGTTGACCGGTCGCTGTGTGCTTTTGGGTCAGACTTGCTGTGTGCCGTACTCGTGATCGTTTTTCGTTTTTATGTATCAATAAATGTGCTGTCCCAAGATACCTGTGTGTGAGTGGAAGTAATTTCACAAAATGAACAACAATATGCATAACTTAATTCCTTACATTCCTAATAATAATACTAAAAGACCAAGAAGAATTCTTCTTGATTCTTATAATCCTCCTTAAAATTATTTTTTCGTGCAATAATTTTTATTGCTCTATTTTTAGCTAAAACTTTACTTCTTTTATAAAATTTTTGTCACTATTAATTTCTTTCCTCCCTACTGGACTTGCGCCTCCCCATTTTCTAAATCTCAGCCCCCAGAGCAGCCAATTGGAGTCACTGTTTACTGTACCCAGCATCCAATCAGAAAGCATCATCTAAGCTCTCAGCCAATCCAAAAAACTCAAAAAAGTTTCCACCCAGATGAAGCACTATAGCCACGCCTCTCGTATTCCATCGTTCGACCAATCACCATCATGCCACTCAGCAGAATGGATTGATTGATTGAATATTAACGTCGCACTGTTCAGCTACACGAGGGCTTTTGGCGACGGACCACGTAATTTTGAACCATGGTCAAGTGACGTGGACGACACCTGAGCTGGCACCCCCCTCTCCTAACTACCACACCACACCAACGGGAGGACGTTTCAGCTCTCGACAGATTTAACGTGCATCACTGCCCTACACGGCGGGTCTTTAGTGGTACTGGGCTCGATCCCGTGACAAAGCTAGCCACGGTCCGATACCTATACCACTCGGCTACCGCGGCCACTCAGCAGAATGGAAAACACCACTTTCACCATGCCCAGCATCATAGACTCTCACGACATGGTATTGAGAACTGTTTTACAGTCCAGATGCCCAAAAAGGAACGCCTATTCAACGCCTATTCCAGTTGGTGTTTGAAGGTCCCAGGGGTATACTTAAAAATATGCATATATGTATATATCCTTCCATTAAGTTTTTTTTACTCTTCCAAACATATTTCATTTGAATGATTCAAATTTTTTGCAACTTATTTATTTTGAAATGGCATTCATTTTTGCATCTGTCAGAGTTAAAGGACTCCAAATGAAGCTAAGATTATTTCACTCCAAAGCATGTAACTTTCAAATTCTCTGGTTGAATATATTGTTACGAATTTTTTGTGTAAATAGTGTAAATAATTTTTATATTTGGGTGTTCAATGCATTTATATTACTCTATGTTATATTTATTTCATGTTAAAATTGTACTTTTCACAAGCAATGCCACCCCTTACGTTATAATGGTGATTCAGTGAGAACTTGGTGAAATCTTGGCGGTAGAGCCAAGTTGGTGGCAAATTTGGCAATCATTTTGGCGTCATTGGCGACCATGTTGGCGAGTTCGGAACCCTCTGGAATCTTCTAGAAAGTAGTGGATCTCTCCACTAATGTCACGTTCAATGACACGAGCGGTTGTATTTCTGGAAGTTTCTGTCGCGCCTATAAATAAAGATGCTCGCTGGTACGGCGATCAGTGTTGATTAAACCAGTGAGGAGTAAACATTGTTTTGACTAGCGATTAACTCGGCTATGCATGTGAATAATCTGCTACATACGTGTATTTTTAAACACTGGCAATTGTGTTTCATTGCTTTTGAAGGTGTGAAGACCTTCGGAGATTTACTTTGTGAATATTGCTGTTGAATCCTGTATTTAGAGGATTGAACTTTTGATAATAAATTCGCATTGCTCTTAAAGAACTGTTTATTTTCTTTTTGATTGTTTTGCATAAAATCCTCGAGTCCGGATCTACGTAACAATATATTAGAAGCAGGAATATTAAAAAAAAAGCAGAATAAAAAAACGCCAGGACATTAGTCTTAGTAGAGTGAGAACTATACTTTTAGTGGATTAAACCAAGTTATAGAGGCTTTTACATCTTCCAAATTTTTTTACTGCAAAGTTAATAATATAGATTGTGAAAATCGGATCTTATAAAATATATAAAAGAGGTACACCTCAGATTTTACAATAAATGCTATTTACAGTGGTTAGCAAAATAATGGAAACGCCTGTGAATAAAAGGGATATTTTTGAATGCGCTTTGTGTAAGCATTAAAATATTGTGACGAAACTGCTCAGTTCCCCTTAATTACTACGGATCCCTTACCCCTTGCCGACGAACGTCGCGAAAATTCCAGACGTTTCCCTAATTGCTGGGAAGTTATTTCGGAACTGGGTCCTCGGCGTCAAAAAGAGACGCATTAACAATGTGCTTTCGTTTATCCCCGATTCGGTGACGACAGCGCGTCTGAAAACATACAATGTGCACCCAGACATCGGCGCCCATTAGCCTAGAGATGAAATGTGTCGAGACCGACAGGGTCGGCAGAGGGACAACAGATCAAAGGAGTTGAGACCGACAGGGTGGCAGAAGAAAAAAAATCAAGGGACCCGAGTCCGACAGGAGCGGCAAAAGAACAAAAGATCATAAGGATGATTAGGTGTTAGATGGGATGAGAAAGAGTGGATATAAGGGGAGCGAGAGAGTCCGAGAGGGAGATTGAAATTTTGGGGGTGCCGTTGTGAAGCCCCTCCAGCGAGAAGGTGATTGGATTTTTGAGGGAGCCCTGGTGAGGTCCCTTCCGCGATAGAAACGAGAAGAAGACCGCGAAGACTGCGGAATCTGAACTGGGGAGATCCGGAAACGGTCTGAGTCCAGATCTCTCAGCGATAGAAGTGATACCATAGTCCACGAAGTAAGGCGGATTTGGAGCCAGCGAGCCCACCCGACTCGGTGGGGAATTACCGAGAGTGAATTACGACATTATATATATATATTTTAGGTGAGAGTGATGAAATATTACAGCTATATATCCTTTTGCTAATCAATTGTTCTAAAGTATTTTCTGATGATTCACGTATTAAAATAAATAGTTTAACCCAGAGCTGTGTGAAGTCATTACAATATATAATTATAGCTACTATTTTTTATATTTATTTTTATTTTATATTTTTACTACTATTTATTATGGCTCCTATTTTTTATATTTATATTTATTTCATATATTTACTACTATGCATTATAGCTACTCTTTTTTGTATATAATGGGGTAGCATGTGATAGCTTTATTGAAGTTCTGTGTTTTGGATTTTTTCCAAAAATTTAACATCTCATACCTCACAGATTTTCAAATTGTAGGAACCCGTCTAGCTGGAGCAAGCTATCTGAAACATTCCAACTTTTAGGTGTATCTAGAGGTACGGTTTCTGTTTATATATGTCATGACAGCATACACACAACAAAGCAAAATAGTGGAGGGAAGAAGAAGCTCAGTGAAAGAGATCACCAGGTATTGATTTGGATTATAATGTCTAAAAAGCGAATAACTGTAGTATAAGGGACAGCATCTTGATTCTCCAGTGTTAATGATTACAGTTAGGAGACACTTTCATAAATTGAATATTTACGGCAGATCAGTAATTACCAAGCCACTTGTCACAGATATTAATGCCAAACGTGATCTACAGTGGTGTCACACTCACAAAACTTGGTCAAATGATATGTGGAAAAAAGTAGTATGGTCTGACGAATCGTCTTTCCCTACAACAGTAAGGGTACACGTTTGGAGGACACCTACACAAGATTTTTTCCTTCCAGCTGTCAAGGAAGGTGCCAGCTCAGGTGTCGTCCACGTCACTTGACCATGGTTCAAAATTACGTGGTCCGTCGCCAAAAGCCCTCGCGCAGCCGAACAGTGCGACGTTAATATTAAATAAATCAATCAATCCAGCTGTCAAGCATGAAGGTGCATCTGTCATGATATAGGCAGCCACGTCGTGATAAAAAAAATAATGTTCACAACTGATATACAAAAAACCAAAATGTTTTACTTTTTTAAAGATAATTTTAAATATAATGGAGATGTACAAAATTCTGAGATTCTTATTTTTCTAACTGAAATAAATTCATAAGAAATCTTTATCCTCAAAAGTGAAATCGCAAGACAAAGAAATAATGCACGTAGCGTCATGTAAATTTCAGGAGTGATAGTGGTGAGGTGGATATGCAAATGATTCAAAAGATAGACAAATAAAATCATTATAACAGTTTATTCTGTATTTTATGTGCCACCTTGGGCAGCTACACAAACCTCATTCCGACGAGGCATTCTATCAATTAGTCCATTGAGGGTTGCTGAGGTAATTGTTGCCAGGCCACATCCATTGTTGTGATCAGATCATCCATGGTTTGAGCTCTTAGTCCTCGGTTCATATCACGTCCAATGAGATTCCCCAGGGGTTCGATGGGATTCAGATCTAAAGAGTTTGCCGTCCAAAGAAAAATGTCCAGTCCAGTGAGGCAGTTAAAAATTCACTGTGTGACATGCGTTCTGTTATTGTCTTGCTGGAATATTGTATTGGGTGCACCCTACAACTAGCGCAGAGCAACATGCTCCATAACTTGTGTGACATAGTATTAGGTGTACAACTTTGCTTCCGCCGTTTTGCAATAGATGGCTGTAGCGGTAAATGGTAGTCGAAAATAATAGATCGTAAATGTCATAAAATAAGCTTAGGTATTTGTAAACACAAAACGCCATTGAAATATTACTCGATTTGTGTCTGCATCATAAAGTTATTCTCGATTAAACATGTCAGCTTACGAGCCAAATTCTCGTCATTTGCGGGAGATTTTAATTTTCTGCTTTAATATGAAGAAATCTGTGGCTGGCGCTCATCGAAAGCTCTCAAATACCTATGGCGAGGCCGCTATTAGTGAAAGATCGTGCCGAAACTGGTTTCAACGCTTCAAGATCGGTGATTTTGTCGTCGAAGACCAGCATGGCATTTGGTGGGACCATCTCGGCGTAGTGTATTATGAGTTGTTAAAACCGACTGAAACAATCACAGGTGATTGTTATCGAACGCAATTATTGAATCATAAATGTATAATCAGTTTTTTACAATGAAGCCTCGAATTTCGGAAAAAAATGGCGGAAGCAAAGTTGTACACCTAATAGTTCGCTGACAAATGGCCGTCAATGTATACCAGAGGCGTCCTTTGATCAAACATTATGCCACTCAGAACCACAATGTCCGGTGTAGGACTGGTTTGACGTTAAGTGAAATTGTTTGGTTCATAACGTTCTCTGGGTCGATGACCGCCATTCCTCCCCAGACAGGAATGAGATTCATTAGTGAACAATACCTGATACCCTTCGATGGTCCAGGTCCGATGACGCCACACCAGACGTCTAGCTCTGTGTTGAGCGGTCAACGTTATTCCTGTTGCTGATATCCGTCAACGTAACTGTACTTGATGCAATCTGTTGCGTATGGTTTGGGTGGACACAGATCCCCCTGATACTGGAGGCAATCTGCTTCGGATGTCACCTGCCATGGAGAAAGAGTCTCGAATAGAGTCAACTGGTGAATACACCGATCTGTGTGCTCTGACGTCACCACTACTTCCGCGTGCAAACGTGCGCACCACTTCCTCTTCCTGAATCCATCGCGTGACGCAACGTTGGATGACCCAACACGAGTTGCTACTCTGTGCAAGACAAATTCTGTTCGTGGAGTTCGATCACGTACCCTGGTTGTTAACTGGTGGTATCGAGCTAGCTGACGTCTCAGAAGCTTCTTCGAAAGTCGCAATGCCTCAGAGGCTGCTTATGAGAAGGGAAAGTACCTGCTCCTTATAACCTGAACATGAGTACCAACGTAATCAGACGCGTGAGGAAATTTAATCATTTGCATATTCAATTATTTTGGTTGGAATTTCACTTTTGAAGAGTGTAGAATGAGTAGCGCAAATTGTAATGTTTTTCTATGGTAAGAAAACTAGTATTTTCTTTCTCATTCGAAGAACAGATTGCTTTTATAAAACGATTTGTTTTTATTTTTATCGTTTTCTGTAGCTCTTTTTATTCAAGTTTGAAAACGCGAAAGCATTTAATTTTATAACAAATCTTCGTATATTCTACCTTTTTCAATATTAAATAATAAAATTATTATTTTCAGGTAATGTCTATAAACATTCCACATGTAAAAAACTTTAATGCCAGTTAATTATCCACTAGAGTGTCATGAAAAGATCAAACTTAAGAAAGTAGGAATCCAATTTCTGTTCCTTATCAGACTCCCGATTTTGGATGGGAAAAAAATTTCTTAAAGGATTATCCAATAAACAATAAAATGTTTTCTTCTTTTAATAAGTGTGTAGTTTATCATTATAAACTACTTAATGTCTGGTTTAGTTGATAATTGAATTATCTTAGATTTTTTCTGTGAGTATATAATTTGATATGGGCTTATGAGATCTCTTTTATCAATTATTCTTTATTATAACTTTGATAAAGCAAAATATATTGGAAAAATTGTTCCTGAAGAAAAATGGCGATTTTCATTTTTCGTGTGGAATAATGGAAGCAAAAAGAGAAAGCAGTATGCATATTTTAACTCCAGCCACGTATCATTCACCCAAAAGCAGAGAAATAATTTTTTTCTTCCATCCGGGCGACACCAAGGAATAGAGAATGTCCACTGGGGGTCCAGTCCTGCAAGAAAAGCCTCCAGAAACGCATTTGTCCTCATGTTTGCAGGAATATTCGAAAAAACACTCTTCCTGGTTTTACAGGAGATATTCTTTGTGTATTGTGGGGAAGAGGATGAAGTGGCGAAATGGCATTTATACAAGTGAATTTTTTGTTGCTTCTTCGCTTTGGAAGGCATTCATAAGTTTCGAATGTTTTCCTCGTTGCGTGCAATGCAAGGAGTGCGGAGCAGGAAGAGATGCGTGGAATAAGTGAAATGAAAAACTCAAAGTAAAATACTGAGAAAATGGCTCTTTTCCCGCCTGTTTGTTTTTGCTGCTTTCACTTTCAAGCTTTAAGTCACGAAAGGATTACTCTGTTCACAGCATCTTCGAGATTCATGGAAAATATTTTATGAAGCCACACACACTTGAAACTGCAGCGAGACTCACGTTAAGGAAATCTAATTCTTTCTCCTTTAAGAAAGCATTACATTTCTTTTAACCTAATATTTACGATTTAAATAACATATATTCATACTCTCTGAGAAACGTTATTCCCCAGTATCCTCTAATAAATCTAAATCTTTTTGTAGGTAAATTACATTTCCAATAATTAATAAACTTCTTAAGTCTAATGAAAAATTTATTTCTTAAAACAGACAAAAAAAAACGTTGTTCAGGAGCAGAAATCAGACCTACAGACACAGAAATCAATCGGATAACAACCCCCCTTGGCAAATGCGGCCACTCATTGGATCCGGAACGACCTTTCAGATAAAGCTGTAGTGGAGGAAGAGCTTGTCATTTGGTCATGGCGTCTGCATTTGCCGATGCGGTCTACAGTCATCTTTGAGGTATAAGTCACAGTCTAATGACATTTTATTTTTTACTTTTCATTCGAGGTAGATGACTAATTGTTAATTATTGAAGATGGATGATTACTAAAGCAATACTCAAATACAACATTAATTGAAACCAAGTGGAGTGTTCGCAGTTTGCAATAGAAGATACAGAAGTCCGATGCCGTAACCATTCGGCTATCCTAAACACAACGTTCTTAACTTAAGATTTCTCCCTGCCATTTATTGGTTCATAATATATACTAAAAATGTTTTCACACACATAATGTTCAAATATGAGATATGAAATTGGTATGTCTAGATTATTATTAACAGTATATATCTGTTTCTCCAATGAAAAAGAATATACACTGGTGTGCAAAAATTAAGGACAAAGTCGAAAAAATAGCATATAATCTGAACGAAGAGGCAGAGCGGACAGAAAGACCAATCAGGAGATTAAGTAAGGTGATGTACAGTAGCACATGCGCAGATATGCAGGTAGACGTAATGGGGGAGTGTCTGAGTAGTATAAAGCATGTTGTCGGTGTAAGATCAGTATTTCTGACAAAGAGATTGCACGCCGTATAGCAGTTAAAATCACACCGAGTTGCTGCCTCAGCGAGAAATGGCGAATAATCAATCTGTTAGACGACATCTGGATGCTTTTACCGAGGTCGAATCATTGGGAAGTTGGAGGAAGGCCGCAGTGTGACAAGTGTTATTCTGTTTAATTTTTTCTGAACAAATGATTTTTAAAGGAAGAATAGGTGGATTTAAAGCAATGAAAAATTAAATTTCACGTTTTAATGAACAAACAGTATACAATTTTACTTTTATACAATAGAACAGGGGTTGGCAACCTATTTCACGAGAGGTACAATTCTCAGTGGTACCCTGAATTACTCAACAAATGTGTCAATTTTTGAGAGGATGGAAGATGATAAATTTATAATGGTCCTTATTATATGAAGATCTCCAGAATTATGGACAATTTCGAAAAAATCGGAAAGATATCTCGAAACATAAATTTACAGCTATTTTGTGAATTATTGGATGCCATTGCTGGTGAGATTTGATTGTTTGAAAAGAGAAGATCGCGTGCACTCTGCTCTCCGCTTTTGGTTGATTTCGAAAAAGGCAAGAAAAAAAAATTTCTCTCTGTAGCGCACTTCCTTCAATAGAATCCTCCCCTTTCTCTGCAGGGGGAAGAGGGTCACAGTCTTTACGACTGTGAAACGAAATACTTGTTCTTTTGGG
Organism: Trichonephila clavipes; assembly: GCA_019973935.1. NCBI lineage: Eukaryota > Metazoa > Arthropoda > Arachnida > Araneae > Nephilidae > Trichonephila > Trichonephila clavipes. Next base: position 619,913 of record BMAU01021438.1, read on the forward strand.
GGTGGGTGGGGGGAGTAAAATAGTGTTGAATCTTGACCATGAGAGAGATCTAAAATGGCTTTCTTACTTTTTCGACTCATGGATTCTGATAATTTGTTATGAATGCTTTATTCGTTTCTAACTATGGAAAAAATCCTATGTATTTTGCAATCTAAATTTTAGGAGCTGTTCTTGTTTTAATAGATTTTACCGTCAAATGTGTTTTAAAATGTCAATAAGTTGTTCGCTCTCCTTGATTATAGGTGTTTTTATCCACAAATAAAAAAAAAGTTCATTTTCCATTACAAAACAATTTAGTTGTGCAAAAGCAATGTATTAACGTGAATAAATTTGTTTTGTTGGTCCCGGTACAGTAAACAATGGAATGTTCACAATCGAGTAGGCACTGCATATAAAGAAAAACGATTTAATATTCTTTTATAATGGAATAATAAATGTTTCTAAAAGTATTACAAAATAAAGTTCTTATGTACAAAAAAAAATGTTTCAGAAATTTCCAATTAGGTATACACTTACACCTGTATTACATTATTAAAGGTTTAAGGGAAACAATTTTGAATAGAATTTTCTTTAAAAAAGTAGTTATATATATATATATATATATATATATATATATATATATATATATATATATATAAATGTTAAAAAAGTTAAAGGTTATCAATTTTGATATTTTTCTAAGATAGTATGCAGCTATTTCATTAAAAAAATTGGTTAATTATGGTTTTGACCATTATTTTACATATAAAATATTTCTCAAATTCAAAAAATATTTTTATAAGAAATGGTATGTAAATGAAAATAAGCATTACAAAATTATTTCATGTTCAGCAAAAAAAAAATGGAAGAAAGAAAGAAAGATATTTTGAAATTAAAATTTACTTTTGTAACTTTAGAGAATGATTAAAATATCATTATAAGGGAGAGAGAAAATAGGCTGGCAATTAATTATCAAGCACAATTAATCAAGCATATAATATATAAACATTGCCTTTATTTTTTCTAAGAAATTTATGTTTATTTAATGAATATATGTCAATAACAATTTTTCAATTTGGAAGTTAACATTATATTTAAATCAAGGAAAATTGCATTATTGTTTAATTTTTGGGCATATTTGGTAACAAAATAATAGTTTCATTCTATGTAGGAATCCAAATAAATTATTCTTCCTCTCTTTCTGTTTTAGTACATAGGAAAGAAATTGGAAACTTTTATTGCTTTTTTGTACTTTTCTTTCCTAAAGACTTCGGACCAACAAGTGTTTTCCGGTCCCCTCTGAAGTGAAATTCCCATGAGATATTATACATCGTGGGGTGGATGACCAGAGTACTTAGCTCTTCCGAGCTATAACCTCTCGTCATTAGGATTTCGAGTGTTATGACTCTTACATTTTTTAAAATAATAGTACTTAAAAGTAAAAAAAAATTTTAAGGACAGTAATAGAAATAAAAAATTTAAAATTAAAAGAATGCATTAAGTGCTTGAAAAATACCATGAGATGTTGACCTCATGACATGACGAGATGCCTTTGAAAGGACGCTAAACGAGGTATTGTGGCTGACAAAACGGCAAAGTAATTTATCATATAGTGATTATACTGAGTAACAGATTGTTTTTAAACAATAATTTATGGTAAAATAGCTTTGTAATAATTAGATTGATTTAAGTTTTCTAGTGGATATATTCAATATCTCCCCTCCCCCCGAAAAAAGGTATAAATTGCTCTTAACTGATTATGATATTTCCTGAGAAAATAAATAGAAAAAATAAGAAATGTAAAACTTTTTAACATTTGAAAATCGAGCAATTTGATCCACAATTACGAGATAAAAAAAAGCAAACATTATTAATTATAACAGTTATATTTTTCCTTCGTTTATAAAATAAATCATTCATTTTAAAAGTCTTCCAAAATTAAAAATTATGAATATTTGGGTTTAAAAAATGAAAACACCGTTTAATTATTTAGAAAATTAAGTTTCAATTTTTTAAAAATTAGTGTTTTTAAAAGTTTATTCAGCAGATATATCTTTTTCTGAATGCTTTACTTTCTAACTCAAAAATGAACTAGTAATAAAAATCAATATTTTAATTATAGTAATAAAATAAAAACTCCAATGAGTACGATATGTTCATATCGTAATGCCCAACATATTTCTTTTTCCATAAAGAATTCATATTTAAATTTTACTACCTAAAAATTTTTATCATATATTTAACTAAAATGGATAAAATTTGAATTAACATTATTCTAAATTTTATATGTGTAAAATGTAATGCGCAAAGAAAAATCCCAACTTCTATTATGTTAAAAATTTAGTCAAAAACTTGATCACAAGTTATTGAAAATGTTCAATGACAGAAAATGCCAGACAGTATTTTTTAATAGAAAAAAAGGCAAAAATTTAAAGATAGAGATACTTTAAAATCGCGATATTGCCATATTTATTCGAATCTAAGCCGCACTTTTTTCCCCGATGCTTAGGCTACAAAAATTCTGGTGCAGCTTAGATTCGAAGACTGAAAAAAGTTTTTAATGCTGGTAAAGTAATATAATTATTCACTTTTTTTTATTATTATTTTTTTTATTTCGTTTAGTTAGTGATTGAATATAAACGTCATATTGATCAGCTACACGAGGGCTTTTGGTGACGGACCTCGTAACTTTGAACCATAGTCAAGTGTGTGACGAGGACTTCACCTGAGCTTGCACCTCCCATCTCCTAACTACTACACCAATGAGAGGACGTTTGAGCTCTCAGATTTAACGTTCATCGCTCCCCTACACGACAGAATTTCAGCGGTACTAGGCTCGAACTCAGGATACGCCAGCCACGAGTACGTTACCTTGACCACTAGGGTATCGCAGCCACTTTCATTCCGTAAATATATCATATATCGATAATATATTTTACACTATTTTTTTTCACAAAAATGTGCTGAGAATTTGGGGTGCGGCTTAGAATCTGAACTTAATTAATTGAAAAAATAAGTTTCTGTTAATTAAATTAGAAAACAATATTTTGTGTTAATAATTGTTCCAATGGTTTATGGTAAAGTTTTACGTCAAATATAAAATCGATGGGAAATTTTTTTTTGTTAATTAAAAAGAAAATAATAATATAATAATAATAATTGCATTACAATAATTAGATTAAAATTTTAATTTGTGAGTAAGGAGTAGTAATTTGTGTTCTTATTGTGAGTTAATTCACAACTTTCGATCAAGTATAAAGTAAGTATACTTTCATTCTTCGTTAAGTCATTTCGCAGAATTTAAATATTCTTACAGACATTCCTTCAATGACAAAAAAAAAAAAAAAAAATCTAAGTAGTATAATTATAAACGATTTTTTTTAAAGCACACATGCAGAAAATATTTAAAACTGTCCTAAATCGGAAAGTTCGTCAGATTTGAGATGTTAAATCTTTGTACATCATAAACCTTGTCCACTATTTGTCACAATTTGCAAGTTACCATAATTTCAGCTGGCGACTATATTTCAGAAAGATATCGCCAAAAATAGGTATTCGTAGCCAAGAATAAATTCACTTTTCAAACGATGGTGGTGCCATCTGTTTGAGATAGTCCTAACTACGCCAAAAATAATTCAGAATGAACTTAAAATTTTAAAAAAGTTAATTAAGAAAAACATAAAACTTAATTCTGGCTACACTAGTCCAAAGAGGGAAGCTTGCTTTCTTATATACTATTTAATTCTAATCTAAAAAAAAATTTTTTCTGTTAAAATGTCTTTTGCGTTTCCACCTCCTATACTTTAACATAGAAAAGTCAAATTTCATTTTGCAAAAATGCTGAAAACTGTGTAATTTTCCAAAAAATCAAAATTCAAGAAACACTATCCTTTAAACAATTATTTTCTTTATATCCATAAAAATTTTTATTATTATTGGAGCTTTTTCCTGCCCACAAATGTCTTTGCCGTTTCACCCCTATCCTTTAACATTGACCGAAAACAGCCTTAATAGTTTAACGATTCACTATTGTTACTATTGTACTAGAGAGTAATGTTTCTGGTTCTGAACGAAGTTTTGATATACACTGGTGTGCAAAAATTAAGGACGAAGTCGAAAAATTAGCATATCAGCTGAACGAAGAGGCAGAGCGGACAGAAAGACCAATCAGGAGATTAAGTAAGGTGATGTAAGGTAGCACATGCGCAGATATGCAGGTAGACGTAATGGGGGAGTGTCTGAGTAGTATGAAGCATGTTGTCGGTGTAAGATCAGTATTTCTGGCAAAGAGATTGCACGCCGTATAGCACTTAAAATCACACCGAGTTGCTGCCTCAGCGAGAAATGGCAAATAATCAATCTGCTAGACGACATCTGGATGCTTTTACCCGATGTCGAATCATTGGGAAGTTGGAGGAAGGCTGCAGTGTGACAAGTGTGGCTGCAGAGTTCGGAATTGCTCACAGCATCGTTTCACGACTTTGGAGACAATTTCAAACTACAGGAACAGTTATCCGGGGGTTCAGTAGTGGTCATCCACGAGGAACCACACCCGCAGATGACCGGTACATTGTCTTACAGTCCAGAAGAAACAGGCGGCAGACAGCGGGAGAAATCGCTAGACACACGACACAGACGACTGGACGACCGATATCGCGTTTTACCGTGGCCAGAAGACTGCACGGTGGTGGTCTGTTTGCACGACGCCCTGTACGGTGTGTACCTTTAACGCCTGCCCATCGGAGAAGGCGTTCTCTGTGATGCCGGGAACACCGGAATTGGAGAGACAATGAATGGGGACGAGTACTCTTTACAGATGAGAGCAGATTCAGTTTGAGTAGCGATTCTCATCGCATACTCATCTGGAGAGAGCGGGGAAACTGCAATCATCCCTCGAACATCATTGAAAGGGACAGGTATGGAGGTCGCTGGGTTCTCGTTTGGGGAGGCATCATGCTTGGTAGCCGTACAGACCTTCACATCTTCGACGCAGGTTCAGTCAACGGGACCCGTTATTGTAACGAGATTCTTCTTCCATATGTGCGTCTTTTTAGAGGCGCTAGGGGTCTGCAGTTTCTTTTCATGGACGACAATGCACCATGTCATCGCACAGTAGCTGCCGAACAGCTCTTAGAGAGTGAGGATATTGAACATATGGATTGGCTGGCACGATTTCCGGATCTCAATCCCATCGAGCATGTATGGGATTTTCTAGGCATACGCTTGGAAACTCGTACCTTACCACCAGTAACGATTCGGGAGCTTCGATTGGCGCTGCAAGACGAATGGGCAGAAATGCCTCAACAACTCATTGGCATCCTCATTCTCAGCATGGGCAGACGTTGTGAAACCTGCCTAGCAGTCAGGGAAGATCATATCCCCTACTAAAGACCAGATGCTTCTTGCTGGACACCCATCACAGGGATGTTTCGGCCTTCAGTCGCATTGCGCTCCATGCTACTTTTTCAATAAAGCTTCTTTTTATCCCTCTGATTTCTCTTTTAGTAAGTGTTGCTTACATTACACATGTCCTTACGTATTGGGGATCTTACGGTATTAAATGTGTTGATTTGGAAAGCTTTTGTACAAAGTTATATTGAAAAAACCGTCTCGTCCTTAATTTTTGCACACCAGTGTAGAATGTAGGGAATTTTAAAAGTAATTTTCTTACAATCCTGGGAAATGCAAAGCGGATTTTAATATTAATCATACTTTTTACAATAGAGTAATAAATTTATATTGTTTAATATTAAATTAAGTATAATATTTCCATTTTATTACTTGAATATTGTTTGAAAGTATCTCTTAAATATCAATCATGACTCAAAGAAAGAAAAGAAAGCATAAATGAATGCTGAGCAGTTCAGGATGGCCGAGTGGTTATGGCATCGGACTTCTGCATCCTTTGCAGAATGCGGTCACCATTTGAAAAGAGGATTCACAATTGTCGCAATATTGGGGTGTTGCAGGTGTAGAGCGATGGACCTTGAAATTAAAAGAACCAAAAGAAGAAACAAAGGGGGAAAAAAGGCAAATTAGAATGTGATGAAAATCTAAGTAGAGTAGACCGAGTTACATCGGCAATTGCGGAAGCCATGACAAGATGGCCAGCTTTAAATCCTCCGTTATTGCAGTATTGTCTGACTCATTCAATGAGTGGCCGCAATTGCAAAGGTGGTGGTTATCCGATCGGCAGTTGTGTCCGCAGGTTCGATTCCTGCTCCTGGACAGCGTTTTTATTTTATTTTACCTGATGATATAAATGCTGGAACTATTAGTTTAGACATTATAGAATGTAAGGAAAAATTTATTTACCAATCTGCTTAGAGTTATTGACATCCTGAAATAAAATAGTTTAATTATATAACCATAAAATATTTATATATAAGTTTTTCATGATCTGTAATTGATTTTTTTGAAAGATGTAAAGAATCATATAACATAGTATATACACGAGCAAATAATTGCAAAGCATATACTAATGCGAAACATCTTGCTATTTTTGAGGTGATAACTCCCTTGGTGGTGTTTTGCTGGAGAGTGAACGTGAATTAAGCATCACGTTTGGCTTTGTAACGCTCGTTCAGCATTTTTCATCTTTCGTCAGAAATCGTGCTCAAGTTCGTCTGTGACATGCACTCCCCCAAGGAATATGTGACTGAAAGAAGGAAAGTCCCCCCTCCGAAACAACAAGAAACCTGCTAGTCTGTTTCCCCCATCAATACGCCTTGAAAGTCAAGTTCCTGTAATCTTATATCTTATCTATAGCTTCGATCTAAGTGAGGCTCACCTCCCCACCACCTCTTTCTACAAAAAGGAATGGCGGGATTCTTTCTAATCCTAGTAGAAGCATGAAAGTGAAAGATGTCATATTTTTAAAAAAAATAGGCTTAGAGAGAGAGAGAAATCTTACACTAAAATTAAACTTAAAATGCAGAAAAAGAATCAATTTTTATACAAATAAATAAATGGTATAATTATCATTAGCAATATTGCAGTGAATTTAAGAATAAAAATCTATTTCTGTAAGCAAATCAGAATAGCAATGAACAATTAGTTCTATTAATCACTTAATTACATAAATATACTTTGAGTTCAAAAAGAAAATTAAAACGATTAAAAAATTAAAATAACAAAATTAAGTATATAGGTATTAGCAAAATTTACATTAAATAAATTAAATACAAGAAAACAAAATATAATTATTCTTTTAATAATATAATAATTATAATTATTTAATATAATAATTCTTTCCTTGCATCAACACCGGATATATTTGTACAAAACCACCATACTATGACAAAAGAGCTAGTATAAGCTAGAGATTATGTGATATAAATCTTCTGATTAAATCCATTTTTAAAGGTTTTTTTACCTCTTTTCCCAATCAACTATTTGTCTTACTATCCCTTTGCTTCAATTAATTCAAGGATAGAATCAAAATTCACAAAGCCGAGTCGAGTTTTCTGAACAAATTACCTATGAATTTAAGAGGAAATTTTAAAGTAGATTTTTCAAAAGGCAAATCAAAACCTTTAACTGATTTTTTTATATCAAAATTCCATTTAACTATGTCAAATGTTCCAAATGAAAGCATGAGGAAGTACGAAACAACGTTTGAAGGAGTTTTTTTAATAGACATTTAAATAAAATTTTGAATCTTAAGTATTTATAACTTATTTCAGCTACCGAAAACTTTTGTTTCCTCCTTAGAATACATTTAATTCATAAACATGATTGTATATTTCGCACAAAAATATTACTTTATGAGTATAGACATATAAATAAATAATTTTATTGGACAATACTAATATCTCCTTGTTTTTTATTCACCGAACTAATCCCTGAAATAACATTACAAAATTTGAAGTTATTACTTCTATCGTGTGGTCATGAGACCACACACTTTTTTTCATGATGCTTTTATTTTCAAGATATGATTGGTTAAATGATACACGCGCATTTAAACGCACTAAACCCTTAAGCGGGAAATAAGTGTGACAACATAACTTTACATATTACACCGACCATTCTGAAATTCTTTCTATGATAAAAAATTGACTGTGAATAAAAATTATATTCTTTCTTCTTACATCAAATAGGAATTTTGATGCTGAACTAATGTGATTTAAGCAACAGTCAATTGACACGAATATTGCTTTGCTGTTCCATCGCTTGAGGTATAAGATGTCGTTCCGTTGACTTTACAGGCACTGCAGTCAATTTCCAGCACATAATTTTCAGCTATTTGTTGTGTTTAACCGATTCAGTAGACAAGTATTTAATGAGCCATGCATTCACACACATAATGTAAGGACCGCTTAAATTCATTTGTCTAACAATAATATATTTCAACAGACTTAAAATCATGACGAAGGGAAATCATACAAAGAAAATAAAGCACTGAAACTTAATGATATATCTTTTTTATGTGAAAATTTATTATAAGGAGTCGCATTCCAAAAAAGGCTCCTTCTTATTAGGGGGATTAACATTGCCGTAAGGGCAGATGAAATTAGTCCGTCTTACTGTTGTACTGGTACATAAGGTTTCTGCTTTGAACAAAATATGTGGGCGCGGTAACCGAGTGGTCAAGGTATCGTACTCGCGGCTGGCATGTCCAGTTTGTTCCCAGTAACTCTCAAAAACCCGCCTTGTAGGGTAGCGGTGTGCGTTAAATCTGTCGAGAGGTTAAACGTCCTTCCGGTGATGTGTTAGTTAGGAGAGGGTGGTGCCAGTGCAGGTGTCGTCCTCGTTACTTGACTATGGTTTAAAATTCCGAGCTCCGTCGTCAAATGCCCTCGTGTAGCTTTAAAGTGCGGTGTTCATTCACTCACTCAATTGAACGAAACATTTTGAGATCACACATAAGTAATCAGCGTATGAAAACACTCTTGTAACAATATAATGTATAAAATATAATTTAAAATATTGAGCAGCAAATAGGATTTATATGTATAAGATATTATTTAATCACTTGAAAAGTACATGTATTTCTCTCTCTCTCTCTCTCTCTTATGATAATTATTTACGAATTCTAAATTCATTACCATCATTGGAACATCTAATAAAAGAATCTCCAACAATATCATTAACGAAAAAATGAGTGTATCAGTTTTTTTTGACATATAATCTATAAATATTATAAGGAGAAGAGAAAGGGTAAAGGAAGCAAATAAGAAGATATTCTCCCGGACAAGAGGGCCGAATGGCTATGACATCGGACTTCTGCAACGTTTGCAAAATGCGGCTACAAATGGGGTTAAGTTCATGCGGTTATTGCACTTTAGTATTAACAAAGAACTAACGGGTCTCGAGGTATGCAAGATATAATCAAAGGCAAAAAGAAAATATCATTAGAATTGAATCTTTTTCAGAGGATGGTAGGCTCAATTGCAGAAGCACTAAGAAGAGGACAAATGTTATGCATCCAACTTAACTGAAGCCTTTTATGAAAGGACGCATCACGGAATTAAAAACGGGATGTAGCTGAAAATGTATTGGTTATCTGATTGACTGTTGTGTCTATATTCTCGCGTGGTTTCTGCTTTTAAACCGTAATTTTTTTTACCATGTGATATAGTTTCATCGGTCTTGTAAGCAATGTCGGTTTATCCATTGGGCACTTGAGGCGGGTGTCCAGGGCCCCGGATAAGCTGATCTGACCAGATTTTTTGGTTATGAATTTCGATCCTCAAGTGCAAAGGGGCACGTAGATCTTTTGCGCCCTAGGACCGAAGTGAGTTTAAACAGGAACTGCTGGTAAGTCATCTTTTCTCAATCTGTGGGCGAAATTTAAATACAAGCATGAAAGACTTTCAAAGGTCCATTTTAAATCACACTTTAAAAATGAATAAGTTTATCTACTTAAGGTATCCGACTACGTTCGGAACCGTGATTTTAAAAATGAGCATAAATGGATAATTTTCATGATATTTAGTGCCACTCAGATTAGAATATATACATAAAATTGTTTTAAGGACATTTTGACAAAAACAATTTATTTAAGTACAATATTTTGGCAAAAAATTAACTTAGAATAACCTTTTTCAAAATGTTCTCCTTTTATAAAAAATTATTCTAAAATAATATTTTGTTTGTATAAAGTAAAGACTTCTCCAGAGAGTCTGGAATAATTTGAAAAATTCACATTATTTTCAGAGATACAACACAGTGAAATAATTATTGGCGTTTTTTTCTTAAAATTTCTCTCCTCTGTTGTCGTAAAACATGGATAAACCCACTTCTAAGTTATATATATTTAAAAAATTCTTGTTGAGCCTCTGTGCAGAGGTCTGAGCTATATACAGGCAAAATATTATTATAAAAGAAGCATTTTTCACAAAAGGAGAATATTTTAAAAATGGGTCATTCTATGCTCATTTTTTGTCAAAATATTGTACTTAAATAATTTTTTATTGTAATAATATTCTGAAAGCAATTTTATATACATTTTCTAATCTAAGTGACACTAAATATCATAAATATTATCCATTTATACTTTTTTGCAAAATCACGGCTCTGAACGTAGTCGGATACCTTAACAATAAACTTCATAATTTTGAACCAGGGTCAGTGAGATATTTAGGTTGCACTAAAAAGCAACACGATGTCTATTGGTTACGGACCTCGTAAATTTGAGAATTGTTAAAATGGTAAGGAGGACACTCCCTCTCCAGAATACTACACCATGCCAACGGGAGGACTTTGAAATCTACAGATTTATTGAACATGATTCCCCTTTACTCACCGGCTCTTAAGTGTCACCAGGACTCAAACATACGACACGTGAGCCATGAGTTCGGGACCAAAACTAACATGCTACTTTGGCCACTTGAACCATAATCAAGTGACAAGGACAAAACGCAAAGATGGCTGGCCACTCTTGCAACTTCTTACTCGAGTCCGTGCGGACTTTGATCCCTGTCACATTAACGCGTATCGGGTGAAAGTTTTGAAAATTTATATAAAAAAGGCCAAAATACATAAATTAATGGTCTAAAATCCCCAAATCATGGTCTGGGACCAGTCCCTGGTTCAAATTGTACCGGACCACACAAGAAACATTAAATTACTTCCTATTTATTTACTGTGGTGTATTTTTCTTGGGTTTGTGCTGCTTTTTATCGAAGTCACTTTATATTCCATGTTAATTCACCTTACATTCATTTTTTGTGAACTGTCTTTTATTCAGTAGGTATATTTAAATGCAATTAAATTAAAATTATTAAGTCAAAGCATTCTAAAATATAAACAATCAACATTCAATCCTCAGCAGGGAGCGGTAAAATTATCAAATGTTAACCATACTTTAGCGATAAAAAGGTTGGTAATTACTGATATGTGTGTATGTTATTTGTAGGTTTTAACTGATGGTCAACGATTTCATTAAACACAATGCAGTAAGTTTTAAAGTCAGTTGAAGTTTAATTATAAAATTTTAATATTTATTGGTTATGATTAAGTGATGCAATGATGTTTTGAGTCGTCTTTCCACTATTAGAGTCGTCGTCCTCGTTTCTTTATCGTGTAGCATCTTGTTCATGTTTCCGACGTCTATTATTTAAATGACAGCATAGTTTCGAGATAGCCATGCACAAAAGAGATATATCGAAGCTCCAACTATCGACGAAGTTTGGCAACAGTAAGTGGGCCCAGAACTCGTCCTTCCTGTGCTCTTTTGGACCTCCAAGGTGTCTATGAAACTATAAAACTAGAAATAAAAGCATAACAGAGCTTAAATGAAAGTTTTGAAAAATGAATGTATTAGATTTATTAAGGATTTTATTCGTTTCTAAATTTTCAAAATGGTTTCTTCATCTTCAACTTGACTGCCTATGATCCTTCTTGCGCGTCTTTTATCTTTCGCCTTTTATTGTTTTGTTTAAATATTCTACGTCTTTCACGAGTTGTTTACTTCTTCTAGGTCTTTCGTCATTTTTTTTCCTTTTCTTTTTCTGCTTTTTTCGTCATATTGTTGTTTCTTTTACGACTTTCATCGTATTTTTGCTGATGGTCTTGCATTAATTTAGGAAAATGTTTCATCCTTTTAGTACTTTTGTATACGTGCACACAACGTTGAATAGGATAATCATTATATACCTATGCATAGACTTCCACATGCTGAGTCAGGAAGGCCAATTCAAACAGAAATTTAGTAGTAGACTATCCAAAGCTTGCAAAACCTGAAAGACAAATGAATTACGTATTATTTCTTCATTGATCTCTAAACCCTAATAATAGTTTTATACCATGGGGTAAAATACGCTGTTCAAGATCAGGAATTTGACCTACCGACACAGCAGTCAGTCGGATTACTATCCCCTTTAAATGGGCAACAACCACTTGGATCAGGAAGGCTCTTTTGAACAGTATTGCTGTAATGGAAAATTACCCTTTTGTTACTGTTTCTGCAATTGCCAGTGGTTCACTGTCTTTGATGTTCGCCTCTGGTTCTTCATCGCACGCGATTCTCGTGCCTTTGGAAGCGACTCTGTCTTAAGAGGAACCAATCGAATTTCTCCGCGGACCCATTTGAAATTATTTGAATCAAATACAGGGTGCCCCAAAAACCGCCCCCAAATTATACACAGCTAGAATCAATGCTGGTATTCCATGAAAAATGTTTGTGAACTGTACTCGTACGATTCATCACGAGAAAAATTCGAAAAATAAATCACGTTGTTCAAGGAAAAAACACCCTATTAGACACAACAATATAGCATTATCTACAACTTCTTATAAAGGTTGATGTTCAAATAGTGCACCATGCATATCGAAGCTGGCTTGATATTTTCGTGGAATGAATGAGTTCCAACGTCGCATTAGCGAGGTTTCCACAGAAGAAGAAACAGCATTCAGACGAGCCGCCGAGTACGTTTCGGTATTGACATCTTCTTGATGCACCGGTTCCTTAAAATGAACCCATTGGAGGAAAAATCCAACAGTGATGAAATCTGGTGATCTCAGAGGACATAGAACCGGAGGGCCCACGTGACCTATCCATCGACCAGAGTGTGTCATATTCAGCAAAAACGTAAAGGAGTACTGAAATGAATTGGAAATACATCATAAACCATCATTCATTCATTATTCACCGTATTTTTCTCGTAAACTATGTATGTAGAGGTACATCTATATGAATTGCATTCTAAAAAAATTCCCAGGACTTTTATATGCTCCCAACAAGGAATCTGGCTATGCCGAGTTTTGCCGATATTTGGGGGAGACCTTGTATAGATATTAAATTAAGAATACAAACCCATGTTTGGATCATAATCCTTTTTTTCATCAACTATTCGAGCAATTAAAGAATGTGTCATAAAGGGTGTTTTTTAGAGACCTTTAAATTGCAATAAAACAACGATGTATTATTCGACTGACATGAATTTTTTTTATTCGAAAGATAATCTTGTGGCATTACATTCTAAATATGATTTCTGGCATAGGACTGCCACGGCTGGCTCGGATGTAGTCCAATCTGAACGTCCAGTTTTCAATGACTTTTTCCAACATTTGTGGCCGTATATCGGCAATAACACGGCGAATGTTGTCTTCCAAATGGTCAAGCGTTTGTGGCTTATCCGCATAGACCAATGACTTTACATAGCCCCACAGAAAATAGTCTAGCGGTGTTAAATCACAAGATCTTGGAGGCCAATTCACAGGTCCAAAACGTGAAATTAGGCGGTCACCCAATGTGTCTTTCAATAAATCGATTGTGGCACGAGCTGTGTGACATGTTGCGCTGTCTTGTTGGAAACACAGCTCCTGGACATCATGATTGTTCAATTCAGGAATGAAAAAGTAAGTAATCATGGCTCTATACCGATCACCATTGACTGTAACGTTGTGGCCTTCATCGTTTTTGAAGAAGGATTCCCCAGCCCATAAAGCGCACCAAACAGTCAGTTTTTCTGGATGTAACGGTGTTTCTACATACACTTGTGGATTAGCTTCACTCCAAATGCGGCAGTTTTGTTTGTTGACGTAGTTATTCAACCAGAAGTGCGCTTCATCGCTAAACAAAATTCGCTTATGAAAATCGGGAACAACGGCAATCTCGTTTTGGGCCCATTCGACGAATCTACGCCTTGCTTGATGATCGTTTTGATGAATTGCCAAACCAAACTGAGAATAAATCACTTGACAGCTGTTAAATCGGTCGCCATCTTGGAAAGTAATGCCAACTTAAACTTCTATACCTGGAAAAAAAACACTCTTTATAATTTTTACTACTTTAAAAAACAGCCTTGGGCGCATGCCTATGCTCTTTCGATTCCACAAACAAACACATATAAAGCTAAAAAATAATTCCTCATAAACACCCATTTTTTTTACCGATTCACCGAGACTTTTCCAAAATCTTTGAAAGAATTTTTGTCGTCTGAATGTCATTTTCTTTGACAATAAGAAGGAAATTACATCTCTATCGCTCCAAATGAATTGTACATAGTAAAGACGACTGGAATGCAATATACATTACAGTTACAAAAATAAGGAGGAAATTTTTCTGACAATACTTTTAGAGTTTAAGAGTGCATATGACTCAATATATATGAATGGCCTTCTTTAGAAATGTTTTAAAATATGTGTCACCGGCAAAATATCTCTATGGATTCATACATCTCTTATATCAAGGTTCTTAAAAAATTATGGATAAAATCATTTTCTTTGGATAAAACTATTATGAAAGTTCTGCCCTGAAAAGTTCTATTGCGAAATTTATGAATTTTATAGAATTCTTAATATTATGTTATCTGGCTTCCCTATTCTACGACTGTGTTCCGTTATCTATCTAGGTATATTCCTTTCCAAAGGAAATCGAGATATTTTGATTATGAAAACAATGAGTATTTCAGCTTTGAAAAAAAGTGAATGATTTTGTGGGAATAGCTGTCAGTTACAATAATTAAGGCCATAGAAAAGAATAATTTTTTCAATTATATAGTTTGCAGCATATTTAAGTTTTCGTTTCGTATCATAAAAGATATAGTTATATGAGAACCTAAAACTTCGCAATTTTATACAAAACACAAGTCTAGTTTAAAATGTCTCCAAGGACTTTGGCATGTAGGCACTCATGACACCGATGAGACAGGGATTGGAGGACATGTTCGAAATTACCGGGTGTTTCATGGATCGTAGAAGCATCAATGGACACTTGTGCCACCACGTTCATTTTAGAAATGATGGATGTGTGTCTTACACAAGGCTCTTCATGACACCCCAGAGAAAAAATCCAGAGGACAGAAATCAGGGGATCTGAAATGCCAAGCGAAGGAGCCACCACAACCGATCCATCTGTTTCGAAAAAGTTTGATCCAAATGGTCAAGTACTCAACTTTCATAATGAGATGGTGCCCTATCCTGTCGAAATCACATGCGGTGCCAAAAAGTAGAGGCGACATCGGTAGGCAGTTCCGGAAGTACTTCCTATAGAAAGACGAGATACTTGTCAGTCCAGTCGAGGCGGTAGGATGTATGGGCATAGTAAACTGTCCCTCGCAATACTCTCCCATACATTAACAGGGCACGTGGTCGGGTACTGTGTGTGTTGCTTAAGGCTCACATGTGCGCATTGTGCATATTGAACACTTACTTGAAAAGATTGCCTCATCACAAACAAAACCGAACTTGTAAAGTGCACGTCTGCTGCACTTTGGTAAACAAACCACTGGGCGAACACGACACGCCGTGGGTGATCATCTGTCTATAATAACTGCACTCTCTGTACATGAAACGGATGTAATGTTTCCTCCTGCAGTACACGAAGGACAGTTGTTCGGGATCTTTCTGTTAAACGGAAAGTGCCCTTACACTGGTACCGAGATTATGGTCCACAGCATGCAACACACCCTCTTCAAATGTGGCTGCTAGTGCAGTTCCAGATCGCCCAGTACCTTCAATCGTGGCTCTGAAATATCCATGTTCCACCAAGTTCTGATGCACCTGAGCGAATGTTTGATGATTTAGTTGCTGCCTCGTTGGGTATCCTTCCCTTACAACCGAACAGCAGTACCTCCATTTCCGTTGGCTAGGATAGTGATCCCCAACCCTTGTCCATGGACCGGTACCGGTCCTCGGATCAATTAGCACTGGGTCACCCCAGGAACATTAAAGTGGTCCCGTTTTATTTACTGGGGTGCATTTCACTTAGGTTTGTGCGATTTTCTATAGAAATCATTTCATATTCCAAGTTAAATCCCTTCCTATTCATTTTTTGGTGTAACTGTATTTTATTCTGAAGGGGAATTTAAGTACAATTACATTAAAATTATTAAATCAAAGCAATCTAAAATATAAAAAACCAGCGTCCTATCCTCAGCGGGTCGCGGTAAAATTATCAAACATTGACCGGTCTGCGATGGTAAAAAGGTTGGGGGACACTGGGCTAGGCGGTAGATGAAGTGGATATCCACGAACTCGGCGTTCGTATACCGATTCATTTTCATAGGACGCTGTCCATGTTTGAAATGAGAAAATCACACCTGCCGATCTTGCGGGCTCGCGTTCAGCGCCACCTATCTATTTTAACCCATGCTTTTCTGTGTAATTTTGGCTCTTCATGATGTTTTCTACCTCCCCTCCAAGTTTGTACACGGCATTCGGTGACACCCTGTACATGGTTATCTTGTTATTTTTATCGAGTGATATGTGGGTGCTATGGGGATAACGTATATTAGAGTAAATTCGTATAGGTTTTACCCGCGGTAACCCTATTAATTTCAGACGATTTTAATTCAATTTCTTTAAAAATTTAACCATTTCCGTTGCATTTGTCCTTCAAGCTCCTATTTCAGTCTTCTGTTCTATTTTGTACGATTTTCGAATATGGATATTTCTGATATCATGGGTGAATACCATGATATTTTTTTCAAAGAATGATTGCTGTGTTTTTTTAATTATTGTTATAAATCGTGCACATTTTCACTTTTCATGAAAGTTTAAATATGAAATCAAGAGTATACAAATAATAAATTAAGTGTTCGAAACAAGAATTTTTTAAACTAATTTATTATTTTCCTTTTAAATTTTAATACTCTGGACAAGCTAATCTTATCTATTCCACTATATAGAAACCCTTAAAGCTGTTTTCAATAAAAGTACGAGAGCTAAAACTAAACGCTAAGCACATTATCAGACAGAAAAATGCCTCATTTTCCATGGAAATTTGTAGAATTATAGCTTTTATCTATTTTAACAATATAGTGTTTTTAAAAATTTCAAAATATTCCATTAATACTTTCTTTTTCATTTTAATACGGAATTATACGGAATCCCATTTAATATTACGGAATAGGGGAAAAACGCGAAACACATTTTATACTAGAAAAAATCATAAAAAATGCTGCTCTCTAAAGGATAGTGAAGCCAGAATATCCTATTAATGTTTCATTTCTTTTCTATCTGAAAAAGGGCTCCGAATTCGGGTCCTATTCTTTAACAATAACCGCCTTAAAACAATTAAAATGTTAAACTGTTGCCAGGTGCAGGCAGTAGTTCCTTACAGTAGAGTTTTATCCTAAATAGGAAAATTTAAAATATCTATATATTTTCTAAAAAATAATATAAAAAATACTAAAGATACAACAAATACTACTTTCACAATATGATCCTTTTTATAGTGATTTTGTCCCACACATGTACAAGAAATTACATTTCTTAACCTAATATTTACGATTTCAGTAACATATATTTATACTAGAAGAATACAATTAAACTTTATTACCCCAATGAAGGCTATTAATATATATAAACACATTAGTAGGTAAATTTCATTTCCAATATTTAATAAAATTTCACTTAAGTCTATTCCAAAACTTGCTTCTTAAAACGGACAAAAAAAAACACAATTCAGGAGCAGGAATCGAACCTACAGATACAACGGTCAATTGGATGACCACCACCTTTGTAGATGCAGCTACTCCTCGGATCTAGACAGTGCCGCTGTGAAGGGGATCTAATACTTGCCATCTTGTCACGGCTTCTGCAATTGCCGATGTGATTCGGTCTACTGCCATCTATAAAATAAGTCACGTTCTAATCATATTTTATTTTTTACTTTTCATTCTTCTGTAGATATCGCATTTTCTGAATCAATACAGCATGAACTAAAGCCTAGAGGTGACCGCATTTTGCAAACGGTGCACAAGTCCGATGCTATAACCATTCGGCCATCCTAAACGCGCCGTTTTTAACTTTTCTCCATGCTCTTCTTTGGTTAAAAATAGATGTTAAAAATGTTTTCATATTATATGCAAATATTAGATATGAAATTGGAATCTTTAAATTATTATTTAACAGTATAAACCTGTTTCTCTAATGATAAAGAATATAGCATCTTAAGCTAGCTGAATATATGAAAAGTCAACCACAAAGTACTTTATTCTGGAGAATGCAAAACGGACTTGTGTGTGTGTGTGTTTTACCACCAAACTATAAATTTATATTCTTTAATATTAATAGGAATTTCATGATTTAAATTCTATGACATGAATATTATTTGAAAACATTTTTAAAAATGTAATTAGGAAACTTGAAAGGAAAAGGAAATATAAGTAATTAAGTTAGAGAATTCCTAAGGAAAAACGCTGGACCTCGTAAAAAAATTAGATCTAAGAAGAATGGAAGGGAAAAAATCTTTAAAAGATGATGCATTACACAAGGCAGTAGACCAATTTATATGAATAATTATAAAAGCTATGCCAAGATGGCAAGCTTTCAAACCTCCCATCATTTCAGTACTGTATGAATGAACCTCCTCATTGAATGAGTGGTAGCATTTGCAAAAGGTGGTGGTTATCGAATTGACTGTTGTATGTGCAGGTTCAATTCCTGCACCTGAACAGCATTTTTTCCTCTTTCTGCATGACATAAATTTCGATAAGAGTATATTTGAAATTAAACTCTTATCTATTTTTTATTTTTTAAGTTACTGAGATTCTCGCAAAATATGTTCTTCATTCTATTACATGAAGTAAATAAATGTTAGCCAGCTAAAAATTTTACCTCTTAATCATTTTATTTTTATGTCTGAGGAAAAGACTTTTAACGAGAGAATTATATTGATGAGAAAATAAAATGAAGTTAAAACATTTTGCTTTTTCCTTGTTATATCCCGTATAATTAGAATCTAATTAATTAAACTTTTATCCAAGCGTTAACAGAAGTAACGAGAACAGAATGTATATTGGGAAAACATATCCAGAAAAACAAGGAAAGATGAATATAATCGAAACTGAAAATTTACATATATCAGATTATTGCTTTCATAATGGTTATGGCATCGGACTTTTTTCTGCTTTGTTCGTAGAATGCCACCATTCCTTAGTTTCATGCATGTGGATGTGGATGCCTTACACAGGCTTGTTGTGTTGTTACTCATGCCACCTGTCTGACGTAGTCAGATCGAGGCCCACGAAATTCATCGTGGCAAGAGGCTAGAAGTACGTCTGTCGTTGGCCTTGGCCACCATACAGGTGACAGTACGAATTAGCTCGGTGAAATTCCCGGAAGGGACGATAGATGGCGACACCACCTATCTCCACCTCCACAATTTAGACATGGAACTGAATGGGAGGAATATATTCTTCAGTCCCCTGCAGTCGTGATTCAGCCCACAAGACTTTCGGACCCACTGATTTAACGAACATGGACTCCGTGTGCATTCGGAGGGTATTTGGTGGCATCGGGCATCGAACCCAGGCCTTACGGTCTGGAGTCCGATGCTCTAACCACTAGGCTAACCACGGCCCACACATGCCTAAAAAGACTGAAGGACGTTGTGGTTCGGATACAGAATTCCCCACACTCAAAAATTCAGGTAATACATTACAATAGGCTAACCCCTTATCTTGACCAAGATGAAAAAGTTTCTTAAATTCAGACCATGGTCACTCTAATTATTTTATAAGCAATGTAATGTATTTCTCTTTTCTAATTCCTTAGTTTATTTTAGTGTTGTAATTTATGTTTGTATCTGTTCATGTATTTTGAATTTATATGCTTTGTATATGCTGTTGAGTATTTGTTACTTTATATTTGATTATTATGAGAATAGTTTATATCTGTAAATAGAGTCCTCTTACTCAGAGATTGTACTGCTCCCGATGTGCAGTCGTTCAGGAGGAGGCGGTGTTACGAATTTTGTGTAAAATCGAATAAATAATTCATATTTGGCTGTATAATGCCCTTATATTACTTTGTTATATTTATTTTATGTTAACATTGTAATATTCTCTCGCAGCGCCGTCCCTTATGTTGTAATGGCAATTCAATGGGAACATGGTGAAATCTTGACGATGGAGCCAAGTTGGCATTATTTTTGGTGACCAAGTTGGCCTCATTTTAGGTAACAAAGTGACTTGGCGACCGTTTTGGCGAGCTCGGGAGCCTCTGAATTCTTCTGAAAATTTGTTGAGAAATAAACTAATTTCTATACCTATGAAGCAAGAGGTTCTTTCTCGAAAGGTCCAGGAGGCCTTTAAATTGAGAGAACCTAGCCGAAAATAAGTTAGTAGACTTGTCGTGACCGTAATTACCGATTAGCTCGGCTGTTGAATAAGACGAGCGGTGCTTGTGAATAATCTTTTACATAAGCGTATTTTAGACACTGTTAGTTGTGTTTGAGTGCTGTTGAAAATGTGAAGACCTTTTGATATTTAGTCAGTGAATTTAGCTACTGAATCCTGTATTTCAAGGATTGGTTTTCTCGACAATAAATTCCCATCGCTCTTAAAGAACTGTCTTGTACTTTACGACTGATCTGCATAAAATCCTCGAACCTCGATCAACGTAACAATAACAATTATTTGGTATAAATGGATAACCTTTTGAACGATTCCGAACAATAATATAATTTAATTGAATTTACAGACTAATCTATGGGGATTTCCAGTGCAATAACAGTGTGCTGTATAATAGTGCTTGGATTCAGGATTCGAACCCATGATTCGACTAAAATTTATACGGTAATGTACATCATTCAGCAAATAGGGTCTAAGGATAATTCTCTCAACAAACTTATAATAGTAACCAAGAGGGAACCTCGTGGGAAAAAACACAATTCTCTCTCAACACATATACATATTTTTTTTTCTAATGGGGCAGCGGTTTGGTAATTACCATTGCAGACCTAGTACATTTCCGGGGAGCTGGTATCCCTTTTTGGTGGGTACCCACATAGGTGAACATCCATTGCCACAACTTAATTTTGATGTCCAGTTTCCTCCCCAGAGGAAGGCAACTGAACTCTGACGATACTACCAGGAATTTAATATTGTTGAGATCACACAAGCGAAACAGGCAGTATAGGGAATATTAACATGCCACATTATCATACGACATGGACGCTGCCGACTTTTTGCATCATGCAACACTAAAGACTAGTGCCAGGTCTAACCAGAAAACTTGAGCATACAATAAAGGCTCAAAGCCAACTACAACATCCAGCCGACCTAAGGCATATCATTATAAAGAGATTACGGTAGGATCGAGGGTGTTATCGCTATGACAAACAATGATAGTTATCCTATTCACTTCTCTATTGCTATTTTAGTTTCTTGATTTTGTACAGAACTTTTTGAGATAATACATCTGAATATGTTAGATGTAGTTGAATATATAAGACAGTAGTAGAGAGTCATCTAGAGATTTTGGAATTTATAAAATAGGGAAATTTAAAAAATATCAATTTCATGTTGTATCTCTTATAAATGTGCGAAATGGATTTTTATACTGCATATAACTTTATTAGAAGAGAAATAAACTTATTTCATTTAATAATATCGTTACGTTGATCGGTATTCGAGGATTTTATGCAATCAGTTCCACACAGAGAGACAGTTCTTCAGGAATGATGGAATTTTCTGTCGGAAAACAATCCTTGAAGTACGGCAGCTATATTCGCTAAATAAATCTCAGAAGGCCATCACACCTACTACGGCAGTGCTTCTCAAACTTTCAATACTGGCGCCTCCCTTTTCAATCACAATTTTTATCGTCCCCCTCCTTATACATTAATAATGTACTGGATGCAACAATAATGCACTTTTTTTACGCTAAAGCAATAATCTTTATTATAAACCGTACAAATTCATGACATAAGTATTAAATTTTGTATATGTTGCTTTTAAGCAAAAAAAAATTAAGTAATAGGATAATTATTATGTTATTCTTCCTTTCTCTAATTTTTAAATTGGAACATATTGTAAAATGAAGTAGCTGCTTAGAAGACAGAAAATAGATATCAGCTAAATAAAGAAAAAGAACTCAGAGGGTCAATTTCTAATCATAAGCATTCCTTTAAAAAACTTTGCTCTGCAAGACAAGCTCATGGAAGTCGCTAATACTTATTAAACTTGTTATTAATTTAGTATTAATTAATTAGTTATAAAATACTCTGTGCAGCACTGATACATTAAAAGTATACCGGCTGAAGTACCCGCTTTGCACGAGTTCATTTATAAGAAAATAAAACATTATTGATATAATCACTGAATTGTAAGGAGAGTAAAGCCAAGTGCGTGACAATGTTTACAAAAATGTAAAATGATTTTTTTAAATCATTGCTCAAATTATAATTAGTTTTAAGCGTACTGAAATTTCATGCCTCACAGAATTAGCATTTAGAATTGATGTTGAATAATGAACAATAATATAAAATTCCGATGAAAAATAATTGTGTTATTTTTAATATTTAAAGTGAAAAGACTTCAACGTGTTTTAACCCTGGAGCAGGCACGCACTCGATATTGATGGTCGAGTGGGGTTATTGTGAGTCACCCCAATCCTTTTTTATAATTATTTTTATAGTACACAATAAAAATCGTAATTCCAGTGAATAATTTAATTAAGAGAAAATATACTCACCCCTACTTTCAAGGACACAGAAAATATTTCGGAAAAAAAGTTATCACACCGGGAACTCAGTCAAAAAAAGTACCTTAAGATTGTAAAAAAACGTTTGTCACTCCCAAAGAGAGGGAGATATGTGACAAATATATTTTAGTTCACACGTTAAGACTGTCAAACAGGAGGATAGTGTCAGGGCCATTGGTAACAATTAAACAGTTTTGCCAGAATTACCGATTTCGGGCACTCTGTGCTCGGCATGACCGCTCCGGATTAAAAGTGTATTTATTACAATATGGATGTTCTAAAAAAATATGTAAAACGTTTTTCATTATGCTTTATATGTTTGGGAATAACTCATAGAAATAAATCTTGGCCAAGAAATCCTTCAAAGTGCTCTGTGTGCTTTTCCAAAAATCATAAAAATATTTTACAAGAAAAAATCGCAGCAGAAATAGTTTATTTACAACTTCCCTAAATGAAAAAACAAATACACATAAGAGCAGGGACGTAACTAATCGTACAAGTAAGTTCGAAGGTCAAACCGCTGAAAATACATTCTGCTGCCTACAGCTCATGACAATAATATAACAGTGATGATTTTTTTACCTTCCTAATATATATATATATATATATATATATATATATATATATATATATATATATATATATATATATATATATATTTTATTATGGGTCTGGGTTTTATTTTTTTTCATTTTGGTTTGAAAAGAAACCGTAATAAAAAATCTCTCATCATGGGATTACAGCAAATAAAATAAAAGGTTTTTTATTTGGTTACAGTATCACAGATAGCTAAAATGAGGCTTTGAAGTAGAAGATTTTATTTTTGATGACGTAATATCGCAGATGATATATATAAATTATATCAGTGTAAATGTTTTATTATGTCAGAAAGTACTTTGTTTTATTTCATTCCAGTAAATAATTCTTTTTCAATCTTTTATCTTCGATATGCTCGCGCCGTCTAGGGGGCGCGCCCCACAGTTTGAGACACAACTATCAGTGTCTAAAATACAAGTATGTAAAAGATGACTCACAAGCACTTGCTCTTCCTACTCAAGCGGAAATAAGGACTAATCGCTAATCGACTCTTCACGGCCAAATCAATACTACTAATTGCTAATCAAAATAATGTAATACTGACTGGGAAATGGTAAAAATAAGACAATTCAGATTTGGCAAGTGACTACCTATTTAAAGGCCTTTCGGATTTTTCTCGAAGGATCTGCTTGCTTCAAAGATCGTAATATTAGTAGATACACTAGCCCCCAAAAGTTAAGGAATAACTGGTTTTTTTGTGCCTCATATGCAAATGAATGAATGTAGAAACACTAAATTTGGATGACATGTGCACAAAATAGTTATGTATTGACTGCAAGATAGAAGTTTAGATAACAAAATTCAAAAATGATTTACAACAAAAAGGCAATCTCGCTGGAAAAGTCCATTCTTGGAAGAAATAATAATCATAGTTTTATGTGGTAAAATGTCAAAGAAACATAACAAAAATGGGTTTTAATGAGAGATATGCCCACTACTAGCTTGAATGCATTGGCTGCATTGAATTTCCATTCTGTCAATTGAGTTTTCGGTTACCGAAATGGGAAGCGAAGACTAGACACGGAGTAAGCTTTGTTCCAGCTTTCCTAAAGACTTTGGAGGAGGACTTAAAGCATCAGCCTGTCTTACCAAGATAGTCCCAAAGATGTTTTAATCGGAATTTAAGTCAGGAGATTGAGTTGGTCATTCCATTCGCTCCAAAGCAAGACCCTCAAGATATTCCTCAACAATTCCAGCTCTGTGTAGTCGTGCAGTTTCATCCATCGGAATGAAGTCATTGCCAATTGCAACGGCATACGGGTGGACATATGGATCAAGGATCTCATCCCGGTATCTCACACCAGTTCACAGTTCCTCCCTGGAGCGTATGCAGGTCAATGTCATCACCGAGTGAGATCCCTGCCCACACACAAACCATTTTTCCACCCCCCAGTTACTGTGTCTTTCAACAGTGTTGGATTTGATGATATCTGGTTCCTCGTTCCCTCTAGATGAGCAGACGTCCTGAAAGAGTACAGAAACCCATCACTGTCTGGTCCAGGAAGCGTGTTCTCCTTCCCAAGATAAGTCTCTGTCGTCTGTTGAGGGGTACACACACAACCTTGCAAAGAGACTTGAATTGTGCCTTCGCACCGCACTAGCGGATGTTAGTCTCCCTGATGCTACAAAGTGGCCTGCAACAAGTTGCGGCGGTCGGCCTGGAGCTCTTCTTCTGAACACAGATGCATCGGTTTGACATTGATTCCAGAGACGGTGGACCACACTACGAGACACATTAAGAAGCATCAGCCTGGGACAACTCCATCTTCATCCATCCGATCCCCCTCCACCTTATCGAATCGGGCAAAAGACTTCTCTCAGACATTACGAGACCTCACTGCCTATTGTCAACAAATCTGCTAACAAAAGTTGTAAATCAACAAGAGTTACACGAGTAATTACGAAAGCCTGTGATATATGCATATTATTCTCTCACTCATATATATCTGTTCTTTCCTATTAAAAAAGTGATAGCTATTGTTTTTGCCCAAATTTGCATAAAGTTCATTTTCATCATTTATATAAACAATAAATTTTATTGTTACATTCATTTATTTTTAAGATGAGCTTCGAAAAACACGTTGTTCCTTAACTTTTGGAGGTCAGTGTATTTCCTTTAATTTCCAGAAGATATCATATGGTTACGAACCTGCCACAAACATCGCCAACATGGTTACCATGTTGCCAAAATGATCACCAAGAATTCAACTTGTGTCTCTATCAACGAGATTTTGTCAAGTTTCCATTGCGAGTCGTCGTTATAATGTAAGGAACGACGTTGCTTGCGAATATTTCAATTTTAACATATAATAAATACAATATAAAGTAACATCAACGGATTACACATCCAGATATAAATTATTTACACTATTTTACGTATTATTTACAAAAAATTCATAACAATATTTTAGAAACTATAATTTAAAAAGTATCACTTGAATATTGTTCGAAATTATTTTTAAAAACATTATTCGCGAAAGAAAGAGAGAGAAAAAGAAGGGTTTAAGAAAAGGATGGCCAAGTGGTTATGACATCGGACTTCTACAATGTTTGCAAAAGGTGGCCACTTTTTGGTTTAAGTCCACGTGGTATTGGACTATTACAACAGAATCTGTGTGTGGTGATATTCATGTAAAAATAGTGAAAGGCAAAAAATATTAATAGTAACAATTAATCGTGGAACTTTTTAGAGAACAGCCGATCGAATCCTATCGTCAATTTTTGCAGTACCAGTTGAAAGGGCTATATCGGATCCAGCGAGTGACCGCATTTGCAAAGTTGTTGGTTATCCGATTGATTGTTGTGTCTGTAGGTTCAATTCATGCTCCTGAACAGCCATTTTTTTTCCTTTTCCGCATGCTATGAAATTTGAAATAGCACATTTAGAGAGATTATAAAATATTTAAAATATATAAAATTTTTATCTCCTATTTTTTATTACTAAATTCTGCTATTTTCAACCATCTTTTTATCTGCCGCTTTCAGATTCTGGTAAAATATGTGTTTTATTATATTACTGGAAATTAAATAAGTATCCAATTGTATAAATTTTATAAAATAAATGCGTTCTTGCAAAAATGACACGTGGAATACTGCGCAAAAATTTCGGTCATAAAAGTATTGATTATACATAAAGTAAGCTATTATTTTTTTCTTTATATTTTCATTACATTTTACAAAATTATTATTGTTTTATTAATGGAGTAGATTTTCGCATAATTATATATTTTTAAAATTTTATATTAAAATGTACATTTTATGCAAGTTTTTCGCTTAATATCGAACAGTTTCAAAATAGCACTAGACCGACGTTTCAAGATTCAGCAATATTTCCGTTCTATACATAAAATTTACATTTTATTCATAAATGTGATAATTTTGTTCACAAATAGAGTAAAAAAATGTAGGCTTGAAATGCCTGGCAAAATATACCTACATATAGCTCAGGCTAATATATATATATATATATATATACATATATATATTGCCCTAAAATGGATTGTGGTAAAAATGTCTGTACTTTTCTTAAAGAATAATAGCAATTTGACACTGAATATATTGCATCTAAAACACAAAGAAAAAAACCCATTACAATGCTTTGTTGTTACATCTCTTAGTTTTTGTGAATGTATGACAAGTAATCTGGTTCAAATGATTTTAAAGGTTCAACATTGTTAATTTTCAATTACCGTAAAATTGAACACAAAAAGTAACATCGAAACTGAAGGGTGTGCGTTATACGCCAGGTATGAAAACGATAACTTTAAAAATAACAAAACAGACGTGAGAATAAAAAAATTACTTCTACATGTATCGAATCACTGTTATTTAAAAGAAGTGACTTGCCTTGTGAACCAAAAGAGTTTATGGTGTTAACTATTTATTGCACAAGGATTAAAATATATGAAAAATGAAATAATTTCGCATCCATTTTAGAAGGTGAAAATATTGAACATCTTTATTCCGCTCACTCCGTTACTATATTTTTATTTCCCTAGCTGGTTCTACAGTTCTAAGGCAAATAATTAAATCCATCCTATGATTTTTTTTCATTGCCAGATAAAACAGGATAAAAGACTACTAATTTGAACTTAAAAATATGGACATAAATTATTTCTCTGACAAATAGAACTAAATACACTACTCCCAACGAAGTTTTTGTTGAAAGAGTAATAATATCTCACATCTGCCTTCCTTCATCCATCAACATCTGTTACTACAAGGTGTTGTTCTAGAAGTATACTATTGTTTCAAAAGTCTGGGGAAATCCCTCGAATAAATGACTAAAACATCAAAGCAATGTATACAAATATTTCAGGTTTCTTCGTCAGAAAGGGGGTGCGCGTTATACGGCGAATGTACCAAAAAATTAAAACATTCAACTTGAAAGTAGAGGTGCACGTTATACGCCGGATTTTACGGTCAGTAAAATTTTGCCATGTTTTAGGTTTTGGCTGGTTTCGGCTTTGGAAATGGTTTGAGCCGGTTCACCTTTTTTGCTCCATGACTTTTTTCGTCCTTAATGATGATGCGCTTCAAAAACGGATAATTTTCGTGACGTTTGAGAAGCGAATCGCAGACGTCAATGCGGCGACGCAGATTTCTCTCTGTGAGAACATGGGGAACCCATACATCGAGCTTCGAGGATAATCCCAGGCCTTTTTTAGTGGTCACAAACTGTTGAATTTGATAAATGTAACCTCAATCCGATCTCACGTGTTGTTATTCGCCGGTTCGCATCAACTAATGCCTGTATCGCGTCTTTATCAGCTTCAACCGGCCTTCCCGAACGTGGTGCATCTTCGACATCAAAATTGCCGGATCGATATTTAGCGAACCAGTTCTGGCACTGGCGTACTGTCAACACACCTTCTCCATACACATCGGTCAATTTCTTTCTGGCTTGAACAGTATTTTTACCCTTTCTGTAAGATATGTCAAAAATGCTGCTTATCGCTCTCCATATTTAAAAGGGCACCGACCAAGAACTACTGCGTAGAATTAATTGGAATTTTTCGCACACAAGCCTTGCTATATGAGTTTTCAAAGCATATAAAATTATACGGCTTAAATGTGGGTGCAAAAAAATACAATTAAATCCTCTGTCGGGAAAAAACGAAATTACTTTCCAAACAACCCAATATTTATGCACATTTTTTTAATTATGGAGATTCTAGGAAAATGTTGTTGTATGAAGGGCAAAGGGGTGCGATGAAAAATTAGGTTTGAAAATTGGGTCACAAATATTGAAAGTTTGAGAAGCACTGCATTAATTAGAATCTGTAATGGGAATATATACGCCAAATCCAAAGCATTTCCGCAATAGCAAACATTGACAGTTTACCGATTCACTAGTGTACTAGGAAGTTATGTATGTTCTTGTTCCTGAACAAAAATTTGATATAATATATAAAGCAAAGTAATCAAAATTTTAATAATTTCCTTCGGTAGTGGAATATGTGAAAAACCATAAAAATTGTTTTATTCTACAAACCTGGGGAACGCAAAACGGATTTTAATGTCTTACATTTGTGAGCAGCTAAGTCCAATTTTTCAGCATAAAGTGTTCCGAAAGAAAATGTAATAGGTTCCGCCGCACGAATAAAGGAACGCAATAGATTCCGGTAAATCCAGGTAAGAGAGGTTTGATGACACGAGGAGAGCAGGGAAGTTAGGCGGTAACATCATCGAGTAGACACGTCAGCACAGCAGTTGAACAGAGGCAGGCAGCGACATCCGGTAGCAGATCAAACAGCAGCATAGAAGGCGGTTAAAATAAGGTCACCAAAAGTGGGGAACTACTCCACATACTCAGTTAAATCAAACAACCAAGCTGGACAAGCTAAGTAATTTTAAATCTCCGGAAAGTTATGCTGGCATCTGGGTTCCTAGGAGTTCTTAATCCCGTATCTGGCATAAAGTCTGTTAGAAGAAACGACGATGTTTAATCATCTTGCTGAAGGTAAACTACATGATTAAGCAGTTTAAAAGAAATTTATATCAACATATTTTCAAAACTACTAAAATAAAAATAATGGTAACTATTTACAATATAGTAAGCTACTTGCAGTATGATAGAATGGCGGCGCCTCATGTATGCAGTGAATGGTAAACTATTTATGGGAGGCCAGAACGAATTCAGCAGACCTCCAAATTTCAAAGTCAGTTTCTTGGAATTCGTTTGAGTTCCCCCCTCACCGGATACAGTGAAATTCCTTCGGCAAGGGTGTGCAACAAAGTTCCCGCGCTTCCAAAAAGTTCATTAAATCCATAGATTTTGCAATGCTGTAGCTCTGCGCTGGTCTCTGGACCAATATAGAAGCTCAGGAGCGGACAAGATAAAGAATCCACGAGAAGTCGCGCATGAATTTGGGTGTGATTTGGCGGACTTTAAAAACGGCCTGCAACCCCGATTTCAGAGGAGGGAGAACCAAGAAAAACTGACCCATTAACTAAAATCTAATTTCTCTTTTTTCCAAGTGGACTCCAGTGCCGACCAATGAATCCCCTCTGGCCTCGTATCCTCTCTCCCTTCAGTACACAGCCTAGCGATAAGTTGAGTATTCTGTTTTGGTAGAATAAGTAGTAATTATTTTCTGTAACTTTTAAATTAAGAATAAATATTCAATTAACTTTTATGGCTGTGAGCAGTTAATTTACGATTACTAACTTATTAATTTAATCATGCTGCAATGTGAATTACAGAACCTGGGTTAAAATACAAACATAAAATAAATTAAAAGTAGCGTTGCATCATCTGGTGTTGTAACCAGAAATTTTTTTTTCTTTTCCTAGACACAATATTGTGATGTGAATTTAATTTTCTTGAAAAAATTTTTTTGTTGTTGTTGCCTTGTAAGTTTAAATTTAAACGAGATGTTGGGTCACCCAATGATAATTTTAGTTCATCTTTTAAACATGTAATAATTTCTTATTGTGTACCATTGTGTTTTGATTGTATTTATTACTCAATTTTTCCAGTTGTGAAATTTTTTTTCTCGCATATTTTTTTTATTATTTAGATACTTGGGGATGTTGCAAACAACAACTTCTGAAAGAGGGTGCTGACGATGGGACAGGTACTGGTGCTTTTTTTTTATATATCGATGTTGAATTTTTTTATATATATGTATTTACGCGAAAGTCGATTGGTTAAAATTTTATTTAATTTTCTGAGATTATGATTTTTCTCTTACCCTGCACGAGTGCTCGAATTCAGTTGTTTTAGTCTGAATTTAATTGTTTCTGTTGCAATTTAATCTCGTTAGCAATTTTATTTTAACTTTAGTTTAAACATGCCACGTACGCGACAATCCGACCCACTTTTGACGCAAACAGCGTCTGAAAAATTTAATCTAATTGAATCGATCCCAATGTATGACGGAAGCGAATCGTTGGAAATACGTAGGTTCCTGGGAAAAATCAGTGATGTTGCAAATTTAGGTAATTGGTCTAACGCTCAGAAAGTCACTATTCTTAAACTAAAATTAGCGGGAATAGCTGAGGGTTTTTTATCAGATCCAACTCACAGTAATTTAATCGAATACGACGATATCGCTAGAGTTCTCATTTCGAGATTTGAGAGGACCGTTCCGTTGTCTACGTGGCTTCAATTATTTTCATCGTGCATTCAGGGTTCCTCCGAAAGCGTGCAAGAATTCGCAGCACGCATCAATAAACTAGGGACACAGATATTTCAGTCAAGTAATTCGGCTCAAAACACAGCGGCACGAAACGCGAACGATCAACTTTTACAGTCCCGTTTCATCAGTGGGCTGCGAAACGATATTCGCAGATTTGTTTTGGCACGAGACCCCAATAATCTTGAGGAATCAATAAACGCTGCGCTGATAGAAGAGCAAAACGTAAAACTCAATCAAATAGCTAATGACGAGAGAACTGGTTTGTCACCTTTACACACAGAAACATCGGTCATTTCGGCATTGACGAACAAGTTAGATGAAATAAATTTGAGGGTCGAGCGATTACAAGAGGCCAGTTCAGTTACGGCTCGCAAAACAGTTGGGGGTCTTTTTCGCAGAAGGGAGACTGTCTTTAAATGTTTTTATTGTGGCTTAGAGGGACATAGGCAAACGGAATGTAGAAGAAAAAGAGCGAAAGAACGCCAATCGAATTCCCAACCCCCCTGGGGAAATGCCGCGGGCGAATTTTCTGTTTTTCGCCACCCAAACACTCATTCTTTCGACCAACGACGCGTCCATTTTCACGACTCGGCTTTTCGCGACAATTATACGGCCCCCAGGCATTCTGCGACCGTTCCACAAAGAACTTCCCGTGGCAGAGGAAATGCAGCTGGTTTCAGATGTAATACGAGAAATGATAATTTAAACTTCCGCGGAGAAAGCCGATTTTACATATTACACAATTGGTAGAAAAACGGCTTTCTCCTATAAAAACTAGAGACGAAATATTTGATCTGCCAATTGTTGACGCTAGCGTACAGAACTCTAGATTCAGAATTTTAATTGACACAGGTGCGTCCGTTTCTTTAATGTCCAATTCACTCTTTGCTAAAATAAAAAACTAATTTTTTAGAGAACTTAATGTTTCTATTCAAATTAAAGCGGTCAGCGGAGATACGGTAGAAATCCTCGGTTGTTATGAAATACAATTGTCATTGGGGGAATTTCATTTTCAACATATTTTTTTTATAACTAAGCAAGATATTAATGATAATTATTGCGCTATTTTGGGATACGATTTTCTGAAATTATGGAATGCAGTTTTAGACATGGGTAAAAACCGTTTATTAATTAATAAATTTTCAATTCCGCTTATCAATTTTTCGCTTCCTTCGGTGCCGTACAAGACTAATTTTATTCATGGATTTTAAAACACAAAACGTGTGTAGGTCCTCGTTCAGTCACAAATGTTCGTATTCACGTCTCAACACTACCTAATTCTACGTCTTCGACTACTATTCAGAGTTCAGCAAAGTTGAAAAGTAAAAACATCCACTTAACTACTTCGCAAACTAATATCGATCCACAAACAAATGACACCATTATAAATATCAGAAACGATTCTGATAACATAATCACCCTTAACAAAAACATGAAAATAATTACTACTTATTCTACCAAAACAGAATACTCAACTTATCGCTAGGCTGTGTACTGAAGGGAGAGATGATACGAGGCCAGAGGGGATTCATTGGTCGGCGCTGGAGTCCACTTGGAAAAAAGAGAAATTAGATTTTAG
Organism: Trichonephila clavipes; assembly: GCA_019973935.1. NCBI lineage: Eukaryota > Metazoa > Arthropoda > Arachnida > Araneae > Nephilidae > Trichonephila > Trichonephila clavipes. Next base: position 652,592 of record BMAU01021438.1, read on the forward strand.
TTAATAGGTCAGTTTTTCTTGGTTCTCCCTCCTCTGAAATCGGGGTTGCAGGCCGTTTTTAAAGTCCGCCAAATCACACCCAAATTCATGCGCGACTTCTCGTGGATTCTTTATCTTGTCCGCTCCTGCGCTTCTCTATTGGTCCAGAGACCAGCGCAGAGTTACAGCATTGCAAAATCTATGGGTTTAATGAACTTTTTGGAAGCGCGGGAAATCCTTTGACGCACACCGCAATTTATGGGTCTAGTGAACCCCAGGCGCGTGAACTTTCTGGCACACCCTTGCCGAAGGAATTTCACTGTATCCGGTGAGGGGGAACTCAAACGAATTATTCCAAGAAACTGACTTTGAAATTTTGAGGTCTGCTGAATTCGTTCTGGCCTCCCATCACTAGGATGGCCGAGCTCTCGTATAGTTGAAGGACTCCAGTGGATGGCATCGTTTTTTCTCCTGCTGGGACATTTATAGTTGAAGAACTCCAGTGGATGACATCGTTCAAGGATTGGAAGAAATTTATGTTTTTCCGTTTTTTCTCCTGAGGGGATAATTCTGTTTATACGTTATTGTGAATTTTTTGTGTGTGCTGTGAATTTGTGAGAGGGGAGAAGTGATGGGAGGCCAGAACGAATTCAGAAGACCTCAAAATTTCAAAGTCAGTTTCTTGGAATTCGTTTGAGTTTCCCCTCCCCGGATACAGTGAAATTTCTTCGGCAAGGGTGTGCCAGAAAGTTCCCGCGCCTGGGCTCACTAGACCCATAAATTGCGGGGTGTGTCAAGGGACTTCCCGCGCTTCCAAAAAGTTCATTAAACCCATAGATTTTGCAATGCTGTAGCTCTGCGCTGGTCTCTGGACCAATAGAGAAGTGCAGGAGCGGACAAGATAAAGAATCCACGAGAAGTCGCGCATGAATTTGGGTGTGATTTGGCGGACTTTAAAAACGGCCTGCAACCCCGATTTCAGAGGAGGGAGAACCACGAAAAACTGACCCATTAACTAAAATCTAATTTCTCTTTTTTCCAAGTGGACTCCAGCGCCGACCAATGAATCCCCTCTGGCCTCGTATCCTCTCTCCCTTCAGTACACAGTCTAACGATAAGTTGAGTATTCTGTTTTGGTAGACTAAGTAGTAATTATTTTCTGTAACTTTTAAATTAAGAATAAATACTCAATTAACTTTTATGGCTGTGAGCAGTTAATTTACGATTACTAGCTTATTAATTTAATCATGGTGCAATGTGAATTACAGAGAGAGAGAGAGAGAGAGAGAACCTGGGTTAAAATACAAACATAAAATAAATTAAAAGTAGCGTTGCATCACTATATACAGTATGGTGAGCAAAAGGCAGTGCCCCCTACAAGTTATAAAAGAGTGCGGCAAATTCTTTTATCACTAGGAAAATAAATTTGCATTGTTTAATATTAAAAGAAGTTTAATTATTTCAATTCTATGATCAGAATATTGTTATGAAACACATCTCTAAAATATCAATCGTGAAAGAAAGGAGGAAAAGAAAGCATGTTGAGCAGTTCAGGATGGCAGAGTGGTTATGGCATCGGATTTCTGCATCGTTTGCAGAATGTGGTCACCACTCGAAAAGGGGTTTCAGTTGTTGCGATATTGGGGTATTGTTGAAGCAAAACGGTGAAACTTGTAAATAATGGAAGTCAAAAAAAAGAATGAAAACCAACAAAAAAAGCCAACAAAAATGTCAATTAGAATGCAGCACGCTTGAAAGGAAAGTAGACCGCGAGATACATCGGCAATTGCAGAAGCCAAACAAAATGACATACTTTGAATTCTCTGATATTGCAGTATGAGCCTCATTGTAGCTTGTGTGTGGCCGCATTTGCCACGGTGGTAGTTATTCGATCGACTGTTGTGTCAACAGGTTCGATTCCTGCTCCTGAACAGCGTTTTTATTTTATTTTACCTAATCATATAAATGTTTGAATTGTTTCTTAGATATTAGAGGAAATATATAAGAAAAAATTATTTACCGATTTGTTAAAATTATTGAAATTCTCTCGGATATGAAATTGTTTCTTTATATTACCATAAAATATTTAAACGCAAGTTTTACATGTTTTGTAATTGAATTTTTAGAAAGGTGTAAAGAATAATATAACACATAGTCTATACACGTGCAAATAATTGCAAAGACAGACTAAAGATAAGGTGGGACTCGAACAATCATATTTGAACTAAATACAAATAGAAATCAAGTTGCTTTTATCCTAATTCAAAGCAAAATTTGTTGCAATCTCGTAATGATATGTTTGCAATGGATGATTAAAATTAAAAAATTTCAACTTTTCCAGTCATTTGATATATTGCGAAATTTAATTTGAAATGTACTCAGAGATAACTCTAATGCTTTTTTATACAGAAAATAAGTTTTGATTTTTCTTGTGGTATTTCTCTCATTTACTTTTCAAACTTAACAAATTGTATATAAATATTTATTTCTCTCATAAAAATTTTTGTAGAACTTTAAAATTCTGATGTTAATTATTTGTATTTTTCAATTAATATATTCTAATTAGGCCCTGCGACCATTCAAGAGTGTCGCATTAAACATTTGTTTTAGTTCCCAAAACTATAAATCATTTATTGAAATTTTCCTCTGATGGTAATATATTTTTCGTGTCAAGATTAATAACTGAAACAAGACAAAAAAATCACATATAGCATTGGTAAAGCAATAAAAGTTCAGTTTTATCTGAATGTAACCGTACTGTATTTGAACATGATTGATGAATTAAAACTATAGTAATTGACACGGTTTTATCGGTAGAATATTCAAAAACAGAGCAAAGCTATTTTATCTTACAAGGAAGAAGCTATCCATTAGCGCAAACCTCGGTCGCTTTCATTAATTTCATGGAGGTCACGTGGAAGGTAAATGAGTCTGAGACAAAGAGAGCAGCCGAAACCTTTGTTCATGCTGCCATTTGTTGTTATCTCCCTGCTTCAGTTGTGGAGACTGATGGCAAACATGGAACATCAATTCATCAAATAAGACATATTTTTTAAGCAAAAACACATAATATTCAATGAAAACTGAGAATCCTATTGGTTTATTAAAAATTATTAAAGATTTTCCTTTATTGTCTTATACATGAAATAATTTTAACCTTTGCAATAATAAAGTCTTTGAAATCATATTATAACGAAATTTGCATATTTTTCTATACCATTAACAAATCGTTCTCTATTTTTCATTAATGTAACGTAAAATAATAATTAATTCAATAAAAGCTTCAAGAATTTCTTTCGCTACGTAAAAACTTTCAATAAATTCAGTATTCTATTCTTAAGATTTTTCAGCTCAAACACAATTGGCTAATGCATAAATATAAATCATTGCAATAAGTTAAGTGTGACAATAAGTCATAATACAGTATTGATACTTTCTGAACCTGAAAAATCAATGGAAAAAAAGATCAAAATTTTTCTTCTAAAAATGTTGAAAGTGTGAAAATAAAACATGGGGAAGATTATCATTGACTTTAATAACAAAGTCTTTGTCGTAATAATTTTTAGTAAGAAAAGAAGAGCTCCCACCAACCTGAAGAGTGTGCTATTGCAGAAAATATACTCGTAACTTAATATACGTAACTTATGAAAATACGGGTTATGTGTGATGGAATCTTTTTAACAATCCTAAAAACATAAGTAAATTTTTTCCTTATCAAAAAGCATGTTACAGACCATTAGATATTTCACCCCCTCCACACACAAAGAATCGTGGAAAACAAATTTCAGAAACAGACCATACACGTTTTTTCCCGAAAGTTAAATAAATTAAAAAAATTCGGTAAAATGCTTCTTAATTCTTGATATTTGAATATGTTACAAATAAAAACAAACTGCATTGTGTAGGAACATGCAAAAGAGTGGCACTACCATAGTTTTACCTAATACGATGAACTTTAAAACCATCTGCTTATAGAAAATAACAACAATTATATATAAATGAATGACAGAATAGTAACGAATTTCGTGACAGCCAAGGTGTAGAAATGAATTTGAGGCGAAATTTTTAAATAGATTTGCATAACAGAGCTATAAGCCAACTGGAAGCGGATGAATAAAAATTACGTTGCAAGATGACTAAATGTCAACCATTTCACGGTAAGCAGGCTGTGTACTAGTTTCTGGTTCAGCTTCTCTCAAATCTACTGAGTGGTAGGGAAAGAGCTACCACTTATTTCGATGATCGGTACTTGTTACTTAGTGCACGTCGCAACAGAACTACAACTCCACCTCACTTTAAAAATGTGAACACAGCACAGAGAAGACTGCACGGAAGACGCCTGTATGCTAGACCTTCCCAAACTTTTTATCGCCGCGTACGGGCCAACATTTGATAATTTTACCACGGCCTGCTGAGGGTGGGACGCTGATTGTTTGTATTTCAGATTGTTTTGATTTAATATTTTTAATTTAATTGTATTGAAACATGCCTTCTCAGAATAAAATACAGTGAAATCAAAAAATAAATATAAAGTTATTTAATATGGAATATAAAGTGATTTTCACATGGAAAGTCGTACACACCAGAGAGAAATACATCACAAGAAATAATTTAATGTTCTTTCTGTGGCTGGTGCCATTTCATCCACGGATCGGTCCGTGGCCAGCCCCCAATTACTTCCTGCAACGATAATGCTTGAATTGGACCCATAATGTGAATCGGGCTAAAATTCAGTGGACTGTGCTGTTTGTTCTCTGTTGATTTCCACTTAGCCTCTGAAATTGATAGTTAGTGACGTGACTACACATAGAGAGAAACAAAAATTCGATATCTCCCATCTAACATACAGAAAGGAAGATGAAGGAGAGGTGGTTTTCTTGTATTATATGGAAATGAATATCTTAAAGAAGACGCAAAAGGTAGTGTGTGCTACCACATGCTGCCAATACTCAAAGGTACATCGACGATTTATTAGATCCTATTGCACATTCAGGACATTGACTGACCAGCACGCTTTCCCAATCTTAATCCCGTTGAAAGTGTAAGGGCACTTTCGAGAGACTTGTTTTTGACCTATAATTATCTTCCCTATCCCTAAATAGGTTTTGAACTACCTTATATAATCAATGGACATTGCTAATTATGCAGCTCTCTAAGTAACATTAAACATCGCTATCTGACCTTATTGTGGTTACAGTATATAGTTAAATCAATGGTAATTTTTGTATAAAAGTAACTGACAAGTAATATTTAATAGCAAAAATTAAATTTTTCTACTAACTGGATTTTAATTTACACAAGTAAAAGTTCTGTAATCTATTCCGTACGTGGTTTTAATATGAATTTACATTTCACATAAAAAGAAAAGATGAATTACTTTAATGAAAAATGAAACTCACACACACGCACATACAAGAAAAAGATAAATACTTCAAGATTTTCTAAGAAATCCTCAAGTGTAGTTAGTTAAATTATGTGTAATTCGTTTATAGAGTGAAATTTTTAAAAGTGATCGAGAAAGAGATAATTAAAAATGTATCGCATGTATAAAGCTGCATTTTCATTTTAAGGTGCAGTATAAATCTATAAATTTAGATTCTTCAGTTAATTATAAAAAAATAGATTTCTCTATTTCTTAACTCTGAAATTTACAAAAGTTGAATCGTAAATATTCTTCTGTTCGAACCGAATACAGCAAACTTTTTCACGTTCTACATGATGTAAAAGAGACTTTAAGATTCAGATTTTGTTTCACTTTAAATTCTTTACAAATGCCGACTTACGTGCATTCTTTCCGTTATTCGATTTATCTTTTGCGTTTTTACTTTAATGTGAAAAAAAAAAGTAGAACAGAACTTGTCTTTTTCTTCTGGCAGGAATTCTTCTGAGAACCGGTTTCCTTAAAAAGAATTCAATACGGGGTAAGGACAAGGAAACTAACATTTATTTAGAAGTGAGAACATTTTTTAGGGTAGAATGCAAAATAAAACCAAAATAGAGAAGTAAATTTCGAGTACTAAAATGATTTTAAGAAACTTTTTTCAATTTTTTTTCGGTAATGTAATAATAAAGTATGCATTATATTGACTACTATTTTAAAGTATTAAAATAAATTACTAATACTATAACAATATTATAGTATATAGTACACAGATCTGTTTTACATATATGAATAATACTTGGGTTTTATTTATTGAGCAAGAAAATATTACATTTATTGCGCAGAAAATAATTTGATTTGTGTTGACGAATTATTTACGTAGAATTTAATTTCTTCTTTCAGTTATTTTAATAATTATTCATTTGAAATTTACATAAATTAAGTTCAAAATTGAAATAAAATTATCTAAATTAAATTAAAGTTAAAATATCTTTAAGCAATTAACGTATGATAGCGGCATTCTTCTTTGAAAAGTTGAGAGAAAAGACAACGTTAAAATAAATAAACATATCTCATTTTCCCCTTTGTTCATATATTCATGTTCAAATTATTATAACAAATCAGCCATCAGCTGCTCTCGAATTTTTTCATTTTACCCCAGACCTCTAGATCTTTTTATACACTCACAAAATACATTTCAATCCTAATTCACTTATGTTTAATTTGTACTAATTTATTAAGTTTTCGAATCAATCGTTACAATCATTAATTTACATTATGTGGATCCGAAATAAGTCAAATAGTTCACTTTTAATTTATACAGCGAAGATAAGCTTTTTTTAAATTAAAATATTTAGCATTTTACTTAAAACTTCTTAAAAAACACATTTTTTAAAATATTAAACATCAATTTTAAATTCATAATCTTCCTTATAAAACGTGTAAAAAATTACGCATTATTAATGAAATAAATAAATAAAAATTCACATGTAATTTATTAAACGTATAGACCTTTTGATTATAATTTGCTTGTATTCTTGGACCTTTATCCATTAAGCATTTTTATCAAGCTTTAATTGAGTTAATATCCGTCCGTTAAAGCTTACATTCGAGAGTGGGGTTAATACACTGCTGGACAATTGCTAAGGACGGATCACAAATTGCTATGTAGCATAACATTAAGCGAGACATGAGGCCTAGCAGGATAAAATACAGTTGCCACACTGTTCAGACATTAGAATAAAGAATATTTATTGTTCTGGAAAGTACAAAGGCTGTGAAACGTCTGAAAGAAAAAGAAATATTCATTTGATCTGCGTACTGAGAAATGGAACAATGCATCTAAAAGTCAGCAGGCACCTTAAAGAAAGGTATCAGTACGGGATATGTCCACCGTGGAGTGTGATGCAACATTCCACACGTCGTATCATACTTTGCACAACATTATCCAGCAGCTGTTGAGGCAATTTATCCCATTCCTCTGTGAGTGCACGGATGAGGGTGTTCTTGTTTGTCGGAGGATTGTTTCGACCAGCAACTTGCCTCCCCAAAGCATCCCACATATTTTCAATGGGGTTTAGATGTGGAGAACGCGCTGGCCATACGAGACGTTGAATACCCTCGCTGTCTAGACAATCCTGAACAGCAAATGTTTGATGACATGTTGCGTTGTCGTCCATAAAAACAAATTTATCACCGACAGCACCACGGAAAAGACGAACATGAGGAAGTAGAACTTCATCAATGTATCGTTGGCCCTTCATAGTCCCATTCGCAACCACATGTAGGCGCGCGCGGCCATTGATCATGATGCCGGCCCACACCATGGTACTGCATGTCGGATATCGGTCCTTTTCCTGGATATTTTCTGGACGATAAGCAGTACCACTCTCGCGCCAGATCAGTTGGCGTCTACAATCCGATGACAGACTGAACTTAATCTCATCTGAGAATAGTACGCATGCCCAGTCCTGTTCATTCCAATTGTGATGCTCACGACACCATTGCAAACGGGCAGTACGGTGCAGTCTGGTCAATGGGACAACACACAACAGGTCTGCGTGCGTATAGTCCTCCTCCCCTCAAACGTCTGGCAACAGTTTTTCGGGAGATCTGCTTTCCTGAGGCAGCAAGAAACTGATTTGCCACCTGCTGAGCTGTGGTGTGCCTGTTCCTTTTTGCTGATAGGACGATATATCTGTCTTCTGCAGGCGTCGTACTTCTAACACGACCTCCCCCGTGCCGTCTACTACACATTCCAGTAGTTTTAAATGACTTCCACAGCCGTGAAACAACGCTGTGAGCGATGTCGAACTCCCTGGCAACATCTGTTATTTTTCACCCTTCTTCGATCTTTCCAATAATTCGGCCACGCATAAAATCATCTATGTGATGGCGGGAAGACATGCCAAAAATTTTATGTTCGTCTATTAAATATTTCTTGTAAAACTTTGACTTGAAACAACAACTGTCCACACGCGTCAAAACCTTTAAAGCTCTTATGAACGCTATCACGTGATGAACAGACGTGGAAAAAATTTGCATACTCATACTTCTTCTTACTAATATCCCGCACTTATTCTAATTTTCCACATTTTGCTTCCTTTCATTTTGTGGTTGCTATGGATGATAGTGTATCCGTCCTTAGCAATTGTCCAGCAGTGTATTTAGAGGATCCTGAAAGAAAAAAAAATACCCACGGGAGAATTTTGGACATTAGAATATAATTTTTTTTTTTTTTTTTTTTTTTTTGGACTCTAGATAGACTCCTTGTGTGCCGACAAGTATAACACAAGGCTTACAAACGTAAGTCAATACACAAGACAATGGAGATTACATGTAGAAGTATATAGGCACAAATGGGAACCAAAAGGGGAAATACAGAAACAACAAATACAGAATTAAATACAAGAATGCTCACATACAGACGGAGAAACCAATAATAAAATTATACAATGAGGAAGATAAGAAAAAATAAAAAAAAAAAAATGTTCAAAAAACAAAAAAATAAAAGCATACATACAAACACATACAAATATAAATACACACATATACACATGTATATTCACGTACAGAAAATGTTAACAAACACACAAAATTTAGAATCTAATTAATACAGGGAAAAATGCTATTAATGAATGCACAAAAAAATGTAAAAGATGAATTTCCATCAACAAAAGCCGATAAAGGAGGAGGCCACTCTATATTGTTCTTTTGTAGGCACTTCATGAGTGTACATCTTTCCGAAGAGAAATTAGTACAAGCAAGCATCAGATGCTTGGCATTTTGGATTGAGTCACTGGAGCAAGAACACTGATCAGTAAGCGACAAATTGAAGCGCTTTAAATATGCTTTAAAGTTTCCATGCCCAGTTAGAAACTGGGTAAGTTTAAAATTCGGGTGAAAGTGCTTAGCCTTTAAACGGCTCTGAATAGAAGGAAAGAATTCCTTGGTGAGATGCGCATTAATTGAAATTTGATACAAGTTATTCCACTCGGAGATAATCTTTTCTTTAAAGACTTTCTTATGATATGATTTTGGAATGCTCATAGGAACCAGATCTCTTAATTTTGTCGCTTCTTTTGCAAGCCAGTCAGCACGTTCATTACCATAGATTCCCGTATGACCTCGAACAAAAGAAAAGAAAACTTGTACTCCTCTGCTTCGAAGAAAATCGAGATTAATATGCGTTTTAACTATTAGCTTATTTTGGGAATAAATGTTATTTAAGGCACACAAAGATGATAGGGAATCGCTGCAAATTAGGAAATTCGATGAGAGGATTTCATTATTGCAGATCAAGAGACTGCTTGAGCTATGCAAAGTAATTCAGCTTGAAACACACTACACTCATCTCTTATTCTGTATTGGCGAGTTCCAATTTCAATAAAATCTTGGAAGATAACAAATGCAAGGCCAACCTTAGAGTTGATTTTGCTGCCATCTGTGAAGCAGACAACTGGAAAGTTGTTTTCAATATTTTTACGGTAATTAACCAAGTTAAGGGGAAATCGTTCAGAAGGATGAGGGAGCTCAGAAACTCTCAAGGAACCATCTAGACACTTATTGGTACAGTTCTTCGTTGCAATCTTGAATTCATTATTTCTGATAATAAAGATGTCAATAGGTGGAAAGCCCGAAATAGCAAACACAGCTTCGTAGGATATCGTTCGATACCCAGAAATAACTCGGAGAAGAATTCTTCGTTGAATTTTTCGTAAAAGACGACAATATATTTTCTTCTTCAAGGCGGATCCCCAGATTTGTGAGCCGTAACAAATAAATGGAACAATGCCTTGTTTATAAATGAGGGATGATACATTAGACTTGATCCCAAAGCTATTTCTGGCAACTTTATTAAGCCCTAGCAGAATTTTTTCACATTTTTTTGAAAGATGCAAAACATGTTGTTTCCAACAGAATTTACTGTCAAGGACAACACCAAGATATTTTAGTTCTTTCACACAGTCAAGAGAAAACCCATTAAGGGTGAGGTTGCCAGTGAGAGCGTTCTTTTTTTTTCTCTTCTCCAAGAACATAACTTTTGACTTGACAGCATTAAACTCTAATTTAAAATTCTTTGTCCAGGTTGAAGCAAAGTCAAGAGTAAGCTGCGCTTGTCTGCAAATGTCATGAAAGGACTTTCCCTGGAAACAAAGAAGTAAGTCATCAGCAAAAGCAATCGTTTCACAGGAAGAAAAAGCCAAGATTTTTCCAAAAAATCATTTATAATCACGTTCCAGAGGAAAGGTCCAGAAACGGATCCCTGAGGACATCCCTTGTTCAAAAATTTCTCTTTTGAGGAATGACCTAAAGATAAAGTCACAGATCTATCCTTCAAGAAGCTGGAAATGACGGCAAATAAGTTTCAGGGATGCTTGATCTTTTAATAGACTTAGAATACCAGGCCACCAAGCATTATCAAAAGCACTCTTAATATCCAAGAACACCAGGACTGTATGAAGGTTTCTCTTTTTTCCTTTTAAAACAATTTCATTAAGTTTCACCAGGATATAATTAAAAGAGCTAATTAGTGATTAATTTATTCATTAATTTATTGTGAATCAATTTTTTAGTCGTTCTTTTTAATATAACCCTCATAAATGCGATTAAAGTTAGAGAATATCGTTAATACTTCTCTCATACCTAAGGGACCTAAGGAAACACAGATATCTCATATTTCATTAATAAGTCAATTATAGTTTTCCGCAGTATAAATAGAGGAACAGAAAATTAAAATTATGCCCTTGTAAATGCTAAGAAAATCATCCTCGTTTTTGTACTATGAAAGTATTCTTTTTAATTTGTTCATCTTTCTTTCTGAATACAAAGGAAGAAAATGAAAACAATTTGGAGAAATTCTTAAGGAATAGAGAAATACGAATAAATATTTAATATCACCACCCATTTTACTGAAAGCGCTTAAATACCAATCAATACGACACACATGTAGTAAAAAATAATTTATTTGTCTGTGAAATCATAATAACACATTTCAGTTTTTTTTAAATAATAAAACAGTTAAATGTGAAGAGGAATCTGTCATCAGAAACCAAAGAAAAAAATGTATATGTTCGACTGCAAAAAAACAGCAGAATTAACACTCAGACTATCTAAAATATTGTATTTTGTAATTAGGAAACTATGAGCACCACCAAACTTCAATATGACAATTTAATGTCAAATCAAACATTAAAAGGTATTGTTAAAAATTAGGTATTAATTTATTCAGACATTAAAATACTTTATTATTTTAAAAAAACAGTGCAATTACAACAGCATATGAAGGGATTAACATGAAGTATAAAGCTACGCAGACGCTTTCAAACTTGAATGCAAAAAAAAGAAAAAAATTGACATCTAACTCACATTTCTAATTTTCAATTAAAGAGTCACAGTCTTAACTTTCTTGACTTTGCATGCTTAAGTGAAACTTGGAATTTTTCTTCTTTCCAATTACCGCGAAAATGGAGTTAATGTTGATGATGATTAAATCTCTCAAGCACTCCCGAGCACTTTCGAGGTATTTAAGTTAGAAAAGTAGGGTATTTCAGGTGTCGTTCTCCTCATGAAGCAATAGCTTAAATATGTGAAATTCGATATCAGTAGTCCCCATTCCAATAATATGCCGTTAATAGTACAGACAAACAGATCTAATCTATCTTTGAAAGTCTAGTATTTCTTTTTAAGTATTTTCTTAACGTAATTATTGTTTTTTTTTAATATTAGAACAATTACCTAGCCATGTCATAAGTTCTGATACAATTCAAAGGAATTTAAAAAATCAACAAATTTAAAACAAGATATTTTTAAAGTTTTATCTTACGCTAGCTGATATACCCATTCTTCGCACGGGTGAATTGAAAAATTAAACAATACAGACAGAAGGATAAAAAGTTTTTAATGAGTTAATTTTACGGGATTGCAAATTAAACAAAAAAAAGCTTTTTGCATATCTCAGCTGAACAAAACCCCATGTTTGCTGAATTTTAAGTCTGTGGATATAATAGCTGATAAAAAAGATTTTTTTTGTTATTTATAACGCCCCGTAACTCTCTTGTGGGTCGATTTTTGAAAACACCTTCCTTCTGCTCAGCAAAAGTAACACATCGTTACAAATCTTGAGTAATAAATGCTTAAAATAGTGTAAATAATTTGTAACTGGATTTGTAATACGTTAATATTACTTTCTGATGCATTTATTTTATGTTAACTAGCTGTTACCCCTGCGACTTTGTCCACGTGGAATTTAACAAAAAAATGTTTATTCAATTTGCAGAGTTTACGAAAACGCAATAATTATGTATTCCACGTAAAGAAATAACTATGCTTTAAGTATAATGTCATTCTTCTACTTTGTGAATCAATGTTTCTTTTTTGTTTTATTTTTGTTTTCTTTGTTTTTGTTGAGCAAAGGGTGAGAGAGACGCATGACCTTTTACACTGTCGATGGGATGAGGACTGTAAAATCATTAAGATCAAAACAGGTTTCAGTTACAGTAGGGTGAAACGAACACAAAAGAAGCCGCAAGCAAGGGGTGAGAGGAACGAGTGACCTTTGACACTGTTGATGGGGTGAGGACTGCAAAATCATTAGGATCAAAGGACATGAACCAGAAATGTCGCGAGTGGTAGCAACCTAATCAAACAAAAAGTTTGCTATAACTGCTAGAAATCATTGAGACAGAAAGCTCACGAAATAAAATAATTCCTATTTGAATCGGATATTGTTCATTATTTAATTGGTTTTAATTTTATTTTCTCGGAAACCTATTTTTTTCTTAAGTAGCCTAAGTTACTCCTTATAACATTAGCTATCTGCCAGTGAAAGTTCCGTTAAAATTGGTCCAGCCGTTTCAGAGATTAGCCGGAACAAACAGAGAGACAGACAAAATTTTTAAAAATAAATTGATTTTTTTATATAAGTACCGTATATACTTTTAAATTCATTTAGTAGAAAGGTGTTAATTTCAAATTACAAACAGACACTTCATTTTTATTTATATGTATAGATTTAAACGTATAGCATTTTTTGTTCAAAATGATCATCTTTTGATTTCTCACTAGTCTTAAATCTCTTTGGCTAATCATCTATTACGGCACACATTACCTCCATGGGGATTTCTATCACTGCTATTCTCTTAAAATTTTTCAAATTCAGATGCCATTTTTAGCACACCTTCGCCTCAAATACTGACCACAACTTATATCCGAGTAGATTTCAATACGTTCTGCTGGAAGGCTGATCTTCGTGTTCTATTAAGTCTCTTTCAACCATCTCTGGGTCATCTTTCCTTTCTCTCAAAAATGAATCCTTCATAGTTGACACCCCTCAAACCATTACGAAAGCCACATGATAAGTTTTTCACTTATACCTTTAAAATTAAAAGTCTGAGAAAAAAGCATTTAAAGTTTGTAAAGTTATAAAACAAAAACTTATAATGCCTGTAAAACTAATTTTTTAATATGTTATTTTCCAATGTATGCTCTACATTAAAACACTATTTTTATTAAATATATGACTGAAAATTATATTTTTAATTCAAAATATATTTTTGCATAATATTGATAGCATTTGTTAAGACGTCAGTTTATTCAGCTTTATCTTAACATAATATTTCACAAAAGTTTTGAAACACGAAGCATTTATGTACAAAATTTTAATGATACTAACTTAAGCTAAAAATAGTCATGTTTGCTCATAAAATTGAATTTTTTTCTAGTTTTAAATTGGGGCAGTTTAGGAAGTTTTAGCTCTTGTCATACGACTTTAAAATACTAAAATATGGTACTGCAATATGTTTAGTATAATGTAGTTTGGTATATATACATCAAGGAAATATTCAGTTATATCTGCAGCATTTGAATTCAGAATACTTGTATTCGGAAGTCTAATTGCAGTATCAGCTGAGGATTGATTTTTAGATACATCATTTTCAGTAGTATTCCATCTCTTCGAAATATTGTTTCTCACAGAAACCCAGAACGCATTTGCCATGGCATTTTCTCTACAGGAAAAAATTAAATATAAATTTTTTAAGTTATATAAACTATTTTTAAAGCAAAACTTGGCCATGAAATTAATCTTTATTCATTAATTATGAGAACTCAAAAAACTCAAAACATAATCAAGCAGAAATGATTTTAGTAATGAAAATTGGAATTAATAACCGTTTCTAACTAAAAGCTCAAAAATATTTTTAATTAATTCAACTTAAGTGTGAAAAAATGCTTTAAAAGGAAACCGAAACCAAAACCATAGATCATAAAACTTCAAATATCTTAAAAACTAATTTGCTAACAGATCTGAAATTTCGTGGCAAGCATCTCAATGATATGGGCCACCAAAACAAACAAAAAAAATTTTTTCGGTAAAAATGAAATTTTTAGGGTACTGTGTAGTCTAAAGGTACCTTTGACGTTTTCTTTTCTTCGTAAGAAAAAATGGCCTGTTATTCTTCGATAACCTTTTAGTCTAAAGTCTTGATTTATAATCAGAAACATTGTTCCTTTTGGTTCGTTCATCTGTTTAGCAAGTAGTCTTCTTTAGACAAGGATTTTGACGAGTTCTCTCCCTGACTGCTTTGACGAGAGCTCACAGATTACGGACGACAGTAACTACTACGGTCTGCAATTCTGTTCGTCTCTAAATTGTTCGAAAAAGGAATACCTTCTGATGTCTAAATGTTTAAGAGCCTTTAAAACCTCCGAAGGACTCTTCTTTTTTGATACAGAGAAATAACTGCGGTACACTTCTCTCTCTGTATTTGGCGTTCTTTCAAGTGTGGTATACCTCTGACTGATTTACTAGAGAAACATGTGGTTCTTTGAAAAATATTACGGGTGATGTCGACGAAATTTAAAACTGTCAACTGTGGTTGAGTCACAACAGACGATCTGAAATTTTTGCATCAGAGCTTGTGGCATGACTAGTTAAATATTTCCTTTTTAATTTTATCTAATATCTTTGTTTTTTTTAAATATGAAGTTGAAAAGCAACGCCCCCCATTTGCAACGATAATTCACTGTTCGTTTGACACATTTTTTTATTGTTTATTTTTAGAAGAAAAAATATTTTATCTTTGTTGTATGTTGTGGAATTCTTTCCTCTTAGAAACAATGATTTTGAGTTTTCAAAACCAAAATGTTGCTTTATTAAATCTTCTGATTTCTAAACTCAGAAAAAAAATTTAAATATTCTTTCGCTGATTTTTTGGGTGATTAAAATGCTTCATTTAAATTTATACTGATTGTGTGATTCTCCACTCTACTTATTCGCAATGTGTCCAAAAATCGCATTCAAAATGATTAGAACAAGTTTTTTAAAAATTATAAGGGAAAAACAATCCGGAAAGTACACATCAGAAAATTTTACGAGAAGCCTAGTACTGTTGGCAACAGGATATGTTAAGCTTTTTTTGAAGAAATTTAAACACATGACTGTTTTTTAAAGCAATACATTTCGTATTAATTGAAGCAGCTATCAATCTTATTCTCTTGAAACTTAAATAATACTGAAACTAAATTGTCAAGTTCTTTAATTTGCTATTTTTTAAATTACTCAACAACATTCTAGTACTTTAAAGAAGTTGGAATCCATTAAAAATTACTTCGAATATCATAAAAAGCTGACCCCCTCCCCTCCCCTCCTTAAATGTATCTTCTTGACTGAATTTCATCCATCGCGATCCAGATACAGCTGCTGTCAAAACACAAAATGAAAAGATTCGAAAATAAAAAAAAAGGAATTGAAAATATATTGAAATTTTAGAAGCAAATCCTCAATTTTGAGATGAATGCCGGAGTGAATGACACGTGCTAAGGATAAATTTTCATCGATTGAGGGGTGATGGAGGGAGGAAGGACTATTAAAAGAAGATTACGGGACTTGTTGGCCCAGGGCCAATACTCAAAATTTACGGTTGCATGGATACTCGGGAAAAAGCCCGCTATCGAAAATTTTATGTGCGGCATTGGCTGCTAAATGCTCGGATAATGAAACGTATTTCGCATATCTGTTTCTTCTTTGAAAGGATGGAAAGAGGAGTACTTAATTCTTGTACGCAATGAAATAAAAATCACTTAAAAACTGTAAACACGACGATAATGAATTCTTAAGTTTGATTATTTCCTTAGAGAGCACACACTAAAGTCTTCATTAAATTTCATAACGAGTAGGAGTCAAATGTATTTGGCTTTTCTTTTTGATTGGATTGCGTATTGGTGTTTGTCGTAAATAATAGAAGTGCTACAAAGGAGGGGGAGGGAAATACCATTGATTTTTTTCTTTCTATGAACTCTCCTGTTTTGTGTTGAATTATCGAGAAATTATCAATACACAGAGAAGATCTGCACACATTTCTGTTTCTTTTGTACATTCTACATTCGAGCAATGATCCTAAACAGCAGCCTGTGGAATCGTTTAAGTGATTAATTTTTTGAATTTTTATTAATTACGAAAATGTTTACAATTAGAAATCTAGGTAAAAACACTCCCTTTCACTGCCCGGCAAATTTAGAGCGTCTTGCTCAAGGTACCACGATTTTATTTTAAGGATAACATGAAATTTTACAAAATATAATAATATTAAAAAAATGCCATAATATTGTAATGGAATTTACATTATTTTTTGTTGAAGAAAAAACACTATGCGATAACTCGTAGCAGGAATCACTGAATCAGATTTTTTTGTGTGTGTTGAGTGCGACTGACGATATATTTCGTAGTGTTTTTTCCCTGTAAAAATATCTTCATATACAAAGAGATTTTTTTTTAGTTTTGTTTGATTTTACAGGCTTTCCACCTCATTTCATTTGGCGACAGTCAATTACATGAGTAAATCAACATATACGCACGTCCCGTTGAGATCCAACCGAAAGGGAAATGCTGTAAATTTGATCAAAAAGAAATTGAATTGAGGAAACTCGGAAGGGTTGAAATCAGGGTCCATTATGATTAACAAATGGGAAGAAAAATGAAATGGGCTGGCTATATCCAACATGCATAAAGGCGAAAAGTTCAAGTGAAGAATAAAAATGGGAAATTTTCGTCTAAACTAGGTTATACTTTGTCTTTCCCAAAGTATATCAGAGATTATACTTTGGGAATGGCAGGTGTTGATCGCTGTCACCAACGTATTTCCTACTGCTGATTCTTCAGGAAAACCATCCGTTGGCACTACACTACTTTGAAATATTCTTGCAGAATGAATACATGTTTTATAACGAATCTAAATCGAGGAAATAAAAGTATAAGAATGCTTCAACTTAGGGAATCAGTTATGCATTTATTGGATGGGGACGGCAGCAATGCAGGAGAAAGCAATTACAGTAACACAAATAGCACTGGTTTTCATTACTTAGAACATCTTATCACAGAAAAAAAAAGATGCATTCAAAGCCTTGTCTCTCTCTCAAATGTGTAAAAATCTAAGCAAACAACCGAAAAAGTGAGGTGATTAGGTATTTTTGTCCAGTGTGTCCCATCGATCCAGCACTTAGCGTTGATCCTTGCTTTAAAGCTCATCACACACAACAGTGATAATAAAAATTTATTTTTTAAAGTTTTGGAATACATTCATATATATATATATATATATATATATATATATATATATATATATATATATATATATATATATATATATATATATATATAGTATGAATTCTCTACAAAAGAACGATGAACATTTATCAATCAAAGCCAAAAAATGTAGGATGGTAAGAAAACCATACATTGAAAGATATATGAGTAATTGAAATTTAAAAAAGGGGGGGTGCTGCCGTATTATAAACATTGCTGACTTAGGACTTTATATAAAATAATTTATATAAAAGTGGGGTTGAACATGTTTTGTGGCCAGCCCCAACTTTCCCCCTTTGCATTAATAATGCTTAGCAAAAACCTATTGAAAATCATTTATAGAATGTCTAAATCTGTTACAAGGTAGATGTAACTTACCTAAAAATTGCACTTAAAAATGCAGAGCCCACGCTAAATCTGAGTACAATAAATAAGTTATTGCCAGATTCTGAACCCAAAGGCAAATTCCAAGCATGTGAATGGCCGAATTGTAGCACCTTACTAAAGTATGAAAAGACTCTAGAGTTAGTATCTGTTATAATCAAATGTGTGTGGTCTATGTTTTTTGCGCACTACAAAAAATTTTTTTCATCCTTTCTAAAAATTCCTAACTCGAATGGAGATATGTAATCCATCTAAAATTGCAGCACACACTTCGAGATATCTCGTAACCGGCAGTTTTAGTGCATACGCTTACCACGAGATATCTCGTAGTTGGCAGTGAATGGGTAAATCATGCTATGTTTTTTGTCACATTTTTTTCAAATGGCATTATATATGAAAAGTTATTCGAAATATATATCTTTAGGATTATTGCAATGAATATCTCAAAAATTTAAATGTAATGAGCTTCTTTTGTTTTCGCATAACTTTATGTAAAATTTTTATTTCAGTGTCTGTTTTCCCCTCATATGTCAGTTTGAATGCAATGAATCAAGAACTACAGTATAAGTAAGCAGTTTCTCCACTTTTGAGTTGAATCTCATCCTGCTTTACCAAAATATGTCTTTGGAATCCAAATGAAATTGATATGAGGGAATTAAAATGCACAAGGAAATTGAAATGAAAAAGTATTCGTTATTCTTATTCAACACGACTATCAGCAGCTTTTTAAAATTATCTTCATTCTACAATTAATTTTTAAAATATTTTTTATTCCGAAAACTAATAACATTTTTTCACGGTTATTTCCATTGTTTTGTGACGTCTTACGCGTCTTTTCTTTAACAAGTCCTTTGGGTTCTTTGGGCCAGAATTAATGGCAACTCTTTTCCAACCAAATCCAAGAAACGAGAAGTGAAGAGGTGCAAATAATATAGGATAAATATAGGATCTTAGAGTAAGCGTAATGGCAATGTAATGGTAGTGTAAAGGAATGTTCGACAATTGACGTGCGTTGTGGTAGTGGATGATTATTGAAGTTCGTCGTTCAAAGATTCAAGTTCTACGTGTTGTGGATAAACATATTGGTGATCGATTAGAAGTAAACGTAAAGCTACATACCATTGTAGATAGAGACAAGTTTATTACAGAATAATATAAGGTAGGATTGATTACTTGTTATTAATATATTTGAAGATTAGGCGGTTCAATTATTGAGATAAGTCTGAATTATATTGTGTGTTGCGTATTGCGTCATCGTAGATTCTCTCATTAATTTATAATATTATATTTGTTCAAAGTTTAAGTTGAATATCTTAATAAAGTCATATTAAGATAATGTTTGATTCTAGTTCTTACGATAACCCTACAACTCTAGCTCACGCTGATACTTCGAGGGATGTACTTCCAAAGGGGAGGTACATCACATCGCCGTCCAACTAGGTTTAATCTATATGACCCCGAGATGAGAAACGCGAGAGGATTTAATGTTTGGCCAGAAGTATATTTTTCTGAGTCGGAGAACGTCACCGAATTTTTAGAGGGTATAGATAACCAAATTAAATTACTTGAAATACCCAGTGACTTATCGTGTGCTTATTTAAAAGGTCATCTCATGGGTAGAGCCCTGGATTGGTACTAAATATTCGGATAGACTTTAGTGCAAAATACCGCCACGGACTTCGCACAGTTGAAAGCAGCATTGTCGAAAGCATTCCTTGCCATCCAAAATAAAAAGGAGTTGGAGACCCGGTTTTATGCGTCTCAGCAAAGACAGAACCAGGAGCCGACAGATTTTGTTTACGATTTGCTTAAACTACATAAGAAATTAGAACTGGGGATGTCTGAGAAAGCCCTTGTAGATCATATTTTCGTTAGACTTGAGTCGCAAGTGCAGGACTATGTGGAGGTGCGTAACCCACAAACCGTGATCCAATTATTAGAAGTATTAGCTAAGTTTGAAGAAAGATATTCGTGCAAGGCAACATTGGGTTCGAGAAATAGTAATAACGTGGAAGTACGAGGTTGGAATGAGCGTAGGATGTCTAATGTTGGTAATAATCGAGGAAATTGGAGAAATTCTGAAGTGGTACATAAACCAAATAATGGTAGAAATTATTATAGGGGTAGCCATCAGAACAACCGTCAAGGAAATGTGGTTCGAGAGCAGGAATAGGTTTCAAAACGATGATCGCAGACTTAACGATAGGGGATATCAGTTTAGAAATCGAGGTCAAAATGACGATTTTATTAGAGGGGACCAAAGAAATAGGGGTTCAAGTGAAAATTTTAGTCGAGGCAGTAGAAAACAAATGGGACGTTTAAATGTTTTGAAGGGGAATAATATTAAAGGTGATCAGACGCAGTCGATAAATAAGTCACCAATTAAACATTCAGCAATATGTATGTCTCCGGTAGAACTTCCGTATGTTCCTATTTTATTAGACGAAACTTTTACGAAAGCGTTATGGAACACTGGAGCGGAGAAGTCATTTATATCGGAAGAGACATACCAAAAATATTTTTTTTATAAACAAGTAAAGAAATCGAGTGCTCAGGTGATCACGGCGCAAGAAGCTAAGTGTCGAAATATGGGAGTTGTGGAATTAAATATTCGAATACGGGATTTCGAAAAGCCTTGGTTGTTCCATGTGTTGGCAGATTTAGAATACCCATGTATTCTCGGAATAGACTTCATAGGTGGATCAAGGATCATTTTGGACTTTGATCGAAAACTTTGGCGATTCCAGATTCGCAGATTAATAAAGTGGTTAAAATGGTTGAAATAGAAAAAGTAGAAATAGATCTTTCTAAGACAAAACTAGAAGAAAAACAGAAACGAGAATTACAAGATTTGCTTAATAGTTTTCAAGGATTATTTTCAGATAAACCAGGGCTTACGCATGTTTTATATCATGAAATTGACACGGGAGATAATCCACCAGTTGTTTCCCGTCCGTACAGATATGATAGGCTTAAACAAGAGATTCTCGATTATCACGTTGACAAAATGTTGAAAGAGGGAACTATAATTCCCATTCAGTCCCCGTACGCGTCACCAGTGGTGTTATGTAGAAAGAATAATAGGTTATATCACCGGATAATCCGGAAGCATATAGATTTGCTGTTGATTATAGGAAACTAAATGCGATCACGAAGTACCCTAGGTATCCTTTACCCTTAATAGACAATTTAATGATGAACATACCCCACACAGGGATAATGTCTGCCCTGGACCTTCGGTCGGGATATTTTCAGATGGCTGTGAACCCAAGTGACATAGCTAAAACCGCGTTTGTCACGAAAAATGGTACCTACGCCTTTCGCAGAATGCCCTTCGGCTTGTCAGGGGCGGCTCCTAATTTTCAGAAAGCTATAGGTATAATTCTCAAACCCGTGATAGGCTAGTTTGTGAGTGTTTACAAGGACGATGTTATCGTATCATCTCCATCATTCACTCATCATGTTAAACATTTGAAAGAGGTTTTTCGATTATTACATGAGGCGGGGTTAACGTTAAATAAAGATAAGTGTACATTTGGTTGTGAAGAGTTAAAATATTTGGGTTTAATTATTAATAAGGAGGGAATTAAAACTGATGAAAAAAAAGTTCAAGCTATAGTTGAAATGAAACCACCACGTAATTCCAAAGAGGTGTCGACATTTTTAGGAATGTCCCAATGGTGCGCAAAATTTATTAAAAATTATGCCGATCTTTCCGAACCTCTTTATAATCTTAAACGAAAATTAAAAAAATTTATTTGGTCAAATGAGGCGCAGAAAGTATTCGACGTGGTCAAGGCGGCTATAACAAAAGCGCCAGTTTTCAAATTCCCAGATTTCAAAAAACCTTTTGAATTATTTACGGATGCAAGCTCAATAGGGGTAAGAGCGGCTCTAAACCAAGAGCAGAGACCAGTAGTACTTGCTTCTCGTACGCTTAGTGCTGCGGAGAGAAATTACACGGTGACAGAGAGAGAGAGAATGTTTAGCAGTGGTTTGGGCTCTGAATAAATTCAGAACATATTTAGGTTCTTTGCGGATTAAAGTTATCACAGATCACGCTACGTTAACACATTTAACGACTGGTAAAAATTTGTCAAATAGAATGATCAGATGGGCATTAAAATTAGCAGAATTTAATATAGAATGGGAGCATAGGCCTGGAACTCAGGATACAATAGTTGACGTTTTGTCGAGAAACCCAATTGAAAGTATAATAGGAGAAAAAGTTAATTGTGCAATAATCAGAGAGATTTGGTACTTTCGTCACGAGATCAGTTAATAGAAGAACAAAAAACAGACCCAGAATTAGGTCATATCTATAGATATCTAGAAAACCCAGAAGATAGCTCGGTTAATGCGGCAATATGTGAGAATTGGTCTCGCGATTTTAGGCTAGTAGAAGGCTTGTTATTTTATATGAAATATGCAACGTCATTAGGATAAATGCGAGTATATATTCCCCCCAAAATCTTTAAGGAATGAAATTATGAGAGAATTTCATGACAAGCCATTAGCAGGTCATTTCGGACGTTTTAAAACTTATCATAAAATAAGGGATGTTTGTTATTTCCCGTATATGAGAAAATTTATTGATCAATATGTCTCTATATGCCATATGTGCCAAATTAATAATTATAAAAACGCGTCACCAGCTGGTCGGTTAATACCAATTGTATCAAATTATCCAAATGAAATAGTTACGTTAGATTTGTTAGGTCCGTATCCCGTGTCGAGAGTAAGATGCAACCGATATGTATTAGTAATTATGGATCATTTCAGCAAGTGGGCTGAAATCATACCCCTTAAAAAAGCCTCTGCTCGAGTTATAGCAGATAATTTTTTTGATAATTATATATCGCGTTTTGTAGCTCCAATAAAATTAATTAGTGATAACAGTCCCCAATTTATTTCCGATATTTTTGAGAATTTAAGTGAAAGATTAGGCATAAGGCATTTGAAGACTTGTTTATAGACCTCAAGCAAATAGAACAGAACGCGTAAATCGCGATTTAGTACAAATGATTGCAAATTATGTCAATGAACAACATGACACATGGGACCAATTCTTACGTGAGTTTGCTTATACTATTCGTACGGCTGTAAACGAAACAACGGGGAAAACCCCTGCGGAATTATTCTTAGGTAGAAAGTTAATTACGCCTTTTCAGACATTAGTGATGGTATCAGACGGAATGGAATTTGCAGTAGAAGATATTGAGAGACTGTTTGAGGAGGCTAGACGAAACACAGAAACTAAACAGGAAAAATGGAAGAAATATTATAATAGACGTAGGCATGATGTGCAAATTAAGGTGAATGATTGGGTTTGGGTGGCAACACATCATTTAAGTTCAGCAACAAGAAAAGTAGTAGCTAAATTTAAACTAAAATTTGAAGGTCCGTATAGAGTATTAGATGTTAAGAATAACAACGTATAGTGATATGGAAAGCGGGAAAAAGGTTAACGATTAATGTAGATCAGGTTCGAATATATCGTCATAGGAAATGTGACGATACGGAGATAGGAACTGGTAGTTCTCGGATAACGGTAGTTTGCGCGATGAATCAAGTGGTTTTGACAGAGTACAACGGAGATCAAATGACTCTCGAGATGGTAAAAAGAAAGGGCCAGAGGTAAAGCGTGAGTTGGAGGAAAAAGGGTTAAGTTTTAGAAGTAATCAGGGAGAGAAACACAGAAATAAGACCAATAAGCGCAGACCACTTATCAGAACACCTAGTTCTTGGTCTGAGAAAGATAGAATTATTAAAAAAAGAGTAAAAATGAACGATTAGCCTATAAGAGATCACATGAATCTAGGTCGGGAGGACCAGAAAGGAAGGTTCAGAAAGGATCAGAGCATAGAGTGAATAAAAGGGCTTTGTCGTCTAATTACAGAACTAATCATAGTCTGGCAAAATTTAGAAAGAAAAACCGAAGGGAAGAGACAGTGACGCCCACCACAAGCGGCTACAACATTAGAACACGAATTGGAAAAAGAGAAGAATCCCGACCGACCATAGAGAGGAAGACACAACAAGGAGGACCAGTGCGATCCAGAAAAGACAGAGAAAGGAACGATAGTCCATACATCGAGGAGTGAACGAGATCAAGCAACAAGAATGCCAGACGAGGAGGTGATCAACAACGGCAAGACCAGGAAAGGAAAGGAACATGTACAAAGAAATCCTTGTCACTGGAGGTCTTGGTAGGAGACGCCAACCATAAGTCATAAAAACCAGGTTGTGTGTGTGTGTGTGTGT
Source organism: Trichonephila clavipes (assembly GCA_019973935.1). Classification (NCBI taxonomy): domain Eukaryota; kingdom Metazoa; phylum Arthropoda; class Arachnida; order Araneae; family Nephilidae; genus Trichonephila; species Trichonephila clavipes. The sequence goes on from BMAU01021438.1 coordinate 677,182, forward strand.
ATCGTTTCTTATTATATTCTTTCGAACAAGTGGTCGGAAGAATTTTTGCAATAAAGCCAAGTCACGGTCGGATAATTAAAATTTTAGAAGCCAAGCAAAAGTGGACACTACAATGAGTGTTTTTCTAGAAAAGGAAAAAGCTTTTGTCTTGTAAAATTTTTTGTATAAATCTGGAGAAAACAACTGTAAAAATGCATTTGTTTACTTCTGCTATGACTTCGCTGGGATGCGACAATTCCTTTGGTTGTTTGTTTTGTTTATTGAAAAATGTTTGTAATTGTGTAATGTATATATATGTGTTGTTATATTGTTTCATATTAAGGAACATTTGGTTTTGGGAAACGCGGCGTAGATAGCTTACTAACATAACGTTTAACCAGCGCTACGCGATTTGAGGGGAAGTTTTTGAAAGAACCAGATGAAAAATATGTATAGAAATTAGTTACGATTTAAAAGTGATATGTACTGTATAAAAATTGTGAAATGTAATCACATAATGTGTAAAAATTTTTTTTTCAAAGTACTTAAGAAATTTTTGTTTCAGGGTAACAGACCCTGAGAAGTCTATAAGAAATTAACCTATACAAAGAACGGAGCTAAGGAGAAGATGTAAAGAAGAAAAATTGTTAGAATTTAAGTAAACATTTAGGTAGAATTAAGTTAGTTAAGAGACGTGTGGTGCTCGTTTTTTCTACCATTTAAGTCATATATGGTTTTTCCCCGGCTCTGTTACCCAGATGGGACACGTCTATTTATTCTGAACATGTGAGAATCTACTGTGATTAAAATGCATGACTTTGATTGTTAGTCTATTTAATTAAGTAAAATTTATTGAAGCTGTGGAAATTCAAATTAAGGAGAAATATTAAAAATTAAACTTAAGATGAATAGTAAAAATTAAAATTTAAGTGAAGCATTAGAAATTAAAACATTAGAATAAAATTTAGGCACGTAATTTCTTAAGGGCCATTAAGACCCTCGAATAAATCACGTTTTGTTTCTTGGAGGGGGAAGGGACGTCTTACGCGTCTTTTCTTTAACAAGTCCTTTGGGTTCTTTGGGCCACAATTAATGGCAACTCTTTTCCAACCAAATCCAAGAAACGAGAAGTGAAGAGGTGCAAATAATATAGGATAAATATAGGATCTTAGAGTAAGCGTAATGGCAATGTAATGGTAGTGTAAAGGAATGTTCGACAATTGACGTGCGTTGTGGTAGTGGATGATTATTGAAGTTCGTCGTTCAAAGATTCAAGTTCTACGTGTTGTGGATAAACATATTGGTGATCGAATAGAAGTAAACGTAAAGCTTCATACCATTGTAGATAAAGACAAGTTTATTACAGAATAATATAAGATAGAATTGATTACTTGTTATTATTATATTTGAAAAGATTAGACGGTTCAATTATTGAGATAGGTCTGAATTATATTGTGTATTGCGTATTGCGTCATCGTAGATTCTCTCATTAATTTATAATATTATATTTGTTCAAAGTTTAAGTTGAATATCTTAATAAAGTCATATTAAGATAATGTTTGATTCTAGTTCTTACGATAACCCTACACCTCTAGCTCACGCTGATATTTTGAGGGATATACTTCCAAGGGGAGGTACATCACACTTTTATTTTGTTCTATTGATTCTACTTCTTCCAACGAGCTCTAGTTTATTTCACGATAGTTATGTAAATAAATAGCCAAACTGAAACGACCCTCATTCTCAACTACCTAAATAAAATTTCCTCCACTAAACAATCGAGATGAAAGAAGACAGATTAAAAAAGACAGATTAACTGAAATCTCTCTGTATATATATATATATATATATATATTTGTGTGTGTGTGTGTGTGTATATATAAAATTGCATTTAGACATTTCAATTTTGTTTATTAATTTTGATAAATAGAGTCTAATTAAAGGTTTGTTCTCTTGATTCAGTTTGGTTTTTTAATTTTTTGTGGATATCCGTTATATTTAAGAGGCATTATTCCAGTCATTTCAAAGGGATTTTATGAAGTGTTTCCCTGACTTAATAATGTAATATGATAATATTGCTCCCTTTCTTTAAATGACGTAAAGTATTCGTTTCTCGTTCACATTATTATAATCTATTTTTTACTTTATAGCCCCTTTAGTATAAAACATATTTTATATTTTATGAAAATTTACAAAAACCTATTTTCTTGCTGAATTCTAAATCCACACAATTTCTTTATTATCTACATCTACATAATAATCCTCTGTTTATATCATTAGTTACTGTGAAATAAAAGAGCGTGGAATAGTTCATTTGAAACTTTTCCAGACAGAATTTAAATGGCATCAGAGCTATTGTTTTGGTGTTAGTATTTCTTTCCATTGATATTATTAAATGACAAGCTAATTGCTTGCTTTACACAATTAATTTGCGGTTTGTGTTGAATTCTTGTTTGCTAAAAGAGAATATATATATTTCGGTTATTCATATTTATTTTTTTTCTATTTTTCTCTCGATTCTGGTTTGAAAGTGAAATTCTTACATGAAAGGGATAATAAATTTTTTAAGAGAACGTACTGTGAAGACATCTTACAAGTGAGGTGACTGGTATGTATTTAAAAAGTTTATAGCTAGATAATATATATTACATATATTATGTGGTCCATATTCCTCATTTCTTTTTTATCCCTTTATTTTATTTAATTCACTGCCTACTCACGTCTTCAGAACTAGTTCGAAAATTGACAACGACTTAATTTTTCCATTTTTATATCTCATGAATTCTCGCGATTTCTTAGTCGGCTGTCCATAGCAATATAAGCGACTACTTATTTTTTCCCTTTGCAATTAAAATGATTCTATAAAATGTCTTTGTTACTTTAAAAAATTCTCTTTATCAAAAAATTTAATACAAGACGTAGCGAAGGAAGAAAAGAAAGAGATTGCAATGATAAAAGTCTGAAAGATAAATTCTATAATGCCTCTCTTACTGAAGAAAAGACCATTACATTAAGCATTTTTTTAAATTTAAAGTATTAAAAAAGGAAAGAAATTTTCATTGAAAGAGTTTATTCCATTAAAAATTCGTTTTGGTGGTGCAAATTATTTCTTTTTTTAAACATTTTACGTCTCCTGACGAATGATTAACGGCGCTTTAGTTCTGAGGAAGTCTGAATTGCTCATTTCATTCTCAGGAAAAACAAGTAAGAAATAATTAAAGGAAGACAAATCAATAGTTGGCAGAAAATAAATAATCACAATTTCCAATAAGAAACGTCAAATCAAACGACCAGAAATCAGTTAATGACTCGTTTGGCAAAACTTTTTCGAATTTTTAGAAAAAAATCTCTGCGTATAAGAAAATCTCCCACAAATCTGTTTCATCTTCCTACTCTCAATCTTAGTACGGAAAAGAAACTGTCATCTATTCCTTCTTCCACGTAAGTGCTGTATTTTTTCATTTTCCTGGGTTTATTTCTTAAGATGGAAATGATTTTAATAAAGTTTGCCTTTTGGGAAAGAAAGTTTTCAGATTTGGAGAATAATTTCCCTCCAGATCGTTTTTATGGCTGAACGATGTTTTACTCGCAGCGAGGGATCCTCCCATAAAAATCGTTTAACGCCCCGTGTATTAAAAAAAAAGAATCGATAGATATCCGAAATGATTGCGAAGAAGTTTTCTCATTTAGTTCACTTATGCTAGAGCGTCTACTAACGATAATAAAATTTCAATAATTGCCATATTTAAAACATTTTCTGCATTGTTTAATGTATATTGTTGCAGACATGATAATAATATTTATCTGAATAATGAGCATTATACGGAACGTTTTATTGTCTTCTTCGTTTCGTCTCTACGTTGTACTTTATTCGTTGATCGTAGCACACCTCAGTGCAAAGTTAAACAATTATATATACTTGGTATATATTCTTACATGTATATTTGATGTCTTACATATATATTCTTATTCTGTGCATTTTCCTAATGAGTTGTAGTTATCTCATAATTGTGAAATAACAACATATCGTCGGTCTAATTATCAGACTGCGTAACTCCATCTGAGATGCTAATTTGATACAGTAAGGCTAGGCGCCAAGTTGCTGTTTATGTTCGCCAAGATAGGCGATAATATTACAATATGGTTTTCTTTGATATTTTTATCGTGCGATAATGTGGTTGCCATGGGGATAACGTATATTAGTGTTAGTTTTTTGTTTTGGTTTTTTTTTCCCTGCGGGATCTCTGCTCAGCAAAAGTAACACATTGTTCTAATTTTATGTAATGAACGCTTAAAATAGTGTAAATAATTTATATCTGGAAGTTTTATACATTAATATTACTTTCTGTTGTATTTATTTATGCTAAAATCTTGCTACCACCTCTCCCTTCGAAATCTAGTTTTATTATGAAATAAAAAAAATAGTGATTATATACTGATCGAGGAATAAATTAAAAGCGGAGCGCGAACTAAGGCATGGCGTAGACAAAATAAAAGGATCAAGAAATCGCGCCAAAAAGCGCTTGGCGCGTTCACTCCTATATCAAATCAGTAACGCCGGTGGAGTTACGCAGTCTGATAATTAGGCCGACGATATGTATTAACCGCATGTTTGTAATAAATTGTAATTAAGTTGAGGGATTCGTGGTTGAGTATAACGTTTTCATAAGAAATTATCACAGAACATTTCGTCTCTTAAGATTTACGTCTGTTATTCAATGTGTTTCTATGTGCTTGCACTATTGTTTAAACTAACTGTTCATTTTGTTTCTAAAAGGGAATTTATTTCTTTAAAAAACTTAGAATTTAGTTCAAAATTTTTTCGAGTTGCAAAATTAAATCAATGACCCTTTCACAACTGCTTCTGATAACTGTTTATATAAGTTTAGGGACCCGTTTTGACGTATCACACATGTTCAAGTTCTGTACTTTGAATTTTTAGAATTCCCTTTGTAACATACATCATAATATTCAAAACAATATTTAGAGAAATACTCGTATGATATTTAGCCTTTAATAATTAAGTCAACAGATTTTAGCATCGTAGAGAACAACGGCAAAATGAAGACAAGTAGCTTTGTTGTGTCACATTTCATCGTGGAGCACTGTTTACAGAAGAAAAGGCTATTTTTAAGCCTAATTAGTTTTCCAATGGCTTAACCCGCGTATTCCGTATTATCAAACTATTGCATAATAACCTATGTTTGCAATTTTATTTTTAAATAATTTTTATAACAACAAAATAAATAATATTTTCTTGACGACAAATTTATTGCAAATAATTATACTATGTAATCAAGATGTGATTTTGGGGATTTTAATCAAAAACGAGTAAAGTTATTACTAGAAATGTAAATGATATTCCATAATCCCATCCACCCCTTTCATCGCTCTGTCTCTCTCTTTATATATTATGTTAACAAATTTCTGTTTGTACTTTATTCCGAAGCAGCAGATGAATGGCAACGGAAAGTCATAAAAAAGCAACTGTGTAGAAGTGTCACCATGGTAATTTTTTTTCTTAGAACGTTAAATATGAGTAATTTTTGAGCAAAATTCCGACCTCACATAGCCTCGTGTTATTGTTATTAAATTTTCTTCTTGCTATTTTTACTGTAATATCTCTCAAAAGGGATGAATACACCTAGAGTTTTAATTTGCCCATTGCTTACAGTTTTTTAATTTCACATTTTTGCTACTGAAAAAGATCAATATTGAACGCCTTAATATATTAACAAAAAATTTCAGCAGGAAATAAAATTTTTATCGCGGAAAACTTCCTTCCAGAAAAGAGTTTTGAGAACAGTCGACAACAGAAGGCGAATATAATGAGCCTGATGAAGGTACGAGAAAAAAATGTGCTCTTTTTTCTCCTCACTTTAATTTCCCTTTCCTCTGTGGGGTTTGTCTTCTTTGAATCACTTTTATGTTTCTTTAATTCTTTATAACAAAAAGGTTTCAGAGAGTATCATTCCTTGTTCTTGAGTTCTTCAGGAAGTTGAAGCAGATGATTAGCACAGAGTACAGGTACATAAATATTTGGTAAGATTTATAGAGTATTATGAAACAGGAATCTAGTGAAGTGAAACAGGAACTTCATTACGTCATACTAATGATATTTAGTTCCAATATTTGAAATATTCTTAATTCGAAAATCTGGCTGTATGCATTGCTTACCAGGAGCTCTGCTGTATTAGAGATTAAATCGTACAAGATTTCATAACATAGCCACAAACTTGTTGCTTAATTTATTTATTCAAATGTGTTTTTGTTTAAGTTAGATTCAAGAAAGAAGAAAGCTTGCATGAATTTTATTTCGAAGATGGTCGAGAGAGAAAAACTCTATAAATACTGTGGGACGGATCTATTCTAGCACCTTCCGCTAATTCTCTTGGGAAGTCTTTGGGCTCTCATTCGCGTTTGTTCACAACCAACCCTTCTGAAGAAGAAACCGTAGTATTCAAATTAAATCTACCGTATATAGTCAGAAATTTCTAGCTAGTACGAAGAGAAGGAGAGAAAGAAAGCCAGTAGTCAGGTGAGATGGCTATTGATCAGGTGTATCACTACAAATTATTGAATATTTTAAATATTAACCCTCTAAGTGGATACCTTCCTCCTGAAAAGTTATTCCGAAAGCGTTTTACTCCTATTTTGCTGTTCCCTTCAAAAATGCAACATATATCAATTATTTCCCCCTTTTAAAACTTGGGAGGTCGAAAGGGGACAATTTTATGACTTAGTTCGGCGACTTTGTTCAGTGAGAACCAGGATAGCAATCGTTTACAGCTAACTGTTAAGTTGCCTTGGGCAATCTTGTATGAAAACCGTAGTTCCACTCTGTCGTTTTCCCATAGATTCAGTCACAGTAAAATTAAAACAAAATGAAGGATAAAAAAATCATGAAATGAATGGCGTGTTAAAAGTTGAAAAATAGTTATACTTTCTTCAAACAAAATTTATTTTTCTGTCATTTTTTAAAAATTAAAAAAAAATATTTTGGTATTGCGATTTGAACCAGAAAAAGCATCCTGTATTCATTTTTGAATATGAGAGTAAGAAAACGCGCTCACTTTCCTGTTTTTAAAAAAAGTTATGAGGTAAAAAGAGTATAAAGGCCCTATCTTTTCTTTAAACAATAAGACAATAAATGGTGCATATTTATGAAATAAAACAGATCTTTCTCTATTCAATTATATTTTTAATTTAGAATAACATAAAAAAAATGATTTCAATACTTTTAATTTATTTAAATTTAAATCATATAAATGATATTTTTATGTTAACTGAATATTTTTCGGAAAAAATCTTAATTTTCATTCCTAGTGCTCTCCTTTTCGAACTCCTTGTATTAAATAAAAATATCTTTTCTACATCGGCATTTGTGATGGACATAACACACATTCAGTCAATAATTTTTAATTTTAATGGGGGATATACTTCTTCAAATGCGCATGACAGTACTTCTAACCATTTTCTACTCAAGTTAAATTTCTTATCTTTCTGTTTCTTTTATTACAAGGAAAAATGTCACACATCCATAACTACATTTTCACACAATTCATTCATTACAAATTCTATTGTGAGAAAAGTTCTACCCAATTATAATTTTGTCTTTCAAAACAGTACACTTAAAACAATTTTGTTCAGTGAAGTTAACCGACAGTTCCACAATGTATTCATACCAAATTTTAAAAACAAATTTAACACTTGGAAATGTATCCTGTATTAAATTTTTCAGTATACACAAATATTTCCTGCTGTAGGGAAGATATAGTATGAGATGTGGTGTGCGGTTGTGAAAGAATGTTTTCGTACGTGTAGACTATTTTTGAAAATTTAAATATCACTGAAGCTGTTCATATAACTGCAAATGAGCCTTATTTTAATGTGTGCTGGTATCAAGGTAAAACACTTTACAATATTAAACAGCCTGTGGGTTTATACTCAATATCAAACTATTCGCAAAATGTGGCTTACAACTTCTATTCAAATTGTAAAGAAACTGAAATATAAATATATCTTACTGCAGTCAAAAATATTCATAATATGTAAGTATAATATGTAAGTGTAATATGCTCCACTTATTTCTGTACATTTTAAAAACTGTAGCTGAATGCAATTTTTTATATTTATAAACGAGGCATAACAGCTCACACAGTCGTAAAAATGTCCTTATCATTTTTAAATATACTACTATAAAACGTATATGGATTGTAAGATCAGTTGTAAAATCCTAAAAGCTTTTAGAGGAGCTAAAAACATGTAATTTTGGACTGATCAAATTTTTAATACAATACACAAATATACATGTTATTAAGCAAATACATTTGAAAAATCAAACTTCCTTCTGAAATAAACGTAATTGAAAGAAAAATGTTTAATTGCAAATGAGTGGAAATACATGTTTATCTAAGGGGTATCCCCAAAGTGAGGTAATCCTCAAACTTAAGACTCAAACTCAGTGGCACAACAAACCATGAGGGCCAGGAACTACTGTGCCCATCATAATACACGTGAACATTGGACGCTGAGGTGCATGAACAGATGTCCGGATTTGGGTGTCTGTCTGAAGAGAGACCTTCAGTGTTTAAGACCCGAAGCAAGCTTGGTACTCATTTATCAACCCAATGTAGCGGGGATGAAAGGCAGAGTCGACCTTGCGCAGCCCGTTAATAGAACCCCAGACCCGTGGTGCGGAAGCACTATACACTACCACTTGATCCTATTCGGTGAAAATAAAATTTAATGTTAGAATTAAATTTAATGTTAAATCCCTAATGAATGAGGGAGTCCAAACTTTTTTTCCCATGTAAACTGTTTAGACGGAAATGGTTAGTTATGAACATTTCACAAGTTGCATAAATTAAAATTAACCGTAATAGTTTACATAAATTTTTAAGGGTGCAAAAGGTGTATTTCGGCTGCACGAATTAATTTTAAAAGGAATACGGTTACGAAAAAGTAGTACAAATCTATCTAAAGTAGGGTTGGTTACCTTACATATTGCCAAACACAACAATGTATTGGAACCAATTCCACAATTCGTTGTTATAAAAATGTATGGAAAATTACAAGATTTATTTTTGCATTTGTAATTTATATATATATAATTTTTCCTGGGAACTTTAAAAGCTAGAGCGGCATCTATCAAAACTGCGGTTCTCTCTCTGTTTTTCCAGATCACCCCTGACTAAGCCGGCTCTGCCATAGTAAGTGAAAATGCCGGATTTTGTTTGTCAAGATCATTTTATAGCAGACTGCATTTTTCATGTATTTTAGATGGTCGTTTTATATTTTCTACATCAATATCTTAATGTCTGGATTTAAAATTACATAAAATTCTTGACATTCGCATCAATGACCATGATAATTTTTATTAGTATATGAATGTCATCAAACGATTACATGACAAATATTAACATATTATTTTAACCATTTAATTAATATTAAGTATGACATAACGCACACAAATTTTCTGAACTTTAAAATAAATATTTCGAAAACTACTTCAGATATACTCAAAATTTTTCATTCCTACGCTTTAGCTTCTCAGTTTTGCTTCTATGTAAGAATTTATTGTAATTGTATATTCATCAATTTTTTAGTATATTTTTTGCTCTTAGCATGCAGTTTTCAACTGAATTGTATGAAATCTTCGAAATATATTAAAAGATACCAAAGAAGCTCTATAATAAAATTTGAAATTTTTATTATACTCAAACAATTGCTAAAACTTATGGTAAATAATTTTTAACTGCGCGATGCATTTTTTCGAAATTTCAAATGGAATTTCTAACATAAAATTTCTATCTTTATACGGTCGAGATTTCAAAAATATCCAGATTTTAATTATTTATTCAGTTAGCTTTTAAAAAGATAAATTTTGAGGTATTTTGTATAAATAGATATTTTTGAACAATAATTCGAATGTTTTTGAATAGCTCGAATTTAAAATTGACTTTTATGTTTATTTATATGCATAAATGTCTACTGTAAATGTTTCCGTATATTTTTGATTACCATTTATTCAAATATTCAAGTTATAAAAAAATGTGTGAAAATCTTCATTCATGTTGTCTTTGATGTAAACTGAAGTTCAAGCACTTAAAATTCAAATATAATTCGGGTGTATTTTAACAATATATAACTAGGCACTGTACTTAAACTTCCCTGAACACTTGGGCTTTGAAATCTAAAAAAAAAAAAAAAAAACTAATAAATCTTAATTAGTTTTTTTTTCGTTAATTTTTTTATCAAAGTGTAAGAAAATGTTTCAAATGATTTGATGAAGTTTAAATTTATTCATTTTTAGTGGTTGGAAAATTGAAAAGGTTTCAAATTTTAAAGAGTTTGGTGTTTTATTAATTTTTTCGGTATCTCATAATAAAATAATCATGTTTCAAAAACTGAAAGCTTTGATTAAAATAAGAAAAATGAAGCAAAAGAATATACTTAAAAAAGATAATTTGTCTAACTATATAAAATAGCAGATTGCGTTGACACGCCCCAACTTGTTACAGTTTCAAATTAAGATGAAACCAAAAGGGAATTGTAACATATTTTACTTATGCGTTGGGACTTTTCAAAACTTTTAAAATACGAGGTAACAAATAAACATTTCCTGGGGTCTAAAGAAATTTCCCCCCGATTTTTTACGATTGCCCCAGGGTCAAAACACAGGGTTTCCTGCGAGCCATAAAACTTCCTATGTGTCCTGCTGTGTTGTTTCCACCGTCCCCATTTATCTTTCAAGATGTTAAACCTTTAAAAGGGGGAAAGGATTTCAGAAAAGTGCGGCTAATCCGCTTTTGAAAACGTTACTTGAAGACAGAAAAATCCGTGCAGTGCATTTTCGAAGCATCTTTACATTGACGGAATTTTCCGTGCTATCCGCTTAGAGGGTTAAATATACCAAGATTTAAAGTGACGATGGGTCACTAAACTTAAAGTAACGTTAAGCTATCTGAGATAATTGAATTGATCCTAAACTAAAGTGGTCGATATTCATAGTTTTTGTATAATTCGTGCATCTCGTTATTGTTCCACTTGTATTGTTTTTATTGAGACATTACCTTCTTGAATTTATTGAATCAGCATTGTTAATTTGGTTGATCAATAAATAAGTTGATTTTGAATATGTCTGGTATTCCTTCCCTTCCTCCCACACATCTAGGCGGGCAAGAGAGAGAAAGGATAAAATGAAATTTATGTTACAATCGATTAATTTCAAAGGATCACTTATATTAAGGACCGTAGCTATCTTTTTAAATATTCAGAATAAATGTATGTATTTCGTGTGTTTTGTCCGGTGTGCGAAATAACACGAATAAGAAAAATTGGAGACGAAGAGCGCAAAGTAAAACACAAAAAGTAACATGCCTTGTACGAAACGGTTGTAAAAAAAGAAGTACCTTCGTACATGTATTTTTACTTCGATAATTAGGATTTAATTGATATGATAATTGTTGATATCATTTTTTATCATTTGTCAGAAAATAATACATTGAAACAGAAGGTTACATTCAAAAAGAAACCTGTAGGTGGGTCATTTCTCTTTTTTCGAAAGACTTTTCCCTTTTAGTTTAGATACAGGGTTATCATTAAGTCGATCGCGATCGACAGGTGGACCGCCAAGACATTTCGCCTTCACTAAGACCTAATAATCCTTCCATGAGACGAAGGTCTAGAAATGCCGTATTTATTCCAATTGAAGCCATCATCGATTCTAAACCGCTCCCCAAATTCTCAACAAGATTTTGCGAAAATTGAAAAATATTATAAAATGGTTTATTGATATCCAATTTTACGAAATTAAAATAAATTTAAAAGGAAAACTAACAAGGAGTGAATAATTAGTTATTTTATCAGTATTATCAATGCACACACACATGCATGTATTTGCTCCAAATATATAACCCATCCGAATTGTTTCCCCTTCTAAACTGATCCGCACCCGATCTTCAGTAGCATTGACATTCGGAAAAAGTACGGCTTAGATTCGAGTAAAATACGGTATTTTAGAAAAAACGGAGGAAAAAAATCGTATCGTAAGAGAAAGTTTCGTTGAATATAAAATGCCCCTCGCTATTTGGAGGTTATTTTACGAAGAAAATCGTAAAATGTTCTTGTTTCAGGGAAAAGTTCACTAAACAGAGAAATTCGGAAAATAGGTTCGCAAAATGGAGATACTGTATTGTATACTTTCTTTTAGTGTTCACCACACCTACGCCCTAGGGTGGACCGCAACACGGTGAAAAAAATTAGGAGTAGCCCGTACCCCGGAAAAGTCTGCCCACCCTTGGTTTAGATGTTGAGAAAATTTTTGGAGAAATAATTAGGTTTCAAAGCTTTTGTATATGAAGAATAATCTTATATGTTAAAGTATTTAACATTCATTTGATGAATTTGGAGTAAAAATTTAAAGAGAAATATAAAAGTAAGTTAGGAAATATGAAATTAACCCCATCAGCACTTATAATATCCCTTAAAATGTTTTAATAGTTAATTAGGAGATACTAGTACGAAAGAATGTATATGATACTTTTAAGTATGAATATTTAAGACTAACTCCTTAAGAAATTAAAAGTTAAAATTAGTAAGACGGAAATTTATAATTCCTGCTTTTTTTAAATATATGAATCGAAATCCACAAAAGACCAGCTAACGTGAAGTTGAAATTTTATTCTGATTTTGACAAAGTAGAGACTACATAATGATATAATGAAGCTTATAATTTCCTACTTGACTAGTCTTAATGGAAAGATGTAAAAATAGTGACACTAAAAAGAAAGTACAAGAGTGACCGACTTTGAAGGAAGATATGACTCTCATTTCCTTGTCTTCTTGTGAATAGCGTCGCTAGAAATGATCTTCAATCTTCATGAAGAATATATGCTTCATTAAAAAAAGTAACTATTCCTGCAATATAATATTCATTAATTACAATTTTATCTTTATTAGTTCATAATTTATTATAAAATGAACTTTTAAAATTCCCATAAGGAATTAATAAGTAGATATAGATTAGATTTAGATTTTTCTTCATTTGCAGTTTCATATATTATGTGCTTTTTACGACTTTTCTTCCAGCAACGTTGATATTCTCTTAACTATCGATGCTATGGAATCTTGCTTTACTGAATCCTGTGTGGATGTGGTAAACTCTTAATTATAGTCAACTTTTTATGAGTCTTAACTCTCTCTGAAGTTTTATTTAACTAACGTTATTTTAAACGCAAAAGTGAATTCTTGAGAAAATAATGACGTGAGCATATAAAATTTAACAGGCCCAATATTTGACGATTGAGCTTAAAAATTATTGAACCAAACACCCAATCAAACAAAAGAAAGAAAGCAGTCGCTATAAACCAAAAATTTAGTGCTGTCAGGCGTTAAAGCTTCGCTTTACCTTATAATCTTAGCCCTAAGCGTAAAGTATACGTTTTTGTTTGTTATGAACTACATTGCTAATTTCACACATGCTGAAGAACTCTGTGCTCTTTTAATTTAAAGCTGTTACACTTTTTGGTAACTTTTAATTAAAGAAAGTTATCCATTGGATCATTTGACTGCAGACTCATAATAACGAATTTGACCTTAAATTGTCAAATATGATATAACTGTAATTAACTATATTTAAATTGATCTCCACTGCACAATAAGCCCATCAGAGTGGAGAAAAATGATCACATATGCTGCAACAAACACATATTATCGAATTGCTCTAACAATTATATGTGTTTTATTAAGAAGGTTTAAAAGGTTATAATTCAATTATTATTAGAATAAGAGTAAATAAAGATTACTGGATTGCATTGTTTTTCTTAACTTTATTTTAATGTCATTTTTTTTCATTGTATTGAACAACGCGTGAGCTGTTTCTTTTTTTGGCGACTAATTTCAGAATTTTCAATTACGATAAAATGATGAGAATTAGCTAGTATCACAATTCATGTCTTTTGAAATGAATCTTGAGTCCAAATTATATAAAAAAGAACACAAGAAAATTCTGCCAAAAAATTATTTAAATTGAGAAAGGATTGCTTACTGTTAGCATATATATGACGAGAGTATATCAGATTTTAATTTCTAAATCTCACTATAAAATATGCCGATGTTTTCTATTTTTCATCTCTACCAAATTGCAAAAGTCGAATTGTTTAAGGTTTTCTTCTCTTTAGGAATTTAAGAAAACAAACTGAAAGACGCCAACTTCGATACAAAAAGAATTTATGGAGATATATTATTTTACTTCGAATTTTTCCGACTTCCATTCTTCGATACAATTTTTCAGTTTCCCGCTTCACTTTTTAAATATATCTACAGAAGATGAAAAATGCTAGAGCCCCAAAACAAGGCTTGTTCTTTTTTCACCTAAGATTCGATTGGGCGGTGGCTTTTTTTACATAGAAGGCTTTAGTCGAAACAAGAGGAGACGACTGGTTGAAATAAGGAAGAAAAAAGAAAAGTGGAAATCTTACGAAAATATGTACTAAAGAAATAGAAGGTTTCAAAGACATCTCAACAAAATACTCACATGACTTTTTAAAACCACGGTGCGCCTAAGTTGTGCAATCATTCACATACTTTAGTGATTTCTTCTGAATTTTCCTGTTTTCTCGTATCTCTGTGATAGGATGAGGATAACATCTGATAGCTGCCATTTCTTTATTCAAATTTCCCTAAGCCACCAATCTAAGAGGTCTAATTTAATGTACATTAGCCCCTCCATACGGCAGGTCTTTGTTAGCATTTGAAATCCATCCACCACGAAATTACGACCATAATCACTTCACTACCATGGTCAAACATTGCTTGTGAGAATATAACTTTTCCTGCAATTAAGAACGGCCTATAATATCACCATTTTTTTAACTTGGATGTTCTATATCTACACGGATTTTGCATATTTCAAGAATTTATCCAATATATTGAGAGTACTTTTATAGTGGATGACTCTGATTTCTTTCGTTAAAGACCATTTCCCGCTTGTTCGAAGGGCATAGTAATCCCAAAAGGAAATTTTCAAATTCTTTCAATAGTGTTGTTGTTGTTGATGCCACTTGATCGTCAAAGGCCATATCATGGCCCACAAAATTCATCATGACAAAGGGCTGAGTGACGCCTGTCGTTAGCCGTAGCTTTGAGCACCATACAGGTGACAGAATGATTTACCTCGGTTTCACCACAATTTTGAGAGAGAATACCCTGGGGGTGGTCAGGGCCTCCCGCCTCTCTTCTCCTTCCACCAAACTCATGAGAGAACTTGTGGCTCAACGACTATTTAAAGTACCCCCTTGCCGCGAAACACTATACATTTACAAACATCCATGTATTCTCCGGGATTCGAACCCAGGCTCAACGGTACAGCAGTCAGCGTCGCTTTCCACTATACCGGATGGGCGACCTTTCTAGAATGTTCGGAATACAAGCAGGAAAATATAGCAAACTAAAACTTTATAAAATTCTCACATAATTTAGCACAATACAATATATGGCATTGGAAGGAAGTCATGAAAATCATGTACACAGCATTTACTACAAGTCAGCTCTCGGTGACATAGAGGTAGTGTGCCCGCTTCGTAAGTCCAAAGTTGAGAGCTTGACCCCGGCTGGAGTCGATAGATTTTCTGGATACGAAAATAGTAGGCACGCATGTCATAGGATTATGTGGCATGTTAAAGATCCTTTAAGTATCAATTTGGCTCTGATACTCTCGGAAAAATGAAATCACCACCGATGAGAGCATGAATAAAAAATTAATTCAAGCGTCCAAATTTGGTGGCGAGGCTATCCCTAGGTGGTGCCACTATGAAATGGCTCTCCCATTTGGGACTTGTTGCTTCTGCAAAGACTAAGTTCCTAAAATGTAGTCTATTAAAAATTATTACAATGAATAATTAATTCTCAGGTTATGATTTCTAACTATATAAAATTTATTATATTGCTCAGAAGAGATTGATCCCATAACACGAGAAGCGGTTTTCGGCTTAACCCATTGATATTATTCTGAAAGTTGACAGGTACACAACAGTTGTTATGATAAACATTTGCTTACACATTATGGAAAGATACATTATATTAAGTTATTTAAAAAGCAATTCGAGGTTTTTTTCATTAACGTTGCAGTAAAGCACCGTGAAGATTTTGGTCGGGGATGAACACCGATCGAAAACCGAGGATGACACATCAGAGCTGATACATCACTCTACTGGTCTGAATAACAAATAGCAGAAAATGTTTCTGCATTTCCACTTAAAGCGTGATTATCCGATTTATTTCGTAGAATCCCTAAAGCAAGGGAGGCGCGACACCGATTGAAAAACTCTGCCGGCCCCGAAATTGCAACTACAACAACTCAAATGAATATCCAAATATACAGTCAGTCAAAAAAGTATTGGGACACACTACGTGTTCATAGATTTTTATCATAATAATCTACTTAAACATACAAATGAAACCAAAAAAGAAGGAAACGTTATTTTATTAAATACAAGAAATAATAATTTGAACAAAACTCATACATTGATGTAATTATGGTTAAAATTGAAAATAAAAGAGATTGAGTTAAAAAAACAAGCTCAAAAAAGTATTAGGACACTTCCCAATAAATTAAGAAAAAAAATTCAAACTTAGAAATTAATATCATGTTGGGCCCTCCTTGCTTTTTATGACCTCTCGAATTCTATTCAGCATGGATTGGATCAATTGTTTTCAAAACGATCTATCGATTTGTGGGTCCACTCTTCGACCAAATATTTTCTCAAATCCTGCTTGTTAAAATTTGGTGCTCATATAGTTTTTGCTGCAAATAATCTAACACATGTTCAATGGAATTATGGTCTGGACTTTGTGCAGGAGTTTTAATCCCTCTAGGACAGTGGTAGAGGACCTATTACTTGTAAATATCTCCAGTACGTCACGGGTCATTATCATGGTACAATTTAAAATATCCTGAGATTTCCAGCTTGCTTGCACTTTGCTTTAAATTTCGCTTGAGAATGTCAAAATAGGCATATTTATTCATTATACCATCAATAAAATGTAAGTTCCCGAAACCAGAGCTTGCCATGCAGCCCAAGACAATTTGGTTACCCCTTTCATATTTGACAGTAGGCCATAAAATGTTGACATGCGTTGCTGTATTTGATTTCCACCAAACTTTTTGCTTGCCATCCGATCCGAAAATGTTATATTTGCTTTCATCAACAAAAATTATATTTTCCCAATATTCTGTTGGCTGCCTTACATACATTTTAGTAAATGCCAACCTAGCTTGTATATTTGTTTGTGTGTGCTGATGTAGGGCTTTCTTTAAGGTACTCTGCCATGATACTTATGTTTTCTTAAAACATTTCAGACAGTTTCAGGAGTTACTGATTTTACGAACCTACACTAGTTTTTTAATGCACTAGATCTTGGATTAATGTGTACTTGTCTCACAATCCACCTCTCTTCACGCTCATTAAATATCCTTAAACGCCCTGATCTTTGTTTGTTTTCAATGGTGTTTGTCTTTTTTGAACCTATTAATGATGTTAAAAACAGTACGTTTACTCAATTTGAATATTGTTCTTATACAGCCAATTGACTTCCCCTCTTTTTAATGTTTTTTACGAGATTTCACACATCAACCGATATATCTTGGTTTCTCGCCATTTTTTCTATAAATAATCTTATCTATTGAATCATTTGTGTTTAAACTTCTAGTCTAAAAAAGAAGAGTGAAATTAAATTCTATTGATGCACTGTATATTTGTTAAATTTCTCATTTCAAAAGTGTCCCAATACTTTTTTGACTCCAGCGTGCCTTTGGAGTATATTTGAAAAGTTAGATCAAATTCTAATTCTATAATACTAATAAAATTTTCTTTATATACTGTAAACCAAATGTTAAAATATTACTTAATTCATTTCGTTTTTGTTTTAATGTGATAAATAATTTTTTATGTCTTTACAGTTATGCACGCCAAGTGTCCCAATACTTTTATGAGTGACTGTATATCATATATTTCCTACAAAAAATGAAATTTCGTTTTAAATACAAGGGCTTTAAATAAAGTAGCGGTAACATAATCTAGAAAGTCGCAGAAGATTGGGCATGCACAAACAGGATTTAGGAGTAGTGAGTGTTGCTGTTAACGATGTATAGAATACAAAGAACAGTTGATTCAGTTAGAAGGGGTAGTTGTAAAGCAGCTTCAAAATGGACTGCGTCTTTTCTAACGTTCTAAATAATGTTTCTAATAAGTATGAGTGATCGTGGATTAAAATAGAGGTTTGCTGGTGGAAAGAATGCAAAACAAGTATTCCAAGAAGCGTGTGGGGAGAATACGTCATTATTGTATAATGCGTTAAAAATATGGGTTAAAGATCTTTGTACGGGTTAGAATGAAATTTCAAAAACGTTCCGCACAGATCGGTCTTTCTCGTCCATTTCTCAACACCCAGCTGACACAGTGACCATCGATAAATTGCGAAGGAATTACTAGCCGAAGTTCATCACAGTCATTAAACGGTGTGGCACATACTGAAGAAATGTCTTACAATGAGGAAAATTTCGACCCACTGGGTTTTGCATCGCTCACGGATGTACACTAATGACACCGGTATTCAATGGTTGGTATCCACTTCGATCAATACAGCGGAGACGTATTTCCCCAACGTATTCTCGACCATTGATGAGACGTCAGAACGAGTTTTCGAGCTTGAGTTAAAGCGTCAATCGAGTGAATGGCGTCACCAGGTTTTATCAAACCTCCAGAATGTTTGACTGAAACCCTGTCAGTTAAGGTCATACTAATGGTAGCATTCGACTTTAAGAGTGTACCTCATAAACATATGCTGTACCTCAAGATACAATATGTACAGACTACTACTGTATATTTATACAGCACCATCTGTATCTGGCTATGCGGCGCAAACGTTTATTGCGAGTCATTCTACCTGTCGTGTTGCATGACGTGCATAATACAACCAATCTAATGCGACGGTGGTATTGAAACATCCTTCGTCCTTGTGACTTTGAACACTTTCCTAAGTTTCGAGGCATCCCATTTTTTGACGTTGCATTTTACGCACCGAATGTCCCTGTCATCAACAACCAACACTTTGCCAACGACTTCCTATGGTTTCCCTACATTTGGCCAAATGTACGCAACATTGCTGATAATTATATATAAGGGATGAAATGTAATTTTACTTGTAAATTTACTGAAAATGTTTTCTATCTATATTGCTACTATTTTATTTCTAGTCCTCACAAGTTGCGTATTTAGTTCTGAGCTTCAAATCTGATCGAGGTTCAAAGTTACGATATCTATCATCCATAGCACTACTTCTTTTGCTTCTAAGTGTGACATTAGTAGAAAAGCCAAATTAAATTTTAAAATACGGTTATCTTCGACCACATTCTCCTGAAAATAATTCGACATAAACCGAGTTTGTTAAATAGTCCTTTATAATTCACAAGAGTCGTAAGACACATTTTTCCTTAAGATTTTAGAAAGTGTCTGAATGTTTTTCTTTTTGCATACTATCAGCAGTCTCTATTGTTCCTGTTTCCCTAATTTTAGCTCAGATTAATTGCTAAAATTAGGAAAAATTGCAGAGTTTCGGTAAAGTCTTTGTTTGAGACAGATGCCAAAATATTTATTCTGATAGTAATCAATTATCAAATTTTATCAGCTTAAATAAACGCGCGAATGTTTATATTATATCCCGTATGATTATACGGGATGTAAAAGATCCCTAGGGGAGTGCTCTAGGCAAAATTAAATCCTAGTACAGTTTCGCATCGTCAGAGCTCAGGTGCCTCCTTCTAGGGAGGAAACTGGGTGTCAAAATCACCTGTGGCAATTGGAATCCGCCTATACGGCACAGCACTAAAAAGGGATACCTGCTTTCGGTGAATATACTAGGTAGATTGATGAACTCTGTTAATAACTGTTCATAATCTGCCATTAGAAAAAAAATGTTTATTTTATTTTAACATCGTGCTAGGAGCAACAAAAGGCTGTTGACAGCAAGCCTTGTAATACTTAACCACAACCAAGTGACGAGGATGATGTTCTAGCTGGCATCCCATTCACAAAACATCTACTTTAAGGATTTTTAGTCTCCACTGATTTAATGTACAGTTTCCTCGTTTTACAACACATCTTTTATTAGCTTCAGGCCCCGAAACTGATTCTTCTAAAACAATTTCGGCCACACACGAGAACATTTTTTAAAAAATTGAATTACTCAGTAATTACTAAGTAAAATCAATCTAAATTAGAGAAAACAATTGCAAAAATAATTATCAGAGATATCAACAAATGCGTTTGATTCATTTCTAAAAGAATGTCTCTCAAAATAGCAAATATATATCCAGTGTTCTTTTTCTTAGTACTCGTAAAAAACTAAAAACTTAAATTTTCTTTTCTTAATCTTATCCACCTTGAAAGGAAAAACTATGAATTAAGAATTTAAGCATTAAAGATAAATTTTACCCTCTGCAACTTTTTTTACGGTTGTTTTATTGTGTTAATTTTTTTAAATACATGCATATCTTTAAAAAGTAAGTTATATATGATTTAACTACGCCACAGTAAACTATGAGATTACAACGGAATCTAAAACCAAATCAACTACCGACTTTC
This sequence comes from Trichonephila clavipes, assembly GCA_019973935.1. NCBI lineage: Eukaryota > Metazoa > Arthropoda > Arachnida > Araneae > Nephilidae > Trichonephila > Trichonephila clavipes. The sequence continues at coordinate 697,806 of BMAU01021438.1, forward strand.
TCCGAAAGATAAAGCCAAAAGTATCAAAGATAAACACGAAAATGTTTTCATACAGGTATTGAATCATTTGCAGGTCTTACCAGTTGATCTAAAACCCTAAAGATGGAGGTAACTTGAAAATGACATGTGTTCGAGGAACATCGATTGAGGGATGCTTTCCGAAAGAAGATTACGGGACTTATTGGCCCGCGTCCAATACTCGAAATTTACGGTTACGAGATTCGAGAGGCATCTATTGAACGTTTTTATGAGGAGCACTGGCTGCTAAACGAGGTTTTGGCGAGATGCGTTCCTCCACTCGAAAGGGAGGGGAGAGGAATTCAGGTGAAAAGGAACTCTTAAAAGCCTGTCACGGGGAATGAAAAGACCATTAAAAGGGTGTAAACATGATGCAAATGAAAAATTAAGCTTTAGGTTGCTTTAGAATACCACGAGAGATTGAATTTATCAACGAATTGGGACTGAAACGGAGATGATAACGATCTTCTGACGAGAGAAAAGCTTTGATATTTGTCATAAATAATAAAGATTTTGAAAAAGGGGACAATATCATGGATTTTCTTTACTGAAGTCGATGAGATTTTAATCTATACAGGTACGTAGCATATTTATTATCGACAACAGATTTGCAAAAAGAGAGACCGCGCACATCTTTCTTAATCCTTTATTTACCGTCGGTATAAGTATCATTAACTTTAAAACTGCATTTTTACCAATACTTTGACGGTACTTAGCAAAGATATTCTTTTAAATTCACTCTTCCGAGATATGCGGCCACGAGTTCTATGATGAGTATTTTAGCAAGGGAGGCGAGTAAAGCAGAAATTGCGTTTTCAGCAAACATTTAGATTGGATTGCGAAGATAGTCATTTTTGTTCCGAAGAAGTAGTTAATGTCAAAAGGAAAGTAACTTTTTTTATTTGTATGTTAACGAAGACCTTAGAAAATGATTTGATTATTTATTTTAAGGGAAAAGTGTATATAATTAATTTTACTGTTGAGTAACTATGTGGTACTTATAAGTACCGACAGCACACTGGGTGTAGAGCAAGAACCGTACGTGTAGAGCTTCTTGTTGTGTTCTGGCGTCATCACTAAAGTGCAATAAAGTTGTGCCTTTTTTAGCATTTATTTTGGCTTAACTTATTTATTTGTACGTTTTCAAAAAAGTTTGAGCTTTGAATCTGAGATGTGTGTGTTTTAACACACAATTAAAGACAGCTGCTATTATTATTATTTTCCTTTTCTTAGAGTGTCTAAAATAGCTTAGTCGTCAAGAAGCTTTAAATTTATTACAGAACCTACCATCTGATATCAGTGATGTACTAACAAATGATTTTTCAGATGAAGAAGTTCCTGAAAATACTCTGCTGGAATTTTCGTTAGATTCTTTAAATAACGATTGAGAGACTGAACAAGACTCAAGGTGCAGTTGTTCATGTCAGGAAAATACAGAATTTTCTACTCCCAGGATGCAGTGCTTTAAAAGATATTCAATCGAATCTTTACTCAAAATATACAACATGTAATGAATTTTTGTGTATTAGTGGAAAGAGAGAAACACTTTTTTTTAATATTATCAAATTACGTTTAATTGTAAAAACTGTTTTCATGTGTAAAAAAAGTAAATAAACTTTAAAAATTTAACAATATTAAAAATTAAATATTTTATGCTGTAAAATATTAGTGTGCAGTGGTTATTTAGCAATTTTAAGAGTAAAACTGCGTTAAAAATATCATTCGGTCGTTTCGTAGTATGAGAATATTTTATATCTTTATGTACTGACAGTACTTTGATGTACCAATTTAATTAATTAGCTCTAACGGATTAAACTTCCCAAACTTGAGTATTCTTGCAATGTATATCCTTTAATTTTCAATGTAGTGATTCAAAAAAATATTGCATGAGTCAACGTCAACATGAGTGGACACACAGACCTCCATGTCTTTTCTCGTGGAAATGTAACTGCTCCTACCTATAGAGAGGACATGCTGTATGTTTATGTGGGCTCTTATCCCGGAGCAATAGGTTATGCTTTCGTGCTACAGAATGATAATGCGAAACGCAGAGCTCGCATCGTGGATGCTTATCTTGAGCAGTAAGAAATGCAGTGGTCTGCTCGATCACCGGGCCGTAACCGTATCGAGTATGTTTGATATGCCCTAGGACGACGTGTAGCTGCTCTCAATCCCCCTCCTAGGAACCTAGCCATGATTTCAACTGTCATGGAAGAGAAATGGCTCCCACTTCCTAAAGACGTAATTTAGAGCATCACACGTCACTGCATGTGCTGTATTGCGCTTCTCGGGGAAATCATACTCCATATTAAAGGCTGACTGAAACATCCGATTTGTTCATTGTATACATATGCTAATTTCCATAACAAGATAATTAACTGGTGATTTCTCTTTAAGCTATTTTATACCTTCCTACCTGTTGCATAATGTGTATAGGTTTCATTTCAAATAACTTTTTCAGTTATCGTTATTTTTTCTTAATTTATGATAACCAGAGAGTTTATTTGAAAAATAAGTAAATTTTGTTTTATTTCAGTCTCGATATTTTTTTTTACTAAAGGATAGATATATTTTGTGCATACCCTATTTTTAGGCATTTATACCAAACAGTGCAACGATCTTAGCAATTATATTTCTTTACAAGACTTTTCGCGTCGAGAGAGAATCCTAAAATAATTATCATGTGCAACTCATAATTTTTTATCTATAAGATTGCTCAAGAACTACTTCTTGATAACCCAATGAAGCTTATTCAATGAAATTTTCCCTATTTGAATCCAATAATTCTTGCAACGGATAGTACAATCATCGGATTGTGGGGTGCTAATCCACATACTCAGTTAAATCTAACAACCAAGATGCACATGCTAAGCAATTTTATGGCAGTTGATCCTTGGACATCTGGACTGTAAATATAGTCCCCAATCCCATATCCCGAAAGTCTTTCATGAGGGAGACGGCGCGGCATTCAGTGGGATTTCATAGTCTGCGGAGTGGCTATTGGTTGTTGCGAGGAGATCCGGGAGGTGTGTCTTAAGATGGTCTTCTTGACGTGATGTTCCTGAACTTTGACTTAGGTGAGAAATGACACTCTATTTTCTGACTGGTCGATGATGGATGAGAATATAGACTCAGCAGCTTTATTGAACGCTTGACATCTTTGGGAAATGGAACGCGAAGCGTTCCTCCATCCCATATCAAAATGTATTTGGGCCTTAAAGTGGAGATGCCTGGATTGAGAAGGAGATTCATAATTGGAGGACTGGAAGATGACTGCTTCGGAAACATACGATGTGATGAAAGCAACTTTATTACGGTGCTGTTACTGGGCGTATGGTTCGCGAAGCCAACCTCCATCCCATATCTGATATGTAGATGTGGAAAGCAAATTTATTAGGCGTTGAATAGGCGTTTTTTTTCGGGCATCAGGACTGTAAAACAATTGTCAATTCCATATCAGGAGAGTCTGTGATGTTGGGCATTACGAAAGTGATGTTTTCCCTTCTGCTGAGTGGCATGACGGCGATTGTTCGAACGATGGGATCCGGGAGGTGTGGCTATGGTTCTTTATCTCACGTTTCAAGTTTCTTCACTTCACAGGGATATGGATCTGTAATAGATCCTCCATCCCCTATCTGATAATGTATTTTGGCGCTGACAAGTGGAAGACCTGAGTGGGAAAAACAAAGTTCACTGAGTTAGTTTCAGTGATTTATTTGGCTGGTAATGTAATGCAGGTGAATGTGACGTCACAGTCTGGGGGTAGTAGTCTTCTGATTTCAGCGGAAAAATGTCCTGAGAATTTTGACAGTCAACTGGGAGCTGTAGTAAAAGTAATGGTATTGGTTGGTAGCAATAAGTGAGAAAGCTCTCTAATGGCTGCCCTGACGTTGGAGAAATTGAAATAAGAAATTGCTTGCCTGGAGGGTGCAGATATGAGAATATTTTGAAAAGTTATGAAAATTTAAAGAAGTACTAAAATTAAAGATAAAATTATGGTCTAAAATTTTAGAATGAATAGTTTCCATTCATCGGTGGTGAATGCAGAGCATTAATATTAAGGGGGATTATATGAATACAGGAGTATTCTCCTGGATCTCTTAGTTTTTTCATTTAAGGGGTAATTTTGAATGTCTATTAAATTTAGATTATTGGTATAAGGGAGATTGTTAAAAAATTTAATTGCAAGAGCTTTGTGAAGACCCCCTGGGTCTCACCCTGGACACAAAGATTAATTTGAGGCAAAGAATCACTAAGAGCCATTTTGTGTATAATATAATAACTTGTATTTATTATATCCAGTCTAAAAAAACTCTAATAACATATAATATTTCTATGTTACGTCAAATAAAAGGGATTTACCTTTTATATTAAATTAAATTACGAATTATGAAATTAATTAATAATTATACTCAAGATCAAGTAAGGTTTACCGAAATAGGAGGTCCGAGAAATACACGTACTCGAATAATTAGCTATCATTAAATTTAACTCATTTTCCTAAGCAAACGCTTATTTTAAGCGTACATAAATTATATTTACCGCTGGCTATATCAGCTTTCTTGTTCTTCCGTAGAATAGCAGCAATAAGTCTTCACTAACGTAATCTCCTGGAATCCTCTAAATTTGAGGTTACTGTTACTGGCTCAATAGCCTTCATTTTTGCTAGCTTACAACGCTCGACTTAAATACCCTATCTAGTTTGCATATCCCGTTCACCTTTTGGAGTTGATTGGAAATATATATATATATATACGCGAATTTATAATCCCCAAAAAGACGCCTAAGAATATTAGTGGAAAGGTTCCGTACAGATTCGTCACAGCTTGAATAGAGTTTTTAAAAGGTTGTATATCAAGGGCTTTATAGATGCAGGAATTTCTGGTGTATCTACCAGCTCTTGTAATATTTCTAAAAAGTGAATTTTAAGATACTTCAAAAATTTTAATATTAGTATTTGCTGCTTAACCCCACATAGGGCAAGCATAACTTAAAATGGGACGCAAAACAGCAGTGTAGAGGAATAACTTATTGTTGAGAGTCATGTCAGAATTCTGGTTAGTTACTGGGTAAATTAATCTAAGCGCGATCCGGAATTTATTTCTTGCGTGTAGAATGTGGTGTTTCCTAGTGAGTGCTTCAATACCTAAGTATTTTGTACTCTGAGACCAGTGTATTTGTGTAGAGTATAGCGTGGGAGGTGTGCATAGCTTTCTTCTCCTGGTAAAAAGCACACAGCAACCGTTTTTTCGACATTGATTTGTATCTTCCAAGTACAAAAGAAATTTTCCTGGAGAGAAAAGCATCTATTTCGAGTGAATGTGATTGTGTTGTGATTTTTGTAACAGGCCGTGATACATGTGTCGTCAGCATAGATTTATCATTGTTTGGGGATGTGTGGGTTATGTAAAGATTAAATAATATTGGACCAAGGAGGGACCCCTGTGGACAGCCAATATTTATGCTGTGTGTGTCAGAAAGTCTGTTGTTGACTCTGACCTGATAGTACCTGTTTACAAGGTAAGAATTTATGATATGAATTAATGAAGGAGGAAAGTTATACTTAATTTATAAATGAGACCACCTACCCAGATCCGGTCAAAATCCTTCTGGATATCGAGAAAAGACAGTTCCAGTGGATCTGCCTCTCTAAAATCCAGCGGTAATTTTTTCCGTTAGTCTAAACAGGGGATGACAAGTAGAAAGATGTTTAATGAAGCCATATTGGTTTGGATTAATTATGTTAGCATCTGAAATTTACGAGTTTATTCTATTGAGAATGATATGCTCTGTAATTTTACTTAGGGTTTGTAGTTGGCCTATAACTTTGAGGATGATGAATGTTTTTACCGGGCTTTTTAATGGGGAAAATAATGGCAGTTTTCCAGTTGTTAGGAAAGTGCCCAAGGAAGAGAATTTTATTTATAAGATAGGTTAGAATAATGATGGTTTTAGTGGTGAAATTTGTAATCATTTTATTGGTTATATTGTCTATTCCTGGGAACTTGTTGATTTTTAGTTTACTTATGTAAATAGAGTTTTCATCTGGATTAGTAGGAGCGATAGGAGTGGAGGGAGGAAGGGAGAAAAAGTTTTCCAGGGCATTTTTGACGTCAGAGTCAATTGTAGTGTTGAAGTTACTCGGTCTGTTGTTTTCTGTGAAATTGTCTTTAAGATTGTTAGCATTGAGGTTTGCTTTCTGGCCGTCGGTAAAAGCGCCGCCAGAAGCAGTGTTTATAGCAAGAATATCTGTGCGTTTTCTTTTAAAATTTCATTCATGGTCCAAAGATTATTATCTTGTGTGTTGAGAGCTTTAAGTTTAGCTTTCCATGTGTCTTGTGAATGTTTTTTGAGCTCTCGCTTAATTTGTGCTTGAAGTCTGTTTGTTTTTGTTTAGTGAATTGGATTAAGTGAGGTTTGAAAAAGTTTTCTAGAACGGTTTTTACGAGAAATCATATCCCTGATGTGACTTGGGGTGTATGTGTGTCGAATGTTTCTGATTGGTTGTGAGGAGGTAGAGGGGGCGGAGCATAAGGCATCTGAAAAGTTAGTGATTTTATTTTCCAAAATAACTGGGCTGTTGATATTAGTATAATTCTCAAGATGAATATTATTATTAAGGTGCTGCATAAAAGAAGGCCAACAGGTGGTAATTGCTCTAGGATTTTCGAGGATAACTCAGCTAGGGATGCCATCGTGAATGGGAAGTTAATGTTTCCAGTTAATGCAATATCTAAAGTATTTTGAGAGTTATACCCGTATCTGGTACGGATATCTGGATAAATAATTTCAAGATCCACAAATCAGCGAAATCCTTTAGTTCCTCTGACCGAATTGCAGGAGCAATTTCACGCATTGTGTGTGGTGTTAAAATCACCAAAATTCACACAATTATTATTGACCTGAAGGATAGTTTTGAGGTCTAGAGTAAAGAGTGAGGAGGTCTAAATCAGGAGGATTGAGTGGGTCCAGGGTAGCTTCAACATGATGAAGCTGGGGAGTAGGAGTATGAAAATGAGGTATAGATTTTTTAATGAGGATTAAAGTGCCGCCGTAGGCCTGTCCTTCTGTGGTACGATAATTTCTGTAACATTTATAATTATTAATGTTTATGCTGTGCTTAGGCCTCAGTTGTGTTTCCTGAACTAGAATAACACCGGGACTGTACTTCTCTACAAATAATTTAAAGTCATAAATTTTATTTAAAATACCGTTTGCGTTCCATGAACACAAACTCAGGTCAACCATTAATCGACTATTCATAACTATCCATAATAGCCTCTACTAAGGCTATTATGTTTGTTAGTTAGGCGTTTTTTAGTTTGTTTATTTTTGACTGAATTTCTTTGAGGGGGATTTGGATTAAAGTTCATATTGTTAATTTGTACAGTTAAGGCTGTCAATGCACTAATAATTCCTTGTAAGGATTGGGTGATAAGATTAGCATTAGGATTTTGGTTATTTTTTACATTTACATTATTTTGAGGGGGAATTATAGTTGATTTTTTGGCCTGAGTTTGCGAGGCAACCGCAGAAATCCCACTACTTCGTGCCGCTATTTGTTGATTATTTTTGGAATTAGAATTGGTAGCGCTTTGATTTCGGGTTGCATTTGTTTAAGAAACATTAGGTCTAACAATACGATTACTTTTTTGGGTTTAGGATAAAGCGAGCATTTGGCATAGTCTGCCATATGTCCAACCATATTACAATTAATACAAAACATTTCTTCAACGCGTTTGATTGCACATTCTCGCGTTTGATGTGCTTCACCGCATTTCGAACATCTAGGTTTTAAGTGGCAGTTTTCTGCCGTATGATTAAATTTGTTACATGAGAAGCATTGGGTTACCCCTTTGCTCTCATATCTTTCGACGCGGACAGTTAAGAAAAATAGTTTATTAAGGTCAAAAAGTTTTGCATTGTGTACGTTGCGGGGCAGAGAAACTAGGTAAAATGGTAGAGCCTGATTTGTGATACGTGCAATTAGTTGAGAAACTTTATTTACGGTGAGGCAGAGTTCTGTTAGTTCGTTTTCTGTTTCATCGGTTTTAGTGTCGCGGGATAATCCTTTGATAACTATTTTGATAGGGCGCTTTTCCTGAGGAGTGATTACGTAAAATTCGTATTTTAAATCCTCTAGAAGATGAATTATAACTGATGGTAGTTCGTTAGTATTGGTGTAGAATTTTAGGAACTCGCCGGTGAGTTTACCACGCGTTGTTGGTAACTTATCCGTAATCACTTTAATTTGCTGCTTGTGAGTTTCCGTAACTTTTAACATTATTGGAGGAGGGACATAATTAGGTTTAGGTGCGTTTGAATTAGGTGTGGAAGCATTTAAGAGATTTTCAGTAGGTAGTGGTGCAATTACGATGTTTTGATTAGTAGGACTAGCCAATTCAGTAGTAAGGGTTTCTGCTGTTTCCTGGGATAAAACACTAAATTTATTTGCAAGCTCAATTTGAAAATTTAATTGATTATCAATATCATTAATAGTACTATGAGGAGGCGTGGTGAAGCCATCCGATCTTTCTTTACGCTTGGTTAGGAGAGATGTTTTAGTTTCCATATTAATATCATTATTACAATTATTTTCATTATCAAGAATCATTATCGATGGAGGGCTACTTGGAGGTAATCATGATGTGGGCAGCCATTAATACTACAAGGGGAGAGAGAGCCAACTCACTTACCGCTTGATGATGTAAATTCACAGAGGCTGTCGAGTAGTTCCTTAACGTATGGGTTTTCTGTATCGTCAACTCCAGAGGCTTTCAGGACGTCGATAGTGAATTACTATCGTCGTACGAATGTAGAGTATTGATCCACTTCCTTGGCAAGTTGCTGCTGTCGTGAACAGTTCCGGGTTGGTGGGGGTGAGTTAGGCTTAGTCGGTGTCCTTGGTTTCGTATCTAGTAGAATGTTAAAGTCGATATCCGAGTCGAAAAAGTTGGGAGGGGGGAATTACAGTGTCTTCTCTAACAGGTTTGCACTGAAAAGGGCTGTAGATAACAGAATCACTATCAATAGGGAAATAACTTGAAGAATAATTGCTTTTGATAAATACAATCGTTTTGCTGATGTCTTCCGAATCATGATCCTCTGCCTGTCCCTCTGGTTCTTTATACTAAAACTACTAAAATTAGATGATCGCGGGCGCCTATTCCCAGAAGGATGGGAGAAAAAGATAGACTATGATATGATGATTAAACAAATCACGAAAACTCCCACAAAAAACGGGGAGGAAGGACGTACCCCAAAGCACGAACGCTCTAACGCAGAGCGCCGGCGGGGAGGAGGGGAAGAACGCAAGAAGGAAGACGGGACGGCCGAAGGCTGTGAATCAAGTCGGTGAAAGATCACCTCAGAACCCAGAGTGAATGATGCAGTGCAGTGAAGCTAAATCATGTTGTTAAGAGTGTGAAAAGAGTGTTTTTTTGTTGTGTTATGGGGGGCGGAGCGGGTTTCTCCACTTTGTTGAAGAGTATGCATATTTAATTTTAGGATGAAGATACGTAAACAGTGTTTGTGCTTTGATAATTGGATTGTCATGAGATTCTATAGATTTAAAGACATTTCTAGAGAGTTTAGTGATGTAATTAGAAATAGGCTCCATATGTAGATCGTTGTGTATCACGTCATTCCGGACGTACCAAGGTGCGTTCGTCATGACGCGGAGTATTTTGTTTTGGATTACTTGAATCTTTTTCATATGGGTGGCGGCTGCTGCTCCCCATACGGGCGAACCATAAATAATAACCGGGCGCAGAATCTGCTTGTATAAAATAACTTTATTTTTCAGGGATAGAGGAGACCTCCTCCCAATGAGGGAGATGGCTAAATGAATTCTACCCTAGAATTTCTATGCTAGATAGTCAATGTGCTTTTTGAAAGTTAAGCGGCTATCTATGTGTAGGCCCAGATATTTCACCACCGAAACCCACTGGATGTTGTCATCAAAAAGTGTGAGCTGGAAAGGAGGGTCAATGACCCCCATTTCCTGAAAACAATTGCTTGTGATTTATCAACATTAATTGCAATTCTCCAATGTGTAAGCCACGTTTCAAGTTTATCTAGGAAGTTTTGAACAGCTTTAATTGTGTATTTTAGCTGGACACCTTGCGAGAGAACTGCGGAATCATCCGCAAACAGGCAAGTACTGACGGTGGAGTGTTGTGGAAAGTCGTGTGTGTAAATGTTGTACAAGTACAGAGAAAGGACAGAGAAAGGACAGATCCCTGAGGGACCCCAGAGAGGCAAGATCCCGTGTTAGAGTATGAATTATTTACACGAACTCTCTAAAAGTTCTATTGTGTAAAAAATTATGTATGATTTTAATTAAATAGTCAGGGAACTGCAATTTAATTAACTTGTACGTGAGGCCATCGTGCCACATTTTGTCAAATGTCCTTTTTACATCTAAAAAGACACCTACTGTATAAATTTTGTGGGCAAAACCCTCATTAATAATGTTTGTCACACGTATCAGTTGGTGTAGCGTTGAATGGCCCTCCCGGAAGCCGCATTGCTCCGGGGGAATACAATCTATGGCTTTGCAGTGGGATTTTATTCTAGTTAAAATAATTCTTTCGAAAATCTTAGCAGTGGTGCTAATTAAGCTTATTGGTCTGTAGCCGCATAGATATGTTCTATCTTGATTTGGCTTGGCCAGCATTATAACATTTGCTTGCTTCCACAGTGTAGGAAAGTGATTTTTAATGAGGCATTGATTGTACAATTTAGTTAAGTGAGTAAGAGCATTAAGCGTTAAATATTTAAAAGCTATGTTTGGAATCTGATCGGGACCTGCATCTTTTCTATTCTGCAGTTTTTTTAATAATGCCTCTGACCTCAGAAGGGGAAGTGAGAGGGGGCGTGCTTGTTGCGAAGTTGTCAAAAAAATGATCCACTAAATTTTCGACTTCTACCTTGTCGTCACAGTAGGGCTCTTCATTTTCCTGAAAAGTGACTTCAAGTGTATCTTTGAAAGCCTCCGCCTTTTCGAAATCCGAATAGTTCATTCCACCCGGACCATGTAAAGGGGGAAAGGGAGCGTGCCTTTTAGAAAATTTCCTATGTAGATTATACAAGGAATTGTCCTCAGGATTTAAAGTTAAAAGAAAATTTTTCCAGGTCCTGTTTTTATGATCTTGGATTTCGCTCATGATCTGCCTAATGAGAGCATTAACTTCACGTTTGTATGGAGGGTATCTGGTATTATTCCAGAGTTTGCGGAATCTATTCTTAGCTCTGATAAGCTCTCTGATGTTTTCAGGAAGGCGGAGGTGTGGAGTGTTTATTAATATAGTGGAAGTGGAAGTAGAAATAGCATTCGAAACATTGCTGGTAAAATTTTGAACGGCTAGATCCAAATCATCTATCTGGGGATTTCCGGAAATTTGTGATAAATAATTTCTTGAAATTTAGTCCAGTTGGTAGAGTTTACAGTACGAAGTATTGGTGGAAGCACATTATTAGTTATGAAGTCAAAAATAACTGGATTGGGATCACTGCTAAGTTCATTAATAGTAAAAACTTCTGTGTGAGATAAGTTAACTGCAAAGCCTATGTCAAGGATAGCGTTAGTGTGGTAAGTGTTGAAATGTGTAGGAGTGTCGGGGGCTAGAATATCCAGTGCCGACGCTACGGCCCAATTGCACAGAATATTACAGTTTGTGTTTGCCCTGTCTGGGTTCCAGCTGGGATGCTTGGCATTAAAATCGTCGAAAAGAAAGACTTTGTTGCTATGGTTGAGAATTGCGTCGAGTTCCGAAATACACGCCACAGTAATCTTACTGTTGTTACCTATCTGAATGATGACCGATGAATTTTCAAAGGTGTTTGAGACATTTAGGATGGCGTGGGGTGTCTGATAGAATTCTTAACGAAGAGGGCCGTGCCTCCCCCTCTGTGTGTTGTGCGGTCACTCCTGTGACAAGTGTAATTTGGAATGCTAACCCTGTCCGCAGGACAAAGATGCGTTTCTTGTATCCCGATTATGTCGGGGTCATAAACAACAATACATTCCTTTAATTCTTCTAAATTATTTTTTAAACCATTAGCATTCCATCTAAAAAACCTGAGAGAGTGATCCTATTACTACTATTGAATTTTGATTTTAAAGTTTAGTTTGTAATAAGGACAGCATTTGTCCCCACTGCGACATCATCTGGGTCATCTGTGACATGACTTCTCTGGCATCCAGAGAGTTGCTGTTCGTGACTTTTTTAACTACTTCCGCGAAGGAAGGTGTTGGCTGTTTTTTGTTTTCCTTGCGCGCAGCCGCTCGCTCCTGCCAGACGTTCTTCGTCGGTTTGTTTTTGTTGGGTTTTGTGTTGATGGGATTCTTGGGGCAACCCGAGAAGTTTGCAGGGTGCGGGCCGCTGCAATTTGCACACTTTGCCGGGGCCTTGGCTGACTTGGTGCATTCAGATGTGAGATGGCCACCTGGACATTTCAAACACTTCAGTGCTCTAGCTCAAAACCGAGTGAAAAAACTCCTGACAGTGGTAACACTGAGGAGGCATGGTGGATTTATTGAGGGGTTCAACCGCAACTCTAAAAAATCCAATTGTTTTTATGTTAAAAATGCCCTTATTTTCAGGACATTTGGGGAGGGTTACCAAGAATAGTGGCATGTTAGTGTTTGTTTTCCTGTTTCTCAACAAGGAAATATGGTTGGGCTTGAGACCAATTGTATGTAACTCTGTCATGAGTTCTTCTTGGTCAAAATCTGTGGGTAACCCTCTCAACACTACTTTCAATTGCTTGTTGTGGGCCATCTCAAATGTGTGAGACCGCAATTTATTGTCCGAGATATATTTCTGTATGAGGCGGTGCTCTTCAGTAGAAGTTGGGAAAACTCGGAGCTTCCCATTTTCAAATCGCCCCTCAAGTGGTGTATCACAGAATTTCCTTATCTGATCGAGGAGCTCGGTTGCATTGTGCTGTGAATCGATCACAATGGGCGCAATGCGTCTGCCGTTACGGCCTACCCTGAGTAAAGCCGTCGTTGTCCTTACTAGAACCGGAACCGGTGGTTCTTTATCTGAGTTCATATCAACATATATACAAAACTATTAAAATAAAAATAGTGGTAACTATTTACAGTTTGCGAAACTACTTACAGAGAAGGTAGCTACCTATATGCCGTGAATGAATGATGGCGCCACAAGATAATACACGTTTTAGGGAATTTGTGTGTCTGTTTATTTTCCTTAATGAGATTGAAAACGAATTCCATGAATTACTTAACTGGGTATAGAATTAAATCTTCACACATGGTAAGAAACAGTGATGCGAATTATTATTAAAATAAAACTGGTTTCATTTTCGCAGTGACACGAAAACCATTAACAAAACTCCTCAAAATAATTAAATGTCTGAAAAGTTCAAACATCAAATTTATTGATGTTAACATAAGAAACTTAACTCTTAAATCTAAACATTATTCAAACATTGAATACAAGGCTATAGACCATTAAATATAACAAAACTGTAATTTTAAAATGTGACACTTAAACCATGCTAACACTGCCCGTACAACTATAATAATGTCTTCCTTTGTCAAGATGGGGAAAGAGGGAGACCTGATGTCTTCATTGATACACTTTATTGACGGAAATGTGTGTTATAGAAAATCCAAGGTGATTCAGAAAGTTTAAGGTATATTTAAAAGAAAGGGATGTCATCAAAATAGTAGACAGAAAGCTTGATATCTTTGGGAAATGGAACGGGAAACATTCCTCCATCCCATATCGAAATGTATTTGGGCCTTGAAGTGGAGAGGCATGGATTGAGAGGAAGCTTCCTGATTAGTGGACAAAAAGAATCAGTGAGTTAACACTCTAAAATACTAGTCAGTACAGCAAATAGTTTATAAATGTTTCTATTTAAAAACTGTAGAATACTCAAGAATTTGTAATGATATAATAATAAACAAAAGTTGATATTAAATATATAAATTTTTTCTGCTAAACGTATCAAAGTATACTGGTCTTCAAAAATTAAGGTACAGACGGTATTTTTGAGTCTAATTTGCATATGAATAAATGCAGAAGCAACAAATTTGAAGGAAATGTACATTAAACAGTTACTGATTGAATACGTCATAGAGAGTTTCTCCAGTTTAATGAAAAAATAAGTTACAAAGTAAAAAAAGCACTCTTGGCAGAAAGTCCATCCTTAGAGAAAACAGTACATCTTAAAAATATTTAAAAAAAGGGTTCTAATAAAGAATATGTCCACCCCTAACTTGAATGCACTGGTGATATCAATTTCATACTGTCAATTAAAGTGTCGGCACCGAGATGAGAAGCGTAGACCACCCCCAAACACGAGCTCCTTTCTGCTCATGTAACGTCCTTGGAGGAGGACTTTAGGCATCCAAACAGGTTAAACTGACCAAATTAGGTCAAAACACATATTTTTTTGCTTTTCATTTCATTGATTAGAGCTATCTTTCGGGTTTACAAAACTTATTTTGTTTTGTTTTTACTTTACCCAGAGGCCAAGTTACAATCAATTTTATTAAAGTAGAAAAACCAAGAGTGGATCTTTAATCTACCAGAAGGGTGCATTAAAATGGTTCATAATTTGTCATTGTGCGAGTCTGATTGCTCAAAATATTACAAACCTATTTTGATGAAACACACATTTTGAGCCTGATATTTATACTATTTTCTGGAGAATTTACGAAAATATTTCTTATTGCATGAATATTTTTTGAGTTATTGCCTGTTATATATATATTCAAATACTGGTCTTTCTTATTACATTTACTCGATAATTTTTAAAAAATATTATTAGCTAAATATTAGTATTTATTGGTATTGATTCCTTAAAAAAGCATTTATAATGTTTTAGTTTACTATTTTTTAAAGAAGTACTGAAGAGTATGAGCGTGTTCACGTTAAATGCATATGCAAGTACAAGGAATTTTCAATAAGTAATTACTAACAAAAAGAGAATAAGGATACAGTTTTTATGCTCATAAATATTTTTGACGTGAAACGTCTTTAAAATCGTGCCGAAACATACGGGTACCAGGTTCAAAAAGTGGACCGTAACGAAAAGGTCTATATTATCGTACCTTAATAATTACAAAACTATTAGTCCTAAAAACAAAAATGTGGTGTGAATATTTCACTTATATAGTCAGCTCGCTGTTATGACCTTGAGTCCGGGTCTGGGTCGAGTGGGGCTGCGGGGGAGGGGTACTGTGTTAACTGTGCGAAACCGGCGCTCTCGCTCGTTTCTATTCAGTGTAACTCGTGACTCCGACTTGATAGCGCGGTGATTCTTTCATGTGTTTATCAAGATTATTGAAACCGATTGATTCATACAAAAATAAGTGTAATTTGGACAGTATTTATATTAAAAATAACCAGAAAGTGATAAACAAATATATAAACATTTGCTATGTCGGCCTCAGCTCGTGCAAGAGCCAGCCAGAAATATAAATCACGGCTATCGTTGGAAAGAGGGGGCTATGGGCCACACACAGGTACCCTAATGTCCGGCGCCGAGCGAGCGAGACGGTTTCGGGAACGTCGCAAAGCCGACGCCGCGAGGAACTTTTCTGCCAACCTCGCGAGCACCTCTACCACTGGAATACCTGTACTTATGGACGTAACGAATGAACAGACAATCGATACATCTATTGAATCTGCCACGGGGAACTCAGAGATCTTAATTTCAGTAGAAGTGAAGCAATGCAAAATCATTGACGTTCAGCGGACAAACGCTTCAAATCGGTATTTGAAGCCAATCCGTTTGGTTTATCTTGCAGCGTTTGTGATCGACTTTGGTTCGAAAGAGACTTAAAGAAAGTGAAACACACATCGCAACATTTCTTTCCTTCAAACAAAATTCCCCGATGAAAATGTGACGGAATTTCGCTTATGCAGTACCTGTAGCAAGTCGATAGATGCCAATAAAATCCCGACGCTGTCGCGCTCAAACGGTTTTCGTTATCCTCCAAAGCCGAGCGGACTGCCGCTGCTTGACCCGATCAGTATTCGATTGATTTCACCGCGGTTACCATTTATGCAGATTCGTCGATTACGCTACGAAGGTAACTATGGTATAGTCGGTCAGGTAATCAATGTACCTGTCGATGTAAACAACATGGTGCAGCAACTACCGAGGCGGATAGACGACGATTTTGCTTTTAATGTCAACATAAAAAAGAAACTTATTCACAAATCGAATTACTTGAGTGGTTTCGTACGTAAATCGGTTATCAAGGCCTGGCTGCGTTATTTGGTAAACCAGCCACTGTACAAACACTATGACATAAAGATCGACTGGAGTGTGTTTGACAAAGATATGGATGACTATATTGGGCTCGAATTTCAGATTGAGTCTGTCGACCCCGACTTTGCCCCAGAATCTGAAATCCTGCTGGCTCGACAACATACTTTGTTATGGAATAAGGAACAATGTTTGGATATTTCTCCGGGACAGAACTCATCTCTGATCAACATAATTTATGATGTTCATGGCGAGGAACTATCTTTCCCTGAAATATACTACGGCGTGCCTCGTCAATTCGACCTCAACGTGCGGGTGACTCCGTACATGATGGCAACCAGCGAGATTCGACGTACTGATCCACGCGGTGCAACTCCTCATGTTCTCTTCATGGCCATGAAGATGCTTCGTATCCGCGTTGTCGAAGGTATTTACAACATGTTTCGTTGTGTAAAACAGACTGAGTCAATCACACGCAAGATGCTTGAGGACCGAAACTTTATGGATGAATGTATTGATAAGAATTTCGTCTTCTTAAAGTCGATACCGAACTCCATTCAATATTGGATGACTCGCAAAAAAGACCTATTTGCAATGTTGCGCCAGCTTGGAAAACCAACAGTGTTTTTTACTATCAGTGCTAACGAGATCAAGTGGCCAAAACTGCTGAAAATACTACATGGCCTTAGCGACTCATTCAAAGATATTCATGTCGAAGATCCTTTAGTCAACTTGAATCGATCTCAGCGGAACCATCTTGTTAATGAAGATCCGGTAACCTGTTACGTGTATTTCAACAAATTGGTCGACACAATTATGGCGATGCTGCATGCGAAAATGACATACAACCCATTCGGCCCTTACCGGGTTCTCGATTACTTTCTTCGTATTGAGTTCCAGCACCGCGGTAGTCCACATGCTCATGTTCTGCTATGGCTCGAGAACGATCCACACGAAAAAATCTCTGAAAACATGCCAAAGACTATTCAACTCTTGAATTATCTCTGCTCGGTGAGTCGCAATGATCTACCCGGTGAGTTGTATGCGAATCAAGTCCATAAGCATACGTTTACGTGTACGAAGCGCGGAGAAACTAGCTGCCGCTTCGGCATACCATACTCGCCGATGACGGAGACTAGAGTGCTGCTGCCGTTGCCCAAGGACGATGGATGCAAAAACGGGTTACAGACAAGAGCCACTAAGTTACGCAAGTTGTTAGAAGAAAAGAACTACGAGACTCTCGGCGAGTTTCTAGTTGATAACAACTTAACAATGGCGCATTACTTAGATACAATCAGAGCAGCGTTGCGTCGTCCAACCGAGGTGTTCAAGCGCGACTTAAGTGAAATTTATACTAATAACTTCAACCCGTGGATTGCGCGCACCGTTTGCGCTAACAGAGATTTGCAGTTTATATTGGAAGAGTACAGCTGCGCAGCTTATGTTGTAGAATACGTCAATAAGTCAAACCGCGGCATTAGCAATCTGTACCAAGAACTTATTAAAATGCAAGAACAGAATCCCGAGAAGGAGTATGTCGAGATTATGAAACAACTCGGCGTTAAGTTCCTCAACACTGTAGAAATGTCATCGCAGGAGGCCGCATGGTATCTGCTTCGCCAACCAATGAGTCGTAGCAGCTGTGAAGTGAGCTATATCCCGACTGTGTGGCCACAAGAACGTCATAAATTACGAAAGCGTAAAGCGGTGATGGACGAGGAGAACTTAGACGAAAATAGCACCGATATTTGGACTAAGAGTATGATACAGCGGTACGAAGAAAGGCCGAGTGAACTTGAAGACAAGTGCCTCGCTGACTTTGTCGCGTGGTACACACCAGTAACTAAAAAGGGTTGACCGCTTGGAACTGAAGTAAACGACGATGCATCTGGTGATGACGAGCCAACACCGGACAACGTACCATACGAGTCCACCTCGACAATTGGCAGCGCGTACCGTAAACGGAGCGCCCCGTGAGTCATTCGTAACCGATGCTATGAATTGAATGATGTTGTGAACAACTATAAGCAAGAAATGGTAACGCTCTACTTACCATTTAAGAACGAGGCGGTTGAAATTCTGGACCGAAATGGCTTCCTCAGGATGTACGACGAAAGGGAGGCAGAGATCATGGCCAAGCGTAAAGAATTCGAGTCTAACATAGATATCGCGAAGATACTTGATGAATTGAAGAAGATCTGCGAAGACTTCGATAACGTTGATCCATTAGATACAAGCAACAGTCGAGATGATTTCGTCCGAAACGTTTTAGGGCCCGATGGTACGGAAAACAACGACGACTTTGAGAATGCCGTTAATACAATAGGTATATCGGCTGTTTATAAACGCAGCAATGTGATGTCTAAACAAGAGTACTGCCACATGATGCGCAGCACAAATAACGGCCAACGCGAATTGATTCTCGAGACGATACATCGGTTGCACTTGAGTGATTCGATTCCCATTCAAATTTTCTTTATCGGCCGTGCTGGCAGTGGTAAGACCTATGTGCTCAAATTGCTAATGGAGACGTACAATAGATACACCCAACAACATAATTCGCTTCGCAATGCGTTTGTTGCTTGCGTGTCTACCGGCAAAGCAGCCGTAAACTTGGGGGCGTGACTGTACATTCCGCTTTCAAGATTACTCAATCAAGACGTATCGGCACTATGGCAAGAGAGACGATTACAGAAGTACATTCATTGGTGTGAAATGCATCATAATCGACGAAGTGAGCATGTTTGGATGCGATGTGCTACATAAAATAAACCTGCTCTTGCAAGAGATCCCTGGTGTACACTACCAACCGTTTGACAATCTTAACATCATCTTCTGCGGAGATCTTCATCAGTTACCGCACGTAAATACTTCACCGGTCTACAAAGGCCCGCGAAACTCGATCTGTGGGCCAGTGCTGTGGAAATCGCTCGACTATTATCCACTCGAACAGGTAATGAGACTAAGTGATTCCACCTTCTCGGAAATACTCACGAAAATCGGCAACGGTGAGAGACTCGGTACCGAGCAAATTGCTCTGATCGAATCACGCTTCAGAAGTAGAGCTTGGTGTAAAGTAAACGTACCCGCGACTGTTCGCCTCTTTCATCGCAACCACGACGTTGACGCATATAACAACAACGCTTTCATACCTGAGTTCGAAAATATTGCAGACGACAAGATGATTGGCTACAATACGCTAACGGAGGTCGCGACTGCTCGCCGCAACTTGCACAAAAAGAGCGTCGTAGAGTCGGGCGGCTTGCCGTACAGTTTAAAACTAGCTGTCGGTTATCCATATATGATTACTATGAACTTAGATGTTGAAGATGGACTAGTGAATGGCGCAATAGGTACGCTTAAGTATATAGAATATCTCTCTGAAGACGAACAGGTGACAATCTATGGAACGACAGAAGTAGATGTTGAACCTCAGCCGTCAACCTCAACAAGAATTCGGAAGAGAGTGCGCCTTTGGCTGGAGTTTCCAAATCCAAGCATGGGCCAACTATGTAGAGTAAAAGCGAAGCCCCACGTTATGTGCAAACGTGATGTGTTAGATTTAAAGTGGACACCTATTGTGACCAGAGCCGCCAACATACCGCTCGGTGGGAATATCAAGTGTAGACGTAACCAATTTCCGGTTGTGTCCGCAAGCGCGATCACCATTCATAAGTCGCAAGGTGGCACATTCGACGAAGTCGTTTTCAACTACGATAAGTCACAACAGATACAGCTTGTGTACGTTGCGCTGAGTAGAGTAACATCGATTGACGATCTGTATCTCACCAATGATAAAAACGATTTTAAATGTTATCACGGGCGAGGCAGCACGGTGCCAACGGTGAAAGATATTCGCGACGAGTACGATCGGATGGCCAATCATTACCTTCCCACGTTGTCAATGCAAGCAAGAGCCTTCTGTAAGCGAGACGTCCTAGCCGAACGCAATGAAGACCAGGGTGGCTACCTACATCGACGACGGCAATTAATTTTGATCGTATCTGCTTTCAAT
The DNA here is from genome assembly GCA_019973935.1 of Trichonephila clavipes. Lineage (NCBI taxonomy): Eukaryota > Metazoa > Arthropoda > Arachnida > Araneae > Nephilidae > Trichonephila > Trichonephila clavipes. The sequence goes on from BMAU01021438.1 coordinate 718,096, forward strand.
GCACAAAGTTTGGTTGCCCATGCAGGAGATATTGAAAGCGATAATATATTGATGAACTCCGATTATATGGTAATTAGCGAGACTTGGATGAATTGCGCGAACACTGTGATGATCAATGACTTCGAACTAAGAGAAAGTAATAACACCGCACTTGAACATCGTATACATTGTCCGTCTACCTCATCTGAATTGCCGGTGCGAGTTTCTGCAGCCGGAGGCTCTGCAATTTACATAAACCTACAAAGCTCCACGAACTGTAGCGAAATCATAGTAAATGCCAACAAGTCATGCGGAAATTCAGTCTTGAGAAAACATAATGTCGGCGACATATTCTTGGTGGACGTTAAAGTCGAAGATCTTACGCTGTATATCCTCGATGCCGTATATATACATCTCAAGGCGTCGGCTGAAGCTGTTAAGCTATGTCTTTATCAATCACTCCTGCCATATTCAGCAAACTTAACAAAATTAATACCGAACTCTCAGCCAGACTTGGAGACTCCAATCGTTCTATGCGGCGATTTCAATTGCGATCCACAACAGAACAGCTATCTTGTTGAGTTCATGAGGAATGAATTCGGCCTTAACTACGTACAAACATCCCCGACAACATTAGACAATACCACTATAGACTGTACATTCACCAGAAATATTAATGTTGACATTATGCCGTACGTTTCTTATTTCCCATATCACAGACCTATGTTAAATAAAATCGTTGTCGAATATTAATTGTAATAATAATTTATGTTTCTATTATGTATCTGTTCTTTTTTATTAAAATACTTAAAACACCGTCAATCCTGTTTTTATTTATTTCAATCTTTTACTTTAAAAGCGATTCGCTAACATAGACGTTTCACGTGAAAACCAACGGCTGTGTGCCCCAGCACAGCCTCACCCGATTTTTTCTTAATAAGTAGAGGCAGAATTCTGAAGACACTTAATCGTCTGTGCTAGGAGCCGTGGACTATTGGCTGTTTCCTCGAAATAGTGGCCTACGTTTCTTTACTTCGAGAGCTCTAATGCCACTGAACACCCACCGCATAGAAAGGTCGATGCTCGTTTAGATTGTCTGTGCTCAAAGTCCTACAGTAGGCGTAGTGTGATAGTTCGGAGGTGGGAAAACCAGCTCTATTGTCGTCCTCATCACTTGACAAAAGTTCATATTACATTAGCTCGTCGCCAATAGCTCTCATGTTTAATTATATTAAAACGTTAATAAATACACTCATGGACAAAAAGATTAGCGCACCAAGAAGGAGTCGTCAAAATGAAACGAAATTTTACATACGTAATGACTATTTTGATATAAGTAAATGATTAGAAAATCGAAGAAAAAGGATAATTTATTTTCAGAATTTTTTGCGTGCGTATAAGGTGTGTTGTTTCCATGATAAATTTTTGTTTAGGAGTACTCCTAGGTACTTCATGCTCTAAGACCAGTGCAGTTGTGTGGAATAGAGGATTGACGGTGTGACTAGTTTTATTCTCCTTGTGAAGAGTACGGCTATTGTTTTATCTACATTGATCTTTATTTTCCATGCGTTAAAAAGTTTTCAAGAAGGTGTAAGTGCGTGTTGAGTGCCCGGTGATAGTGTTGTGATTTTTATAAGTAGCCAGGATAACAGTATCATCAGCTTAAATATTAGTACTTGTTTGAGGATGAGTAGGTATTTCATTAATATATATGTTGAATAGCAGGGGTCCAAGGAGACTACCCTGAGGCATACCACTTTTGATATTAAAAGAAGGAGTATCATTCACTCTTACTTTGAAGGATCTGTTAACTAGATAAGAATTAATGAGATGAATTAAAGCAGCATGCTTATTTTGTTTAGCTTCAAATAGCTCACATATGTGTAGTGGGGGGAAATCTCGGGGATTTTGTGTCCCTCACTTCCATATGGCTCGAAATTATGAGGTCCTTCAACAAAAGCTCTTATGCAGCATCAAAGTGGAAATGTCGATGAAATATCAAACTTCGAACAGAATTTCTTCAACAACGATCAGCCGAGTCCTAACGCTGTCACACGAGAGGAAACACAATATCTGAGAGGTTTGCAGCTCAAATTCCCCCCCCAAAAGCTATTTTTCTAAGGGCATAAAGAAGTGATGATAATTTCACTAAATGTGCGATAATTCTTTGAAAAGTAACACTATTCAAAGGTAAGGATTGTTTAAACCATCTGAAAAGTGAGCTCAGGAAATCTTTTTTTAATGGAAATACGTGTAATAAGACCTCTCACATACACATTGATACAGCAGACACAATTTTGATGAGATTATTTCTTGATTCTGTAAAGGCTGATAGTAAAAAAACATTCGGAGTAAAAAGTTTACCACTGTCAATCGTTCAGTATCCGTAATATATAGTACCATTCTGAACTCAAAGACCACCTTACTTCAGTTTTATAATGCGTAGACCATAAAAGGCGTCGTCACTGACGCCGAGTTATTAAAGAAAAGTGTTTTAAATTATTCTTAAAGCTTTATCTACGGCATTATATTTTCCTGCAATTTTTTTTCAAAGAATATTTCTTTTTGAATCACTGCATTGAAAATTAAGGGATATACATAAATAAGATACTCAACTTTGGGAAATGTAATCCGTTAGAGCCATTAATTAAAATGGTACTTTAAAGTACCGTCTGTACGCAAATGTCTAAATTATTCTCATTCAAAGAAACCGAATGACTGTTTTAACGGAGTTTTAACTCTGAAAAATGCTAAATAAATAGTCAACCCTAATATTTTACAGCACAAAACATTTGTTTTTTTAAAATTATGAAATTTTAAAAATCTATTTTCCTTTTTACACATAAAAGCAGGTTTAACCCGTAAACTTAATTTGATGATATTTTTGGAAATAGTTTTTCTTTTCATTAATACACAAAAATTATTTTCACGTTATACATTTTGAGTGAGGTTTCGATTAAATTTTTTAAAAGCTCTGCATCCCGGGGTAGGAAATGTTGTAATTTCTTAGCATGAACAACTGCACATTAAGTCTTGTTCAGTCTCTTTATCGTCATCTTAAGAATCTAACGGAAATTCCAGCAGATTATTTGCTGGGACTTCTTCATCTGAAGAATCATTTATTAGTTCATCACTGCTTTTAGATAGTAAGTTCTGTAATAAATCCAAAGCCTCGTGAAGACTGAGCTTCTGTTGTCAAAATACTCTAAGAAAAGGGGAAAAAGTGAATAATAGCACCTTGAAAATCTCCCATTGTTCTTAAAAATCTCAGTTACACATAAAGAAATCAAAAGGTTACTAATTTTTGAATAAATTATTAATATTTTATTTAATAGTGTGTTAAAGAAACAAGCTCAAATTCAAAGTTCAAAAGTTTTTTAAAACCTTAAAACAAAAATCAAAAATCAAAATAAATAAGTTAAACTGAAAAGAAATGCCAAGAACAGCTTAACTATTGCACACTATAGTTGTGACGTTACAACACAACAAAAAACAACAATAAGTTACACGAACGAAAAAAAAACTTGTTGTTTTCTTATTAAAAAGTTTTTGCTCCAACATCCGGTGGTTGTCGGTACTTATAAGTAACGCAAAGTTATTCGACCGTAAAATTAATTGTATACACAGTTCACATTTAAAGTAAATAGACCAATAGTTTTTCTAAGGTTTTAAATACCATACAAAATAGTAAGACTCTTACCTTTTAACATTAAATACTTTTTCGAAACAAAAATGACAACCTTCGCAATCCGATCAAAATGCTAGCTGTTAACCCAGCTTCTGCTTTAACCTTTTAACGGGCACACAGGTAAAATACAATTTCTCTGTGATAAATTACTTGATAAATGTAATGTTCTCATCTTCTATATAAACATTATTTAGTCACAAAAAAATATCTAATCATGGGTTTTTTTTTCCTGTGTTGTGGCTAGACGTTATAGCCACTGCACATTTAAGAAATTTAACTTACTTTTCAGAATAGAAATAATGAATCATATTCCAATAAACTCTTTTATGAAAAATTAACATTTATGTAATAACTGTTTCGATAACAATTAAATACAAAGTACAAGTGTAATTTAATAATAATGTAATAATTGTACAACTTATATATAGAATATATATATACTTACTCAGAAAATATATAGAATACTTAGAATATACAATGAACTTATATATATATATATATATATATATATATATATATATATATATATATATATATAGTACTTATCCACATTTATACTTTATTTAATTTTAGTATGAAAAATTAGAAATAAAGTAATATTTTTGAGAATTTAAATTAGTTATTTCCCAAATTTGATGAGCTATTTACTGTGGAACTTAATAATATACAAACGTTTTCTTCGAGCAGGAAAGCTGTAATGAAAGATTTTCGAACCCCAGAGTCTTGTACCACATATATTGTAAACAAAGTTTGTTTATATTCCCCCCCCAACATTCTCACGGGATTCTAAATGCTCTTTTTTTTTTTTTTTCTTTTCTCGAGTACAGGAAAAGCGAAAATTTTTAGGTCATTTTTCTGTTCGAGGTGGGCAGTGGATAGAGCCTCTATTCACATATTAAAAAAAGGTTTCCAAAAACCAAAATAAAACTTTTTTTTAATTGCACATTTGCTTAATTCATTCAGATGAGAAAAAAGTATACTTAAGACAGGTCGAAATTTTTCAAATATCAGAAATTTTATTTATAGTAATCAAAGTACAATTTGTAGATTTACACCGAGAAAACTGCTTTTAACTACTCATCAGAGGACATGAAATGCAAAAAAAGTTATCGTGCTGCCATCTGTATTGTTTTTTATTCGTTTTAGCTTCAATTGACGCATATAGATAGATTAAATATCCAACACCTGCTTGAAGAAAAATTTTTAACATGTGGCTAGACGTGCATTATAGGCACTGCCCGCTAAAGAGTTAAAACTATTCGCCTTCCGCGCCAAAATACTCATCATAGAAACTGTGTTGTCATGTATTCTGGAAGAGTGGAATTAAAAGAGTGTTCCTATGACAAATTTCGTCAGAATATTCGTAAAAATAGTTATTCTACGTAATTTTAAAGTGAGTGGTACTTATGACGGACGGTAGAAAAAGGGTGAAGAAAAGCATTCATCTCTCTACATAAAAATGGACGTTCGTGTCTATGAAACCGCATCACTCCGACACCGTTCAACCGATCACTAGGAAAATTGGCATGGATATGTATTTTTTAGTGGAGCAGGTTTCTTTGCTAGCCTCTTTGTGTTTCAGTTTCCCACCAAGTGGCGTTACAGTATATGAACTTCTGACCTGTTACATCAATTGCCAAGCCAACAGGGTTGCCAAAATGATGTCAACTCGGGTCTATCGCTAAAATTTCGCTATGTTTCTATTGAATCGTCATTATAATGTAAGGAACGGCATTGATTTCAAATATTACAAGTTTAACATAAAATAAATACAGCAGAAAGTAATATTAATGTATTACACATCCAGATATAAATTATTTACACTATTTTAAGCTTTCATTGCACAAAATATGTAACCATGTGTTACTTTTGCTGAGCAGAGATCAGCTTAGGAAGGTGTTTTCAAAAATCAAACCACGAGAGAGTTACGGGGCGTTATAAATAAATAAAAAAATCCTTTTTGTCTGCATAGATCTACATACTTAAAATTCAACAAATAAGGGTTTTTTATTCAACTGAGAAATGCAAGAAGCTTTTTTTTTGTTTAATTTGCAATTCACGTAAAATTAAATCATTTAAAACTTCATTACCCTTTAATCTGTATTGTTTAATTTTTTAATTCACCCGTGCGAAGAACGGATATACTAGCTAGTATATTCTAAAGGTAAGTGATGTGCTCTGATAAATAAATGTGGCCGTGGTAGATGAGTCGTCAAGGTATCGGATCGTGGATGGCCTTGACATGAGTTCGAGCCTAGTACCACTAAAGACCCGCCGTGTAGAGGAACAATGCACGTTAAATCAGTCGAGAGCTCAAACGTCCTCCCATTGGTGTGGTAGTTAGGAGAGGGTGTAGCCAACTCAGGTGCCGTCCACGTCACTTGACCATGGTTCAAAATGACGTGGTTCGTCGCCAAAAGCCTTCTTGTGGCTGAACAGTGCGACGTTATATTCACTGACTTACTGATAAATAAACGCGCATGAGAGAGTATAAAAATCTGGATAGGAAGATAAAACACCCAAAGCTACTATATCATTGTTCATTTTAGCTCTTTTTGTCTCCTGACGCATAAGAGAATGAATCCTGTTTCTTAATATATTCGAACAACTTAGAACTAAACATTTTTCTTATAAATGGAATACCGAAATTGTCTTCAAACCTCCCTTTATACATCTGATATTTAGATTTGATATGTTCATCTCTTCTCTACAGAATCCTTCGCAGCTCCTGGAAATAAAACGCAATACTTTTCTTGTATATTCTGTGCCCTTCTGTTCTCGAGAAAACTTTTCTTATTGAATCTCTTTTCATCTATTTGATTAACTTAAAAACATCCTTATCATAAGTATTTCAATAATTCTCTAATAGTTGTAATTATTTAAGAAAAATTTACTTCTTAAAAATAACATTATTTGAAGACAACCACCATGTTTTCCTGATTTATTGTGTAAAAATTTTAAAAAATTAAGATAATTATACAACTGCAATCAGAAAGTTTAAATAAAAATCCACGACAAATAAATAACAGAATTAATGAATTAAAACCTGGACGGTAGATAAAGAAAGTTAACTTCACACCAGATGGTGGCAAAGCAAAGGTAATGAAAATTAAAACACATAAATCATTTGAACTATTTCATAAATTGAAAAATTTAGATAAGTATAAATTTGAGAGACAGGATTTGGGTCTGGATATGAATAGCTATAAAAAGTAAAGCCCAAGAAGGTATCTGGACACCATCAAAAAATCATTTTCGTCATAATTTTTGATTTTTAAATTTCGATGTTATTTTAAAATTTAAGCTTTCCCCCTTTTTAAAACTGTGTTTTGAATCTGGATTTAAAAGTCTGTATTCCGAAAGTTAGAAACAATGTTTACATCTTTACTTTTGAAAAAATCGTTAAATATGCAATAGTAGGAAATTTATACACTTTAAAATATGAATTTGAGTTTTCAGGGTCTTATAAAATACTATTAGCACAGGTTTTTACTTACCCTTTTTACTTACCAGGTTTTTACTTACAGTGCGGCGTATCGCGCACAGGCGTATAACGCACACTCATACTTTCAAGCTGCATTTTTAAATTCTTTAGGTACATCCGTCGTATAACACGCACTCCCTTTTTCACGAAGAAACAAGAAGTGTGCGTGTACAATGCTCGTATGTTTTTAATCCATTTATTCGAGGGATTATCAATAGGAATTTGAAAATTAGTATACTATTAGAATCAGACTCCTTTAATTCCATTAGGCATGTCATTTCCTTCAAATAATCAGTACTCCGATCCATGTGGAAGTCTAATTTTTCTTATGTGTGTGATCATCAGTTTTTTTTAAAATTTTTATTTTATTTTTGGAACTATCATTTTTTATACCCGGTGTATAACGTGCACGCGTAAATTTCGATTTTATTTTTGAAGTAGTACTTATTGCACGTTTTGGAAAAAGGATGAGGGTAAGTTTTTACGATGCGCGCGCACACTGTTGTCTAATATTTTAACATGCCACTTTTTTGGTGCTAGGGGACTGATATTTGGGGGATCGTAATAACTATTGTTATAAACCATATCTGTTGGGACGCATCCCCCCTCTACAGCCTTTGAGCCAATATCTCGGCACCCAAGCCTGACAGTTCATTCGGACCTGGCTCATTCGATCCCCTCTCTATCTGCTCTTCCAGTTATAATTTCATGCTCATAGGGCTATTTCTTCCATTGTTTTTAATTGTTTTAAACTTTTTTAAACTTTTTAAATTTGTTTAAATTCACAATATCTTGGCTCCTGTTCGAATCTCAGACTTGAGATTTGAACCCAACTGTTCCACTCGTCGAGACCCATCCAGTCATCTACTTCATTCCCATTGTGTAGGCATGAGGAGGGCTTAAGGCTGGTTTCGGTTAATATTAAAGAATAGGACCCGAATTTAGAACATTTTTCAGATACAAAAGAAATGAAAAATTAATATGATATTCTGGCTTTAATATGCTTAAGAGAGCAGCATTTTTTATCATACTTTTCATTTTTAACCGAGTTGATTCATTTTTTTTGGTATAAAATGTGTTTCGCATTTTTTATCCTATACCATAATGTTAACTCGGAATTTTGCCTTCACGTATTAAAACAAAAAAGAAAGTATTCATGGAATATTTTGAAATTCTTAAAAACACTATATTGTGTTAACAGAGGTACGAGTTATAATATTGCATATTTCCATGGAAATTGGGTCATTTTTCTATCTGAAAATGTGCTTTGCGTTTAGTTAGAGCTCTCGTACTTTTACCGAAGACAGCCTTTAGCACTAAAATATCATGCTCCCATGTTAATCTTATGGGGACTGGAAAAAATTTCACCCCCTCCCAAGAAATTGAGTTTGGGACTTGATTTTTGGAGGTCCGCCGTATTTTCGTATTAGCGCGAGCTTTACGTAGAATTGGTCCCCTCCGGTGATTCCCCTCCCTTACAGGGCTTCCCTGGTAATAACTTGAATACTATGCCACCTTGGTCAAACGCACCGGCTAGATTTGATTGTTCTTAAAGTTTAAAATTTTTTTAAATCCCGCATAGCTCCGAGGATTTCTGAGCTTCGTTAATGAAACTCGGATCATAAGTTATCCTTTTTGAGCTTTTTTATCTGTTATAATTCGTGTGTAGATAGTGGACCTAGGGAGGGGGCGTTATCACTGAAATTAGAATCCCCATGTTATTACAATGGGGTTCGATCTTTTGATGACGTCACAGTATTACAGAGATAGAAGGATGAAACTTTGGGATCACCTACCACTCTGTATATTGTTGGGATGTACGTGACCATTTACGTCACAGTTGTTCCACCCCCGGGGGGGAGAGTTAGTTTCGTTTTCCTTTCCCGAGCTAGTGCCGCCCCATTTGCAACTACAGACTTTGGACCGGTTCGAATGGATTCCTCTTGTGTTTCCCCATAACCAGGCTGAGTTTTGAGTTTCTGGGTGTCCTGCTTCTATTTTATTTGTTTTAAATGTTTTAATTATTTTAAAATGACCATAACACGGGGGCTCTTCAGGTGGATCTCTTAACTTTCTCAGGAACGATTCTTCCCGCCGAGACATTCAATAAGAGGTCTCAGGTATCACATTCTGTTCACCTCATCTTCAGATACAGTCTACCGAAAAACCCCCATGTTATTGATCCAATTGTCCCTGTGCGGGGGTATTTAAATTTATTTAAATCGTGATTATCTCGGGTTTGGCTGGTCTGATTGACTTAAGGTTAGTATCGTTCAACTCTTCTCGCGACCGTCTTTCATTCTTGGTCCAGCTTGCCCTGCTCAGGATTTTTAGAAAGATTTTTATCTTGTTACGCCAAAGAAGCATAGCTTCTTACGTGCGTACATAAGTACACACGCACTTTTTTGTATAAAAAGTGCGCGTTATACGCAGGTATTTACGGTATATTTTTTATCCAGGATCTGGCTGGAAAAAAGAGTGTTTTATTGTTTACATTTAATTGTGATTGCGTAGCAATTTATAAGTTTCTGCTTAATTCTTTTTTATTGGTGAAAACTTTTATTTTTTTTTCATTTAAAATGGATAATGTTATAAAGTAGAATTAGTGAAAAGTGAAATGTCAATATCGTGGCAATGGATCTACCAATAAACATTCAAAAAATAGCAGTTCAACATCTACCAACGCCAATGCTTCGAAGGTTACAATACCTGATGTTTTCGATGAAGAAATGGCAGAGTAAAAAGTAGACCATAAACTGGTAACAGAATAATGGGTATAGAAGTCCTTTCAAAATTGTTTCTACAGGGTTTTTGCCCAAGATGTTTCCAAGAAGGCTTACTGCTCTGAAGATTCCAGATCTGTATTGTGCTCAATTTTTTTATCAGGTGTAAATATTGTGACTTTTACTCACGTTTTTCTAGTTCAAAGAAATTTTAAACTGCCCTGAGGTGTAAAAACAAGATTTGTTTATGGTATGAGACACATTGGGAAAGGGCTTTCTGCTGCGTTTAAATTGTATGCTACGTTAAATTTTCCCATGCGCAGTAACACTGCTTACACTAACCGTTAAAACAAACTCATGTCTGTGATTTTAGAAGTTAGTGAACTATCTGTGCAAAAAGCAGTTTCCATGAATGGGTGTGTCGCAGCTTTGTCAGTTGGCACTGGTAAAGCAGTGAACAATGAAATAATGTTGTGCTAGTGCCCCACCTGCAGAAAGATTTTTAAAAGGCCTAAAAGCATTGAATCTGAAACATTGGAAGCAAATCCTACTTACTAAAAGCATTTTTAAGGTTCTCAGTTAAAAAGGGAAGCTGTTGGTACTAATAGAATCTTCCGACGCGTTATATTTTCAAACGAGGCCTTAAATATGTACACTATTATGGGGACGGAGATTCTAAAGGCTTTACCAGTGTCAAAAATACTTATGGGAAACATACTTATCAGGCATGCTCAAAAGAGAGTACGTGGCAGATCACGCAAACTAAAATTGAAAAATAAAAACCTATCTGGTAATGGCGAACGACTCTTTTCTTGAACGAATGAAAACTATTATGGCATTGCTGTTTGTAGCAAAGTTGGAAATCTATCCAATCTACAACAAAACGTTACTGTGGCCCTGTTTCATTGCTCATCAAGTGTCGAGAAACCGATGCATGGACAGTGTCGAATCGGAAAAGATAGTGGGTGCTACTACCAGCGAGCACTGTCATGTGGCAAAAGAAAGCTATGAAGGCTTATAAAATAAAGCCTGATTAATCCTACTTATCCAGAACTATGCACCACAGAACTGCTTACTAAATGCATGTATGACAAAACATAAAATTCAAATGAGTGTTTTGATGGAATTATGTGACAGAAGTACCGAAAGACGTTTTCGTGTGCCTCAAATCTTTAAAATCTGATGCATTGGATGTTGTCATACAGTTTAATGATGAGTCGCTGTCTGTCGCTGGGCATATGGCTCGCAGAGCGAGCCTTAATTCAATATCATAGTTGTTAATGGTGCCTGATGGAGTAGCAGTCCTTGGTGGAGATGGAACAACCTGATGGGTCGTTGGTACGTGGAGAGAGGGCGTAGCTATGAGGCACTTGGAAACGAAGTCAGTGGTGAAAAAGTCCATCCTGGAATGGCTGAAAGGCTGCCTTGTGATTGGACGAGGGAGATGAGTGAACTGGCTCTAGATTGGCTGTCCTGAAGTTATTGAGAGAATAACAGAATGTGAAGTTGCCAGTGTGGGTGAATTGTGAACTTAAAAATTAAAAGAAAAAAAGGTAAAAAATAGAAGTTTAAGAAATATTATAGTTAGCAGGTCATTTGCCAACAGGCAAATGAGGTCAGTTATTGTTATGGCGGATTATAGGAGTCAAGGAGTATTCTCCTTGGCCTTTTGGTATTGTCATGGGGTATATAGTTCTCCAGATTTAGAATATGGTAATTATCAGTGAGAGGTAATGAATCAAAAAATTTAACAGCAAGTTTCTTAATGAAATTTTTAAATGTCGAGAGTTTAAGAGCTTTGTAAATATCGGAGTTTTTCATATAAATATTCGCATGAACAATCATGCAAATGGTTTTATTTTGAGATACTTCTAATATTTTTAAATTACTTTTAGCAGCATATCCGCTCACAGGATAACCGTAACTCAAAATGGGCCGCAAAATGGCTGTGTAGAGAAGTACCTTATTTTCAATTGTCATTGCGGAATTCCGGCAAATTAGGGGGTAAATTAATCTTAGAGCATTCCGGAATTTGTTTCGCGCATAAATAATGTGTTGTTTCCATGTGAGTTTATTATCCAGCACACACACACAAGACTCCCAGGTAAACTGTGTTTTGAGACCATTAGAGTGGTGTGGAATATAATGTTGGTGGTGTTGCAGGTTTTCTTCTCCTTGTGAAAAGTATTGCAACAGTTTTGTTAATATTAAGTTTGATTTTCCATGTATTAAAGTATGTTTCAAGTAGCGTAAGGTGATTGTTCAGTGCTTTGGGGATAAATTTGTGATTTTTGTGTGTCGCAGCTATGGCAGTATTATCCGCATAAATATTGAGACTGCTCTGGTGGTGCGTAGATATGTCGCTTGTATAGATGTTAAATATAACTGGCCCGAGTAAACTACCTTGTGGGGCCCCGATATTAACATTATATGAATTAACCCGATATTAACATCATAACTCGAACTTGATAGGATCTGTTAGTAAGATAAGAATTGATAATGTGTGAATTAGAGCAGGAGGGAAGTTGTAAATTAGGCCACTGATCCAGACTCGATCGAACGCCTTCTGAATATCCAGAAAAAAAGCTCCAGTGGATCTGTTCGTCTGAAATCCAGAAGAAATTTTCTCAGTCAGTCTGAGGAGTGGATGAGAGGTGGAGAGGCGCCTTGTAAAACCAAATTGATTGGGTTTAGTAAAGTTAGTATCTGAAATGAAGGTGTTAATCCTATAAGAATGATGTGTTCAGTAATTTTAATGAGGGAGGATAGGAGAGAAATAGGTCTAAAACTTGTTGGATGATGGTTATTTTTACCGGGTTTTTTTAATTGGGAAGATCTGTTTAATGATGAATACTCGGGTTGGGCGTATATTTTTTTAAAAAAATTAATATAACTCCTGGTTATTTTTTAAAGTCATATAAACGTCTTGACAATAATAGAAATAACGATGCAATGCAACATTCAACACCAAATGTGAAGTAGTACAGAAAAATTTTAAGAGCTACAAGGAAAAAAAAATAAATGTTTTAGAGAGCAAAGCGAGTATTATTTATAAATCAGGGACATTTTAAGTATATCTTTAACTGTTTTTAATATTAAAAAATACAGTTAAAAGTGTATTTTTGATTTATCTTAAAATGAATTTTTTTAACGTATTAGAGTGTCTGACTACGTAAATATTAAAAAAAGTTGCGAACAAAATTGTTTTAAATTCTATAAGTACCTTTATTATATAGATTTAAAAAGCCAGTACTACTTTCATTATTGTAAATTTGGTATGCTTTTAGTAACAAAGGTAATATGTGTGTAGTATGATGTATTGTAAATTTTTTAATGATTGTTTAATGTTTTTTTTCTAGAATCTTGATAAAAATTGTAATAATTTGATTGTCACCGGGAAAATAGTACCAACCCAAAAAAATGGTCACTGATCAACATCAAATTTACAGAAAAGTGATATTTTTTGTTTACATTTGAGTTATGACTGTTATTTTAATAACCAATTTATTTACTATTTTCACTGTTTTAACTACCTAAAGAAAACTTTTTTGTGCTACAATGAAAATATTACATTTGTTTTTCCTAGTTTTAAGTTATATTTCATCAGTAACAATACATTGATAGAAAATATTAGTTTTTCATAAAGTTTTTTTCGAATCTGTACGGATACCTTAAAACAGCAATGTTTCTACGAAGGTAATTTCAAATATTCTTTATCTGATTCAGGTCTTGAAAACTAGCTAGCACACACACACACACACACACACACAGCATTTGCTCCACATCATGTCTACAAAAGAGTCCTCTTCAAGCCCAGCTCGATGAGGTTGTGCATTATCATCCATCATCAGAATGAAATCATTACCAACAGCACATGAGCGGATTTATGGATCAAGTATCTCGTTCTTGTCCCGATATCTCACATCAGTCGGAGTTCCCCCGTGGAACGCATGTAGATCAGTGCTCAGAAAGATTCCTGCTTAAACCATGATTCCGCAACCTCTGTAACTGTGTCTTTCAATGGTGTTCATTCGTGGTGTCTGGGGCATTGTTCCCTCCAAATCAGCAGTGGCCGCGGTAGCCGAGTGGTATGGGTATCGGACCGTGGCTTTCCTTGTCACGAGTTCGAGCCCAGTACTACTAAAGACCCACCGTGTAGGGCAGCGATGCACGTTAAATCTGTCGAGAGCTGAAACGTCCTCCCGTTGGTGTGGTAGTTAGGAGAGGGGGGTTCCAGCTGAGGAGTCGTCCACGTCACTTGACCATGGTTCAAAATTACGTGGTCCGTCGCCAAAAGCCCTCGTGTAGCTAAACAGTGCGACGTTAATAATAAATCAAATCAAATAACGTGTCGTCCACTTCACTTGCCTATGATTCAAAATGACGTGGTCCGTCACCAAAATCCCTCGTGTAGCTGAACAGTGCGACGTTAATATTCACTCACTCAACCTCCAAATCAACAGATGACCTGAATCACTCTCCTGTTTGAATCTGGACTCGTCTGTGAAGAGTACAGACATCTATTGCGGCCTGGTCTAAGAAAGGTGTTCTCTTGCCCACAATAAGTTGGTTATTTTGTGTCCTCCATCTAGGAACAAACACACAATTAGGTGTCTTGTATTCTGATTTCGTCTTCGCTCCGTGCCAGTAGAGATATGCACGTTAAATCTGTCGAGAGCTGAAACGTCCTCCCGTTGGTGTGGTAGTTAAGAGAGGGGGGTGCCAGCTCAGGTGTCGTCCACGTCACTTGACTATGGTTCAAAATTACGTGGTCTGTCGCCAAAGGCCCTCGTGTATCTGAATGGTGTGACGTTAATATTCAATCAATCGTACCAGTAGAGATTTTTCTCCTTGATACTACAAAGTGGTCTGCAACGAGCTGAGACACAGTATTGATTATTCGCCTTCGGACTGAAAGAATGTCGCCCAACTGGTATAGTGGTTAGCGACTCTGACTGCAATGCCGTAGGGACTGGGTTCAAATCCCGGAGAAGACATGGATGTTTGTAAATGCATAGTGCCTTTTCGGCACGGGGGTACTCTAAATAGAAATTCCTTCCGTGTGGTTGGTGGAAGGGGAAGACTCCTGGCCCCACCCAGAGTTTTCTCCCTCTAAATTGGGGTGGAATCAAGCCAAATCGTACTGTCATCTGCATGGTACTCAAAGCTAAGACTAACGACAGTCGTAAAATTTCTAGCACTTAGCTGCGATGAATTTCACGGGCCCGATGTGACTTCGTCAGGCAGGTGGCATTAGTCACAATAAAAACACCATACCAGAGACAGAATATGGCCTTCTGCAAATGCTGTAGTGCATAGTGTCGGCCTGGAATTTGTCTTCTGGACACAGAATCTTAGGATATTTCTTTCAACCACTCTGCGAGACACTTGACGTCCAGCAGCATCAACCTGTGACAACTCTGTTGTCCTCCCTCCCCCTCCCCACCACCTCACCGATTCGGGAGAAGGAATCAACATTCCTAGACTTCACTGACTATTGGCTACGGAACTACCATCAACAGTGGAATAGCAACAAACTTACACACGAAGTTACAAAAGCTTGATAACTGCGGTATCCTAGTATCCAAGATAACGGACTTGTGGCCAGCGCGTCACGAATTCGAGCCCAATACCGCTGAAGACCCGCCATGTAGGGGGCGATGCACGTAAAACCTATCCAGGCTCAAACGTCCTCCCGTAGGTGTGGTGTTGAAGTTAGGAGAGGAGGTGACAGCTCAAGTGTCATCCTCGTCACTTACCCATGGTTCAAAAGTACGATGTCCGTCGCCAAAAACCCTCGAGTAGCTAAACAGTGCGATATGTTAATATTTACTCATTTACGAAAGCTTGATATTTGCAAAATTTCTCTCACACATATATACCTGTTATTGTCTATAACATAAAAGTGGTAGCTATTGTTTTTCTCTAAGTTTTTTTAAAGTTCATTATTACCATTCATAAAAACTATAAATTTTATTGTTATTGCCATTATTTATATATATAAGAGAAGGGGGAGTTTCGGAAAACATGTTGTACCTTTACTTTTGGATGCTAGAGTATTTAAAATTTGCATTCGAAGGTATAATTTTTTTCTAAGTTCATTTTATTGTGGTCATAATTTAAGTTATGACCAAACTATAATTACAACGTAAATAGTTCAAAATTTGCGCTGAAGAAGCAAACGATTTATTCTCAGTGATTAATGGGCGCATGAAAGTGTGGGAGGACAATAATTGAGTCTGGTTTCATCCACACAAATATAACGAGAAACGTCAAGTCAGACATCTCGGGCAAAGAAAGAAGTTTCGTAACGGTTCAAATCGATCACTTTCCTTCCAGCAAAACTTTTCCGAATCTTCCTCAAAATCTCTCTTTTAGCACAAAATCCTATGAATCTATTTTATTTTCAAACTTTCTATCTTAATGCTTGGAGGGGGGGGATAAATTTTTCTCTCTCTCCTTTGTGTTATAGTTTTTCATTCTTCCCGAAGAGAGGAAAGACATCAATAAAATTTCGATTGAGTGAAGTTCAAAGATTTTCATTTCTTAAGAGTTTTCTGCGTGAAAATCTTTTACGACCTTAAACTATTTTACTGTTGTGACACTTCTCCGGCCTTTGCCTCTTGTGTGTTGTGGCTAATACCACCTGTCTGACGTAGTCAGAACGAGGCCCACGAAATTCATTGTGGCAAGGGACTAGAAGTATGCATGTCGCTGGCCTTGACCTTGAGCACGATAAAGATGAAAGAATAGCTCGGTGAAATTTCCCGAATGGACGATATATGACAACATAATTTAGACATGGAACTGAAGGGGAGGGAAATAGTCTCCAGTCCCCCTGCATTCGTGATTCAGCCCACAAGACTTTCGGACGCACTGATAAAACGAGTGCGTACTCCGTGTGTACTCGGAGGGTATTTGGGGGCATAGGGCCTCGAACCCAGGCCTTCCGGTTCGAATTCGATGCTCTAACCACTAGGCTACCCACGGCCCCTTTCCCTCTTAAAACAGCTACACGACCCTCCTAATAAAAACATTTTTTTCTGATTAGTTCCCTCAATGCTTATCCGTCGCCAACACAGAAATGATTATCTTTCTCTTCCAGGTAAAGCTTTTCGTTCTAAGAACAGCTTAATTTTTACACTCTTAAAATAAGTGTAAATCACTTAATAAACTTATTCTTGTTATTTTTGACAACTTTGAGTTCCTTCTTCTCACCTTCCCTGGGGCCAGAATGAAGCAAACTATTCATGCCCTTTTCTTTTCTATCCAGCTTATCCTAATGCTTAATGCTCGTTCCGGCTGGGTGTCGTGGTTGGTTTGTCGCTGGTCTTCCGCACTCAAGGTTGCGGGTTCAACACTGGCCCTAGTCGGTGGATTTTCATGATGCAGAACATTGATAACGGAAACGTCGTATGATTATACGGCTTGTAAATGATACCTAGAGTGTTAGAGCTCAGGTACCTCTGCCTGGGAGAGGCAACTGGGCGTCGAAATTATTTGCGGTAATTGATATCGCATGTAGGGTGTCGCGCTAAAAAGTGATACGAACTCCTGGGGAATGTGCAAAGGTTAAAATACCAAGGCGCAGCCCCATTAAAAAATCTTTTCTCTCCGCTGCAACAGACCACATTCTACTTATTAAAGTCAAGCTTGTGTCGTTCAGCTTCCCAAATGACCCGGTTTCTCTGAATCACTAAATTATAAAGTTAATGGTTACTAGCTTCATAGAATTTTTATTTTTAGTTCCATTAAGAAAAAGCTGAAATACGTGTTTGCTTTTATTTTCCAAAATTAAAAGGAGATGAAACGTATAACTTCGTAAAATAACAGAGCAGTTTATTTCCAGGCATTGTTTCACAGCCCTAGAGCGCTGCTCACAACCTGCAATGGGATCAACACGAGGACTCTTGGGGAGGGACTTCGCCATTTTGAAACCAGGATGGCAGTCCCCTCCCCTTCTTCATGAAAGAGACGATTTTTAGCCTCTCTAAAGCTTTAACTTTCCTCCGCTCAGCATAGCCAAATGAAGTTCTTGCTCCATAAAACTAACACTCGCTCTACATGGTGGGTCTTTAGTTGCACTAGGTTTTGAACCCTCCATTAAACAATGCCGGTCAACAATTCACCCCCATGATCTCTGGGCTAACCTGACCACATGCTACGAGGAATCGAATTAAATGCATTGATGAATGAAGACATCATGGCAAAAATGTTAAGTAAACACATAATAAAAGAACCTTTTACATAGGAACTACTTCACGATATAAAAATAGTGGATTGCAGCATTTAGAGAGATTTCGTAACAAAAATGTTTTTTGAGTGAATTTATTTTGAAATTATTACTTCCTCAAATAATATATTCAATAAAAATATATGCAGTTTATGGTGTGGAATGATGTATGGTTGATACTGGAACTAAAAGTGATGAAATTACGCCGACTTCAATGTGAAATTACAAGAGAACTATAAATTTAATATTAAACTCTTCTTTTTGCGTTCCATTGCCTTTCGGTCTCTGTATGTTATAGAATTTACACTTGTATTTTTTTCTATAAACCTTTGAAATCCTATATTTACTAGATAGAATACATTATTAATATTTTTATGACAAGTAACGAAACAAAAACTCACGAATATATTAATTCCCTAAATTTCCAATAAACCATGACACTTAAATTTTGAAGACTTTTTATTTTTTCTAAAATTTGCCATTTCCTACTTATAATTTGAAGTAAAATAAATGAAAGTAGATTAACTGCCGAAAGCATGTTGGAAATAAAAAAATTATTTAGAAGATTATTAATTTACTTAAAGAAAGCAGAACAAAGTACATTCTGAACTGTGAAAAGTAACATAATACTTATCCTAATACTTAAAAGTAACTTTAAATATATTTATTACTTATAATTGTTTTTTATTTCCAATGGGCTGCGGATTGACGCTTTACCTTAGCAGACCTTGCCCATTCCGTGGGAGCTAGTATGTCTTTTGAGTGCGGCACCATGTAGGTGGATACCAACCACCACAGATAATTTTGACGCCCAATTTTCTCCATAGAGGGAGGCACCTGAGCTCGGACAATGCGAATCTGTACTAGGATTTAATTTTGCCGAGAGTAACCAAGCCAAAAAGACACTCTAGGGATCTTTTACATGCCGCTTAGTCATACCACACGGCCACTGCCTCATCAAAATCCACCGACTTGGCCCGGGCTCGAACCCGCAACCTTGAGTGCAGAGGGCTAGTGACAAACCAACCACGCCCCCAACCGGCACTTAAATGTAACATATACAAAAGTAAATACACATATTGATAATTTGTACGGTTTAAATGTAAGGTCATTTAGTAGCCTAAGCGCTAACGTTCATCCTGATTGCATTCAATACATTGCGATTATATGGACGGTTATGATTGAAATATGGGTCGCGAATACTGAAAGTTTGAGAAGCTTTGTAGTAAAGTCTGTAGTTATCCAAATTTTACCTTTAAGACATCTCACCTTATAACGCGAAATAAAATCAACATTTGACTGCGAGTCAAAATTCAATCTTTATTTAAAACCCGTTGCTCCCTTTTTGATCAACCAACTGCGGAACAATTTCTCTTTTGTGCTTTGTAGAGTGTTTCAAAAGCGAAGAGTTCGAACTTTCTCAGTGTCTCAAATGGTGAGAGCCCCTACAAAGCCAAGAAGTTCCTTTCTTCATTTTGGAACAAAGAAGCAAAACAGATGGGACTTCCATTATGTCATCTCTCGGAAGCCGCACAAAGGTTAACCTGCTCTGTCAGGTTTCGCATTGGGGATTAACTCCTGACATAAACTAATTATTCTGGTCAGACCTCCGCGGCGGAACAATAAACTTTCCCGTCGGGGCTCTCTCTTATCTCAACTCCGCTCACAGTTTCCAAACGTTATTTATTGCATGGCTAGAGTTCCCTCTTTAAAGAAAGATTGATTTTTTTACCCAACAGTAAGGGAGCTCTATTCATTTCATTTCAAGAGAACAGCGGTTTTATTTCTCAATGAATTTCAGAAGCGATTTCGTTCGGTATAAAAGATGGATGCGATAGGATTTTGATCTCTGGATTTAGTGCATGAAAACGTTCTCTTAGTTTTGAAAATGGTTTAATTTTTTTGTTTCAGGAATATTTAAATTTCTTTAATAAAGCAAAAACTTGAGAAAGAACTGAATTAGAAAACATCTTTTATTATTGGTTTTCTTAAAAATAGATGCTAATTTAATCATATGCGTGATTAAAATTCATTGGATGATCCGAATACTATTCAGGCCTTGTTGCCCGTAATTTTTAAGTAAAATCTCTAATACTACAAACTTGTGCGGAGGAGAAGCAGCCGACGCCTCCAATTATTTGAAAAATAACAGATATATTAACAAACAAGGACAAGCAGACGACTACACGAAATAAAATTGACGTTTATGCACAAAAGAATATTATAACAGTATTTACAATAGTGCAAATCGCACTCGCTATAAAAAGTTTTGCAACGTTCCGGAAACGACTCTAAGCAGTTCCACTACCATGAACACTCAAACAGACGGCGTTAAGAGTTTTCTCTCTTAACGCCGTCAACGGACACAACTGAATTCACTTCTGAGCAACTCAATCTTTGTTTTAAAGGTCCTTTTTATAGCCTCGTGGAAATTTCTAGAAGGGTCAATCCTAGAGCGCTCTCGGCGTTTCCTTGACGATAAGCATTTTTAATCAAATTTTTCACCAAGGGTGATAAAGTCATGTATTTACTAATCCTGGTCGCATCTTCTATGGTTGCCATAATCTTATGTTTCAAGTTCACCTTGGGAAACGAACTTTACTTGTAAAATCCTAACTTCCCACAAAAAGAGCATCGCTTCAGGAAAACAACACTCGTTCAATATGTTCTTTTTTATAAGTATGTTCTAATATATGTTTCCTTTCAGAAACAAATTACTGTCCGATGAAAAGGCTCATGGTTAAAATGATAAATATTTGGCTTTGTGCCGTGTCTCGACTCGATGTGAACCCTTAGGGTACGGTAACGGTTATACATTTGCATGGAACCTTAGAGAAATCTCTATTATCCACTCATCATAATAAATTTAGCAGAGAATAATTTGTTATAGTTACATAATAATAGATAGCAGTCCGCATTGATTGCAGCGCAACAACGCTGGTGGAGGGGTGAGTGCGAAACCACTCCTCCAGTTGACATAGTTTCCGTTTCGCTTTCGTAGAAACCGAAGAGAAAATGACGTCACATTTCCATGACAGCAAAGCCTGTCTTTCAACCAGCTGCCACAACTGGACGGAACGAGGATAGAAGGGATGAATTTCTTTAATAACAAGAATTAAGAGAATATTATTTTTAAGACCGTTACTCGTTATCTCTTTAATCTCTGCGTGCGGTTATTGAAGGGAAATTTTAAATAACCACTTGAAAGAAAGTGAGAAAGGTAGAGGAGTTTGAAATAAGATCCTGAGGTGTGAAGTTGCCATACTAAACGAATGCATAAGCTTAAATAGTGGTGTGTGCGAGGGAATAATTAGAGAGAGTGAAGTCTTGCAAAAGAAAACAACTAGTGTAACAAAAATGCATTTCATTTATTTATATAAATGAAGAGTGTTTTTTTCCAGGTATAGAAGTTTAAGTTGGCATTACTTTTCAAGATGGCGACCGATTTAACAGCTGTCAAGTGATTTATTCTCAGTTGGGTTTCGCAATTCATCAAAACGATCATCAAGCAAGGCGTAGATTCGTCGAATGGGCCCAAAACGAGATTGCCATTGTTCCCGATTTTCGTAAGCGAATTTTGTTTAGCGATGAAGCGCACTTCTGATTGAATGGCTACGTCAACAAACAAAACTGCCGCATTTGGAGTGAAGTTAATCCACAAGTGTATATAGAAACACCGTTACATCCAGAAAACTGACTGTTTGGTGCACTTTATGGGCTGGTGGAATCATTGGTCCTTACTTCTTCAAAAACGATGAAGGCCACAACGTTACAGTCAATGGTGATCGGTATAGAGCCATGATTACTATCTTTTCATTCCTGAATTGAACAATCATGATGTCCAGGAGCTGTGGTTCCAACAAGACGGCGCAACATGTCACACAGCTCGTGCCACAATCGATTTATTGAAAGACACGTTGGGTGACCGCCTAATTTCACATTTTGGACCTGTGAATTGGCCTCCAAGATCTTGTGATTTAACACCGCTAGACTATTTTCTGTGGGGCTATGTAAAGTCATCGGTCTATGCGGATAAGCACCACAAACGCTTGACCATTTGGAAGACAACATTCGCGGTGTTATTGCCGATATACGGCCACAAATGTTGGAAAAAGTCATCGAAAATTGGACGTCCAGATTGGACTACATCCGAGCCAGCCGTGGCAGTCCTATGCCAGAAATCATATTTAAAATGTAATGCCACAAGATTATCTTTCGAATAAAAAAAATTCATGTCAATCGAATAATACATCGTTGTTTTATTGCAATTTAAAGTTCTATACCTCTAAAAAAACACCCTTTATATAAGAATTTTTTAATTCGTATGAAGATATTCTCATCCTTTTCAGAGCTGGAAAGCGTTGATACGAGTGGTTAAGAACTGATCTAGGTCTCTCAGAAGAGCTAGGGATAGAATTGTCGTATAAGCTGGGATTTCTCTGATAGATTCATTTGAAATCTGTGGGAAGCGGTTGAAAGAAATTTTGTGATTGTTTTTTGATAAAATCAAGAAGCGGTGGAGCATTAAGATCTTTATGCAAGACTTTGTTCCTGACAAACCAAGGTGCGTTTGCAGTTGAATGTTTTGAAAAGTGTGCCATCTTTTGAGGTGAGTAATTGCCGCTCCTGCTCGGACGGGAGAAGCGTACAGCATGCTGAGGCGAAGAATGGCTTTAGAACAGAACCTTGTTTCTTAATGCGAGCTTGCTCTGGGGAGAAATCAAGCAATTTAGAGTGCTTCTCATTCCGGCCGCCTTTTGGTGGTGGAGTGGTTATGCTTGACAAAGTTTAATTTAGGGTCAAGTATTAACCCGAGGTATTTATACTCATTAACTCAGGGGACAAGCTGATTAAAAATCTTGATATGTGGGAGGTTTCCGATGCACTGCTGTCTCGTAAAGAGGAGGCATGCGCTTTTAAAGATGCATTAACCTTTATTCTTGAACCATTATGCAGAATAAAATATCCCCTGATTCTAATGGTGATACAAAATACATTTATAGATGAGAGCTGCTGTACCTAAAACATGTCTACAAGTGCCCACAAGATAGAATGTAGAAGTAAAAAAAATGGAACTTCAGCTCAACTATCTAGATTTGACCGCAACTCTTTTCAGAATAGTAAAAGCCAAGTGTAGTTTAGAAGCGATATTTATTAAAACCCAACCTAAATAAAACTCATTTTCCTCCTGAAAAATATGCAATGAGTAAATCACAATCAAGTTTTGAAAAGCCTCTCATTGTATATTTTTATTGATTACAGTTATGTATCATCTTGTGTTATTGAAGATATTTAAGGGGAAAAAACAGGGGAAATAATTTATAACAACTTATAATGGATTACTGCTACGAAAACACAACACGATGCAAAAATTGTATAAATCTTAATCTAATATCTATCGTATATAAAAACTGGTAAAATACTACTAAAATAAAAGAATACCCGCTATAAAATTTATAAAGGAGAAACCAAAATTTTCAAGTACTTTTCGAACATTTAAACTTTTTAAAAATTATTTGGAATCCAGATTATCTGATATCATTTGAAATATGAAGTCATGAAATATGAAAGCATATCTGCTGAAAACAGCTGTTTTAAGTAATTTTTCATGTTCATTTTGAGCGCTAATTCAACTCTAAAACAACGACTGTTTTCCGTATTTTATTAGACATCTTTTTTTACTTAATTTTGTTTTAATTTACACCCCACTGTTAAACAGAAAGAAGACTACTAGCAACTGACCTTGTAATTTTTTGAGCAACGGTCAAGTGATGAGGACGACACACGAGTTAGCATACCACTCTCCAAAATTCCACACCGTACTAACAGGAGGACTTTGAGCCAAGACATATTTAATGTGTATCAACGCATCAACTTCTCTATTAAAAACTCGATCACTTTAGGATGCTTCATTTGAAAATTTCTTCTACAGCTTACAATTTGAATGAAACATTCTACAGACATTCAATTCATATCTGAATTCAGAGACCCATGTGAGAATAGAATATCGCTCTTTGTTTGGCCTTTAGTTATCATTTTCTCACTTGTGTCGAAGTTTATGAATTTATTTTAATTTAACCGCGTATAAGGAGACGAATTTCCAATTTAAGAGGACATAGTACGATTTACACAATTTTTTTAATTTAATGATTTTCATAATTTGTTGGTTACCTCCTATGTCTATGTATGATGTAAAACAGAGTTTGTGCTCAAAATTTCATAAAAAACTGTCTAATTTCTTTAAAAAAAATTGAAACTTATGAAGTGATTTTAAAATATGCTACTTTCTCTCCTCCTACAAAAATTGACGTGCATGCATGAAATTTGATTTACAAGTACGTCACACGATGTATAAAAAAAGTTGGTATGGGTTTTGCGATAACATAATTGGTATACGTACAATACTTCTTTTTATGAATGCTTAATGAAAATTCTTTAAAAAATGTGTAAATTCTAACTTCAATTATTTTTTAAAAACTACGCATTGCTTTGATTCAAGAATGCATACAATTTTTTGTTCCAGTACTATTATCAATAAGTGAAAAAAACTTCCAAGTATTAAGCGCAATAGAAAAAAGCCTTAGCATTTAAAATAGAGACAAACTAGTTATTTTTATCTTTCCGAGATAAGTCAATTTAAAGTTTTGATTTGCCATTGGAATGAGAATAAAAACGAAAGGAAAAGTTATCGCAACTCTGTATTTTTTAAACTTGGAGCTTTCAAATTTAGTGAGAGTATAGAAAAGCATATAAAAATAATTTAGGCTAAAAAAATTAGATTTGATTTTTTGACCGATTTTTGTCAATTGAATCGTACTGTGCCTTCTCTTAAAGTGGAAAACACTAAAACTACAAAACAGTATTTTGTTTCGGTAATCAATATTTCATTACGATGAACGCCCTTTCAACAATAAAAAAAAACTGTTGTAAAAACTGTAAAACGAGATTTTACTTTAGAGACGTTCGAGAAGAAGAAACGTGGATCCACTCTAAGTTCGAAGCAATCACAGAGGCGCATGTCTCTTTGTAATCTGAGGACGCTTAAAAGTTTTTATGGGAGGATGACTTGATGAGGGTAAAGGTAATAAAACATCTTCCGGTCGTAAAACAGTTTTCAAAGGAGGCGGGCTCCCGAGAATTGAAAGGCCTCTCCTCCTGTTGATAAGTCTTATTGAAATCCTTCCCAACTTGAGATATAATCCCTGAAGGATGAAAAACTGCTTCGAGAGAGTAAGGAGGAATTCACAGCCCTCCTTTTTTTTGAGAGTTGGAAAAGTAAAATAGATTCGAGAGAGATTTCTGCTTTGTGGAAATTCGGAAAAGTTTTGCCAGAGGAAATAGATCGATTGGAATCGTTAAGTGGCTTCTTTTTGTTCGAGCCGTCCACTTGACGTTTCCGGAAAGATCTGAAACCAGACTCGATTGTTATCCTTTAATGGCTCGTGGCTTTCTTTCCATCTCTTTGAATCTGAAAGGGAAACGAAAGGGTTTGATATTGGAGTCTTAACTTTTACTCAACAGCCTCTTAATCGTTTTTCTGAAGATAATTCGGTCTTTGTTCAACGAAAAGATTTGCTACCAATAAAAGACTAATGGGGATAATTAGCTTATAATTGCTTTCAAAGTTCCGTATATTGTGATAAAATTAAATATTACGTTTATCGATAATTTTTCTTTTTATCTGAAGAAATTTTTTTAAATATTTTGAATATTAAAATATTAAAGGAGCAAAAATGAGAAAACGATGTTTTCGAGTAGGGATAAATACTGTTAAAATACTTTTATTTCACCTCTTGGGTCCAATTCTTACATTTTTTTTTCCTTTTTTGTTTTCGGCATTGAGGACATCGTGACCATGTAAAAGGATGAATAAAAATGGAAAATCTTTAAGACTTATACATTAATATATATTGAGACATATTATGCAGTTTTAAACAATCAAAATAAATAAGTAAGGCTTCAGTAATTTTTTTTCTATTGGAAACTTTGTCTTTTTACTCAATCAAAAGAAATAAATGAGTAAATCATGTTGAGTCAACCTGAGTTTCGGAGTCGTTTCTGCAGTCAGAAGATTTGAAGTATCTTTTTCATCATACGTATGACACGATATGGTTAGATTTACAGTGACGTAAAATTAAAAAAATTATCGAAATTTTTCTATTGAAAGTTTTGTATTGGGTTCTAAATATTAAAGATACTTCATCAGTATCGGTGATGGTATATTATTAATAAATAAATCTAAACAAAACTGTATACGTCGAACAATTTTCTAATAAAAAAAATTTCGGTAAAATATTTATTCAATAAATTAAAAGTTCTAAAATTAATTAAGTATTAAATAAGAATAGAAATGAAGTTTTGTTCGATCAAATGATATCCCTAACTATAAATAATGAATCTGCATACATAATTCTAAAATTCGAGTTAAACTTTATTTTTTGGACACACGAATCTGAAAACTATTTCTTAAAATTTATCAGGTTTGTAAATGATACTCATTTACAAAGTCCTAGTATTTTTCTCTACAGTAAGCGCATCATTTAATCTAATGCTAATGATGTTTATAAAAATAATGCCATGTATTAATTTTTATAGATGCTTTTAGTATAGAAAATCGTAGAAAACAATTGCAGAACAAGTATGAAAATATAAAAAAAGAAAAGTCGAAGCCCATTTAATGGAAAACGTGTATTAAAGAACAAGCCATAAAAACCCAAGTTTAAAAGTTGCTGTCTTTATTTTTACAATATTATTTCAGGTAAATGTAATAGAGGACAAAAAAGTGTTAAAATAAAAAAGGAACTTTGCTTTGAGAAGAATATAATTTATGCAACATATTTTTTTTTTAATTAAAAGATAGCTTATGCAAAAAATAAGAGAAGAAAAATGTTTAAAACATTTTGTTATCAATAGTTAAAACATAAACAAACAAGTAACGCGCATATTTCATTACATCAAAAAAAAACTAGATAAGCAAAGAAACCAGAGCATGCAACCTTAAAAATAATTTCCTGAGAATAAACATCGAATTCTAAATGTGAAAAATTCAGTACATGAATATGAATAATCTTTTAAGAAATGATAACTGTAGCATGCATAGACCAGTTTTTTAAATATAGGATAACACACAGAGTGAAAGTGAATATAGGGGAGAAAAAATATTTGCTAATTTCCTGTAAACTCTCTCTCTGCAACAAAATGTGTAGAAAGTTTTTACTAATGAAAACTCATTGCATGTAGATGTGTACTGTACGCTTAAGCAACTTATTTAAGACTATATTAAGAATTACTTCTGAATGAGGTGCAATCTTGTTAATATATTAATGATGTTATACTTTAAACCTTTATCTACCGCATTATGATTTACTGCTGTTTTTTTCATATACGATATATTATTTTTGAATCACTACACTGAAAACTAAGGGATATACATAAACAAAATACCAAACTATGGGAAATTTAATCCGTTAGAGCTAATTAATTAATTAAAGATATTCAACTGTAAAATTAATTATATACACTGTTCATTTAAAATAAGTAGTCAAATCATTTTCTAAGATATTCATTAACATACAAAATGAATAAAACACTTATCTTTTGGCATTAACTATTTTTTTAGGAACAAAAATGACAATCATCGCAATCAGTTCAAAACGCCGTCATCTGAAAACGCAATTTCTGCTATAAAACTATTCGCTTTCCCCACTAAAATACTCATCATAGAGCCCGTGCTGCCATATATCTTGGAAGAGTGGGTTTACAAGAATATTCCTACTAAGTATAGTCAGAATATTCGTAAAAATGGTTATTCTATGTAATCTTAAAGTGAGTGGTATTTATAAGTACCGTCGGTAGATAAAAGGTTAATACTGATTTTAATTCATTATCATCTGTAAATAAAAAATTTGATAGATTCAAGTTGCATTAAAAAAATTGAATTCCACTGTAATTTGTTATCTGAAAATTGCTTTCCTATTATTCGTTTTCTAATTTACTCAACACAAAAAAGTTATTATTTATGAAATTATGAAGGTAAAACTATTTAATTAATACGATAACTGAGTTAAATATTTTCCAAATTCTCTCAGCAACACTTTTTGTTATTACAATTAATTTCGTTTGTTTTCAAACTGGCCATCAAGATAAAAGGATAATGAGAAAAAAAGGCTTCCTTAGATAATGTTGCAATAAATGCCCAATACTGCAATTATTTATGCTGATTCAATGCAATTATGGGTAGTCAATGCCCACTATCCAGACAATGTTAAACTGAATTTTTTTATATACTTTTTTCTCAGAAACTATCAAATACAAAAACTTCAAATTTTGTCTGTATATTATATTTACTTTTATATATTTATACTGAAGTGAAGTTTTTTAAATATTTTGTTTAGGTTTTTCAAATATAATATATATATATATATATATATATATATATATGTGTGTGTGTGTGTGTGTGTGTGTGCAACGTAAAAGTATCAATTTGAATTTTTTGAAAAGTGTCATTTTTTTACTGTTCTTAGCAAAATATTTTGGGAAAATCACCAAACGCTAACTCCTGTATCTATAGTTACATATCAGTTATAAGCAACAAAATTTGCATGTGCATTCATGCTGTAGATTCTGAATAAAAAGGTACATGCAATTTGAAAACAACCATTTTGAGAAAATGCATTTTTAAAATAACTAATCACTTCATCACAAAGATAATGAACAACAACATGTATTTGTCCAATTTTATTAAGCCTTATTATCTTTTTAATTTATTTTGCATAAGCAAAAAAGGCTTAAATTTCCCAGAAAATACACATATAGCATTTTTTAGTTTTTGTTTAACGAGATATTTTGGCGCATTTGCATCAATTTTTTCAAATTCTGTATTAATTTTTGAAGAATTTTTAGCTTTAATACATTAAAAATATCGAAGTTGACCGAATCATAAAAAATGTAAAGTTATAAATATTGTTGTTTTTGAAATGATTGAAGCCGAAGAGCGGAATCCAAAACAATTTT
Source organism: Trichonephila clavipes (assembly GCA_019973935.1). Lineage (NCBI taxonomy): Eukaryota > Metazoa > Arthropoda > Arachnida > Araneae > Nephilidae > Trichonephila > Trichonephila clavipes. The sequence continues at coordinate 747,216 of BMAU01021438.1, forward strand.
ATTCTTGGCCAAAACAGTCCTCCACAAATTTAGAACAGTTCGAGAAATTCACGTACAATCGATAAAAATACTGATAACACAGATGCAATACACTAACAAAAACAATAGCAAACACTCAGCACAAAAAATAATGACTCAATAAAAGCAATAACACACGCACTATGCAATCGTCTCTCTCAAGCAGAGAGGTATCACTTGCATGAAAGCTGAGATCTGACTGACTAACTAGCCGGCTCGGGCCCTTTCATAATTTTTCGGTCAGAAACCTCTGGCATTTTTGCCAGAATAATCTAGAAATAGAAAGGTCTAGAAAAACGGAAGGTATGAGAAAAGCTCAATACATAGTGTTACAATATGTAGGGTTGCCAGAAGGAGCAGGGTTGCCATGGCCGCCAAGCTTATCGCCCACATTTGGCGACATATCGCCAAATTTGGTGGCGCCAAAAATTGTCGCCAAATCGCCAACTTTAGTGCAATATAGTTTACCATTTAAACCAATGTTAAAGCATGGGGGCCGTGCAATGCAGTGGAAATGATATTACAGGTAAACAGGGTTGAAATCACATTAGATACGACAAAAATTAAGTCTAAATGAACACAAATGAGTAGAAACAATTAGAATAAGACTAAATTCGTAACAATATGGTTTTGGTATGAATTTGTAATAGTATTTAAAAATTCCTGATTGTACGACATTTTGAAAATTTTCGTTAAATTTTATAAAGTTTTTATTAGGTTTTGTTGTTGCAGACACAATTTCTAAGTTTTAAACTTCAAAGTTGCTCTAAAATGGACAAACGACTTCTGAAGCATCCAAAATAAACTGTTTTTTTATGATTTTAAACATAATATTTATGTATTTTTTTGGATGTAACAAGCTTCTGGCAACGACAATAAACATTACATTTGATGTATCATCTCATACCATTTTCTCAGAAATTATTAAATATAAAAGCTCCAGATTTTGATTATATATTAATTAAACATTTATATTTATACTGAAGTGAAATTTGTTTGAATATATTAATTCTCTTTCAAAACATACTTTTACGAAAATTACTATGAATTTATTGAAATTTTTTATTTTTTGTTACGATATCTGGTCTCTAGCTAAATGCTTTAAGAATACCTCAGAATTGTCACTTCAGTGAACACAATTATATTTAAGAAACATAGAGTACATGCATACAGTAAATTTACTTAACTTTAAAAATATAAATTTTAGAAAACTGACATTTTTATACAAAATCTTACCTTACCAAAAAAAAAAAAGTTGCTTATAATTTACTATGCAAGTTAATGAAATCAAGATTCTTGGTTCCCCTTCAATTTCCATTGATTTACTGGATGGCACAAAATTTCTATTACTATTGTTTTGATGAAAAGGCAGGGATTTACACATCAATATTTTAACAACTATTACCTGTCCAGTATCTACATTGGTTGTATTAAGAGCACCCTCATTTCTGCCATATCTTATTTTAATAATTATTGAAATAATTTTATAACTATCATCTTTTCAAAAAGCACGTTTTCAATAGAATCCTCATAAACAGGTTATTATGTATTTAAAAGTATAAAAATTTCGAAAGGAGAAATTTCACCATTTTTTTTAAATACACCACAAAATTTTTTTTGCCCAGTTACTAAATTTCAAGTTATTAAAAGCAAATGTTTTCATCGAATTTGCAAACTTCGCTCCAAAAGTACGTAAAAAAACTAACAGTTAAACTTGTAATTATTATAGTTAATCTACAGTTAATTGTGTATGATTAAATGACATTTTGTGGAGGCTTTGCAGCTTCTTTTAAGCCAATATTTACACATAATCTGTCAAAGTGGTCGTGGCCTGTGGCAGCTGATTATTTTTAAAAGTCATTTTGACATGCTTCTAATTCATAAAATAGCAAATATTTTATATCACTGGAAAGGTCATGAATTGGAGAGTTTAGAAATATTAAAAAAAATCTCACAATCGATAACCTGAAAAACTGTACTTCTCGAATACGTTAGCTCGGGAAATATGTAAATTCCGGGATTGACAATGTGGTGCGTAAGGGATGAAAGCTGTAATTCTGCCCCGCAGTGCTACTTAAAGTGAATATGGTTTTCATTAGGGAATCAGTATTCATATTTGTTAGGATTCTGAGGCATCATTTAAGTGAAGGTCAAAAGGGGCAAATGATCGGTAGAATCGAGGGAGATCAAGCACAAATGGAGGTCGTCCAAAATTCGAATACTCAATGTGTCATATCGATAGTTCGAAGCCACTTTTTAAACACTGCATCAATTAATAGAGTGTGGGATCAAGGGTGATCAAAAACAACAAAATGCATCCAAAGTTCGTTTTCTGTCACTGTCAGGTTGAAGAAAACTGAAGTGGCTACAAGAGATTTAGTTTTAGGTTGTCACAGGAACTTGAATGAACCGTTCTACTGCTGCACGAAGGCTTAACGAAGTTGGACTAATATGGCAGAAAACTATGGTTAGTGCCCTACTCACTCCAGCTGCCAGATGGGCTTGCTTAAGTTGGTGCCGTCGTCATATTTAACGGAGCTAAGACTAGGCCCGAATATTATTTACTAATGAGTCCAGTTATAGCTTGAACACTAATTCTAAAAGTGTTTAGATATGCAGAGAGGAAGGAGCAAGCAACTTGCTTTCCCTGATCCGTGAAATATCCCGCGATCACGGTTAAAGGGATTAGGTAGCACTCATGACGCACCGAGCAGCATATCTATCCGGGAATTTCTACAACTACTCTGCCATGTGTGGATTAGGCATTGAACCCCCAAACTGGATTGTTTAGAGGTGCTGTGGTGCTGGCCCAGACCTTTTGTTTATGGATTAAAATACTCAGCCTCCTCGAACATGTGTGGTGTCAGAATACTTGCAATCAACAGATATCACTCGAATGGATCGGTTATTTTACACAGTCGACTTGAAACCTATTAAACATGTGAGAAATGCCACATGGCATCGAATTTCAGAGCATCAAATTCTTTCTCGGACCTTCCAAGGGCTGAAACACTTGTAAACTAAGACACTTTTGGAACAGTGGTGTGAAATTCTACGAGACTAGCTCAACACTTTGATAAAGTCTATGAAATCAAGATGTGAAGCATACCTATCTGTCGAATGTGACTATACACAATATAAAAGAAAGCACTGTGACTTCATTTTCCAATTATTTTCCAATTTCTATAAATTTGGTTTAATTTTCAATATTTTGCAAATAATCAACTGTCAAACATGTATTTTATGTTAACCAATGCTTTTATACTAAATTCTATTTAAAATTTTTCACTTATTAACAGTTACGATTTGTTTCTGTCACTAACCTTAATTTTTATAACCACTGTAGTTATTTTAGTTACACTCTGTAACAAAAAAAAACGACACACCAAGAACGAGTTGCCCGATAGAGACAAAAATTAGTAGGTATGAAGATTACGTATCGAACAGAAAATGATTAAAATTTCAGAAAAATTAAATGATTGTTTTCAGAGTTAAATAGTTACAAAGTAACGAGCTCAATAAGAAGTTGACCCTCCTCTATCCTGGATGCAAGCTATCACACGACGTGAGATAGAGTGATAAAACACCCTGTTGGTCTCCTGCGGTATTTCTTGCCATATTTGCTCCAATTGTCGGGCCAGGTCATCAAAATTCCCTGGTAAATGCAGTGGTCTTCTCATCATATCTAAGACATGCTCGATTGGAGAGGGATCTGGCGATTTGGTTGGCCAAGGAAGTGCTTAAAAAGCTGTAAGATAGTTCATATCATCACGTGTGGTATGTGGTTTTGCATTATCTTGCTGAAAAATAAGGCCAGGGTATTGCAAAAGGAATGGTAGCAAAACAGTTCTCAGATTGCCGTCGACGTGCCGAAATGCTGTAAGTGTGCCTCTAATGACGACCAGCTTCAAAGGAAATGGCACCCCAGACCATAACTCCTTGTTGAGGGCCTGTGTGGCGCGCAATAGTGAAAGCAGGATCTGCCCTGACCGTCTCCAGACACATCTTCGATGACCGTCAGGACAGAGATGGAAGCGGGATTCGTGGCTAAACACTATACGGCCCAGTCAGCATGATTCCAAACTGATCGATTCAAGCACCATCGTGATCTAGCTCGACAGTGTGCAGGCGTGAATGGCAGGTGGCTTAGCGGTCGGTATGAGCGTAAATTTCGCTCTATCAGCCGTCTGTGAATGTTCATGGTGGATACTGGTGTGTGGGTGGTACGTCTGATGGTTGATAACGAAGAATCAAGCACTGTGGCAGTTGATTTGATAATCAATCTGTCCTCCTGATCTTCTGTGCCACTAGGTCGATCGCTGCCATCATTACGCTGAAATCTGTCACTGTCCACCCACTACTGTCAGCATCTTCTAATAGCTGCATCGCTTCGACCCATATGACGAGCGATTCTCCGATTTGCCCGACTTCCCCCTTTCAATCCAATGATAAGACTTCTTTCAAACTCTGACAGTTGCTCGTAATGAGCTCGAATCCTGGCGAGGCATTTGTTCAGTTATTAAAAGGTATCCTAAATAACAATGCAACAGAAATGTTCACCATCAGATTCAGAATCCCTTTTTATAGACACCTGTTGAGTGCGCAGTTTCGATGCGCAGTAGCTCTCGCTATTCATTCGTTGGACACCAAATTTTAATCATTTGCATGTTCGGTTGAAATGTCTTTGCATACGAAATTGCATTACAATCGGGCAACTCCTTGGTGAGTCGTTTTTTTTTTTGTTGTTATAGAGTGTATTTATTTAACCCCAAACCATTAATGCATTCAAATCACACTTCCGTTCATAGTATTTTTATACGTGTAATCAATAACATATCATCAAATCTCTTTAAATTAATTAAAATTCTTTCTTTTCTCAGGTAAAAGACTGGATAAATTTAATACTCAAAGTTTTTATAGGAAAAAAAGAAATCTCCATCTTCATTATGCAAATTAAGAATAAAAAGTTAGAAATATCACCCTCATGTTTTATCCACACAAGAAATTAAGGATCTTAGGTTTAACATTTTTTTAACTATTCTGGTATGGTTCAGCGCAAAGTAAATTTCCGAAGATGGATTAGGTTTTCCAAAGCATGTAAGATCCTCATTATCAACGTCAAGACTTGTTAGAAGCACAGATTCCCAGAGGCAATGCAGGATTACAGATTTAGTAATTAGGCACAGGATAATAAGACACCTGAAGCCAACTTTCAGCAAGTGCATCTGATCATGATAGGTTCTATGAAATACAACAACATAAATTAACAGCCTAAATACTTAAGAATCAAAACAACTTAAATCCTTAACTAATCAAAATTAGGTAGCAAATTTTGTATAGAATCGAAATTTTTGACAATTGATTTTAATTACTGTTTATTTCAGTTCAGAAGCATGTCCTTGTTTATGCTTTGGGACTTTTTCAATAAAACTGCGTTGGGTTATAATTACAGAATTGCGTCATTATTTTAAGGGTAATTATTTAGTAAATAAAGATAGTGATAAAATTTACAATTAAAAATACTATAAAATATTTAGGGCATGATTACCTTATTAAATTTCTTAAATGATACATTTCCAAAAAATTTTAAGTGCCATTTTCAGTTAATCACAATTTAATATTTGTGTGTGTTATCTACTTTACTTAATCATAAATTTCGCTACCCGGTAGCGTGTTATGATATTTTTCAATGCAGTTTATTCATTTTTATTTCATACCTTTACTTTGAAAACATTATTTAAATTTTATACATTAATTTCTTTTTTATACGTGTAGTATATTGTTGTTTACATAAGGAATATATTTTCTTAGTGTTCCTTATAATGAGATAGGATATTACATTTTGATATTCTTACAGTATGGTGATTTAGATTATTTACAATTCTTATTGTACTTTAACTTCTAAGTTTAATTCCTTCCCAGAAAGTAATAAATGCAAAAAAGAATATTCGTATCTTAAAAATTTACTTAAACCTGCAATCTAGACCTAATATGGTGGTAATTAAAATTTTAGAAACCAGTAAGAGATGATGGCGCAGTGTTTATTAACATTGCAAGCTGAGGAATGGTTTTTCTTTTTTTAGGTGAAAAAAAGGTAAGGCTTAATCATTTGTACGCTCTAATCAATCTTCCTCTTTGCTATTTACAATCCTGAGTGAGATCCCATGGAATACAATGGATTGAAGAGTAGAAAGAAATGTCAACGACGAAATTAGCATGTCTTCACATACATATAATGATGTGAATATACGATGGTCGCATCTTCAAAATAAAAACGGCCTCGCTATATTAAATGAAAAATACAATAGTTATTGGGTAAAGTATTAGTTTTTACTATATACCTGAAACTTCCTTCACTTCTCTACATAATAACTACCTTTATTTAAACATTTGTCGTGCCTATTCCCGAGCTTCAGAGTTTTCATGTCACACCGTTCTGCCGCTAGCTCGTTAAGCCTTGTATTCAATGCATTCAAACAAAAGATCGGTAGTCCGGAGCTTGCTCTTAGCGATTAACATCTTTTTCTCAAACTGAGTGAAAAACAGTTTTTTGGGGGAGGATGGTGGAGATATGGTAAGAGTTTCTGGGTGTTAAGCGTTTTCGAAGTGATGAAAAGTTGAAAATTGCAATCATCTTGTTCAAAACACTGATGTCAGAAGAGAATAACACGGAAATGTTGAGGCCCTTAAGATGGGAGGAAAGTGGTTTAAATGAGGATAAAATAAAGAAGGTTGGTGATTGTGTAGACGAGTGAAGGAAGCTACTGGTTTCTAACAGAATTATTTTCTCCAATAAATTTTATTCTTTTCATCTTATATAATTAAATAGCATTAATGCCCTATTAGAAGTAACGCATCGGATAGTATTCAACGGAATGTCATTTAGTGTTGTAGTTAGACGAATAAAAAGCACAGATATATATCGCACCAAACTTCCACATCACAATTTCTGGGAGAGAGGGTAGTTTGTAGGTTGGGAATGTGGTTAAAATTAAGTTTTTGATTATATATACTTATATTAGCATTATAAAGGGTGTTTTTTTAGAGGTATAGAACTTTAAATTGCAATAAAACAACCATGTATTATTCGATTGACATGAATTTTTTTTATTCGAAAGATAATCTTGTGGCATTACATTTTAAATATGATTTCTGGCATATGACTGCCACGGCTGGCTCGGATGTAGTCCAATCTGGACGTCCAATTTTCGATGACTTTTTCCAACATTTGTGGCCGTATATCGGCAATAACACGGCGAATGTTGTCTTCCAAATGGTCAAGCGTTTGTGGCTTATCCGCATAGACCAATGACTTTACATAGCTCCACAAAAAATAGTCTAGCGGTGTTAAATCACTAGATCTTGGAGGCCAATTCACAGGTCCAAAACGTGAAATTAGGCGGTCACCAGAAGTGTCTTTCAATAAATCGATTGTGACACGAGCTGTGTGACATGCTGCGCCGTCTTGTTGGAACCACAGCTCCGGGACAGCATGATTGTTCAATTCAGGAATGAAAAAGTTAGTAATCATGGCTCTATACCGATCACCATTGACTGTAACGTTGTGGCCTTCATCGTTTTTGAAGAAGTACGGACCAATGATTCCATCAGCCCATAAAGCGCACCAAACAGTCAGTTTTTCTGGATGTAACGGTGTTTCGATATACACTTGTGGATTAACTTCACTCCAAATGCGGCAGTTTTGTTTGTTGACGTAGCCATTCAATCAGAAGTGCGCTTCATCGCTAAACAAAATTCGCTTACGAAAATCGGGAACAATGGCAATCTCGTTTTGGGCCCATTCGACGAATCTTCGCCTTGCTTGATGATCGTTTTGATGAATTGCCAAACCCAACTGAGAATAAATCACTTGACAGCTGTTAAATCGGTCGCCATCTTGAAAAGTAATGCCAACTTAAACTTCTATACCTGAAAAAAAAAACACTCTTTATATACTTATATTACAATATCTGCATTTAAAAATTTTTCAACTATCCTTTGCTAAAAATATATTATCAAAATCATCATAAGTGGTTTAAATTTCGTAGGTAACGGGTCAAGTTTATTTCTTAAACTATTAATACGAATACTTTGAACGTTATTTTTTTATAATATAAAAGAAAATAAATAAAAGGTACAAAGAAATTTCTCCTAAGTATTTTGGGAGAGTAAAAATTTATGATTTCAATGTAGTTTGTAAAAGAATGCAAGACAAACAAAAATTGATATACTAGCATTTTTAATTATATTTAAATTGTATTTGCATACTTTACTTCTCACTTACAGTATCAAATAATAGAAATAAAAATATAACGCTGAATTTTGTTTAAATAACAATAGTTTTTTACCTAGCCAATTAAAGAAAAGGAAACAAAGTGTAAAAGGGATTCGATAAAAAATTCCGTTCCTCGATACTTTATATCACTCAAGATGACAGAAGTGTGTGAAGGTTCTCTTATCGGTCGTTTGTCAATGATCTGACATCCAAGGCACTCGAAAAAAAATCGATAGCATTGGTCCACTTTTCTGACATCTCTGTTATTAAAAGAAACTTTCACATCTTTTGGTTAGACAGATAACCCTTTTTGTTTCAAATTTGTGGATCCATTCAATCCACTCCAACTTTTTACAACCATCCAGATATATGTGGGATCAATGCCGTTAGGATTAATCTTTCAGAAAACTCTTTATTTTCTTTCTTAGAATTTAGAAAATTTATTCTAGAGGACTTATATCTAGAGAGTTGTTGGGCGAAAATCGCATTAGGTGAAGAAGATGCAAAGTACGTTCCATCAAACGACCAACCGCATAAAATGTTTCGATATTACTACCCTTCACGGAGATGTGCATTCCTCAGCGCAGCTGTAAATTTCGAGCATTGGCCCAGGGCCAACAAGTCCCACAATCTTCTTTTCATAGCACCTCCCTTTCCCATCCTCCAATCGATGAGAGTCGACACATGTCGCTCGCACCTCTTCCTCTTTACCAGCAAAGCATCAACAGGACTCAAAAATCAATGGATTTGAATTTGATTTTGATTTTTCATTTTAGATTGTGACAGTTCTCATGTGTTGTGACAATAGGAATTTTAGTAGAAGGCATATTTCTTTTACTGAAATGAACGTATCTCATGTGAAGTAGTAGTTTATATATATATATATATATATATATATATATATATATATATATATATATATTAGCTCTCATTTTATTCAACTCTCTATTCAAATCCAAAATTTTAATTCAACAACGCGTATCATTTTTTACTGTCATTTGGATAACTTTTGCGTTTTCAATAATTCCTTGAGTTTTCAAGAATGAATTAAAAGAAATGTTAAAAAGAACTAAAGCTATATCAGATAGATGAGAAACAACAAATACAGCAATATATTTGTCTACGTATGGCAGTAACATATTTGTAACTCATAGTAGACATATTTATCAACACTTGAATTTGCGGGCTTTGGTGCTTTTTCGTTTTGTCGGCATTCGTCCTTCGATAGTGAGTTATAACGTGTGAATATTTGTAGTGCGACTACTGGTAGCGTTTCTCATACCTAGTTAACAGTACATATATTTAAATTCTCGTCCCACCTTTTGTTCTCTCTTCTACTGCATGTTGCCATTTGGCATTAACTGAACTTAGCGTTCCTGTTGCGCCCTCTCACCAAAAGGGCTAGTTCTTTCCTTGAGTGTTGGCTGGTCCTTTGGGACTTTACAAAGTGCACCAGACCCTTGCCATTCAAACATACCTACCGATAGTGTGAGATTCAAGGTAGGTCGCTAGGCTCGTTTATCTCAAAAAATATTGATACCGCCTCATGGAACAGAATAGAATCTGTCTCAGTTACTTCTCTTGCATCGTACTCTTCAAATGTAGGACATCTGCATATTCCAGATCACTTGTATCTACTCCCAAATTTGTATTTTTGTAGTCACTCCTTCTTATTGCTGCTTATGAACAGACTATTAATAAAACAAAAAAATATATATCACTTAAACATAGCTTAATTGTATGATATGAAAATAAAAAATTAAATGGTATGTATAAGGCTAATACCGAATTTCTCGTTGCATCCTACACAATACAGTTAAAAACAAAATTCTTCTTTATATCCATTCAATGTGAAGAGTATTATATTTTTTCTTATTTTATGCTTCTCTAGTGCTAAACCTTGGTGCTACCCTATTGCAAAAAACAATTTAATTCTTATCAGATTCATTTGCCCTTCCTTTTATTAAAGAAGCTTAAAAAATGAACAGTGATTGTAGAAATAATAAATATTAAACGCAGAAATTAAAATTAAATAATTATTGCAACACAAATAACAGACAGATGAATACTTACTTCTAAAAATCATTTTTTTTTCTTCATGAAACTACGACAATATTTACTTCATGTTTATAATAGAACATCTGGTATATTCAAATAGGAAAATCAATCAGGTTTAAAGTAAAATATTGAGAGCATATTTTAACTTATCTAATGTTATGAAAACTGCAACTATTAGATATTTATCCGAAAGCTTTTTGAATATATACAGTTAATTAAACAGTATTTTCCTTTGAATCAAGTAATCATAATTTTCTTCAATACCTTATATTTGGATTGAATTCATTTTTGGTAATCTTTCTTTTTTAAAAAATTCAAAATGCATTGATTTTTGATTAAAAAATTGCCTTACTCTAAAAGTTTCCGCTATTTTCTTTATCCGTTAAAGATAGTCTACTAAAAAACTGTTTGATCCTCTATTATGTGCTTTAATATGAATAAAGTTTTTTATGGAACCATTATTGTAAATTATAAAGAGCAACTCTGAAGTGTATGAAAAATTTCAATAATTCGACATAATACTAACAATTTTTTAAAAAAAATGTGTTTAGCATAATCACATATTAAGGATAATTCGCAATGAATTTCATGACGATACAATAAAAGAGAGATGTTGATCAAAATCCTTTAGAGATTTTGAAATATTTCAAAAATTTTCTCCCTTAAAATGTTAAATATAAGACAAAAGATGTGTCTGAACTACTTGCCCATCCAATTTTTACACAGGAGTATTGAGTGCCCTTGAGTTTTCTAAACTCGTTTCACTCAAAAAATTATAGATATTATCCACAAAGACAATTCAAATTGTATAAAAATTAAAATACTCTAATTTGCAAAGAGAGTTACTTTATGGTTTTTCGAAATATTGACTCAAAGGAAGAATCCTCGTATCAGTTTATCAATGTTGTAATTTACGTTCCATCGAAGCATTGAGCCTAAACTTTTTGAGCAAAGGAATTTTGAAGAATTGACCTCAGATGTGTGAGAGGAAAACAGGAACTAAGACTTAAAACACAATCTTTTGACAGGTAACTTTTTAATGGTTCTAGTAAAAGGAATCATATTTCGGCTCACACATTTCACTACTTTCGAATAACTTACTATTAAAAATACGTTGGACACTTTTCAATCTTAGGTACTTGCAGCGATAAATTAATATGGTCACAAGCAGTGGCGTACCGGAGAACATTTGGGCCCCCCTGCAAAGTCATGTTTTAGGCCCCCCGTTAAATTTTACAAAGGGTAGGCACTTGCGTCAGTCAGGCTTTGGGCCCCTTTAGAACCCTGTCCCCCGTGATGCGGGGGTTGCGGGGGTGCACGTTACGCCACTGATCACAAGATTCATCCACTGAATTTCTATTGGTTTTACTTTATTGATCCGAATACAGTAAGTGAATCACAATAGAAAAGATTCAATCACTTGGATTCACTGGATTATTTAACCCTTTATCTACCGAAGGCTTATTTTAAAGTTACATGAAATAACTATTTTTACGAATAATCTGACGGTACATAGGAATATTCTTTTAAATCCCCTCTTCCAAGATATATGGCAGCATGGGTTCTATGATGAGTATTTTAGCAGGGAAGGCGAATAGTTTTATAGTAGGAGTTGCGTTTTGAGCTAATTATTTGATCGGATTGCGAGGTTTGTCAGTTTTGTTCCTAAAAATAATTAATGTCAAAAGGAAAGTGTCTTATTTATTTGTATATTAATAAAGACCTTACAAAACGAGTTGACTCTTTATTTTAAGAGAACAGTATACATAATTAATTTTATAGCTGATTAACTTTGTGGTACTTATAAGTACCAACAGCACACTGGACGTTAGAGCAAGTTGTTGTGCTGTAGAGTCAGTACTATAGTGCAAAAAACATGTCTTTTTTTGGAATTTTTTTTTAGTTTATAACTTTTTTTTTCTCTTAATGTTTTTTAAAAAACTTTGAACTTAGAATCTGAGCTTGTCCACCCCCTACAGTTAAATGAAAAAGTTATTCTTATCTCGAAAATTAACAACATCCTAATTTCTTTATGCGCTACTGAGATTTAACAAATAATTAAAGATCTTCAAGGTACTATTATTATTTTTTTTTCAGAAAGTCTGAAAAAAAGCTCAGTCTTCAAGAGGCTTTTTGTTTATTATACAACATACCATCTGAAGTCAGTGATGTACTAACACATAATTTTTCAGATCAAGAAGTCGCAGAAAATAATCTACTGGAATTTTCGTTAGATTCTTAAGATGACGATTAAGAGACTGAACAATACTCAGGGTGCAGTAGTTCATGTTAAGAAAGTACAGTATTTTCTACCCCATGATGCAGTGATTTAAAAAAAAATCATTCGAAACCTCACTCAAAATGTACAACGTGTGATGAATATTTTTCTATAAAAAAAAGAAAAACTATTTCTTTGAATATCATTACATTATGTTTATGCGTAAGAAAAGTAAATTAATTATTAAACATTTAATGATCTTTAAAAATAAATATTTTGTGCTGTAAAATATTATCGTTCTCTGGTTATTTGGCATTTTTAAGAGTTAAAATTTCGTTAAAAAAGCCATACGGCTTTTTTGTATTATGAGAATATTTTGGACCTTTGTGGACTGACGATACTTTAAAATATCAGTTTAATTAATTAGCTCTAACGGATTAAATTTCCCAAAGTTAAGTATTTTATTTATGTCCTAACCCTTTATTTTCAATTTAGGGATTCATAAAGAAATACTGCATGGAAAAAATTACAGTGAACCATAATGCGGTAGATAATCAGTTAAAAAATCTTTCTGACAATGCTCATGGTAAACCAGGGGCCAGAACCAGAAAAGTAGCCAGAAAAGTAAACCAGAAAAACAGATTTATACTTCTTTTGATTTATGTATTATATAAATACGGAATTTTATTTTTTTTAAAGAAGTGTATGCATCCAAACTTACGTGTGGGTGTGACTAGTTTTAATTGAATAACTGAAATAATTCTCAAGGTTATTTTTAAATTTCAATTTTCTTAAATTCACACTTCTTTCATTAAACAATAAGGATTCGAAGTCTCTTTTTTGAGTCTTTAATCAAAGTGGAACAATAACGATCGAACAAATGAGAAGACAAATGAAGCTGTTCTTCCTTTTAGTTCTTTGAATTCATATAGTTGAAAGTAAAAATAAGTTTCCTTTCTTAATAATTTATCGTGAAATTAATTAGTCCATTTGGAAAATCGATTCTATGAGGAACTAATTAATGAAATTTATTTTAGCTAAATTCACCTCTCTCAAACCAATACTGGCCCTACAAACTTGAAGGGTATGATGTGCAATACAATTGTTATCTATTTCACTTGATAATACGTAAAACAGTTTCTATTATTTTATTATAAAACACTCTTTTTGCAATATATACTATAATAATTATTTTCTCAATTTCATATAAAGAGTACTTTACAAGATCTTTTCTTTCAACTTTATCACCAGAACATTAATTAATTCCTACTCATTTTCAATCTCCGTCTTCCTCTTTCTCTAGTGGTCCAATAATTACAAAAATTCTCACGATGGACTGGTGAGAAAGTATGGGTTGTAAAGCGCCCTATCAGATGTTATAGTCACTTGAATGTGGTTTAAAATTATGAGATGCGTCCCAATAGCTCTCCAGTAGTTTTAAAGTATGAGGTTCATAAGAAACCGACCATTCAATAGAATCTCATATAGGTATAAGAAAAAATTGAGAATCATACGTAAGCTGTATAAACTCAAAAAGTGGGCAAGGAAAATTATATCAATCTTTTTGTAATAATTTAACAGCTACAGGGCCCATCAATCTAGGACCATTACTGGATTCAAGATAGCGAAATTTTGGAGTCTGAGGGAGCGTGTTTTAAAATATGTGGAAGAAGCTCAAGAATGCTTCTCAAGAATGAACACTTGCTATGAGATTTAGCATTTTTTCACGATATTATGGGAATTTAAATTTAATATTACTTGGAAAAGATTATATTTCTCTTACGCTAGTTGGTCATATATCTTCTTATGTGAACAAATTCGCTTTTTTGTCTCTGTTTTGGAAAAAAAAAAGATTAACACATTTCTCATTAATGCAGGAATTACTAAAGCTAATATTACTTTAAGCTATGATAGATTCAGACATTTAATATTCATTTTGAAGGATTCATTCAGTGCTATATTTAAGGATTTTCAAGCTGATAAAAATCGCTGATCTTTTCACAAATCCTTTATAAATTTCTCTGCGAAACGTTAATTGTTACCCACTTGAAATCCAAATCAGAATTATTGACCTACAGCAACATTATGCACTGAAAAGCAAATATAAGGAGCTTATATCAAATGTAAGTGATCCGCATTATATTGAATTTTGGTAATATGTTCTAACAAGCAATTTTTCCAAATTTACACAATTTGGCTGTCAAATATTATTGTAGGTTTGAATCAATGTATGCTTGTGAATCAATGTTTTCAATTATGAACATCATAAGATCAAAATATCACTCGAAATTAACTGATTGCATTTAAACGATCTGCTTTTTAGCATCTGCAAGAGAACTAATTCTAATATAGAGTAATAGGTAAAAAATACATCAAAAGAGCTACATTAAGCTAGAGCTGAATGTTTAATAAATATTTCGAATAAATGTTTCAAGTTTCCCCCTTTTATTTTATACCTAACTTAACTGATTGAACCTGTAAAAAATTTACTAACAATAAAACCATAGTTTGTATATGTGCCTTATTTGTAACTAGCTGGTATACCCGTTCTTTGCACGGGTGAATTGAAAAATTAAGCAATACAGATTGAAAGATAAATAAGCTTTTAATGAGTTAATTTTACGTGAAATGCATATTAAACAAAAAAACATGTTTGTTAAATTTTAAGTCTGTAGATCTAATAGCTGATAAAAATGATTTTTTTTATTTATAACGCCCCCCTTAACTCGTGGTTCAATTTTTGAAAACAGCTTCCTAAGCTGATCTCTGCCCAGCAAAAGCAAAACAATGTTACAAATTTTGTGTAATGAACGCTTAAAGTAGTGTAAATAATTTATATATAAAAGTGTAATACGTTATTATTACTTTCTGTTGTTATTCTGTTAAAATTTTAATATTCGCAAGCTACGCCGTTTCTCAAATTATAACGGCGATTCAACGGAAACATAGCGAAATGTTGGCGATAGAGTCAAGTTGGCAACTTGGCAATTGATTGAACTGTGCAGAAATCGATATGCTGTAGCACCACCTGGTGGGGATCTGCAATGAAGAAGATAGCACAAAAAACTCTTGCAAAAATTTTGGTTGCGTATTGGTAGCAGGAAGCAAAGAGCCAATTGTGTGGTAAATTTTCCCTTGGATTGTGAAAGTCGGGCAAAATTCCTGCATCGAAACAATGTTATCCGCCCCAAAAGATGTCATATGGAAGCATGTATTGCATTTTCTTATGTTTTTTTAGAAAACGGCGAGACTCATCTGTTTCATAGGAGAAAAGTTATTTAAGAAGTTCAACTGGCTCATCTATTGAAGGAAGGGCTACTCCCCCGAACAACACATGCCTGCAGATTCCTCTTTCCATTTAAAAGCACCGCAAAATCTGCATTATTTATCATCGCTTCTTTTTTTATAAGCTTGTGGCTTTCGTAATCAAGAGTTTCGTCATACTCAAATGCAGCTTTATCAAATACCCCCACGTGTTTTTTTTAAATATTAGACGTCGCTGTTGTGCCCTTTTAGCAACAGCACGTTTGCGAGATTCAGCTGCTTCAATGGTTTCTGTATCTCTCTGAGACGCCATGTAAGTTGCATGCTGAAGACGCCGAGCTTGAGACTGTTCGGGTGTCTCAACAGCCCGTTGAGATGCCAGATATTCAGCACGACGTCGACGCCGAGCTTGGGACTGCTCTGGTGTCTCAGCAGCTCTGTGAGCTGCCTCACTCTCCGTCTGTTCAAGCCTTCGCAGTTCGGCTTGTGGAGACGTTTCGTTAAATCTAGCTACTTTCTTAGCTCGAGCTTTACTAGAGCTTTGGGAAAGATTAGACTTACGCTTTCATGGCATAATTCTTAGCAGGTGCTTTTTCTGCATTTCCAAAAATAGAGTACGGCAGTTATTATTTTTAGACTTAAAAAATGCAATACCTGCCTTTTCAATTAAAACTATAGCGTTATAATTAACTACAAACCACAATCAAAGTTGCAAATTTGTCCAAATGATGTAGTGTAGTGTGAAAGACTTAACTTATCAACTTTAAATACCAGAAGCGATATAAAAGTAAGTTTTATTCTGAAATAAAAAAAATAATGATTACAAAGCAGAAAAACAAGAATCGAGCACGCACTGGTGCCCGGCGTAGACAAAACAGAGGGGAACGTTTTACTTCATACATGAAAGATAGATATATGCTAACGTAGCACGCCAGAAAAGCTTGCAGATAGCAGAATTTTTCCTACTTACTTGACAATTATCATTATATTTGGGACACTTCACACAATATCTTTATATCTTTATAAATTATAACCTATGTGTTATTCTGATTTATAAGCGATATTATTGTAAAGTTTCATTAAAATCCCCATTCAGTTGTTTTTGCGGGAAAGACGGCCAAACATCCTCACAAACTTTCGCGTTTATAATATATATTAGGATATTATTTTTAAATTTGTGTGCAATACTTATAAAGACTTGTATAAAAAATGTGCTATTTGAGTAAAAATTCTATAATAAGCATCTAAGTAACAAGTTTTCCCATTTTCCTATTTGTTTTTTGGAAAAGTTGGAAGTGGCATGCATAATTTTGTTTTAATCAGATAGCGGCACTTTTCCCAAAAAGGTTGGGCAATCCTGCTATAGGTATACTAGTAGGTTGATCCTGGCACTTCTTTCTTTACACCATTTTTTCTTGAAATACAACTCCAGTAAAAGTCAAAGGGACTGGAAAAACCAATGTGTCTGCTCGCTCATTGCTTGTGTTGTTTACACGTGAAAGGATTCTTCTGTAGGTGAGTCTCTCTCAGGACAAGGATAGCTGCTTCAAAGTATCCATAAACTTTAATTGAGATCCACGTCTATGATGCTTAACTCACCACGAAAGACAAAGCAACTATTAAATTCTGTTGGAAGCCCGTGCAACGCTGGGCCATACAGCTAGTTTTATTTAAATACTATCGGATACAACGAAAAAAAATGGATTTTTAACTCAAAGTTGGAACTGATGTGTGTATGTGTGGAAAAAAAATTCTACTCTTGCTAAAGCTAATTGAAATAAATAAATCGATGTGGAATTTTGCAAAAATCAATTATGAATTATTTATTAATATCAAGAAACGAAGTTTAGAATGAATACTTTCTTTCATAGAACGAATACATTTTGAAGGTTGGTATGCATTTCACTTTTATTCGAAAATAATTCCTCATCCGGATAAATAGTTTTGTAACAACTACATTGAAACCCTGCCTTCCCTTGATGATTAGTGGCAGCCAGGGGGCACCACCTGTTCTTTTGAGAAGCGGGAACTCGTTCTCCCCGCTCTTCTGCCCTGGATCGCTACCGGGGAAAGATGTGTACACGTGGAGTCAGGGAAAGCCTGTTTCCCTCCTTTTAGTCCTTAAGCTATTTTCTGTAACTATAATGGATGTGTGTTGTTTTATTTAAGTGACCCCTTGTGTTGTAGAACGTAAGAACATTAAATAGTATTTGTTCCAGTAATGAAAAGGCTTCTTTATTTCAACACAATGAATACATGACATGGGGGATTGTCATAGTTTTCATTTTTGCTATAGTCTCTTCTGTTAAAGTGAATAGATAATAGTAAATGGAGCAGTGAAAGAGGTTTCTTCTAAGTTCAGAAATCTAAGAATTTTTTAATTTACGTCCTTGATTTTGATTTATATTAACGTCGCACCACACGTATTTCGGCGAGGAACCCCATAATTTTGAGCCTCTGTCAAATGAAGAGACTGTATTAGAAATAATAACTTGCTCCCCAACTCAAAAACGTGAGAACTTTGACCCTCATTAAACTCAGCTCCTCTGCGTGGTGGATCTTTAGTGGCAATAGGATTAGAACCAATGGCTCAAAAAGTAATGCATTCGGTTTCCGCAGCCATTTTTTGTTTTTGAATAATCCTTTTTAAATCGTTGTGGAGGATTGAAGACAAAAGATTACTACTTTACACTGCTTGCCATACAAAATGCAACACCAAGAAGGACCAGAGGTATCACAGCGAAATTTATTTAGCAGATAACATGTTATAGAAAAATCAAATGATTACAATTACAGCTTCTTGTGATGTGCGGATGATGACGAAATCAATAGTAAGTATGTCAATTATATGCTAACAAAAAAAAATAAGTAAACAATAAAGATAAAAAGTGAACATAAAAATTCTGGACTTCTTAATAAAACAATTTGCTTATGAACTGGGGGGAGTAGAAATAACAGGAAACTTTGCTGTAGAAAGGAATTAGCTTTTTTAAAAAAAATTAAGCTAGTTACTAAGACTTTATATTCACAAAAAATTGAAGTATTTATACCACAGTCCGGAAAGTAGGAAAGACAAAATTTGATTGATTGAGACTAGATTTTGGGAAATAAAAAGCAGCAAAGGATGTTATCCCAATGAAAATGTATCATATCAAAAGATAAATTGCATATTATCTTTTGCTATGAATGCAACCGCTTCAAAATCCTTACGAGACACTGAAAGTAGGTTGCAGATATATACTTGGTAAAAGAAAGTTAAAAATTCTTGCTAAAAACATTATTTCCTATTTATTCAGCGTTAATCATAAAAACAAAAGCTTTCACATGATTAGAATTCTAATAAAAATACAAAAGTTGCATTTGCAGATATATTTTTTACTTCAGAAACTTCTATATTTCATTTTCCTTGCATCGTTTCTGAATTCTGTTTTTCACAATTTGCGAATCGCTTACAACAGAAAATAAAATACACGTTTTTCCGAAAGCTTTGGAAAGAACAAATTACTTAATCCCATTCCGCCACTTTCTCCCCAGCAGTGAACAAAGAATCTCCCCCCACGATCCCCCTCGTTTCTAAAGCCGAACGTGGGGAAAATGTAATTTTTGAAATCCCTCCCTCTCCGGACGACAGGACAACAACAAGTGGACATCTTTTATTTCCATTGGGGGAAGGAGTGATGATATCTGGGAAGAGAAGATTGTTCCTGCAGTGGATTGTCAGCCACAGGGACGCCAGCAGTGGCGTCTTCCCTCGTCTATGGACCGAAAGGATCTTCTCAGAGGCGTGACTGAGATAGAAATAGGAATCTCATATCCTGTGTGCTCACAGAATCCACAATGAGAAATTTATTCTCATGCTTCTCTCGGCCACCTCCTTTCCGAAATATGCGTTCTTTCTTTCAGCGGAACTTAATCGGAAGTTCGAACAAATGAATAAATTCAACCTCAAGTGTTTTAAACTAAGTGTTCCTTTTTCCAGCTCTTTGCAAAATTTTCTCTGTACAATCCATTTCTTTTTGAAAAAGAGGTAAAATCCTGTATATTTTATTGCTTTTAAAATTGAAAATCTAAAAACAGACATTGGTTGCCTATTTACAGATTTATGATGAATCAAGTTTTCAATTGTTAGTGACAATAATAAACAAACAGAAAAATTATCAATACATACTTTTCTATTTCGAGCGTCTCCTTTTATTCATTCCTTGACCAACTTAAAACTGTGCTGTGTAATGAGCGGTTATCTCCTAGAAGATAGAATGGATATAGTTCGAGTTTTCTCTCTAGCCAGTTTTTCTCAAAGATCAGAATAAGGAACTCAACTAAATAAAAAGCCGAAGTGATCTTCTAACTGTCCAAGTTATAGTGTAGAGTTAAATGCTTATCACTTGTTCATGAATTTAAGCTAAAAAAGGCTTCTCCGACCCTCCAGTATGTCGTGGTGGTCGGAGGGTGCTGCAGGCCGGATCATTGACTTGAAGGCTGCGTAAGGCGCCTTGTGAAGCTCGTTATCTGGAACCTTGAAGTGCTACAGCTTATAAGCTAATCTGGAAGTCAGTTTGAGAGAGAGAGTCAATCTGATAGTTAGTCTGGGAGAGTCTAGGAATGTCTCTTGGAGTGTGTTGCAATGTGGGGGTTTCTCATTTTCGTATTTCTTTTAAGGTGGAATATGCCACGACTTCGAAAGATTCACGTGATGCAAAATCATTTCTGTTTGGATGTAACTTGGATTAGCATTTGGTCATTGGTTCTTGTAACCCCTCGTGCGGTGGACTTTGAAGCAGAAGATTGTCGAAGGAACTATTCCGGTAATTTCACTATTGGTTAGACCGCAAGGAGGTCAAATATTAACTTGCCCTTTGAACTTAAACGTTGACACTGTTCTATCTTGAGTACTTTCTCAGGTAAAACTTCGTGATCATTGGGAGAGGTCATTAGTTCTCTAACAGTAAAGTAGTCCTTTGGTGCAGATAACCGTAGATCTGTCAAATGTTTTCTTGCAGATGTAGATAGCACCTCTAACTGTAACCAACAAACAGGTATTACCAAAGAAATTTATGAAGAATAATGAGGGTACAAGTTATTCAATATAATTAAAACCTGTAAGTTCGTCGATCGAGGGAGAGGTAGTCAAGAAGTCCTTACATAGAGCTTGAGACGACGATACGAGATGCGCGTTCGAGATTGGATTAAACATCGCGTATTAAGATAGTACCTTAATGTCGAATGGTGAGATAGAGTAGGGTGCGATTCGAAGGTTTAGCTCGGTATTTGATCATAGTTACCCAATAACGAAGGAAAATGACTGTAGTTAGCGAATCTTGAATCGGACAGAAATAGACAAGCGGAAACATTTAATAAAATGAATAAAACAAATAGTATAAGTTTTTGAGAGGTGTAAAATGGACTTCAATTGTTATTTCTATCAGTGCTATCTCACCATCTGAAGATGACTTAAAAAAACGAAGATTTTTTTACTGATAGCTTCTGATGTACGTATATCAAATTATATAACATCAAAGTTTGCACTACAGGAAGAATGTGCATTCATATTGAAAAAGAGGAATAAAAGTTTTTTGAAATATAGGATACGCATTCGATTGATGGCTAAAAGCACTGAAAATAAAAGAATTGTTAAAATTCTTGTTGAATACTCAGGTATTTTTAATAATAGTTCTCTGTAATTCTTTATTTCATCTTTTTAAGAGGGGTTTCCTTTTACATGGACAAAGCCCTTCTTAATCCTTCATGACTATTTTCATTTTTCCTCCTCTAACCAGAAGTACAATTTTAACTGCAACTTGAATGGCTAAAAAGTACCACACCATCACATTTCAATGTGAGACGATACAATTCTACCTGAGCCACCGAATCTCTCTGATCAGTGGGTAAAGAGTTTATTTAACTCCTGTCCTTATATAGAAACACCGGAGCTAAGATTTTTTGAATGAAAAGAAAAGAATGCATTTGTCATTGTAAGCTTTTCGTGCGTGTTTCGTTTCTTGCTTTTTATGTCTTCGTAAAATAAAATGTGTAACTGAAAAATTTGTTTCATTCATTGCGACTGCATCAATATATCAACAATGTGAATTTTGTAAAAGTTTTAGTTGAATAAGATAAACCGTTTCAACTCTTAAAATGATAAATTATAATTCTTTTGTCAACAAGATGAGCTCCTTGTGAAGTGAAAATTACTGTAGTCCTGCAGCTGCGACCATGTTTCTTCAAAAACCATCAAGATTAAACAAGTGTATTGTTTCAAGAAAGATAAAATATTTCAGTTGTGTGATAAGAAGAGAAAACGAAAGTCTTATCTGCATCAAATTAATTCACGCATAAGGATTTTTTTAAAGTCTTTAACCTATTTAACCGAAGTAGTATTCTGTATAATGAGTACATTTATATGAGAATATTTTACTAGTTATAAGAATCAGAATATTACTTTATAAAAAGTCTGTGAATAATGTAAGCTAAATATATATATTTTCTTCTCTGACGATTTTAATCCCAATGCTAAATTTGGTAATCATTCGGTTTCTATCCTTTTTTTCATTGTCTTTAACTACCAAAATTCGATTTTTAGTATATTTAAAAAATTTTTTATCATGATTGAAATAAAACTATTTTCTATTATAACATAAATTAAATAAACTGAAAATGTGTTTGAAAACTTACAAAAAATATCCAACCCGAACTCACTTAGAGATTCAATATGTAGGGTTTATTGTGAAAAAGACTTTCAAATAGATTGATCTACACAGGCATTATAATAAAATATTTTTTAATCATAGCATCCGATGCTCATATCTATTTGTTTTTACTGACCTTAAAAATATTTCCGATGGAAAATAAATATCAACTTTTAAATAAGCTGCATTGCGACTGCTACACAGAAAAAGTAGCACTGCACATAGAATCTTCCTTTCCTGATCGCCATTCGTTGCATGCGATTCTGTGAATACTCTAGAATTCTCCATTCAAAAGAATAGTATTCATTACAATATCACAAGAGTTATTCATTTGGATTTTATTAAAAAAAATACCCATTTTGTTTTAAATTGTGATCAGACATGGTTATTGCATCAATTCGTCACTTTGAGATCTGTAACATTTCAACAACAACTACATGAAAGTTATGAAAAAATAAATATAAATCAGAATAAATATTTTTAAGAAACGATACTTACTTTGAATAAGATTAAGTTAACAATAAGATAAGATTAATAAAAAGACACATTTTTCATCAAAGGATTCGAATAATAACCTTTTAGAGAATTAATCTATAGCACAGATAGAAAAATATCCAATCAAAAGGGGGAAAAATCACACGGAGCTGAAATTTACTTTCAACACAAAGGAGAAAAATGTCGAAGATTCACTTAGAAAGAGAAATAAGTAAACATGTAAACATGCAAATTAGGTATTACAAGAAATACTTTCTATTTATGAAAATACCTTCCCTAAATTTAATCTACGTAATCCAGTTGGGATAATTTTAAGAGATCATTTATTTTTACTTCGAATTTAACTAGCTCAGTCCTTAACCAGAAAAGAAGATTAGTTAGAAATAAAGCACCGTAGGAAGAACTATTGTTTTTACTTATAATCTTTCTCCTGTCTTCGTTGGTTTGATCCGCACTATATTTTAAGAAACGAATGAGATGGTTGAAAGTTAGGAAAATACTTTTCCTTATACTTTAGACATATTAGTATGCATGGGCAATATTAAAATAGATATAAAAGAGAATAAAACAATAGATAACAATTTAAAATGTTTCACGCGAGTCACACGGATTCGATCCTTTCAAGTAGAAGAATCAAGAAGGGCCCTATCGGAGAAAGAAGGATGGTTAATTCGCTCGTGAAACATGTCCTGGCTCTGTCGACTCCACGTGATCCTCACCAATCACCGGTCGTGACGTCATCACCAGAATACAGATGACCATCCTCGCTTGGCCGTGAACGTTCACTATTAATACCGACGTGGAAATCCGTGCGCTGAGCCCCTCAATTACAAATGGAGGATCGCATGCTTTCAGGTCGGATTCCTCGATTTCTTTGGGTCTTAATATCCGCCCATCACCATTAAAATGTTTAGGTTACTTCATTTTTTATCAAAGAATTAAAAAAATATTTTTTTTACAAGTATCAACTATTTACAGTACAATGGTTGTCCCAATAATGACTCAAATACAGTGGTGGCAAAAAGTCCTGAATATACTCATTTTTTAGCGTAATTTTTATGTTTTACTTCATTTTTCGTTGTGAAATTATCGCACTATCTTAAATATTGTTATTGATTTTAATGTATTTTTTTATGCTGATTTCAAATCTACTACTAGTTTCTTAATGACTAAAATATTTTTTGTAGTAAAGCTGCCTGAACACAATAATGTAAAATATGTGCAGAATAAAACAATTTAGAATAACATAATATGCAAAGAAAAATAACACGAAAATTGACAAATGCGGTATATTTAATATGTATATATATATATATATATATATATATATATATATATATATATACATATTAAAATATATATATATATATATATATATATATATATATATATATATATATATATATATTTTGACCCGGCAAACGTTGTTTTGCCATATAAATAATTTCTAGCAATTTCTAGTGTAGACAAAAAATAGCTTATTGTAAGTATGTATGTATGTTAGAATGTGTATATTGTATGTATGTAAAAAATGTGGTATATGAAATAAGCATGGAGCGCTGTGAACGATGGAGGAATATAAAATCAACAAAAAGGCAAACATTATTTTTAAGTTATTATAATTTATTCCTTAAAATTATATATCATTAATTAAACAATTACGACAGTAACAATATTAAACAATATCAATCTCTTAATGCTATAGCGTGAACAATGTTTTTTGTTAGTCCATCTTTAGCTAACACAAACAAACTGGATGGTTTACCCACTCGAGAGCATGCCACGTATAATTGTCCGTGTGAAAAACATGGTGTTCTCAAATCTAATCCACAAACAGACATCGTTTGACCTTGGGATTTGTTGATAGTCATTGCAAATGCCAATCTAATCGGAAACTGAATACGTTTGAATTGAATTGGCACATCTGTAGGTATAATAGGAATCCGTGGTATGAGTATATTTTCACCTCTGAACTTGCCATTTAAAATCCTGGCTTCGATCACGTTTTTCATTAATTTTTGAATGACTAATCGCGTACCGTTGCACAGCCGGGGCGGGTTCAAATTACGAAGCAAGATAATTGGAGATCCAACCTTTAATTGTAAATTATGCGGTGGCATGCCTGGCAAATCCAGTGAGTTCAAAAACTCTGTGGGAAAATTTACTGCTTCGCTGTCGTCGCAAACTGTATCAATAGATTTATATGATACCAAGTTCCCTGGCAACAACATTTGTATCTTCAGATTAAAATTGTCAACGTCTACATTTTTTGCCGCTAAAATCGCTCTTTCTGCAAGCCACTCATGATTTATGTACTGTGTGTGTACATCGGGAAATATTTGTTCAATGAGAGTATCTTGCGAATCAGTGATTGTGCAGAAATCGGTCGGTAATTTTACGTATCCAGTTTCATCTATAGCAACTTTTCCATCACCGATATCTAAGAGTTGTTTTGAAAATGTTTCAGCGGATGGATCTTGAAGCATTTGAACGCGCATATTTATTTTTTGTAATTTTTCAACATTACGCCACAATGGAGATGATTTTAAGCAAGCGTTGATCTCATCAGCGTATGTTGAACGTGGAATGACTGGGAGTGTTTGTCTGAAATCACCTGAAAGGACCAACAGAGTTCCGCCAAATAGTTTATCACTGTTTTTAATATCTTTCAATATCCTGTTCAACGCCTCAAGTGAATGTTTGTGTGCCATAGTACATTCATCCCAAATAATAATTTTACACCGTTTCAGCACAGTGGCCATGGACGATTGTTTCTTAATGTTGCATACTGCGTCAGGGTTATTCTGAATATTTAGTGGCAGCTTAAATACTGAATGTGCTGTTCTACCTCCATCCAATAAAGTTGCTGCAATGCCCGATGATGCAACGGCCAATGCGATGCCATTATTTGATCGTATTTCAGCAAGAATTAGCGAAATAACGAATGTTTTGCCAGTTCCACCCGGTGCATCCAAAAGAAGAACCCACCTTGTCCAGCTGAAACTGCGAGCATAATGCGATCATAAATGGTTCTTTGTTCCTCATTCAGTAGTGGGACATTGCGGGCAACAATCGCTGCCATTTCTACAGTACTGTACTGCAGTTCACGATTCATTTCAGTATTGATTAAATCAGATGCAGTTCGATTTGGCGAATTCATACCGAAATACTAAGTGGTAAGTTGGCAATGACAATGCAAAGATCCTCAATAGCAATCAATGCTTCATTGTACATTTCGTCGCTGAATGTTATGGTTGGATCGTGGCAATACGATGTTGATGCAATATATCATCAGTCATTGAATCTTTGTGAATTTCCCATAATATCTGTGCTCGCTGGGAAACATGTAGTCAACACTATAGCGAATAGTCGACGAATTTGTATTGCTGTACAGTTCAATGCAACTTCAGCAAGCATGCACTCCCACTGGTTGTCGTCTTCCAGCAAGCCGAGTGCAAGGCATGCATCTTTATACGTTGGATATTGTTGCCCATTCACTTTACGTATATCTTGAAATGATAATGGGCCAGTACATTTAACCAACAGCAGTCGAAGATAAAAGCACTCAGTGTGTCTTGGACTGACTGTAAATAATCGCCCCAAGGCGTTTGATTTAAATAAATTGAGACATGCAGCAACTGGTGAGCCTTGCTTGCGGGGCATCCATGTTTTTGTTTGAGTCCATGTGAAATAGCGTGGTACTTGTGAATAGAGTAATGTTCGTGCAAAAGCACCAAAATCATCCGCACGATTACACAATTCAAAAAATGCAGTGAGTGTAGTTTTAGGTGGATTTATTGCACGATCAATCGCTGTCTCGTTCGTGAAAAATACACGCTGACCGTTTTCAAGATGTATGGCTAACTGAACAACTGCTGGATCCCGTTCATGAATTGGAAAACCAAAGATACGCCAAGCAGCTTCATTGGAGCTGATGTACCGACCAATTTGGTAGAGCGTAATTTCATCGTTTTTATTTACTGGAGGAGCATTCACATTAGTATTTTCCACCTAAACACAGCCATATCGCTGCCTTTATGGACATACTTGCAAATGTATTTGATGCTCTTCACAGAACTGCAGAACTCAACATTAATATGAGCATTATATGTCTTGCTCAGCAGAGGCGAATATGGCACCACCCAACGATTGTCAATATCAATGTCTGTGTTGTTGATATTTTTAATAAATGATTGTCCGCCATTTTCAGGATTTCTTCGACGATATATTGGGTATCCGTCGACATTTGTGACCGTATCATTGTTCATATCTTTAGGGGAAATTTTAGTACATTTTCCATCAGCCATGCAAGGCGATGAACTATTAAGAGTACCACATGGACCATGAATCATGTTTGTTGTAACAATATCAAACAGCAGTTGGTCAGTGGATGGATCTGGAATTTCCGCAGAAATGATACTATCGATTTCTTCAGGACGGATTTTGTCGATGAACCAAACCAAAATGTGTGCATGAGGTAATCCTCGCTTTTGCCACTCAACCGAATACATCCAGCAACGTGTGGGACCGAATACATGTGATTTAGTAATGAAACTTATTAAAGACTTCAACTTTTGTCTGAACACACGTGCTGTAATGTCATGGCGATGATGTATTGAATTTTGGCCAGGCAGTAGCAAAGATGTGATCTCTGGCCATTTTGGATTACATGTGAACGTGATAAATAAACATGGTCGTCCATATTCGCGCACGAAAGTCAGAGCATCCTGTATATATTCTTGCATATGACGTGGACTGCCTACGTACGATGATGGTAAAATGACATGGTTACCAATTTCGGCGACGTCGGCGTTGTTGTTGATAGCGTCTCGCAAATGAATGTACTCTTCCGCGCGCAGCTTTATTAAACTTACATTTTTATAAGATCAACAACATTTTGATATAAATAAAAAAAGTATATTTACAACACAAAATCCGTTGTTATTGGAAGTTCGTGTCACGTGTTGAGTACTTTTGAGGTTAAAAAATCACTTGATTAACTAATCGAGCAAAATACACTCAAAATTGATAATTTAATTATTATTTATAAAATAGGAATGATTAAAAGTTAATATGAGCGTTACACTGAGATAGCAAAATAATAATTGTCAACGTTACTAATACACTTGATGCATAAACAATAATGATGGCCAACAACTGTAGGAGTGAGAAAGAAAGGAGACCGGCTTCGTTCTCATCCCTACTCCGTGCTGTTTACTGGGTCAGAAATGACACCTGTAGACATCTGGCGGGGATAACTAATTAAATGACGATTGATCAGTTTTCGACCGGAGAGGAAAATGATTAAATAACTAAAATGGCTATTAAAAAATAAGGGTTGATCGTAGAGGGTGAAAATTTAGGGTTGTAGGTATTTTTGTATGCTGTATCATAAAAAAATTAAAACAAAAAATTTTTGTCTGAAAAATAAAAAAAATTTAGGGGTGGTCCACCCTTAACATTTGGGGGATGAAAAATAGATGTTGGCCGATTCTCATAGATACGGACTCAAAATTTCATCAAAAGCCACCGTTTCGGAGGAGTATGGCAACGAAAACTGTGACACGAGAATTTTATATATATAGATATAAGCATTTTGAAAATTACATTGTTGTCACATGTTAGAAAATCAATATTTTATGAGCCATCCGTTTGCTTTAATTATGGCTCTACATCTTTTTGGCATGGAATGCACCGATTTCAAAAGAAGATCTTTCGTGACAATATGGTTGAAGGAAAATATTAAAGCTTCAATTAATTCACGTTTGTTTGAAGGTTTTTTCTTTGAAATTTCATAACCAATTTTAAACCATAAACTTTCTATCGTATTAAGGTCGGGAGACTGTCCTAGCCAGTTCATTCTATTCACAGTATGGTCTTCCAACCATTTCTGGACTACCTTTGCACGATGACAAGGGGCGTTATCTTCCTGAAAAATCCATGACTGATTCCTTAAAAGGTCTCTCGCAGTTGGTAGCAATTTATTTTGTAGTATTTCAATGTAATCCATGGCTTTCACTGTTCCGCTAACGATGTGAAGTCTTCAAACACCATGAGAAAACATGCAACCCCATACCATCACTTTTGTCGGGTACTTTACTGTGGGCTTCAGACACTAAGGGCTGAATTCCTCTTCTTACATAGACACTACTTTGGTTGCCAGAAATACAAAACTGACTCTCGTCACTAAATATTACCTTTTCCCAGTATTTAATAGTCCATAATTAATGTTTCCTTGCCCACGTCAATCGCCTCTTG
The DNA here is from genome assembly GCA_019973935.1 of Trichonephila clavipes. Classification (NCBI taxonomy): domain Eukaryota; kingdom Metazoa; phylum Arthropoda; class Arachnida; order Araneae; family Nephilidae; genus Trichonephila; species Trichonephila clavipes. Next base: position 776,488 of record BMAU01021438.1, read on the forward strand.
CGTTGAAATTCAGTCAGTAACGGTTTTGGGCGCGCTTTACAGCCACATAACCCAATTTCCAGCAGTCTTCCTCTAACAGTTCTTGGGCACACACTCACATTTGATGTCAAAGTCCATTGTTTCAAAATTTGCGAGGAATTAAGCCTTCTGTTTGAAAGCAATAACCTGTCTTCACGTAAAGATGTTTTTCTTGGTCGTGTCCTGATCGCCCCCTGTCCGCAATAAAATTTGTTTCAGAAAATCTTTTCAAAGTTCTCACAACAGTAGAAAGGCCACATGGTACTTTAGCTGCAATTTGGCGCATAGAATAACCTTCTTCCTTCAAATGTATTATTTTGTACATTTTATTCTCAGGCAGGTATGGAAATTTAGCCATAATTCCAATATCTTCCACAAACGTACTTCAAATTGCTTTCAATACACTATTTTCCACAAGCACACAACTGCATTCAATACAACAAACCACGTTTTACCTTTTTCTTTCAACCCTTTTTCGCTACTGCTCTCTGATTGGTTGAAATAATGGAGCATTTCATTAGTGGAAAACACACTCACTCATTCTTAAGTGACCTTGTGCTTTCTTGTCAAGGTCTTTTCAACATATCGATGAAACTATTTACTTTAGTAGAAATCTACAAATAGATTTGAAATCAGCATGAAAAAATACATTAAAATCAATAACAATATTTAAGATAGTGCGATAATTTCATAACGAAAAATGAAGTCAAACACAAAAATTATGCAAAAAATGAGTGTGTTCAAGACTTTTTGCCACCACTGTATTAGGTGTTAAGACCAATTTAGAATAAAAACAACGAAAATGAAATAATAGTATAAGGGATATTTTAAGTATATACAAAATTTTTAGAGGTTGCCTTTATGATATACTTATTCGAATAATTTCTTTAGTGTAATAAAACTTAAGCAATCATAAACTAAGCGATTTCTGAAAAGTAATTTAAAACAATCATTACTCATTCCTTCTCTCCTTGATGAGGCAATATCTGTCACATTTTGGTAGTTTTGTTCCAGATCTAGTACTCTAATAGGAGGAATATAATCGAATGAGTAAGATCGAAGTGGCTTAGTAATTTTAAAAATCATCCTCTAAATCAGTGCTTCTCAAACTTTCAATACTGGCGCCCCCCTTTTCAATCACAATTTTTATCGCGCCCCCCTTATACATAATAATTTACTGAATGCAATAATAATGCACTTTTACGATAAAGCAACAATATTTATTATAAACCGTACAAATTCCTGACATAAGTATTAAATTTTGTATATGTTACTTTTAAGCAAAAAGTTAAGTAATAGGATAATTACTAAGTTATTTTTCCTTTCTCTGATTTTTAAATTGGAACATATTACAAAATGCGGTGGTTGCTTAGAAGACAAAATATAGATATCAGCTAAATATAGAAAATGAACTCAGAGGGTCAATTTCTTATCTTAAAACTCCTTTCAAAAACTTTGCTCTGTAAGACAAGCCCATGGAAGTAGCTAATAATTATTAAACTTGTTGTTAATTTAGTATTAATTAATTAGTCATAAAATACTCTGTGCACCACTCATACATTAAAAGCAGTGTTTCTCAAACTTTCAATACTGGCGACCCAATTTTCAATCATAATTTTTGTCGCCCCCTGTACAACAATAATGTATTTACTGCAATAAAAATGCACTTTGACGCTAAAGCTACAATGCGATCTTAATTATAAACCGTACAAATTAATACGATAAGTATATTAAATTTTATGTATATATAACTTTTAAGTAATATATATTTTAAGAAAATTACTTAAAATATATATTACTTAGAACTATGTTATTTTTCTTTCTCTAATTTTTAAATTGGAACAGATCGCAAAATGATGTATTTAATTCAAAATTTATTTCCTTCAGCATTCATTTCTCAAAGTACAAATGTCATTAGAAAAATAGTCTAGTCAATGTCGCTCTCTATCATATCCATCACATCTGGCATTATAGGGTACGTTTGCGTGAGTCTGGGCAACCTATCGGACGTCTGCGCAAAACATGTAAAAATGCTTTTCCTCATACAATTCCAGTCAGTTTTGGTCGACTCGATATTCCTATAGCTACCGAATCTAGCTTGAATGTACATTTTTTAAAATTTCCACGTTAATTGTAATTCACAGTAATTAAGTATTTACGGCAGTAGATTAAAACAATATCATACATACATTTTTAAGTCGTAAGCAAACATTCGACCATAATAAAGAATCAACAAGTACACAGACGAACGAGCATGGTTCCGAAAATTAAATCAAAGCGATCTTCTCAAAAATACTTAAATTTTGGATTTACCACTACTGAAGTAAATGATGGAAAAAAAGCCCCAGCTCGATATGTGTTAAAACTTACAAATCTGTAGAACAACATGTGAAAGTTGTTTTTAAAACATGTAAAATCATTTAGCTATGTTGGCAAAGAATTTTAAAAAGTATTTTCTGGATGAGGGCAGCTTGGTAGCAAGTTACGAGTGGATTAGGGATCTATTTCAAGATACTCCAGAAGGGCTCTCAACTTCCGAAGAAGAAATCTTCATAGATTTCACATCCAGTGAAAAATTAAAAGGCAATTTTGTAATAAATCGCTCTTTGAATTTGGGGTAGAGGTGGACGAGGAATTATCTGTACTAAAAAAACAAAAGCACTTCGTATACTATTACCATTTTCAACATCCTACCTTTTTCAAACCGGATTTTCTGCAGTGGTTGCCTTAAAGACAAAATATAGATCTCAGCTAAATATAGAAAAATAACTCTTTAAGTGTCAATTTCTGATATTAAACCTTCCTTTGAAAAACTTTCCTCTACAAGACAAGCCCGTGGAAAAAAGTCCCTAATAATTATTAAACTTGTACTTAATTTAGTAATAAGAATGATTGATTGAATATTAACGTCGCACTGTTCAGCTGCACGAGGGCTTTTGACGACGGACCACGTAATATTGAACCATGGTCAAGTGACGTTGCTGACACCTGAGCTGGCACCCCTCTCTCCTAACTACCACACCTCACCAACGGGAAAACGTTTCAACTCTCAACAGATTTAACGTGCATCGCTGCCCTACACGGCGGGTCTTTAGTGGTACTGGGCTCGAACTCGTGACAAGGCAAGCCACGATCCGATACCTATACCACTCGGCTACTGCGGCCAAATTCAGTAATAAGAAATTGTTTATAAAACACCTTCTTCAGTACTGATACATCAAACGTATACTGGCTGAAACACCGACTCTTCGCACGAGTTCATTTTTAAAAAAATAAAACATTATTCTTGATATAATAGCTGAACTGTAAAGGAGAGTAAAACTGTGTGCACACGACATTGTATACAAAAATGTAAAATGATTTTTTTTTAGATAAATGCTATAATTGTAAATAACTGTTTAAAAGAATTGTAATTTTTAAACCTCACACAATTAGCATTTAGAATTAATGTTAAATTATGAAAAAGAATATAAAATTCCGATGAAGAATAATTGTGTTACTTTTTAACATTTAAAGCGAGAAGACTTCAAAATGTTTTGACCCGCGAGCAGGCGCGTACTCGATACTAACATTAATGATAGTGCGGGGGGACTCAGTCACCCCAATCATTTGTTTAGAATTATTTTACTGTACACGATACAAATCGGAATTCTAGTGAATATTTTTAATTTATAGAAAGTGTACTTACCTTCTTTCAAGGACTATTCAATTCTTTGATGATTTGAGAAAAATCCAATAAAACTGAACTAAAATGATTCAAAAGTACAAGACCATAATAAAGGACGCAAATCAGACACTTTTCAATTATCCTACAGAAATGTTAAACCAATCAATTCTTTTCCAAATATCGTAAAACTCTATTATTTACAATTTCCCTAAGCGAAAAGCAAACGCATAAAATTAATATTGAATAACCATACCATAAGATTGAAGGTCAATCAAATGATTAGCAAACGTACTATGCAGCCTGGCTGAAAAATGAATCATGACTTCCTTTTCTTTTTCTACAACTAATGTACAGTATTTCAATAATAATTACAGTGGTGAATTGTTTATCTTCTTAGAATTTTTCTCAGGGTCTGGGTTTTGTTTTTCTTTTAACGAGTAATATTTTATGTTAAAACGTAATAAAAAAATCTCTCATTGAGGAAATACAGCAAATAAAACAAAATGTTTTTTTTCTTTAATTTGGTTTTGGGATCAAAGATAGCTATTTGATGACGGAAAAAAGCCAGATAATAAACATAAATTATGATGATTTTTTTTAAAGTCTGAGGTATCTAGACTGCGCCAGCAGTCTTCAGCCCTCTATCTGGAACTGCGATGTTCGTTGTGTTGAAACTTTGTTGGAGGGGTGGGCGTGACTTCAAGCATAAATTCTGTCAGTGTTGTTGTGTGTATTTTTTTTTATTATGGAAGAAAGCATTTTGTTTTACTTCTCTTTCCGGTTACTTTTTTTAAAAAAATCTTTAAATTTTCGATACGCTCGCGCCCCCCTTGTAGGGTCATCGCGCCCCCCAGGGGGGCGCGCCCCACACTTTGAGAAACACTGCTCTAAATGCATTTTCATAAGAAGGATTTTTCTTAAAAAATATAATAAACTCATTGATGGCAAACGAACGACCAGTAAAACTGGAAATATAATTACACTTGTTAAATTGTTAAAATCTATTGATTAAGAATTCAGACGAATTAAAATGATCGGCTCTTTGAGTCTTTTATTTGTACAGTGGCAATCCCTCCATTAAACGCAAAGAAGGGTTATGCAATGTGTAAAAAGCAATTTTTCCACCGAATGCAATTATTTAAACAATTTCAATGATACCATTCGCAAAGTCTGGTGTGTCTTCAATAAGGCAAACATGTCTGAAAAATATGCAGTAATGAGGACATTAAAGAAAGAGAAGTGATTACAGTAATTCAGAAAATCTATAAAAAATTATCTTTTTCTATTACTTTAAAAAAGGAATGATCACTTGAGTTCATACGCTATTCTTCTTAATGCTTTCTCTTGAAAGAGACAAGTTTCAAAACATATAATGTATTCTTTAGCAGAAAACAATATATGTTCTTTACGTAACGATGATGAGTTTTTGACATTATGTTTGAATAAGTTAAAAATTCTGTCAAAGCATTCAATGCAACACGAGGCTATCGATGATGGTCCTCGTCATTTTGGACATGATGATGATTTCTCAACTGCCATCCCGATGATGGAAATTGGAATCAGAACTGATTTCGGCTTCAATACACAACAGTTTTTGGAAGTTGACTCAAACCCTCTACTTATCGGTTACGAGTTCGTTGTTTCATCAATTAGGTTACTTTGGGGACCACAGTAACCGAGGAGTCATGGTCGCCAGGTCATGACCAGTGTAATGTCGAAGCAAGGTAGCGTTAACGATCACACAGCTAATTGCCAAAAAAACCACTTTATATGTATAGATTAAATAATAAATAACGATAAATTCAATATTAAAATATTAAAGAATACAGCTTTTCGCTTTGGAAAAATTCTTATTTAAAGTTCATTTCAGGTATGCCCAGACGTATCGCATCTGAATCCGGCAATCCATTGTTCACCCTTCGTCTAAGTTCCTTAGTAAACAAGATTCATCAATAAGTCCATGAGCGCGACTGCGTCCGCAAACTTAATCAGGAGTCTTAAAAAAAACTCAAAACTTCAGAGCACAGTTCTTTGGTATAAGGCAAGAGATCGATGGCTCATCCCTTGGTCCTTGAGAGGCGGTTGCCCCCGCAAACTCCAAGTATGGAAACAAAAATTCAGTCCATTTGATGGAGATCGAGAAATCCCTCTCCACTTCCAGGTCGACTCCTATAAACTCCAGGGGAGGGTCACTTTCACGCCCCTCGTCACTTCTCATTGGATGGTGTACACATTTGCAACCTTCACCCCTCACTGTAGTCCCACTCCATTGGTGTGTTTGAGCAATCAGCCGGCACATTTTATCTCTACTGCGAAACGGGCTGGTGTCCAACATCTGGAGGCTAAAACTTCTGTTGCTGCGTTTTCACTGAGGATGTGTCTTTGTCTCGCTCTGATGACAGTACTCTCAATTCATGTTGTGTGCGACTCATATGTGTGAGGGGCATCCAACGCAAAGGGGCTATAACTCGCAGCTTTCCTTCCTATTAAACGTCTAGACTAACAATCGTCCGGAGGTCAGGAAAAGAGAAAGGGTGTGTTGATTTTAGAGACATTCTCCGAGACAATTCGCACGTGTTTGCCCCCGGCGTAAGGTATAGCCGGGGCTTTTTTTTTGGAAACACGATGTCTCCTCCAGAAAACTTGACCCTCCATGGGTCAATTTTGGCACGTACCGATGGAGAGAGTTCCGCTATTAAACAGGCATTATACCAGATTTGTTTCAGTCAAATCAAAGCTTGGAGCTCTGATAATACTTAAGATATGTTGCGTAGCAGAAATGATCCCTTTCCATCTGTCGGGATTCAAAGTCCCCCCGTTAATGCAGTGTATCTCATACTGTGGGGCGCGAGCATATCAAAAATAAAAGATTTAAAAAATTATTTACTGGAATGAAGTAAAATAAAATACTTTCTGACATAATAAAAAATACACATTTACACTGATATAATTTATATATATCATCTGCGATATTATGTCATTAAAAATAAAAACTTTTACTTCAAAACCTCATTAGCTATCTTTGATACTATAAAAAAAATAAAAAAAACATTTTATTTGATTTTCTGTAATCCCATTATGAGAGATTTTTTTATTACGTTTTCTTTTCAAACCTAAAATGCTACTCTTTCAGAGAAAAACAAAACCCAGACTTATAATCAAACAAAATTTTAGGAGGATAAAAAATTCATCACTGTTATATTATTGCCATGAGCTGTAGGCACCAGAATGTATTTGCTGTGGTTTGACCTTCGAATTTACTTGTACGGTTAGTTACGTCCCTGCTCTTACGTATTTGTTTTTTCAATTAGGGAAGTTATAAATAAACTATTTCTGCTGCACTTTTTTCATTGAAAAATATTTTTATGATTTTTGGAAAAGCAGAGAGAGCACTTTGAAGGATTACTTTGCCAAGATTTATTTTTATGAGTATTCCCAAACATATAAAGCATAATGAAAATGTTTTACATAATTTTTGAGAACATCCATATTGTAATAAATACACTTTTAATCCGGGAGCGGTCACGCCGAGCACAGAGTGCACGAAATCGGTAATTCTGGCAAAACTGTTTAATTGTTACCAATGGCCCTGACACTATCCTCCTGTTTAACAGTCTTCACGAGAACCAAAATATATTTGTCACATATCTCCCTCTTATTTGGGAGTTAAAAAGGTTTTTTTTTTTTTTTTACAATCTTAAGGTACTTGTTTTGACTGAGTACCCGGCGTGATAACTTTTTCTCCGAAATATTTTCTGTGGCCTTGAAAGTAGGTGAGTATATTTTCTCTTTATTAATTCTTCACTGGAATTACGATTTTTATTGTGTACCATAAAAATAATTATAAAAAAAAAGGATTGGGGTGACTTAATAACCTCGCTCGACCATTAGTATCGAGTGCGCGCCTGCTCCATGATTAAAATATGTTGAAGTCTTTTAGCTTTAAATATTAAAAAATAATACACAATTATTCTTCATCGGAATTTTATATTATTGTTCATTATTCAACATTAATTCTAAAAGCTAATTCTGTGAGGCTTAAAATTACAGTTCTCTTAAAACTAATTATAATTTATTGATATTATTGATTTATTACTAATTATAATTTATGAGCAATCATTTAAAAAAATCATTTTACATTTTTGTAAACATTGTCGCGCACTTGGCTTTACTCTCCTTACAATTCATCGATTATATCAATAATGTTTTATTTCCTTATAAATGAACTCGTGCAAAGAGAGGGTACTTCAGCCGGAATACTTTTAATGTATCAGTGCTGCACAGAATATTTTATAACTAATTAATTAATACTAAATTAAGAACAAGTTTAATAAGTATTAGCCACTTCCATGGGCTTGTCTTACAGAGCAAAGTTTTTCAAAGGAATGCTTATGATTAGAAATTGACCCTCTGAGTTCTTTTTGTATATTAAGCTAATATTTATACTTTGTCTTAAGCAGCCACCGCATTTTGCAATATGCTCCAATTTAAAAATTAGAGAAATGAAAAATAACATAATAATTATCCTATTACTTAATTTTTTTTGCTTAAAAGAAACATATGCAAAATGTAATACTTATATCATGAATTTGTACGGTTTATAATAAAAATTGCTGCTTTAGCGTCAAAGTGCATTATTATTGCATTCAGTACATTATTAATGTATAAGGGGGTGCAATAAAAATTGTGATTGAAAAGGGGGGTGCCAGTATTGAAAGTTTTAGAAGCACTGCGTTAACGTAATGTGGATGTCAGGAGATTGAGGTGACAATTCAAGTGTCGTCTGATGTCTGTCACCAATATCTGGAGAAAAAGTGGGGATTTGTAAATCACATTCGATCATTTGGTGTATCTTGGTATCAGAAGTTCTTTGTTGACATTTGTTCGAAGAACGTTAAAAATATCTTTTCGCAAGTAACTTCACGTGCTGCAAAAGTATTATTTATTTTATCTGGGCTGTTTCTAAGATATGTTTGTTAAATATTATAAATAAGTTATCTGTCAGTCAACGACTATCATTTCTATGACTGTAAAATTTTAATTTCAAAACATTGCATTTTTATCGTTTAGGAAGAGTTTTCTGATAAAAAAAATACCAGTTAAAATATTTTAAAAGATTGACAAACTAAACACAAATCTAGAATTTCTAAAAATAGTTCATATTTTTGCATCATGATGCCTAAGGCAATTGGCATCAGTCTTCATCCTTATGGAAATAAACGATTCAAAAGCCGATGAATAAAAGAAAATTAAAAAAAATATTTAAGACTCTGGGAACTATACAAACAACAGCAAAAATAACTGAAAAAGAAGCACGTTATTCATCATTACACATGAATATTTCTGAGAATATTGAACGATCGTGAGAACTGAGAGTGAATAAAAATGTATCAAACACACCCACACGCATCGTATAATAATAAGCACTACGTCTGTGCGAAGGGTTGGATGGAGTAGATCCTCTATTTTGTTGTCAAGCATGGGCCTCAAAAATGTTTTTCCTTAGCTCTTGTCTGTAAAGTTACTTTTATGCATATTTTTGGACACACATAACTTTAAAGAGAATAGTAGAAATTATTTAATTCTGAATTTTATAAGCAGTCATGAGACGAATTATATTCTGTGTACAGAATTTTATAAGATGTAATGTATCAGATATTTAAAATTAATAGTTTATTGAAGTAACTTGACATCCCGGAAGGGCTCTCTTTGCCGATTTAACACATTTTCCTGAGTTTGTACATTATACATCCTTTCAGATTATGTTCAGTGTTCTACAACGTCTTCTTTGGACTTGGAGAAGTTTATTGCATGAATAATGGGTTCGTATAAATTCGTATGATTTTTAGGAAATTTAAAATTTTCTTTTTTTAAAAAAAATTATTTCGAATTTAAAAGAATAATCTACTTGAAAAATATTTTGCAAGAATTATATTCTTTTTAGATTTTACTTTATACGTCATAAAATTTTAATTCTGTCATTACTGTAATAAGCTCTTTTCTATATTGTCATTTACAGAATTTCTTGCTTAATTTCCGAAAAAGTGTTAAACTAACATTTTACATGGAATATTTTTTTAAGTGAATATACCGGTAATTTTTAATGGATAATTGGAACTGTTGTGATGGTTAAGATCAGTAATGGATTTCTGCTTTTTAAAGAAGAAATATGTCGTTTTTATAATGGAGACATCTTATTATTTCGTACCTTTGGATTAAGTGCTAAAAGTGTTATAATAAAATAAGGTTTGTCGGTCAATTTATATCATTCGATAAACTGTAGTGATTTACTACAAGTTCAAATTTAGATTCAGTACATTGATAAATTTCTAATTGTAATAAGTTATCTTCTAATTTATTGTTTCTATTTAATTCTTTTTATTTGCAAAAAACTGATTTGTACTTTATGAGCAGCCCCCAAAAGAGAATAAGAAAGAACGTTTCGAAGTTAAAAAAGAACAAACGACCCTCCAAGGTGTTCTATATTTTATCTTTCTCTGGCAACAATTCGAACCATTTAAAACGTCGCACTCCATTTGATATTGCGTTTCTATGTCAATATTTCCGAATTACCTACGTGAAACATTCCAGAGCAGCTGTCGAATGACTCTGCTCTGTGCTCGTCCCCTCCCCTCCCTCTCGCACCGATGGACAAGAACGATCGATATCGGAGGAATCGATTCCGGAACAGATTTAAAGTTTGAGTAAGTTGACAACCCTTTCTTTTTTCTCTTCCAACAGTTTTGAATCTCCTCAGGAATAAAGTTCCTTTCCGTTGTCCGAAGGCGCGACAGCTACATAAAACGCTGAATTATTTATAGGAATATTCTGTAGAGTTTTTATGATAATGCAGAATCATCTAGTAGGTTGTTGAGCAAAATAAAAATTTAAGTTTCAAGAGAGAGAACTTCTGTCGTTGCTTATGCCACCTGATCGACAGTCACATCAGATCAAGTTCCTCGAGGTTAAGGGCTAGAATTTTACGCCTGTCGTTAGCCATCATTTGAGAACCATGTAAGTGACAGTACGATTTGGATCGGTTCCACCCCAATTTTGAGAGAGAACACCCTGAGGATGGTCAAGGGCCTCCCCCTCTCATCCCCTTCTACCAACCTCACGAAAGGATTTGCGGCTCGGCGGCTATTAAGAGTACCCCTATGCCGCAAAGGCACTACTCATTTACAAACATCCATGCCTTCTCCGGGATTCAAACCCAGGCCCTTTGACACCCCAGTCAGCATCACTAACCACTATACAGGATGGGAGGCTAAGAGAGAGAGAAGTAAGTTTGAGAATTGGATGAAGTGATTTTTGTTCACCCTTTTGGCGTTTGTTCTTACGGCGAACTAGAATTAATAAATAATTATTTTATATGTCATTGTCTCCGTCTATATACTTCCGTTTAGTTTCAGTACTCATTATTTAAAATAATCACATCTCTCTCTTCTCTGTATCAAACAAAAAGTAATGAGGTTGCTACAGAAATAAATCCAAAAAAGACAATGTGAATGTAGATACAGGGTAATAAATCCAAATAATATCAAACAATAATCATTTGAATAACAATATTTTATTCAATTATATTCTACATCAGATTCAACTAAGATGAATTATTTGAACTGTCGAATTCGATTCATTCCACAAACTAAGCTTCATAAAACTGTTGACTAAAAAGAGACATATTTTCATTGTCTTTAATATTTCTCATTCGACAGGCACTATGATAAGGTACAATGAGTCACGGAGAAAAGTATTCACAAATACACACTGTGTTGGGCGTCCAAAATGTAACATCAGGAAGGACAACAAGTAAAAAAGTTATTGACATAAAATACAAGGGTGAAAGGGTTTAAATAAGAGAACCATTCAGATTGTGAACTATGGCTGACAATAACTGTTGGTAAACATCTCTGAATTGACAGAGACTTTGGATGTGTTTAGGTGTCTGACCATGCCGTTTTCATATATTGCCGAAGTTCATATGAGGCAACAGCGATTAAGGGTATGTTACGCAAATCATATGGCAATCATCGACCACACATATTCGATACGTGACAGATTAGGAGAGTGAGGGGCAGGGGGTAACAAGGTAATAATGAAAACTCTTGATGACATGAACGAATTGTTGAACACTTTATGTATCACGGGTGGTTTCCTGCTGTTCTAATGAAACGTGCCTTAAAGAAAAGATACTATAATAGGCTACAAAAGTTAAGAGACGTAATGTTGGCTATGAAGCACACGAAGAATACACCTTACAGGTGGTTAGGAATAAAATCCACAGGTATTCCAAACCATAACTCCAGATGAAGGCTCATTAAAACGAAGCACATTACAAGAGAGATTCAATCTCTTGCTTCTATGCCACCGGAGCCGGGTATGACTCAAAAGTACGGTCAAAAGTAATCACAAAAGTGGACATTTTGCTAAAATTCCCCTGTGTTGCACAAGATATCTAAAGGAAAAGATGGATTGTTAGTTAATAGATTCTAATTATTGAGCTAAGGCTTTCGATGTTGCAATGCTATCTGTTATTCACATGAGCTTGACTGAACGAGATTGGCAGAGTTTTCCCCATAGGACGATCCATTCCTTTTCCTCCTTAATAAAATTAGTATGTACTCATTTCCCAAAAGGATAATCTTTATCAGTCACAACAATCTATGTATCTTAATTACAGACATGCTCAGCTGACTTATGTACCTCCAACGGGAAAAACAAGCTTTTCATGTTACAAAAAATGTTCTATTGCTCATATAAACGATTCTATTACTTACAAAAAATCTAATTATCCCCTTATACATCGTCTGTAAGTGACGTTAAAAAACTAGATTAGTTGTATGTATTACGATGGTAATCATTTCCATGTCTTGTCGAGGTCTGTACATGGAAAATATTTCCCACCGATTGGATGTTTCCTTTTTGGAGTTGCATTCTACATTACCAGTAGTGTATTTATTGGTGGCACAAATTCTTCATCTTAAGCAAAAGAAGTTCGTAGTGGTATCACAACGATTAGAAATTACTGAATTAGAGAAAATATTGCCTCCAGGGGATATTATACTTTGTAAAATAAAACGCACGCCTAAATTTTATGTAGCACAGAGTGCTTTCTCCGAAACATTTAAACCGTAGGATCAACTTAATATACAAGCATGAGTAAGTAGTATAAGAAAACGGATGAATCATAGAGTTACTTACATTACCCATGTGCTTTTGTAAAGATTTCAGATATTATGTTCTGATTTAAGTAGAAATGCTAAGAAAATCTTTCCTAAAACCGACAGAAATTAATTTTAAAAATAAATTGCTAATGATTTAGAATTCTTCTATATATTTCTAAATTTAATTTAAATAGCTGATAACATTTGATTCTACATACTATAGTAATATATTGGTGGAAGATTATTTTAAAATTCTTTAAAAATGCATGGTATATATTAGGTTGGGGAAAAAGAAATCCATTATTTTTGCATGAAAATCAAGATTTTATTTAACATGCTTCTAATTGTCCTATTTGGGTCAAATATGCACCGTTTTGTTGTATAATTTGTTGGCATTCTAAAGATAGCTTCGTAATGCCTCTCTCATAGAAGTCTTGGCCCTTATTGGTGAAAACATCTAGTAATCGATTTCCACAATCTTCTCTTCGTCCCAATTTCTTATCACTCAGGTGGTTTTGCAATGTGAGAAAAAGGTGGTAATTGCTTGGTGCCAGGTTCGGACTATATGGTGGATGCATTAAAACTTCCTAACCAAGCTACCAGAGGTTCTGGAAGTGTGGGCCTACCAGAAGTGTGTGGCCTGGCGTTGTCCTGATAGAATACAACACCTCTTCTGTTGGCCAATTCTGGCCATTTCTGGTCAATCACTAGCTTCAAACGGTCCAGTTGTTGACAGTAGAGATCTGAATTTAGAGTTTGGCCATGCGGAAGCATCTCCTAATAAATGATTCCTTTCCAGTCCCACCAAATACACAGTAGAACCTTCTTGGTCGATAGTCTTGATTTGGCCACCGTTTGAGCTGCTTCACCGCACTTTGACCATGATCGTTTTCGAACAATATTGTAGTATGTGACCCATTTCTCATCCCCAGTCGCCATCCGTTTAAGAAATGGGTCGATTTCATTCCGTTTGGCTAAGGCTTCGCAGATGGAAATTCGATCCATCATGTTTTTTGGTGTTCATTGGTGTGGTACCCAAACATGGAGCTTCTTTTTGAATTCAATTTTGCGCAAATGGCTTAAAACTGTTTTATGGTCGATGTTTAGCCCCTGGGCGATGCTACGACTATTAACAAGCCGGTCAACTTTGATTATTTCTGTGATTTTATCGACATTTTTGACGACAGACCTGCCTGTGTGAGGTGCATCTTTAACATCAAAAATACCTGAACGGAATCGACGAAACCAAACTTGCACGTAATTAGCTGTTACAGTATTGGCACCATAAACACCATTCGTAATTTCAGCCCCCGGGCTTGCATTTTTGCTTTTATCAAAGAAAAACTGTAAAAAGAACCAAATTTTCTCTTTGTTGACTTCCGTTTTTAACACCCTGTAGCTCACAACTGAATGGACCAAACAAAAAAAAGCAAAATAATTTTTTTAGTGTGAAATGTCATCTTGACAACGAGTAGCATAAATTTGAAATTGTTTGATGGATACTTCACGAGATATCCACACAACAGCCATCTATTGAAAAACAAATGGATTTCTTTTTCCCCATCCTAATATTTAATCGCAAATTTAATTTTAAAGTTTTAATAGTACTTGCGAAGCTCTCGAATACTTCTGTCTTATAATTTTCACGATGTTTCCTAAATTACTTTCATATGTGACATAGTTTCCGTTTTCAATTTTCTGATATTTTCCTATTCCATAGTTCCTATTTTTTCAGTTAAAAAGTATTGAATATTTCTGATGATACGTGTTAGTATCTGGATCATGTGAAATTCATTCCCGATCCATTAATGATCCTTTTACGATGATCTTGCATTAAAGATTTAAGCACTTAAGAGTTATTTAGTTGTTGGATTTGCCTTTCAGGAGTTAATATAAATTTTTATCAACAAGCGACAGCTAATATATTTCAGCATTATACATATTCATAAAAAGTTCTTATAATTCCTTCTAAATTTCTTAAGGTCGTTTGGTATTTTCAAAATCTTCTCTCAACATCTTTTCTTACCGAAATACAATCTCATTATTTTATAATAAAAAAAATTTTAATTTAAAAAAATTTTAATTTTAAAAAAATAATTAAAAAATTTTAATTAAAAAAAATATATTAATAGAAGGTACTTATCGCCTAAAAATGAATTTTTTATTCGAGTTCATACTCAAGAGGAAATTTATAAATTACGAACAAAACTAATTACAAAATTTACGTTTTTAAGTATAGTTCTATGCGTTGTGGAGTAGTAAAAATGTATTGGATACAGCTTCTATTCATAGCAAAATGAAAACTCCAGGATTAAAGAATTGCTTCAAACTCCAGAAATCCTTTTATAGGGAGGGGGATAAAATTCCATGGATGTTTCTTTTGAAACCATCGTACTCTTCTTACTTTAAGAAATTCTTATTTTTCTTTAAGTTATATAACAGCCAAAATTATGGTCGAAATTCAGAGTTCATCGAGAAAAATAGTTTTTCCGAGTAATAAAATAATGTGATTTACTTTGTACATCTCTGTATACAATAAAAAAATCTTCCAAAAGCAAACACCACATCACTGGTAGTAGTATTTCAACAGCGACGCTCATTTAGTGAGATGAATGGTTTTCATCCAAATAGATAGAAAGTTTATCTGATCAAGACAGAGCTTATATTTATAAATTGATTGATGAAAGATGTGGAGAAACAAAAGCTTTTCAACGCGGGATATCAGAGGCAAGGTAATTTGAACTACTCACCTTCGGAAACCATTCTTTGTATGCGTTGGACGACTGGGATAAAAAGTAACTTATGTTCGTCCAGTCGTTAAGCGCTTTCTATTCTTCTCTTCTGTTCCTTATAGCTTGAGGGAAAAGGAGTCACTACATACCCCTTTCTCCCTTGATGATGATTTTGTTGCTAATGAAATTTCTGAGCAATACACAGAGAAGGTTGTGTTCAAGACATTATTGCAATTGATGTGCATCTCCAGTAGGTTTGATGGACGCGGTAGCCTAGTGGTCATGGTGACGTACTCGTGACCGGCGTGTCAGGAGTTGGAACCTTAGTACTACTGAAGACCCTTTGTGTAGAGGAGTTGATGCATGTTAAATCTGTAGAGGCTTAATGTCCTCCCATTGGTGTATAGTTGTTTGGAGGGATGTGTGCACTCAGGTGTCATCTTGTCACTTGACCGAGATTCAAAATTATGAGGTTCGTTTCCAATAGCCTTTGTATAAGCTTAGTTTGCGACGTTAATGAACACTCACTTGATGTTAGTAGCTTCCTTATAAAAAGAGACTGTGTAATCAGCCGCTTTTTATTAATACCGTTTGATTTTTGAAAGATTTGTTTCTCTGAATTTCTTGAAATTTTTAGATCCTGATGCACTAAAAGCTCCCCAATCGTTTATTTGTTATACCATAATATAATGACCGCTACTGTACGTATGTTTCTTCAATGTTTCATTTATTTGATATCTTTAATGTCAAATGAAGTATAAATATCAAGCCCATTAATGCATCGTGTTTTTTATTATTTTTCTATTTTACTTATACATAAGAATAATAACTGAAAACTTATCTTAAAACCACAAAAACATGCAAAATAATAAAGCATGCTATGGACAGAAGTCTTTCTTTGTTACGCATGCTAGTTGCCCGACACCTTTACTTCTATGGAAAAACTGACCGAAATCTCTACATTTCTGTCACTGTTAAATCAGCTAGCCCTTAGGAGATGAAGCACTGAACTCCTCCTGAATTGCTCTCAAGAATACATCGGTTCGATTTTAAACTATTATATGCATTCGTCAAAAGGGATAACATTAAAAGTTACTCTCGTTTCAAACTTGAACAGCAAATAGGTGATGATTGCTCCCGCCATCGTCCAGAGACCCTTTTGGGCGCCCCCCTTGGAGCAAAAGGTCGATGGAAGCGCACCTGGAGGAGACTCAAATGGATGGCCATTGCATATCCAATCACGATGCCGAAGCCACTTTTCACAATCGGATGAAGGAGGAGCCTTTAACTCTCGGAAGCAGCTAATGCATAGCTCACTCATGAAGAGGCGCTTCCCTCAACTCTTCAGAGAGATTGGGTCTCAAATGAGAGTCGATATTTTAAGAGGGCTGTGAATGAGAAGAGAAATCGTTATTCACAAAGTCAATGGCAAATCCCTTTTAACTTTTTAAAGAATTAACATCCTTGTGGCATTTCACTTATCGGTTTTTGAAGGTCTCGAATGCAATGGCTTTTAAAGGCGGATTTTTATCTGATTTTGAGCTGTGGTGAAGTGATGAGGGGGACATCAGGCATTCTTTTTCTGACTTCGGTACCACAATAAATGAAAATTTTGAACATTTTCCACTTATTGTGAAGCCGTTTCCATTGCTCAAAGCGATAAATTTGGGGTGAAATAAGGATTCTAATTTACTTCTGATAAATGTCATAACCGGAACTAGATCCTTTCAGGTTTGAAAATGTACATTACAAGCAATACAAAATATGTACAGGAACATTTGTTTTATAAAAATTATAATACGAGTACTTAATATCTTATTTCTGAATAATGTTTTCATTTTACTCATTGGAATTTAATATTTTTATCTCTAACAAACAAATAATTTATTCGTTTGATAAATCTATAATAGACTAGTTCACATTGATTTATTTGGAATAGTAACGGCTTATATATATAGAGCTTCATAAAGGCTGTTTGTGATGTACTTCGCTATTTAAAATATGGATCAGACGTCGAGGATAATACTTAAACCAACCCCACCTTCTAGGTTGTTGTAAAATGATAGTAGATACTGGGGTATTACTACTGACGCGTGTGGGGTGTTATTCAAATAATTCAATCAAGTCGGTCTTCTCCAGGATTTATTGATAACATTCTATAAACTTCAATAAAGCAAAACTTAATAATCTTAACCAAATTGAATTACGAAGTTAAAATATTAGACTGAAAATATACTATAAAAAATCCTAATATTCGAGAGAAAATCCCAGAAAACAACAGCACAACTAGTTATGCACAAGCCAAGATCAAGATTACAAAAATATCTGAGATAGACAACAGCACCTGGAACGCGTAGCTTGGTTGAGTTCTGAGTTTATTGTGATAGGTTTCAATCAAAACCCAGCTCCATATTAAATCAACAGAAATGTGGAACCTTTAAAATCACCTGCAGAGAAAAGTAAAAACATATCCATAATCTAATGATAAGGCTCCAAAGACTCGTGATTGCACTCCCCCACTCAAATGAGCTGGTTTCTATAATTCACAGCAGTGAATAGGACGAGATCGACACTTTAACTGGTACGCTATTATTCACAACAAAGATTATGAGGACCCATTGAGCTTAAAGGAGAAACTTTTCCAATGTTCCTTCAGATGCGAACACAGGGTTGTCTTGAAAGTCACAGAACAATGTCATTCGATTTTATTACGGTCTCTCAGTAGATTCAGATTGTACAGTAATCACACAAAAAGAATTTCATTCATGACACTCGTAATTTTCATCAGAGGTAGAAGAAATTCATATTTTAATGGGAATAATTGGAAAAAAAGGAAAGGGATCATATGACATGGATGGATGAAGGTATCCGACTACGTTCGGAGCCGTGATTTTAAAAAAGCGCATAAATGGATAATTTTCGTGATATTTAGCGTCACTTAGATTAGAATACATGTATATAAAATTGTTTTAAGGACATTATGATAAATAAAATTATTTAAATACAATATTTTGGCAAAAGATTAACTTAGTATAATCTTTTTTCGAAATGTTCTCTTTTTGTGAAAAATGCTTCTATTATAATAATAGTTTGCCTGTATATAGTTCAGACCTCTCTACAGAGTCTGAACTAGAATTTTTGAAGAATTCACATTATTTTCAGAGTTACCACCGATTGAAATAATTATTCGCGTTTTTTTCTTAAAATTGCTACCCTCTTTTTTCGTAAAATATGAATAAACCCACTTCTAAGTAATATATTTCAAAAATTTTTGTTGAGCCTCTGTGCAGAGGTCTGAGCTATATACAGACAAAATATTATTGTAAAAGAAGCATTTTTCACAAAAGGAGAATATTTTGAAAATGGGTTATTGTATGCTCATTTTTTTGTCAAAATATTGTACTTAAATAATTTTTCATTAAATACTATTCTTAAAACAATTTTATATACATTTTCTAATCTAAGTAACACTAAATATTATAAATGTTATCCATTTATTCACTTTTGCAAAATCACGGTTCTGAACGTAGTTAGATACCTTAATGGATTTACTGAAATAAGAAAGTTAATTGACTTCTATAATTATTATCAATGTCTGTTCTTTTACTCGTATTTGATTTCTTACCATCATAAAAACACCTCATTTTGAACTTTCATACAAACTTGTGCTCGTTTGTCTCTGAGCTATGGAGGCTTCTCAGTGTCTGAGTTGGAAACCGGGTTTGTCCTGACGGTAAATGGGTGCAGTAAACACTTGACCTTAAAAAAAATTTCCACTGAGCACTTTTCGAAATTTTAAAAATTAAATGCAGTCCTAAAAACTTTAAATTTTTTAAAAAGTAGTATTATGAAAAATATGATTTGTTTAATATAGCTAGAAAAGGAATGGAATTAACATATCAAAATTTTTTCATATACAAATCGTTCATGTCATAATACTTCTAAAAACCAATACTTGAAGCAATGTTTTAGGAAACATTTAAAAACGTCTGAAAATTGCTGAGTATCAAGATGTCGTACAGTTATTTCTCTTAATACATGGTGATAAAAATATTACAGATAGGATTAATAATAGTAGAGAAATTGAATAAACAGAACAAAAGAACATAGAATAATCCCTTTATTAATTGATTTGCTGTTACATCACCCGTACTTTAATGACAGTTTAATATGTCTAAGAATATTATTAATATAATTTAGGATCCCATATCCGTATCCCGAGTTTAGCCCACTCCATTATTCATTGGTCTTTCAATGAAGCTAATTGGGTGTGTATTCGTATTTTCTTTACGCACTACATTCCAACCTATCCAGACTTTTGTCAATGATTTTGAGATCTGGTGAATTTCTGCATTATGGGAGATTAGAACATCCATCTCTCTTGTTTATTAAATAAATTTTAAACAATTTTAAGTCGATGAACGATCTAGGTATCCTCTTGAAACTATCAATCCATTATTTGCTTTGTTCCTCCTTTCAGTCTAGAACATTCCATAAAAGTCCAATAATTTCATGCAACCTCAACTCAAATCCCAGTTTCAGCACCAGAAATCAACTTCCAAAACATGTTTCTTCTTTTCTGCACAACTCTTTGAAAGCTTCACGAAGTCTTCTTAGGACTCTAGAAAAGGGAGAGCGAACCCATGGCACGTGTGCCATTAATGATACAATTACTTGGGCTCGTCTCCTATCAAAACGGTTAGCATTTTAGTTCAAAATCACAAAGTTCACTATCAAGTATTACGAATAAACGCGAGTCATCAGTCGCGTTTTTACAGACATATGCCAACATTTCAAAGAATTGAATGTAAAACTTCAAGACACAAATAAAAATATTATCTTCAAGAGGGATCTCAGTGCTTTTGATGCTCAATTGCATATTTTCAGAAACGATATTATTACAAGAAACTACTAGTACTTAACGAACTTAAAAAATCAGACGAAGAAACAGTTATTCAAGAACTTTTTCCCATGATTATTATGCACCCTGTGACTTCATTTGATAAACTGAACTTGTCCCAATTCGATTGGAAAAAATTCAAGAATTTGAAATGCACAAATGTGCTTGATTTCCAGTCTAGTTCAATATGGATTCAAAAATGTATTAAAACAAAAAAGTGGTGGAATTGATTGAAACACAGAAAATTAACAAGCAATAGAAGTAAAAATGTCAGTAACGAAATTTTGGAAACATGGAATTCGATTCCAGATACATTTAACTGTTTGAAGAAGCTCTCTCTGGCTCATGCTTTTTTAACCCTATTTTCCTCTACCTATGCCCGAGAATGATTGTTTTCAGAGATGAATAACATTTAAGACACTCACTTAGAAAACCATTTGGCAGATGACTCTAATTCAGCATGTGTTCTGCTAAAAGTAACATCTTACAATCCTAATGTAAGTTATTTGTCATCTGATTGGCAACAACACAAGTCACACTAACGTTACTTTAACTTGAATTACACGTATATATCCAAAACATTTACTGCTACACAGTGCAAAATATATTTTCAATAGTAAATAAAGAGTTATGATTGGTTAGTATTTTTAATTTTTTTATTATTTTTATTTTTCCAAAAATCATAAGTCAAAATTATTTGACGGCACGTCTATACCCCCATTAAACACTTTTTTAGAAAAAATGGGACGTTGATCCAAAAAGGTTGGCCACGCCTGCTCTAGAATGACTGCCATTGGAATATAAACATAATCCGGATTCATCAGATGCTGCTGCTTAAAAATGCAATAACAATGCTGTTTTGTCTTTTTAGGCAGTTTTTCTTTTGAATGATTATTAATCTGGGATGTATTCCCCATCCAAGAAAATTCTGCGTGCAACGAATTGACTAAACCAGCAGCATTTGAAACACTTCTTCTCAAACTTACTTCTAGGTAAGTTTGGTACCAATTACTATACTGTTCGAATTAATTGGGACAAACATATATTTCTTGTCTGAGTTGGTATGTGATCACCAATGATGTTCCAAACTACCACAAATCGGTTATACGAGCCAAGAAGTAGTGTGACGGATCGACTTTGACTATAATTTACTCTTCTGACTGGTTTCAGTGTATCAGTAGCTCAGTTGTGGGCATTTCAGTGCGGCACCTGGTGGTTTTAATTTTGCATTCCGTGTACTACGCATTATTTTTCTTTGTTCAAAGATGGATATTACTCTGAGGAAGTTTTCTAAAATAATCGCTATTAACATTTCTATGACTGTTGGAGATCTAGCTACGGCAGTTGGTGGGAAAACTCAAGTGTTTCAAAACATTTGAGAACATTTCAAGTCTGTGGAATATCCTCTCTAAAAATAAAAGGAAAATGTGAGCCCAATAGAAAACCTATTCAAAGAACTTATAAAATTCTAATAAGAAATTGCAAAATAAATCCAAGGAAGACAAGCACAGACCTTTGTAAGGATTTGTTAG
This sequence comes from Trichonephila clavipes, assembly GCA_019973935.1. Lineage (NCBI taxonomy): Eukaryota > Metazoa > Arthropoda > Arachnida > Araneae > Nephilidae > Trichonephila > Trichonephila clavipes. The sequence continues at coordinate 798,501 of BMAU01021438.1, forward strand.
AATATAATGTTGAAGTGAATGCCTCAATTATTCGAAAAAGCTTCTGGAAGTTGATCGAAAATGAAACCAGCTCGAGTATGAAATACTTTCTAACTCAGAAAATAATAGAAAAATGTTTAGTATGAGCCAAAAAATGCCGATCTAGGACTGTTAATGACTGGAAGAATGTAATTTTCAGTGAGGAAACACATTTGTTTGGGCAGGGATATAAATAAAGTACAGTATGACAAAGTAAAGGTGAAACTCTGTTACTAGATCATACCAACAGTCTTAAACACCCTTCCGAAGAAATGTATTGAGGTTTTTCACAACAAATTGCACTGGAAATTTAGTTCCTATTAGATGAATTATGTTTGATGAATGATGAGGAATTGGAATGATAAATTCTGTCAAATACAAATAAATATTACATAGTAGGATTGTTCTATTCATTACAACATTTGACGGAACATTTCAGAGGGATTTGGCTCTTTGTCACAATTCAATATCAGTCCTGACTTCTATGCGGGGAAATAAAATACAAGTGCTTGTTTGGCCTGGTAATTCACCAGACTTAACTTCTATTGAGAAGTGGCGCATTCTCAAGAATCCAGAACCGAACAGATGATAAAAATTGCTGCACAAGTGTAGTTCCTCGATGATAAAGCCAAGAACATGGGCGATACACTAACTGAGTTAATGCCAAAACGTGTTCAAGGAGTCATTTCTGCTAAAAAGGACACATTTCATACTAATATCGAGCATTTTCTGTCTACTAAGATATGCAATGATTAAAAGTTAAAGTGTTAGAAAAAATCGTTTTTTCTCTTTTGTCCCAATTAATTCGAGTAGTATAGTAGTAGTTGCTAATAGTCCCATACGTCTAGGCTCTTTATTTGCTATACCTCGTTGAAAGGGATTGATTCCAAGCTTTTTCCGTTTTCAATGGACGTTAATGATTGTGGGTGAATACTTCTAATCTATGTTCGCATTCCTCGGATAAACCCAATAGCACCTCTTAGTCATTCAATTGCATACCATTTAGGGTCCATAGCTTAATTCGAAATAGAAATGATATAGTAATAGTTTTTTATTTCCTAAAAAGCTTAGAAGCTCATAACGAGGATCAAAAAGTTTTATTGTAATTGGTTTAACGATTGTTTTTACGTAATTTGCTCTTATATTTAAGAAACTTTGCCCTCATGTGTATCCATATTCTTTTCATCCAGTTGGAATTTAATATACAGCTTCTATTAAGGATTTTTTTCCCAAAATTTCTGGGAAATATAATTTGATTCTAAAGAACATTTTTTTAACGTAAAATATTAAAGAAATTTATTACTAAATTTGCAAAAAGTTGGCTAAGTTGCACTCCTTACTGGAAAATTGCTTTCGCTTTTAATTAACTATGTTGATTAATTATTCCCTTAATATAAAACTTCAGTTCCTTTCAGGCTTTAATATACCGATATAAATTTTGTCCAGCTGCAATGCAAACAGCGAAAGGTTCTCACAGTACGTCATTCTTTTCCTACGACTGTCATAACATTATTAAAACAAAAATTTTAAACGAGATTTGTGAAAGGTTCGTGAAAAAGCGCTCGCAGTGGAATAAATTTAATTTAAAATTCTCTTGAAACCAGTTAAATATTTGGCATCTAAATGAAACATATATTTAGTTTAGAAATGGGAATTTTATGGCCCCTGATACGTATCACGACGTGAATTAAATTTTCTTTTTTAATCTTCGAATCAAATGATTCGGTATTAGCATTAATTTATTACTTTTCTACCACTCATATCCCATTAAAAAAGAATACCCTTCTAAAAATATTTGTTTTGGATAACTGAATGAATAGAAAAAGGAAGAACAAAAATGAAGCTCACACTTGAAAAAAAAGAAATTGTTTCAGAAAATGAACTTTTTTTTATTGATTGAAACATATTGTGCTGGAACAAAGGAAAAATACAGGAGAAAATAGCTTTGAATACTTTCTCCGGGTTTGATAGAAATAACTGATTGTTGATAACTAGCGCACATTTAAATTAAATATTTATGCACAATTCAAAATTTGGAAAATGAAACTATTGATTGTTGTAATCTGCAATGGACAGTTACATTATTTCGAGAACAAATGAAGTGAATAAATTTATGTGGGGTTATTTTTTTCTTCAATTAATGCATAATTACAAGAAGTGTTCGAAAAAAGAGAATGAATTTATAATAGAATTATGCGTGTGAAGAAAATATCTCGGGAGGTTTGAGAGAAAGAGAAAGAAAAGAATTTCTCATCCCAAAAGTTTAAATAAAAACATTTTTCACACAAGGAAAATTTTTTAATAATTTCTCAGAAATTCCTATCTTTTTATACTATACACAAAAATTACTTATTTCCTTTGTTGTTCCTCTTTCTTGCAACACATTTGCTTCACACTCGACATTTTGATATTTTAATTCTTCAATTATAATATTAGAGTATATAAGAGTCACAGAAACTTTGTTGAATTCGAGGTTTTTTTCTGATCATCAATGTACATTTTTCACACTTAGCTCATCCTAAGCACAATGTTGTTGTTGTCGTGTCTTTCCCGAAGGAAAGTTGCCCGAGCCTGAGACAGGTTGGACTCCTACACGATAGATGGCGTCATCACCTATCTCCACCTCCACAATTTAGGCATGAACTAGTGGGGAATAAATATTCTCCAGCATCCTGCACCCGTATTTTCTGCTCCAACTAACCACTGGAATTTCAGACCCCCTGATTTAAGGTATTCCTTGTGCATTCGAAGGGTATATGGTGGCATCGAGCATCAAACCCAGGACTTTCAGTCTGGAGTCTGATGCTCGAACCAGTAGGTTACCAACGCTAAGCACAATAAGATCTCAGCTTAAAACGGCGTAACCTTTTGGATATCCTCGATAGAATCGTGCGAAAACTTTCATGATTCTTTTGTGCATTTTTGCTTTTCATCCTGATCCGCTGTATTTCGAGTGATGGAGATAGCGGACTTATGTTGATCAAATGGAATGGGTTCTATCCTTGTATTGTCCATGCATACACTCATTGCCATAAAAATTTGCGCACTAAGAAAAAATCGTCAAAATGAAACGAAATTTTATATGTGTTATAACTTTAATATCAGTAAGTTATTAGAAAATCAAAGGAAAAGGATCATTTATTGCAGAAAAAAAACAAATGAACGGAAGTTTTATAGTACTTTGTTGGATACCCTCTAGCGCGAATGCGATATAAGCGTGCAGTGAGGCATACAAATTCCGTAGGATGTCTTGAAACATCTCGTTTCACAGTTGTTGTAAACGCGCATCTAATTCAACCAAATTCCTGAATGATCCCAGAATTGTTGATTGAGTATTTCAGTGAAGGGTGGTAATATGGCTCGTGACATCGTTGCATTGCCTTGTTGAAAACGGGGTCCTGGGAGCCTTGACATGAGGAACAACACATGTGATTAAAGGATGTCATGGAGTCCCACTGGGTTGTCATTGTGCCATGGATCAATTTTTGGGGTGACCGTGAAATGGCACTCCATGCCATCACTCCTGTCTTCTCTTTACAGCGACATACCGCTTCCATACCATCACACCAGCTGGGAGCGGTGTGTCGCAGTAAAGAGAAGACAGGATTGAGGCGTTCACTATGAGTATGGGCTCACACGAACATGAAAGTCATCACTGCTCCAATTGAATCTAGATTCGTCGCTGAAGACGACTTGGTTTGATTCCGCTGCAGTCCAATCCCGTCGTGCGCGACATCACTCCAAATGGAGGCGTTGATGGGTGGGTCCCATTGGCAGCACACGTAAGGGACGCCACGATACCAGATGTCCTTGAGCCAGGTGCCTTGCGATGGTTCAGGAAGACACAAGGGCCGTAGTGAAGGTGTTGCCTTTGTCTGGACAGCGGTCAATGAAGCAGTTGGCTCTCTGCATGCAGTATGATGTGACGGTTTTCTTGACGACCGGTCTATCGAGAGCATCCTGGTCCCGGTTGCCGTGTAAATGATGTCTCTTCTGTCCACTAGTCCCAACACCTCCTTTCAGTAAAGTCAGAACGGCTTAGGTGGAGAGCTACTCGCTGAGCTGACTTCCCAGTTTCCATTATCCCAATGATTCTTCCCCTCTCGAAATCTGTCAGCTGCTCATATTATCTTCGTTGGTGGCGTAACAGCATGTCTACCTCAGCGTTTCCCTTGCAAAAGATTAATACACCCAAACAAGCTCTGCTTACCTGTTTTATACTCCAAGGAAATCGAAGTTCAAGCTCTCTTGTGGCATTACGTAATGCGCAATCACGCTGAATTTCAAATCATTTGCATATCTGCCCGACATGTACCTTCATGCTAAGTTTCGTTATGATCCCACAATTATTTCTTAGTGTGAAAATTTTTATGGCAATGAGTGTACAAAAATATATATATATACATAACTATTTTCTTGCAATAGAACCTCTCTTTAAGGGACAATTATCTGGGCCTGGTTGCTTTGAATAGGTATTTTAGCGTATTTATTTCTTATTATAAATTACAATGAAAAAAATGTTTCAAAAATAATATAGGGAAATAAACAAAAATAGAAATACTTTTTGCTAGCCATCTTTTGAAATTTGAAAGACAAGTTAGTGTTCAGTGAAACGTAATATATACTATTTTTAAAGCCTTTCTCATTAAAAAAATAAATCTAATCTGGTACAATAAATAAATTTAATGGCAAAAGGTGAAATAAAACGAGGTAAAAGTACAATATTAGTACGTTTGGTGCCTCGATTTATAGATTCAGTAGAACATCTTGTAAAGAAAATGCAAGTAATGGAGACGAACCTTTTTCCTTAGATATCTATAAAAAATATGAACATTGTTTTTTTTTAAAACTGAATTGTTTTTGAATAAGTATTTAGCACATGAAGCAATTATTAACAACTTAAATAATACTTTCAAATGTAAATTGATTTCATCATCTTATCACATCGTATGACAATTTAACACTTGGGCCAACAGAAAAGAAAAGTGTTAAGATGAATAGAGCACTTGCAATGGCACATGGGTCTCAAAAAGTGGATAGATTGAAAAGTTCTATCATTCTTAGTTCTCGCTAGCGTTAGGAAGAAAAAAGAATTTTAGCTTTGTATTTATAAATTTTTTTTACATACAGTATCCAGCATGGCTTCAAAAAGGAAAAGCTCAACGCAAAAACAAAAAATGACACATTTCTCGTAACAGAAATAAAAAAGCTTATTTTGATAAATTTAGGGTTAAAATTGGAAGTAAGTAAAACATAAGTAATGTGTTAATGGATAGAGAAGGAAAAATACAATGCATATATAATTAATTTAAATGAATATTCCAAGGCAGTAAAATTGGGAGTTGTATTTTATTCAGTAGTGTTCAATTGATTTTGTGTCCTAAAAGAGCCAAAAATATCGTTGTAAAGGAATATTATTGCTAGTAAAGGAAAAAGGTTACCGGAAGTCTGTTACTATACATGGCCTAAAAACATCAGATATTTGCTTAGAAAAATTTATGTAGGGGGAGCTTAACATTTTTTAAGACTATTTGAGAGGAGTAAAGTCAATATATATAGATATATGCAATAGAAAATGTTTGAAGGACATGAGGCTAAAAACATTTATAATGCTAATTATTTTATTAAAAAAAAGTTGTGCTTAATAAAACTCTATAAACAGGCTTCAAATAAGAAAATACTCTGGTGGTAAAAGCTCCGAAGCACGTCTCACGTGCTACTTTGTTGTATTATGGAAGAAGTTTGAGGAACCATTTACAACTGAAAAAGCCCAAGTGCTTCAAATATATTAATTCCTCAATTCATTGGCATCATGAGAAAAAATTATGGATGACACAAAACATAATGTGAAAATGGGGGATTGTGCTCTATGAAAAAAATATTTAGGAAAAACAGGTATGTTTTACAGTTCTTTGGAAATTTGGCAAGCTCATCCATCAAATGTAAAACTGAAATAAGTGAAATTAGTATTTTCCCTCTCCTACTCCTACATTAATATTACATCTTTACTCCAAGATATAGATAGAAACTTCAAAGTTTCTTCCAGAAACTTGTTTTTATGATATGTGCTTTGTAAAGCTGCTCGCAAAAATAGCGAACAGCTTTCAAAACGTGCCAATGTATTAAGTATATTTAAATGGATAACAAAGATTGTTATATCTGTATCACAAAATTCTATCCAGCATTGTTTTAAAAAAAAGCATACTTTCGAATTCCATTTTCTGATACCCTCGGTGAAAATACCACTGACGAAAATGAATTGTTTGAATTTATCAAAAGTCAATATCAATCCTTAAACTCAAGAATACTTGAAAAGAAAGGAAACCTTGTATGCTGAAGACACCAATGACGATATGAAATCTGTTGTTTAAAATATAGTTGATGATGCCAAGCCTTAACAAAAATAACTTGGAAAGCTGTGAGGAAGACGAAAGGTCGGATGAAAAGTGTTGCATAAAAACTTCACAAATGCTTTAAAATACACTTCCGATTAAAAAAAAATAACGGCTGCAGACAATGAAGGACTTAAAAGTCTTCAAAGATTTTAATATTCAAGTGGTTTTAATTTGATTTTTTATTAACGTTCGTACACTCATGTCCAAAATTAAGGTCACAAAAAGGGTTTTTGATATAATTCTAAATTGCTACCATTTAAATTGGCAGAATTTGTATTTTATATATGTTGATAAAAGAGTAGTACAATATTACATTTCCCTTTCTCCTTACTTCTGTGTCTGGAAGAATTTCTTATAGCTCTGTCCAAGATGTAACTCCTGCAGTGGCTACCGTTTGTAGGGACAAAGATACCATTTTCTCTGTGGATGATTTGTCGAACAGATGAGTGAGACACTCCTGATATCCTTCCAACTTTACGAGTACTACTACTCCCCATGGACGACTCCAACGCTAACTCAGTAAGAGTGGTTTCCACCGCGGTAACTCAGAGCTTAGACAACGACTGAGACCGATATTTCAAAAAATCAGTTTCGGTGAATCGTTTGAGAAGTGCACGATACACGGGACCATTCTTCATCTTCATTTCTTACGCAGGGCCAAATTTTCGCAACGCAACAGCTGTTAACTCTCCGTTCAAATAGAACAACTTCACCAACAATGCTAGGTAGGTGAGAATGATAACATTCTGAAAGCGAGCCAGAAACAATCATGTATCACGATCTATTACAGCAAGATTAATTAGCATAATTCTGCAGAATCTCTCACATTCGCTCCATACATAAGAAACATTTTAACTAAAAATGTTTTTCTACCAACAAAAACAAGTAATATTAAAAAAATGAAAAAAGTCAATCCCTTCTCTAAGAAACAACAAAGAAAAATTTTATTTTATAGTTACTTTTTATCAAATAATTACAATCAATATAAATATGCATATACATATGACAGAATTACAATATTAAATGGTAATTAATTTCTATCAATTATCATTAAAGTATCGTGTTGTCATCTAAGCCAACCATGTATATAAAACTTCAGTTCAACTGAATGCTTTAAAACGTGACAAAGAAAATCAAAGTTTTGACCCAAGTCACTAAAAGTGAAGCCAACGTGACTGCATCTATAATTCTTTTAATAATTAGTTTCGGTCAATTAATTTTCATTAATTATAATTAAATTTTCGTATCGTCACCCAAAACAATCTTGTATATAAAATTTCAGTTCTACTGAATGATGTAACGTGAAAAAAAAATATTTTAAAGTTTTGACGCAAGTCACCAAAATTGATGCCAACGTGGCTGTATCTGTAATTCTTTGAATAATTAGTTTTAATCCACTAATTTTTATTAATTAAAATTAAATTACAGTTTTCTCATCCAAAATAAACGTGAATATAAAATTTCAGCTCAACTGAGCCTTTAAAATGTATTTAATTAAAGATTAATCGGAATTGAAAAATCCGACTCTCTTTTCCTTGTGAGCTCTTTCTTACAAACTGCATTTCATGATCATAATTGTTTCTTAATAAACTTTTTTTTAATTTTTACGAACTTTTGGTTCATTCGATGTATATATACTTATATATGTAAAGAATAACCCTGAATTCTAAAGTATATATTTTGCTGCATGCTTCAGATATCCAAGAAGTTGATAAAATAAACGTTATTTTTAATTCTTCCATTCCTTAATTTAAAGACAACATAGTAAAAAAGAATTTGCGTCCGTTTGTTTAACAAGCAAAGGTGTTACAAACCTGCAACTCAAAGCAAAATGGATGACACAATTGGATATTTTCCGAGAAAATCCTTCCCTTTCCGAAAGTCTGCAATTAAAGTCCTTGAACGATAAAACGGAAATGAAAACTACTCTAGTGTAATTTATCCATATTAATCACTGCGTTAAATTACACGTTTGATAATTATAAATGTCAATAATGCTTTTAGCTCTTAAACGTGTCATCTTTTTGAGCGGGCATTTTCTCAGACTTATAATAAACTAAATCAGCCGTGCAGAATATCATTATCCTACGACAAAATGATTTGTTCTGTAATGTATTATTACTGACTTGTTCGGGTGATTGTTAATGAAGTCATAAATAACTGGGCAAATTATGCCTGACTGGAGTCTTTCATAGTTGACTCATTTTTAATCATGAACACTCGTTAATGATTATTATGTTTAATAACATTAATTATGTCGAAAGCAATTTTGAAAAGTCTTTGTAGTTTCTTCTTAACCAAAATATTCAGGTGGAAAAGAGCTAATTCCAAAATCGAGAAATGATTTTGAATAAATATTTCTAGTTTTATGGTAAGAGCGCTCATGAGTTTTGTGTGTTGTCTCCCCTCCCTCATTTTTTTAAAATTATCTTGGAAATTTTTCCACTTTATTTTGTATTTTTCAATTACAACTGGTTTGCTTTAGAATTGGATTTATTGTTCATTGTGGATATGTGTCTTAAGATGATTTCTTTTTCTACTGCTTTTGAATCTTTGAAATGTTATACCAAAAATACGGATATTTCTTTTGCGATTCCATTTGTTTTAATCATGATAAATTTATGATAATGATTCATAGTAAACAATTTATAACAAAAATATCTATTTTTCGTACACTTTTTTTGCTATTGGAAAATATTTTGTAAAAATACAGATAAATATATTCGTTAGTTAACATATGTATGTACAACTTACATGTAATTGCTTTTTCGGTGTCATTCAAAATTCCATGAGAGCAAGTAATGACTGGGCAGTAACAACGGGTAAATAATACTCATTGTGTGTTTAACAGCACAAAATCTGATAAAAATTCATCAGAATGATAATCTAATTCAATTTCTCAAAGCAGATGCACCCTTAACAGTGGCGTAACGGAAAATAATTAGACCCCCCCCGCAGGGTCAGATCTTGCGCCCCAAGCCGGATATATATGTATACACACACACACACACACATATATATATATATATATATATATATATATATATATATATATATATATATATATATATACACTGGTGTGCAAAACTTAAGCAACAGGTGGGTTAATTGCCATAACTTCACAAAAAATCATCTGAGAGACATGAAATTCAGAAATGAGGGAGAGTATTATGTACGTAAAGGATGACGAAAACATCGGCGCTGAAAAAGGAATACAACGCAAACGGCATGGAATCAAACAAAAACAAGCTTTATTTAACGCATAGTATCGTGACTCATGATTGTCCATCCAACAGGAAGAGCAACAAGAAGATGTTCCTTAATATGGTATATGCCCTCCCCTCACTGCAATGGTTGTTTCGCACCGTCTCCGCATACTCAGAACCAGCTGGTGCAACATTTCTTGCGTTAGGAGTGCCTATTCGTCAATCAGCATCTGTTTGAGTTGCTGGGTATTCTCCGGATGATGTAAGCGTGCTGCAAAACGTCTCTCCAAAGCATCCCACAGATGTTCGATGGGATTTAATTCTGGGAAGTACGCTGGCCAATCTATTCGAGTGATATCTTCACTTTCCAGTAGCTCCTGAACAACAAAAGTCCGATGTGGCTAGGCATTGGCATCCATAAAAACGAAGTCTGGGCCAATGACACCTCGGAACAGACGCACATGGGGAAGAAGTACCTCCTCACAATAGCAATCCCTGGTTACAGACCCTCTGCCGAAAATGTGGAGCTTAGTTCACCCGTTCAGCATAATGCCTCTCCAGACAAGGACTCCAGGACCACCGTAACGGTGTCTTTCCTTGATGTTACTGGAATAAAACTGGGTCTCGATCTCTCTCCAAATCAAAACGCGTTAAGAATCGCTTCTGGTACTGAACCGACATTCATCCGTAAAGAGGACATGACTCCATTGATCAGTTGTCCAGTTTTTGTGCTCTCTGCACCACTGTAAATGGTGGCGTCAGTGGGAAACTTTCAACGGGAGGCAGCGTTCAGGACGGTGGACGAATAGGCTCCCTTTGTGAAGGCGTCTGGCCACAGTAAACTGCGACACTTGTCGCCCCATTGCTGTAGAGAGTTGCTGAGCAATGACGCTTGCTGACTGCCGTCGGTCTCTTTTCGCCTGCAAGATGATATATCGGTCATTCCCTGCAGTTGTCGTCCTCGGGCGGCCACCACCAATCCTTCTAACAGCTGTACCTGTGGTTTGGAATGCTTTCAAAGCACGCGGAACGACACTTTTGTTGATTCCGAACTTTGCAGCTACACTGGTGACAGTACGCCCCTCCTCCAGCTTTCCGATTATTCTTCCACGTGTGAAGTCGTCCAGGTGATTTCTTCTAGCCATATTTCATGAACTGACTCACTGGCACTTGCAACGAATATGTTGAATTGCGTCTCCGTCCTTCATTCTATTCTACTGTTGAGCAGCGCGTGCCGACATCACGCGTTTTGCGTACGCTCACGTCGTCTCTGACGTTTCGTTCCTGATATTTGCACACGCATGACGTTTCTACTGACTTACGTGTTCACTGTACTGATCTCCAGTCCTCCTTTTCTGCAATTTCATGGTTATCTGCTTAATTTTTATTTTGTTGCTTAAGTTTTGCACACCAGCGTGTATATATATATATATACAAATAATGGTAAAACCCTGACATAATGTACCTTTACACATCACGTAAAAATATTTAAATATTAAACTTATAACTGAATATAAAATCAACCTGTGTCTTAGTAAACAAAGTAAATAGCGTTTAACATTAGAGAGTATTTATAGTATTAATAAAAAATGGAAAATCTAACAACAGTCGACTGATAACCTGGTAACTTAAATAAAAACGATACACTAAGAAAAACACAAACACTGTAAAATAATATTTTCGATTTCAGATCCTTATGGTAGAAAAAAGGCATCACTTACCAAATTGTTCGTTTATGAATCCCGGGATGAGCTTGACCTTAAGTCCGATAAAATTCTAGCATAAATTGTCAAAAAGTCAAAGACACAACTACTGTTACTAATAAGAAAGCATGGTAACAAAACGAATGCGCTCGCAGTACCATTCAGGTTGAACTATAAAAGTAAATAGTTCGTTGGGTTGTTCGCGACACACACTACTAGTTAATATACAGCACTACACTCATGAAGTAAATCACAAAAAAAGCGATTGACGTCTCACATTCTTCTTATCAAAGTCGGTTATTAATTCATCTAATTCAATTTCTCTTGCTTCTTGTTGTTCAATACTTATCAAAGACAAATAGGAGAGCCTCTCTTCTGACATCGTGTATAACGTAGATAATTTTTTATTAATTTTAATTTAGAAAATGACCTTTCCGCCATTGCAGAAGTAACTAGAAGAGTCAAAAACAATAAAACTGCAATACATACATCTGGTAAACTTGGCGCAGCAAACTTATTTTGAATCATCAAAAAGTTACCTAAATCTTTTATCGAAAATTTAGCTTAATTAACTCTTCACTAAAAACTGCTTTTAGAGACATAATTTGATTTGTAAATTCAATAGATTAGGCTATATACTTTTTGAAGATTACTCGCTTCAATATATAAGAGATCATTTGTAGTACTTACAATATTTTTGGAGAAAGAAAACTGAATGATTTGTAAATGCCATTCATCCTATCAAAGCGATTTTTTAATTGAGTAGTAATAAGATCAACATTGGCCTTAAAAACATCCACCTAAAACAATCGTTCTCTATCTTGCAGTTTTTCATCAGCATTGAAATCATCGAAAAACTGTCTAACTTTTCTATGTCTCTTTTTTTCAAACTCCGGGGTGATACCCCATTTTTTAGCCAAACCAATAGCATCTTCCTTTATATTAGCAAAATTGTTACGAAGGTTCTCGATAGATGTTAAGCTAGAATTTAACATGGTCTTAGCGTTTTCCAAATCTATTTTTGGTGATTGTAATGCTTTTGAAGTTAAATTTATGCTTTGTAAAATTTGACATTGGAAAATTAGCAAAAAACAAATTGAAACTTTTCCATATGTTTTTTAATCGCTAAAGCTTCCAGTTTCTCGTCTTGCTTAGTACTGATAAGTAAAATATTTGAAAGTGCTTTTAAAATCAAAATGTAATTGTAGCGAATTGATATTACAGCGTCAAATTGAGATAACCACCTTGTCGTGCATAATGATTTAATAGTCTGCTGAATTTTCAATTTTCAGATCACTCCACCTTTTAATGCTGAGCCCAAAAAATGTGTAAATTTTTTGACAAAAGTCATAAAACTCTCTTACATGAGGCACGTTATTACATGCATCGTTTAGAACAAGATTGAGGTTGTGTGTTGAACAGTGAACATAATTTGCTCTTGTTTGTCCTTAATTAATTTCTGTATTCCCCCATACGCTCCTCTCATTTTGGCTTCCCCATCATATTCTTGTCCTCGACACTTCTCAAAATTAATGTCCAGTGTATTTAGAAAATTTAACACATCACTTTCCAAACTTTTTGCTGTCTGATTTGCCGCCTCAATAAAGCCTAAGAATGTTTCGTTAATTCTGATATTATCTGGCTCATTATTGTCATTAACATCAGTTGTTATATAACTTATTATAATATTTAATTGGTTTTTTAATATCCTGTGTCGTGTCCAGAATAATAGAGAAAAAAGAAAATATTTCCTTATATTTTTAATATAATATTTTCTTTTATTCTAGAGCCTATAATAGCAATAAGTTCATTTTGAATTTTTGGGCTAAGATATTTTTGAATTCTTTTTTCTGACAAATGAACTTTGAGAAGGGGGCCATATTAAGCAAGAGGTCTATTATATTCAAAAAATTTCTCCTTTGAGTTGAATTTAGAGTTTCTCGATGTCCCCGAAAAGGAAGATTGCTCATCGCTAGAGTCATTGTAACGTCTATGATTCTTCGTAAGATTTGGTTAACCTTCTTAACTTCTTTAAAATTGCATTTCAATAATGAATCCATCGTTTTATTTAGTTTCCAGATGTCATATGTGCGACATGCTTGGATATGAATTATAGAATTTTCATGCTCTTTAATTTTTTTTATGTTCCTCGCCAGTCATTCACACCTTTACACAAGGCTTCTTTAAAATACATATTTGTTCTTTCAGCGAAAAGCCAACATACCTGACAGTAAGCAACATGAAGTCGTGTTGAATAGCACAGCCATTTCCTTTCGGTCTTTTGTCCTACCTTGGATATGAAACTATAATAAGATCCTAAGAAAAGCTCCTTCCCTTGGCATCTTTTTGGAAATTACCTTCTGGTTGGTATGGGCCCAATTTTAAAATTTGTTCCCTTAAATCTGCTTCTATGGGCGTACCTACATAATGCGCAAAATCATTTCTAATCAATTTTGTTTCTTCGTTTTCATCTCTTCCGACTCCTTTTCTTTAGATAGAGTATCATTATTAGTTGAAGTGTCCGAAACTGTGTTTTTTTCTTGTGGGTTAATTTCACTTCCAGGACTTGTTCATCAAGTTCCCTGGCATTACTACTACTAGCACTTACACAAGATGATGTGAACTAGCTGATATTAAAAAGTTATCCAATTTTGTATATTTGCTATTAATATTATACTACCTTTTCCTTTCAAATTTTTCGTATTTGAGAACCACTCAAAAGCTTTTTTAACTCCACTCATTTTAGGGCCGCGTTTCTTCTTGTCTTATTAACAAAATAGCAGTATAAAAACCAGAATAATTAATTCCGTTTACAAAAAACAGTTGTAATATTACAAGAGAGGAGTGAGATCAAAATGTTTTAACAGCGAAGGAACACTCCCTATATTGAAGTGCATTGAATATAAATATATATATGTTCTAAAAACAATTTTGTAAAACATTTCTCATTATGTTTGATTGAATATTCATAAATCTACGGAAATTTCTGTGGGCATATGGGTTTCTAAATCATAAATCTAGACCATATAATCATTTAAAATGCTCTCTATGCGTTTTCTAGTATCGCAATACTATTTTTCATGAAAAAAGCATGGCAGATGTACGTTATTTACGAGTTCGTTAAATGAAAATGAAATACAGGGGGGAGCTAAAGACGCCAATAAGTTACTTTGCTACCTCAGTAAAAAGTAACATGTCTTTTTTTTCTCCCTACGGCTAACATGAAGTATACTAAAAACAGTGATGAATTTTTTTATCTTTCTAGCATTTTATCCAATTTTCCGTCTGACTTTCCTTTTATCTGTTAGTAATTTAGGTTTGAAAAGAAAACCCACTAAAGAAAAGTATCTCTTTCGTCGCGGGGATTACAGCAAATTAAAAATGTTTTTGAGTTGGTTATTGGATCTAAGATATCTAATAAGCGATCAAAGTTTTGATTTTGAATGATGTTAGATCGCCAATTTGAAAATCGTTTAAAAATTGGGTTAAAAAAATGCAAAGCTAATTTTTTTTGTGTGAAATTCTACTTTAATGGCGTCAGTCTAGCTTTGGGCCCCCTAGAAGCCTTGCCTCACCCCGCAGTGCGTTTGTTGCGGGGGTGTATGTTACGCCACTGACTCTTAATGATTCATGTTATTAATTATGAGTTCCTTCTGAAGTTCGACGGTAACGTTCTGTTCCGTCTTGTCTTTCAGACGAAATCAATCTTTCTTAAGAGGTTTCGTATTTGTTCGATGAACCCCCCATGAAATGTTATTTATTACATCGCTGTTATCTCCATTTTAGGAGATTTTAATGAATGTTGAAACTATTCTGTGCTAAAATTTGTTTCCATGCAGACAAGCATGGATGTATCACCATTATTAAGACAACTTTTTTCAGTAAAACAAAGGTTATTTATAACTTAAGAAAATAGCAAAATGTCGAAAGATAATTTTAAACTTATGAGAGAAAAGAATGGAAAAAAAATCTGTAATCACACACATCGTTCATCGATCCTAAATACAGTTAACAATTAATTCACTTGTGACGTAATTTAATATTGTTTCTCAAAAATCAAATTTTTTCCTTTTAATTACCCACATAAAAATACTGTTATTAATTTATTTACCTTTATTTAATGTGTTTCGAAAATATTATTATCAAAAACTAGTAGATAAATGATCAAATTAATGAGAATTTGTAACATGTCTTATTTAAGTGATCGCTTTTGTAGTGAGTAGGACGATAACGTATAAGCAACTACGTGATCAGCGTGATGGTGAACAAGTTGTCAGTCATCTCACATTCAGATAACGGAGTGTATTAGTATGAGCTGAGATTTGATGCTTCGTGTACATACAAGGTGATTATAATTAAAAAGTTAGATTTTCAAAACGTTATAAACAAAGAACCGCTGATCAGAGTGACGTCATATTTGAACGGAATATTATTGACGTAGGGTGAAAGCGTATAGCATAAGAAAAAAGTAATACCAAATTTTAGCAACAGATGTCGATGTAAGCATCATAATTTATAAGGGTTAGATTAGAAATGACGGTGAATCGTAAAGCAACAGACAAGGTGTAAGTTTCACGTTAAATCAAATGTGCTGTTCAGTGTGCATGAGTGTTCAAGTGTGTCACTATTAGTAACGTAAGCCTACCCACCACGGCAAGGCCATATCACATCGGATGGAAAAAAATTGTTTTTTGTCGTCTCGAAGCCAAAAATGACACAAAAAGCGTCCATCCAATCGGTTTTCAACTGTCCTGAGGCCTAAAATCGTTTAAAAAAGTCCCCGTGAAATCGGTTTTTAAATTTCGCGAGTTCCATAGGATGTCCACCGTTGTCTGCAACAAGCTTAAATCGAGAAACAGCGTTTTTCACAACTGATCGAAGTGTCTCCGAGGCCACGTTCAGAATGTGTTGCGCAATTTTAATTCGTAATGATCCCGACCCTCCATGACTTAACTGCTAATACTCGAAATAATAAAAATAGCTGTTAATTACCCACATAACGGTACATAATCGTAACTTCAGCGCATTTAAATTAAGGATTACATAATATACATCATAGGATTATCTGGACCAATCAGTAGAAACGTCTTGGGAAGTCATGTGAGTTTTTGAACTTCCAGTCTGTGTTTTGTATAAGAAATCGAGATTCTCTGAAAAATTCCCGACTCTTTTTGTAATAAACATGTTAGACCACGCAGCTAGTTTTTACTTTTGTGTTCTTTGTGTGCCATGTCACTTCTACTTTACGTTTGTGTGTGAATGTTTTCCACGTGTGAAAAAACAAAACAAAATGTCAATGTATCCAACCTCATCAATTGTACGCAATCGACTACCACTGAGACATCAACATCTTAATTAAAATAGGAATGCATCGGTAAATTCATTATATATAAGTAAGAAATAAGTAATTTTTTGAGAGTTTATTGCATATAATTTATTACAGGGAAATATATTGATTGAAGTTATTCCCCAGTAAAAAAGATTATGGGAAAGGTTATTGTACCTTGGAAAAGAAAGAAAGAAAATTTCACTGACTCTTCTTAAGATTACTATACTTTATTAGTTGAAGATAGGATGTCATATCAATTCATTTCGGATTACTTACATAGTAATGTAAATGAGCCACTATCTCATTTCTTAACCGGCTTTAAATTGTTTTGTTTTCACCAAAAAAAAAAAAAACTCTAAGCAAAAAAAAAGTGTATGTGGGCTTATGACCACACGATAGAAGTGATAACTGCAAATTTTGTAATATTATTTCATATGTCCTACAAAATTATTTATTCATATGTCTGTACTCATAAAGTAATATTTTTGTGCGAAATATACAATCATATTGGTGAATTAATTGTATTCTAAGAAGGAAACAATAGGTTTATGGTAGCTGAAATAGGTCATAAATACTTTAGATAGAAGATTTTATTTATAAATATCTAAAAAAAACTCCGTCAAGCGTTGCTCCGTACTTCCTCAAGCTTTCATTTGGATCATTTGACATAATTAAATGGAATTTTAATTTTAAAAAATCCACTAAAGGCTTTAATTTGTCTTTTGAAAAATTCACTTTAAAATTCCCACTTAAAATCATAGGTATTGTGTTCAGAATACCCTATCCGGCTTTGTGAATTTTGGTCGTAATTTAACAATATTCAATTCTATCCATTAATTAATTTAAGCAAAGGGATAGTAAAACAGGTAGTTGATTGGAAAGAGAAGAATCTAGGTCAAAATCTTTAAAAGAGATTTAATCAGAAGATTTATATCACATAATCTCTAGCTTATACTATCTCTTTAGTCACTGGATGACAGTTTTGTACAAATACATCCGGTGCTGCTGCAAGGTAACTCTTTTTAATTATATTTTATTTTCGTATTTAAATTATTTAATGTAACTTTTTTTCTTAATACCTGCATGCTTAATTTTATTATTTTAAATTTTTAATTGTTTTTATTTTCTTTTTAGACTCAAAGTATAATTAAGTAATGTGATTAATAGAACTATTTGTTCATTGCTATTCTGATTCGCTTTCAAAAATCAATTTCTATTCTTAAATTTACTGCAATATTGCCAATGATAATATTATACTATTTGCTTAGCTCTATAAAAATTTGTCCTTTTTCTGCGTTTTGTTTAATTTTTGTGTGGATTTCTATCTCTCTCTCTCTCTCTAAGCCCATTTTTTAAAAATATTACATGTTTCCTTTTCATGCTTCAACTAGGATTAGAAAGAATCCCGCATTCACATTTTTGTAGAAAGAGGTGGTGGGGGGAGGGTAGCCCATTTAGATTGAAGCTAGGAACTTTACTTTTACGGCGTATTGGTAGGGGGATAAGTTACCACGTTTCAGATTAGCGTGGGAAGGGGGAAACGTCCCTGCTTTTCTTTTTAGCGGTGTGTATTTCGCGGACGACTTTGTACGAGCAGGATTTCCGACTCGAGACGAAAAAGACCGAAGGAGTGTTACATACCCGAGCGTGACGTTCCTTTAAGTTCACTCTCCAGCAAAACGCGCCAATAGAAGTTATCACTTCAAAAATTTCCTACATAAGTCTTTAACATCTGAATTGAGTAGAAGATGGAAACAAATATTATTATTGCTGTATACCTTTTAGAAAATGTTTTATAAAGAATATCTTTTCGAATTAACCCTGTTATGCTTAACAAATTCCTATAATTTGTATACAATTTAAATCAATGGTTTTGCTCTAATAAGTGAATAATGTTAAAGAATGAAAGGGAAAATTGGATAGAATTAAAATCTTATATTTCGGTAGAGATGGTAAAATAAAATCTCTAGAAATTCAGGTTTTAACATATACTTCTGGATCAATAGAGATAAATTATGTATTTTGGAAGTTCAAGACTGAATTGTGCTGCATCCCACTGGGTGCATCAAAAGAGAGTGAGGGGTGTGTTAAATGTAAATTGGGTTCATTCTGATAGCGCTAGATAACGATTCTGTATGGTAATATTCTAAAAGATTTCTCTGTAAATATGTATTCAGTTTGGTGCCATTGTTCGAATAATAAAGTCGAGTTTTATTAAGAGTGCCTTTTATTTATCACAAATATGGCAATTGATGACATTTAGCAATTTTAAAACAAAAAGAGCGCGTTAAATATTTCATAAAAAAACTTGACATGGCGAATCAGTTGAATTTTCTCTCTCTTTAGAGGATGTCCGACTTGTTTCTTTCGGTAGAGAGAGTTAATGGTAAATTTATTAAAAAAACTCAATCGCGTATTTTCTATTTAAGTGAAATTGCTTTAATGAAGTTGAATAATATTTATACAATGATAACATCGTCGTAAGAATTTAGCGGAGAAGTTTATTTTCATTTTTTTTCTGTTTGGTGAACTAGCTGCGTAGGAAAAATAGTGAAGTAGTCCGGTGAAGTAGCGGCAATAATAGCTATTGTAAAATATTTAAAACTGGCTCACAAGCTCTCTAGTTGCCATTTCATTGGGTTTATATCGGTGTGAAAACGATGAAGATCGTCAGTTTCACTTGTATGTACTTCAAAAGAAAATATAAATTGTTCTCAGCTTATCTATTACAATTACAAATATTAGGAAAAATTTGGAGTAAAATTAAATACAATAGAGACATTGTATGCATAAAAATAAGTAATAAAGAAGTTTGTTCCTTTTATACATTTCTCCTTTTTTATATATTCCTCCTATAGTGCTAAAATGAGTCCAATATTCTTTGGACACTATTTTGTCTTTTATGTTTTTTTTTTTGCCGTAACATCAATATCCTAAGTCCTAATTTTAAAAAATTTCCCAGTTGATCGCACAAGTTTTGAAATACTAATTCGTTGCCACTATATATTGAGCTATAGAGCTACAAATATTACAGAATAATGATTTATAGATTATGTTTCCTAAAAATTGATACGAGGTAGAAAGCCGGAAACTCGAAGAAGAGAATGTGCTTTGATAAATTTACTGGGAAAATTAAGTTCTTTTAAGGAAAACATTAACCGCTAATCACACAAATTATTTCAAATATTCTATTCGTAGACACACTTTAAAAGTTTGATTTCTAAAGTGGTGAGATATATTTTGAATATGACTAGATAATAGGATTTAGCATCTCAAAATATAAATTGATTTTATTTAGTTCATTTAGACTCATACTGTAAAATGTTTGCTACTATAATATACTCATACAGTCGAACCTTCATATAACGAACATGTATATTGCTAATTTTTCTCTATCTCGAACTTTTTCCTGGAACCAAGAACCTTTCATGGTTTTCTTAACCTCTCAATATAGCCAAGTACATTTTCTATGTAACGAACTTTTTCTTTTATGATTTTAATTTTTCTCTTTTATGATTTTAATTTTTCTTTCTCCCCATTTTTTAAATATTTTTAGACATTTTAAGTTATTCTCTTTTAACACATTTTATGGTTACATAAATCTTGAACAATTTTTATTACATCCCTAACTCATCAACAACAATAGAATTTGGGGCATTTAAATTGTATTTCAATTGTAATTTGTATGTTTAGAATTTCTAGTTATAAAATAATGCATGATTAAATTACCTGTATGCTTTAAATAAAAAATTTCCTTTTAAAATTCATAAAAATTTTAATATAAAATTATTTTCTTAATATTAAAAATATTATGTATCCTTCGACATTCTTTTTTCTTGTTTTCATTGTAGTTTTCTTTCTTTTTTGGATGCGTAAGATATATAAAATATCTAGATACTAATTTACAAAAAAGGTGTGAATAATATATATATATTACTTTTTTAATATATAATATTTATGAATTTAAAATTTGTTTTATGTGGGTTTATAAATTATATTGAAAAATTAACTTCTATATAACGAATTTTCCACATAACGAAATTTTTTTCGGGATTAAGCGACTTCATTATATAGAGGTCCGACTGTATTATATTTTCATGCTATCTTTGCATCTGTGAAAATACATCTAAAATCAAACTATTATACAGAATAAACTTTGTGGTATAGATAAAATAAGTATTTAAGTTTTAAGTAAACAATCCAACAGAGTTCCACGAAATTGTTTCTCGCTTTTGCTGACCATTAGTGGAATGCTCATCTCCGTTTCGTCATTCAAGTTCATTTTCATGTAACCAATTTAAACCCTATTCAGCTAAATACGATATTTCCTGTAATTGTTCCGTGTTCAATTCAGGTGAAGATATGAGGTCATTTGACGATGCAGGATACTTACGACAGCTCCTAATGTGCATTTAAACTGGATTTACAAGTGAACGCCTACTAACTGTTTCCCCTTGGCGTCTTATCAGCTCGATTTGTTCCATACCATTCGAGGCACAGTAAACATTCTAGAAATACAGTTTGTCGATGGAACATTGATCCATTTTCTAAATGATATTTGCTTTTTTTTAATAATATTTTTAACCTTTTGTACAATTGTAACTGTTAGATTGCTTCCAAACTTTCATTTTCTTATCTATCGAATCAGATAATAGCACCATTGTAGCATCCATTCCTTTATCATTTTTTAAAAAAGAATCTATTATCTTTGCAAGATTAAAATACTTTTATAATTTCATTTGTTCTATTCATTTTATTATTCATCGAAAGGATTTGAAATTTGAATGATTTTGACACATCTTTGCGTTTGGAAAACAAGACTGTAATCGAATATCGAATACTTTTAAATCAATTATTTATTTGTGTAAGCCACGTTGCTTCTAATGAAAATCAATTACCTGTTATTTTGAGATTCTCTGCACGCTTGATTCAAGATTTAACACTGCAAATTCTCAGCTAATGTATTTTTTCCCTGGAATAATCTTTTGATATTTCATTGAAATTTAATAATAGCACAAAGGCAACAAATTTTAAATCCGTTCGGAATCAAAATAAATGTTTGAAGGTTTCTTTTCCAATCCTTTATTCTTGAATAAATCCTCGCCGAAGAATAATAAAAAAAGGCAACTCTATTTGTGTAATGATATGTGATAATTGACTTTCGTTTTATTCTTCCTTCAAGGACTTGCTTTGCGAAAAGGAATCAAAGTTGGCTCCTCTTTCTCTATCATTTCAGAATGTACATTTTATTTAATGTATGTATTATAATTAAATTATGCATTTTAATTACATTGCTCTAGAATTTCTAAGAAATAATTGAACTATGCAAAACTGCTTTCTTGGTATCAAAGCAATTGAAGAGGAAACGAAACCATTGGGAAATTATTTTTTTCCTAAACAGCGCCCTCTTGCGACGTCTCCGATTCTTAACAACAGACATTGTAATGTCTACAATAAGTATCTTTTGTACAAGCTTGAAGAAGAATAAGTTAATGTGGCTTTTGTTTAACAACAAAAGCCATTATATACATGGAGAGACTTACTTCATCGAGCTGTTAGGAAATAAATATTATATTGGATATTTCCCTTGCGCTTTCTTAACTGAAGTTTTCTAATCGCTCGTCTCTCATCCACTTTCTGGTTCTCTTCCTATGAGCTTCACTCAGGAATCCTCTTCTGAAAATTCCCTTATCTCACTGCATTTCTAATCCTTTCAACCTCCCCACTTATCCTCCGATTAGAGCCTAATAAATATTTAACCACCGTATATATATTGCCCACTTGTTATTCGCCATCCTATTCTTTACACTTGTATAGCAATACTTATTTGCATACACCATGGTTGCAATGGAAGGCCAAGTTCTCATACTATGGAACATCAAAAATAGCACTAGAGGTTATTTAAAAGAATTCAGTTAAGAGAGGCTTTTTAAACTTATTACCACTTTGACAACTTTGTACCAAGATCAAATTCACTGATTTCCAAAAGTTAAAGTATAACTTTTTTGACACTCAAAGTTAAATATTAAACATTAAGGTGAAAATATGGTTTATATATTAATAATCAAAAGTAACTTAAATAAATCCTTACGAAACAATTATATGTACTGTTACTTTTCTACATAATTGCAAACATATATAATTAGTCGGAGGATACCGTGATTGTTTACTCGATTCAGTGAGATGGAGATGCATGGAGATGAGGTTATTACAAATTAATGCTCATGAATGTTTTAATGTGCTTATTAGTATGGTCGAAAGACTCTGAGATCAGCTTAAATCCGAAACATCTGGATCAAGAAAATCTATTCCAGGAAATTCACGGTTTTCAACTCCTATTCAAGATATCTATCTAGCTTTTTCTACTAAAGGAAAAAACCTTGCTGAACCTGAGATAATTTTAGATTATTGTGTTGTATTATGGGAAATAATATGTGATACTATGGCACGAAGGCGTCTTTACAATCAAGAAATCTATGTAAGATTACTCTATGAGTGAGTCCCGCTCCATCGATAATACAAAAGTGCCTGTTGAGCAAGACTGCATATGTTCCCGAAACCAGTTTACAATGGACCTATGTACGTTTTATAGATGACTACTGGCTTTCTTTGAAAAGTGAAATAAATTATGTGCAAAGCATCAGATATTACCAATCTAACGTTGTTGTAAGGTACATTGGTAAAACCTGAACTGTGGTTTGCGTTCATCTGGGTGATCATAATGACCATTATGTACTTCTTCGATAAACTTTGAATTCTGTAAAAAATCAATATGGGATCCTTTCTCGATGCCTCGTACCATTTGATGATGTTATTTGTCATAAAATCATCCTAGTGCTTGATAATGCGTCTTACTTCATAGAGAACTAAATTTCTTGATAAATATCTCGAGGATACAAGTTTGGAGTGAACAGAATGTATAGCGTAATATCTCCAGACCTTCATCTGATAGATTCTCTTTAAGATTTCCTCGATGTAGTGTCTGTCTCAAGTTCATTATTAAATGAACTGGAATAAGGCTTGATCCTTGTATGGGATGCACGTGTGCAATTTCCTTTTGTTTTGAAGTCATTATTTATTGTATGAATCATTCCAGACTATCTTTTAAAAAAATAGTTATACTTCTAGACTAGTACAACCCTTAAGTGCAAGAAGGGAAGAGGGGGGCGAATCAGCGCCATGGCTGGATTTTTCCCACGCTTTTCTATAAACATTGATGCCTTTTCCCCTTTCGTGTGAGGCGGATAATTAATTTTGAAATAAATTAAAACAAGCCTGAGACTTATTACTCTCGCTGTCTGTAGTACTATATCTAGTACTATGAATAATATTGAATACGCTTCAAACAGCGAGCAGTAAAGATGGGTTCTGGTAACCGAAGCAAAACGCAGTGGCGGTTTCAAAATCTAAGTGATTAAATTTGCAAAAGAAAATGGAAATCGTGCTGCAACAAGAATGTTTAATATTGGCGAAAGCTCCATAAGAATGTTGAAAAAACAATGAAATGATAATATTTAACATGCCAAAGAAGAAATGTGCTTTACGTAAAGTAGCAACGAAATGGCCTATTCTAGAAGAAAGTGTTGCGAACCGGGTCCTAGAAAATCGCCTGAATGGATTAATTGTAACAAGAAACAGTGTACGTTTATTCGCCTTAAAATGGTCAAAAAAGAATGCATTTGCATGTTATCCAACAATGAAAGTTCATAAGGTATGTTATTTCTTTTAAATAAACAGTATTTCGATATGTAAGTCTAATTTTTTTAATACTCATTTTTTTAAAGCTCTCATTTTTGTACTCGGCGTAGAACGCGCCCCCTCAATTTCGACCTTGTTTTCTGTGTTAAGAGCGCGCGTTCTACGGTACATACTTTCTGCACCACTGAACACTGGCTTCAAACTTACATAATCACTTCCCTTTCATTTCATAATTATCGACCATTTTGCGAAGCCTGGCTCATTAGTAAGATGGATGGATAGATGTGTTTCACTGACGTAAAATAAAATGACTCAATTTTGAAAAAACGTGCATCTAATTAATTTAATAATCGAAGAGGATACTTTTGAGCTAATACCCGTTTGATAACAATATTTGATAAAATAAAGAGAAAAAAGGGCATTACTTTCCCTCTCTCTCGATAGTTACAGAAACTAATGAATAGCGATGAATCATCACAAAAAAATCCATCGATTTTTGAAGTACGAACGATACTGTAAGTTAATAATAATAAAAAAAAATGTTAAATTGGTATTTTTAGTTACATTGGAAAGTATATTGCATTTATACTTCTCCTTTTTTCCCTTTCTTTTTTATGAGACATTTTCGGGAGGGGGTAAGGGGGGATCGATTAGTTGTAAAAAGAAGGAGTAACATTTTAAAAAGAAGGTTTAGAGTTGTTGTGAAAGAGAGTTTCTTATACGCAACTGCAATATTGCAGTTAGCGTATAAAAAACGTAAACTTAAAGAAAAGTAAATTACATTCATGAAAAAGGTATCATATTTAATTGTCATTTGCTTTGGTGCCACCTATATAGCGTGTAAATCTTCAATAAATGAATGCTCACAAATGTTCAAAATTCCTCTTCGTTTTAATTACATCACTTGAAGAAACTATACGAAAAGAAATTTCTGAAATAAAATTTGTTGAATGTTAAAAGAAGTATGGTAACATTTTGTTCTTTCATACTAAATATCCAAAGAATGAAAATTGTCGAGAATAAATATTGACAAATTGAATAAATATTTATTTATTTAGCCAACGCCCGTGCTTGGTTTCTTCTCCATTTGACGCCGAGCCTCCCAATACCGACTCACGACGTCGTCAGTCGGCTATTCATCGAGTTCAGTGTATTGGAGCAGGTGGTCATCATCCATTCCGGCACGGCCGCAGAGCGGGTAGGCCTCGTCAGCAGCCAGACCAAGCAAGTGGAGGTATACATCCAAAATGTCATGTCCGGTGGTTATGCGAAAGTAGGCAACAGCCTTCGGGGGCCTTTGGATTGGACCCACAGGGGTCAAAGTTACCCATGGCTTTCCAAAGCTCTTGGTGTGTTTTGGTTTACGGCAGTTTATTCGTCAGTGTATGTGGAAATAATGCTCTTTGCTCTTCTGAGGGTCAAGAGGATTCCGGATGAGACGACTCGGCTCCCTGCTTGGCGTTTTGGTCGGCTCTCTCATTGCCAGGGATTACAACATGGCTTGGGACCTAATGTAAGGTCGCAGTCCAGCCGTATGAGATTGGCACAAACAATTTTAGTTTGGCATTAAATTGTGTTAAGGCCGTCAGTTAGTGTATTACTGCTTAAGACTGAAATTGGAGCTTGGGAGTCTATGAAGAAAACTTCTGCTGGAGCTAGACCAGCAGATATTAATTGCGTTGTAGCCTCACAGACAGCCAGGACTTCACCATCGTAGATCATGAAACTCTTTCCCACGGCTAAAGAGTCCTTAAATAGCCGACAGAACATCCTGCGTGGGCTCTATTTCGATTGAATAAATATTAACAGAAATAAGAACAAAATTTGACTTCTTTTTGTCATTACAAAAACAACGCATTAGCATTTCGAAGAATGGAACACATGCAGTTATAAATAATTTATGGAAAAATTAACTAAAAATTAATACCAACGAATAATAATGTAGCAGAAGCAATCTCCCCATCGCAAAGAAATGCCCAAAAATATCGCAAAAGGATGTAAACGTATTTAATTTAAGCTTTATTAACATCGGGTTTTTTTAAACGCGTTGACAAACTTAAAAACAAATTAATATTAATAAGTTGCATATATTCTTTAATTCTATTACTAGATATGTTCTCATTTGTTGATGATCTTTGTCTTCCTTCTCGCTTTATTTTTTTAAGTATAGGCAGAACAGTTTGTTAAGTAATTTTATTTAAAATCTATTCCACCTTATATAGTTTTGCTTCATTATCTTATTGCCATTTTTGTGAATTTAAAGCAACATTTCACACTATTATCCCAACTACTACATATTTGATAAATTATTTTATAAGATGGGAATTATGTGATATATACATAAGATTCTTCCCCCTTATATTTCTTAATTAAACCGTGTGAACGAAAATAAAGCGATTAGAACAAAAACGAATATATAGATTTTAAAATGAATAAAGCTTCTAACTTGTGCTGCCATCTATAGGATTTATGTGAAAGTAGAGACTATTTATATGCGTTTTTTTATGATTATATTGTGTAATTCTTTTAATAATATGTCTTAACTGAGACTCGTTGTTTTCAAATTACATATAACTACTCTTCTATTTCAAATGCAATCATTATTTATCATGATTCCTTAACTGATGGACGGTTTTTACGAATATTTAGGAAAATATATTTTTTAGCGCTTTTTCGATATTCGTAAGTAATTTAGATCACTGAAAGGGTGAAAAGTTAAACTCTTTATTATAGAATGTAATTGAATTTCTAAGATCTTTTAAAAGATAAGACAAGATTTTTTAAAATCAATATGATGATAATAGCCTTCAAAAACTTTTCTTTCTTTTAATCCATCATTAACAAAGAGAAGCCTGAAATTTTTTTATTCGGAATTGTGATCCCATCAGAAGTACTTTTAAGTCTGCTTCTTACCCAAATTTTAATTCATTTCGATTTTTATCCTAAACAGTGCATTTTATTTCGAAATTCTTTTTGAAAAGAACTCTATGAAGAATAAAGTGCAGAATTTATTTTTCATTAAATATTGTTAAGGAAAATAAGATTTTAATTTTGCATACTCTTCCAGTTTAAAATACTTGGATATAAATTAAAAGCTAAAAGTAAAATCAATGAATCAACTCAGATGTTTAATGCAAATCATAGCTTTAACATCAGGAAAATTGGTAAGATTTTGTTAAGTAGTTTGTAAAGAGTTTTTTTGCCTGAAGAAGTCACATAAGTTTTAAAGCCATTCGTATGAAATTTGTAATTGGATTTTATGGTGTTTAGGGGTTATATATATATATATATATAAGTATACTGAAAAGTAATCCTGGTAGATGTATGCCTAATTTTTTATAAATATTCATTATACTACAATTGCAGTAGCGCACACAGGAATTTTTCAAGGGGGGGCCGGGTCGAAAGTTCACCATTCTTGTATCTTGTTCCTTCTGATTTTGTTGATTTTCGAGAACAAAATACAGTAAAAAACTAATTATTGAATAAATAATTAGCATTAATTAATAAAATTAATCACATTAATAACAAATACTTCATTAAATTTTGCGTACTATATACTTAGAAAAATAATCAATCGGGGAAAAAAATCAAGGGCTTTTGGGGGAGGGGGTCCGGATCCCCTGGACCCCCTCCCTTGTGTGCGCCACTGTACCATTGCTAATTTCTCTGTAATATAGATTAGATTTATGAAATGATTTATTGTTCTGAAAATGTTCAGTAAGTATAACATTATAAAAATGTGGAAAAATTATTGCAAATATATAATTGCCAAATTTTTATATTATAATGTATACTATATCAATATACATTATAATATTAAAATTTGGTGTATTTTCGATCATCTGTTTAATGTTCGAAATTTTAATTTCATGAGATCCTTTAAAACAGTGTTTCTCAAACTGTGGGGCGCCCCCTTGGGGGCGTGATAACTATATGAAGGGGGCACGAGTATATTGAAAATCAAAAACAGAAGGTTATTTAAAAAATTATTAATATACTGAAAGTAAACAAACAAAATACATTCTGATATAATAAAATATAAAATACACATTTACACTAATATAATACATTTATAAATGTATTATATTATGTGTATATTTTATTATTAAATTAACAATACTAAGTTAAAACAGTGTTTCTCAAACTATGGGGCGCGCCCCTTTAGGGGCGTGATAGCCCTAAAAGGGGGGCGCAAGTATATCGAAAAGTCGAAAACAATAGAATAAAAAAATATCAATTTACTAAAAGGAAGCAAAACACAAAATGCATTTGGACTTACCGCAGGAGGCAGGCTGGATAAGTGTGATAAGTGTGTCCGCTGTGCTCAAGCCAGCCTCGATGTACACGGTGGACACTTCGAACATCAGCATTTATAAATATTTGCAAATAGTGCTGTTGATCTATCCAATGCTGTGTTTTTTCCTTGCACAGGTTGTGATGTCCTGCTCTGTTTTTTGTATTTTCCCCTGTAAACTGTGGATCATACTGGCAGTTCTTCGGGCTATTTTTTATGTACTCAAAAAGAGAAATCAGGCTGTGCAGAGTTTGGACGTTATTTTTGGAACACCCTGTATTCTTTATGTTGTGTACTTTATTACAGGAGATTCATAAAGAAGTATACACTTTCCATATACTGTAAAAACAGTAACAATCAATGACAAGCACCACCTCAGTGAAACATAAGATATATATGTACTCTTATAAAGTTTGTGTCTTCCCCTTGACGTAAGTAACGCAGGCTATAGCATGTGTGTCATGTGACTAGACGGCAAAAATTTGCAATGGAAAAGACTTTTTGTGTTTTTGAATGTAGCAAAATGTAATGGAGGCCACTTTTTTGGATATGTTAACTCTTTGGTTGATGCCGCAGTTGCAGGACAACATTGACAACTTCATTCTTTGATTGGATGAGGTATCAACTCACTGGTCGGCCAAAGTGCGAGATCACCTCGATCAACTGTATCCTCTGCGACGGATTGAACAATCAAGTGGACTACAACATACTACTTACCCAATGACTACCCAGAACTCCTGACACAAAGCTTTGTGATTTCTTCCAGTGGTGGTACGTAAAGGACAAGGTATTCGTAACTGCCCTTCCTGTTGATCTAGCGGCGCTGAAACAGCGCATCACAACCGTTATCAATGGACTCGATGCAGATATCTTAACACACGTTTCGGCAAAAATGGATTACCGGCTTGAATTGTCTAGTATGACTAAAGGTTCACACATAGAACATCTGTGACTGTCTCTAACAAAACTTTAAATAACCCCATACAAATCTATTACAGGTGACGAAACTGTACACTTCTTTATGAATCTCCTGTATTTTTTTCTGAAGCTCTGACTATATACTACAAAACAATCCCTTTTTATAAAAATTCAAAACTTTCACGTTGGCGTGATGTGAAAAGTTTGAGATGGAAATACCAGCTTAAGTTTCCTCTCCGTCCGGGGTCAAACATTTTGTCACCCATCACCAATAACCTTTACATAGCTTTAAATGTGACGATAATAAAAGAAAATCAAATCAAATCTGACTCCCAAGTGGTTTGACCAGATTTTGTTGTCTTCTTTTTTGTATGATAAAAGGACATCACAAAGTTCTGTGATTAATTGGCATTAGTTGCATCATCAATGGTTCAGTTAATTAGTGGTAGAATGCTTTTATATCAATCAACGCTCATATCATCACAATCATTAGACTCAATTAAATTCAATAAATCATCGAAGACAAGTGTAAGATTAAATAATAAGTTTAATGGAATATGGAGTGCGTCTGCACTCGGTCACGTACAGAAGATCTCTGGTGTAAACAAAGCATGTTTTTACAAGCAGCGCCCTCTATACTGAGAGGGGTTCTACCATTACTTAAACTCCTACGGAGTTTACATTAAGATAATTAAAATTCTAAGGTAATTCAAGTAAAATTCATGCAATGTGAAACAATACAAATAAAATTCTTGCAATGTGAAATAATACAAATAAAATTCTTGCAATGTGAAATAATAAAATAAAATCCTATAAATTCAATTCTCAAATCACATGCATCATCAATAATTCTGAAATAAAATTAACAATTCTTAAATCACATGCATTACCAATAATACTGAAAAATCAAATCAGCAATTAGGAAAATAGAATAATATAAAGGTTAAAGTTCAAGCAATTGTAAAATGTGTTCAAATGTTCTTTTCTTCAGTTGCAGGATCATCTGGAATAGGTAAAGGCACTACCTTTGTGATGGTTCGTTTTAAAATACCTGCTGAGGTTTTCACATTAACTACTCTTACAAGACCATTACTACCGGAAAATACTTCAAGAATACGCCCCATAGGCCAGTCCAAGGGCTTGGTGTTGGGATCCTTTAAAAGAACTAGCTGATTCTCCATCAAGTTAGGGTTCTGTACACTCCACTTAGCACGGGTCTGAAGATGGGTCAGAGATTCGGTGCTTCAACGGTTCCAAAACTTGATCCGCAGGGATTGAATGAGTTTCCACCTAGAATGATAGGACAAAGAATATCCGAAGCAGTATAAGGTTCAGGAAAGGATGAAATTGCACAGTTCGTCAAGAAATGCCCCAGGGTCAAAGGGTTAAGATCATTGGGGTCCGAAGAAAGTGGTGACAAGGGACGTGAATTCAGAACTGCTTCGATTTGTGTCACCAACGTTGTTAACTCTTCGAAGTTCATGATAATTGATTTCGCTACCCTCAATAAAATGCGTTTCATGGACTTAATGTTTGCTTCCCACAATCCACCGAAATGGGGAAAAGTGGGTGGAATGAAGTTCCATTCGATTATCTCTTCCGTGCTGAGAGAATAGCTGAATTGTGTTGGACTTGCAAATTTCGTTCCACTTATTAGGAATGTTTCTTGCTCCCTTGAAGTTCGTTGCATTGTCACTCCAAATGACGGATGGCTTGGATCTTCTTGCTATAAATCGTCGGAGACATACTAGGAAGGCTTCTGTGGTCAAGTCTGAAACAACTTCTAAATGTTTGGCTTTTGTACTGAAACAGATGAAAATGGCAATATACGATTTTAAAGTCACTCTTGATCTTTTTAAGTTTGGTTTTGTGATTATAGGACCAGCGTAATCCAATACAACTTTTTCGAAGGGTCTAGAAGGCCCAATTCTCTCTCGTGATAAATCTCCCATCATCTGGTTTATTGTCTGGGTTTTCGTGCGAAAACACGTAATACATTTATTTAACATTCTTCTTACACGGTTCTGACCCGATGGGATCCAATAAAACTGTCTTATTAAATATAATGTGGTTTGCAAGCCAGAATGTAAAGATTTCTTGTGGTAGTGTTCAATTATTAAAATCGGTGAAAGGATGAGCCTTTAGCAACATCATTTGATATTTTTGGAATTCAGATAGGGTCGAATGTTTCAATCTACCTCCCACTCTCAGTATTTCATCTTCGTTCAAAAAAACGTTTAAAGATGATATTTTGTTGCTCTTTGGAATCGGTTGCCCGTTTTGAGACACTTTATTTCAGTTAGAAATTCATTTAATTGTACTTGTTTTACTGAAACTTTCGTAACATGATCAAATTCAGAATCACTTACGCAGTCTATTTTCCTTAATACTCGGTTCACTTTACAGTTATAAATAAATCTTAAACATAGAGCGCTTATTCTAATTAATTTACTAAAAGAGGAGAATCTAGAGATTAAATTATTTTCAATTTATCTCCTTTCATCCACTGTATTTACATTAATTGATTTCTTCAATTCTAATTTATCGATGTTTATTTCGGTTTCAATTGTAGGTTCTGAAAATAATGACCATTCTGTTTGTTTCATTGTCAACCACTTGGGACCATGCCACCATATTTTGTTATTTTTAAGATCATTTAAAGGCAAACTCCGACTTATTAAATCAGTGGGATTATCCTTTCCTTTACAGTAGCGCCATTCCTTGGGATCACTTACTTTTTGTATTTCTTTAATTCTATTTTTTACAAACCCTTTATGTCTATTAAAATCCCCCTTGATCCAGTAACATGTTATAGACGAATCAGTCCAACAAGAACGACTCACAGGCAGTATGAGTGCAGTTGCAATTTTGTCGCTTAACCTTGCAGATAAAAGTGCACCCATAAGCTCCCATCTAGGGATCGAAAGAGTTTTTAATGGAGCTACCCGACCTTTTGATGCTACAAAACTAGAAATAATATTTCCATCGTTCAGTTCTATGCGTAAATAAGCGACAGTTCCATATGCCTTTTTGGAAGCATCTGAAAAGCAATGCAACTGAATGGTGGTTGCATTTGAAGGCAAAAAGTTTTGAAAGTAATATCAAGAAATATTTATTTCACTTAACTAATGAATCTCATCACACCATTTATTCCATGAAACTTCTAATTGTTTGGGCAATTTGTCATCCCAATCCAATCCTAAACACCAAATTTCCTGAATTAAACATTTTTTCGGATCATATAAGGACCTATGAAACCCACTGGGTCAAATAATCGACCTGCGGCTTGTAACAAATATCTTTTTGTATTAATTCTTTTAGAAAGAAATGTTCCTAAATCGCTGGAATCAAAATAGAATGTATTAGATTTTTCATTCCAACCAACTCCTAAGACCTTTGAAGCTATCAACGTGGTCAATGACTATTTATGTTCATCTACTTCAAAATTTAAATTTTTTAACCTTTGATTTAGCTCGGAAGGGTTGGTCCTCCATTTTCGAAGATCCATACTTGCATCTTCCAAAATTTGTTTACTTTCTATACAGGTTGTCAAGGCTACTTGGACACTGGCATTTCCACACAGAAAATCATCAACATACAATGCCTGGTTAAGATGGTTAAAAGTATCAGGAAAAATATCCACATATTTTTAAGATGATGCTTTATCGTAGTTGCAAGAAGAAATAGACTTGATTTTACTCCAAATAAAACCCTAGTCATTCGGAAAATCTCAAGCCGTTTGCCTAAATCAATTCCTGGATTTTCATCCCAGAAAAATCTTGTAAAATCCCTTTCACTTTCGTCTATCTCAATCATCAAAAATGCCATTTTTATGTCAGCTACAAATGCAATTGGATTCACTCTAAATTTAATTAATAGAAAAAATAGGTTAGGTATAAAACTTAGCCCTCTCTTTGTGTAAACAATCGTTTAAAGATAGTTGTGCTTTCGCATGTGATGACGCATTAAATACGATTCGCAATTTGCTTGTAGTTTTATCAGTATGTATTACTGCTCTATGTGGTAGATAATATATATATATATATATATATATATATATATATATATATATATATATATATATATATATATTGTGCTTTAGATTTTCTTCTTCAAATGGAACGCGTTCTATGATTTTCTCAGAAAGATAATTATTTTTACAACTAATTTGTATTCCTCAAATAAGGAACTGTCATTTTTAAAACGTGATCTTAACTTTAGAAATCTTTTCCTAGTAATTTCTTCATTATTTTCTAACAATGTTTTCATGTTAGGTTTCCAAGGGATATTAACTTTATACCGTTTATTTTGATATGAAATTCCCGCTTCAAATTCAGACATTATATCATTATCAATATTTTCCTCATCAGACACCTCTGCTTCTATTCCTAAATTATCTAAATCCCAAAATTCACTAAGCTGTTTAGAAATACTGGATTCATTAACATAACACTCATTGTTAAAAGTTCCTCAGAATCTGTACTCTGCCCTTGTAAAGACCACCCAAATAGTGTTTCTATGGACATAAGATTTTTGTTTAGACGTGTAATTCTACCTGTACTTGATAATAATAGTCCGCACCAATAAGAATTGATATTTCTTTATCGTTAAATTCATAAGGATCGGCTGATTGTACATTTTTTAAATATCTAAATTTTTTATCAATATTTCTATCAGGAGTCGGTAAATTTGTGATAGAAATATGTTCTGTCTCTACCACTTCTATTTCAATGCACAAATTTGGATCATCCCTGTTTTTCAATTTTATTTTAACTATATTTAAAGTTTTTGTTTCAGTTTCTTTAGCACCAAATGTGCAAATGAAAAGGTTTTCTTTTCTAAGAATTGGAAAGTTAAATTTCTCAGAAGTACTCTTTAAAACGAAACTTCTCTGTGATCCATTACCTAAAAATAATCTAACAACTTCTTGTTCATTTTTGTCATCTATTAATGCGAAGCATGTTTGTAATAATACACTATTTACTTCTGTTTTAAATACTGCTGAAACTATATTATCAGTGTCCCCTTTCGGAGACAAATCATCATCATGTGGATTTCGAAAACATATTGAGAAATGGTGGGGCCCATTACAAATAGGACACGACTTCCTTTTTACACATTCCATTGCTCTATCACCCGGCGACAAACACAAATAATAACATCCTTTTTTTCTTAAAATTTCTCACTTTTCGTTAACACTAAAAGAACGGCAAGCGTCGAGTTCATGACCTTTGTTGAGTATAAACATTTTCGGCTTCTAAGTTCTACTTTCTCCAAAAGGGTGGGAAATGAATGTGGTTGGAAATGTATTCTATTCGGGGTGGCTTCATGCGTTGTCCGGGAAAATAGGAGCCTTTATTTTTTGTTCTGTCTTGCGGTGGAGGGGAATAATGACATGGCTTATAATTGTTTATTTGAGAGACTCTTTCCCAACTACGGATCTCCAAGTGCAGGAACCGCAAAAGAGCGCTCAGGTCAAACCCTTCGTCTTTTTGAGAACGATTGAATTCCAGAACGAGTTCCGAGGGTATCTGTTTCAACAGGATGGGTGTGAATAAGTTTGAGTAGGATCCTCCTTTAACTCCTAAATTTTCAAGACTCCTTATTTAAGTTGCTGCTCTATCGTACAAACTTCTTAAGCCCACAATATCAGTAGGGTTTCTAACAGGTGTTAAATTTAATAAATTTCTCAAATGAGCGTTAATTAACATGTTTCCATTTCCAAATCTATCTTTTAATAAATCAAGAGCTCTATCATAATTATCATCAGAAATTGGAAATCCATTAATGCAAGCAAGCGCATTACCACACAAATATGATTTTAAATAATTAACTTTATCAACTTTGCTTAGTCTATTGTTATTATGAATAGAGCTTTCAAATAAATTATAAAAATCTAACCATTCAGGATAATTTCCAGAATACTTATTTATATGCAATTTAGGTAAATTTATGTTCATACATTCAAAACTATTGGAATCAATAACTTGGATATTTCGAGAAACTGTATCATCCTGGATAGAGTCAGAATTTATTCTCCTAATTTTCGAAGAAAGCTTCGTTTTTCAAAATATAATCTTTTCTTTAATTTCTTCCGAAGCTTCCATATCTTCAGTAATAGTGTCAACAGACAAACGATCTTCAATTAGTGTATTTAATAAACTTAAGTTACTTTTCTTTATCATTTAATTCCTCTAAAAAAGCTTCAAATTGATCAACAGATTCATTTTCATTGTTGATCTTTCCATTAATTTTATTTATCAATTTTTTCAACGAAGAACGTACCGCAGCACGCTTCTTTTTAAATTTTGAGACATCTTCTGACATTTTAATCTTCTCTATTCAGGTATAATTCAGTTTCAATAAAAATTAGGCTTACCTGAATTCACTGTCGGCGATGATATTTCTACTTCCCGGCCGATACACCAAATAGTTGCATCATCAATGGTTCAGTTAATCAGTGGTAGAATGCTTTTATATCAATCAACTTTCATATCATCACAATCGTTAGACTCAATTAAATTCAATAAATCATCGAAGACAAGTGTAAGATTAAATAATAAGTTTAATGGAATATGGAGTGCGTCTGCACTCTGTCACGTACACAAGATCTCTGGTGTAAACAAAGCATGTTTTTACAAGCAGCGCCCTCTATACTGAGGGGGGGTCCTACCAGGAATATCTTAATTTATGTATTTTCTCAATTTCTTCAAAAGCCGATTATTAATCCGGTGAGGCTCTGCATTCTCGTCTAAAACTGAAATCGGACCTTTTGAAATGCATTATTGTATTATTTGATCTAAATTTTTCTTTCTGAAAAAAAAAATCTAAATTAAAAGAGAGAGAGAGAGAAGCAAAACTTGTTGAAGAAAATAACATCTTTAAGAGTTTTTAGATAGGAAAAAAAGATTTTTTTAATAGTGGTAAACCAAATGAGGAGATATTCGCTTCGTGATAGTTATTTCTATCGTTAAAACATAGTAAAATACCACAAAACAATAGTTAACAAAATCTTGATCACTACTGATTGACCTTGCTAAAATTCTTTCTAAACACTGTTACATTGACTTCCTTTTTGATAAACTAGAACAAACTAAAAGAAAAAAACCCCTCCAAGATGTGATTAGAAAGGAAGTCGAATGAATGATCATCCTGCAGATATGAGTGATCACAATCGGTACTTGTAGAAAGAGACTATATTATAATAACGAAGATAAATTGCTTGTAAACTACGTCTTTTTTTTAAACCTGCAATGTGAAAAATAATTTAAGGAGCATACATAAATTGAATACATTAACACAACTGCAATGTTTAACTTTATACATTATCATAGAGATCTTGAATTTTTTGTTTTATTATGTTATATAAGTAGCATGTAGTTTACATCTTATACTTACATTCAAATGTAATTTTACGTCTAGAAATAGTTTTAATCAATTTTATTACATATATATTCAAGCCGAAATCAAACAAACACGATACTTGTTTTTAAGCCCAAGAAGTTTAAATATTATAAAGCTGTGAATTTTACTCTTGTTTTCATCACCATGTGATAGGCGAAGACCTATCACATGGTTTTATTCTGCTCTGTCAATTCTACTTCTTACAAAAGCCCATTCATTCTCCGAGCTTTATGCATAGGTAGTGAAAATCGTTTGACTTGAAACTAATGAAATATTTTTTTCATTTTGATAGGATTTCGTGTTAAAAAGTATTGCAAAATATAATTTTTTAAAAAAAAACAACAACATGCATATTCCACAAAATTAAGTATAATAGAGTCTATGTTATTTACATAGATATGCACGTATTTATTAAAAATCAATGAAACAAAAAGCATTTGCAAGCATTTAATGAAATTTAATACAAACTTTTCAAGTTTTCTGAAAAATCACCATTTATTTTGGAAAATAATCTGATATTTTTCTTTGCATTGACTTTTTTAGCATCAAATTGTCATCAAATTTTTCGATTTCTTCCATTTTGTTATTCATTTCACCGTTGGAATGCGCTTCTAAATAACTGCGCATACTTTTTCTCTTTATGTTCCTCATTTCGGATGATGTGGGAACAAGAGCTGCACATTCACATAATTTTCGTTGTCGGAAGCGTCATCAATAATATTTTTTTAGCTTTGAACAAAGTGTAAAATGTCATTGTCTGCCAAAATTGGAGACACACATACATCTACTGCAATGAATTATTCCGGTGATGCAGTAGGTCAGTTCGAAAATACAGGAAAATAATGGGAAATCCCCTCTCTTAAATCCCTGGTGTTTTCCGTATTTTGTTCATTCCCAGGAGTGAAATATTTTCTTGTCAAGCGATTTCCGTTTCGTGTTAAGAAAAAAAATGCTCTTAAATACATAGTAGTTTGTCGAGACCATTGTATGATTTCGTGTTAACAGATATTTCGTCTTAAGCGTTTTCACTTTCAATGTATTTCACTATATGTAAGTAATGAAGAAAATTACTTCTAAGTTTCTTATAGATTTTTCTCTTCGTAGTCGGCATGAAAGGCTGAGGCTATTTTTGTTATTTAATTTCCTTCTATATAAAAGAGATTGTAATAAAATGATTTGGGATTTAGATTTACAGTTTTGGTTAAATTTGCATTTTACTTTTTCTGCATATAATGAATTATATTTTATATTCTAAATACAGCAATCGTTAATTAGAAGTAATGCGTAAGAAAATTTTTTTAGTTCAAAGCAATCAAATGGGTTTGAAATATTTGGTTTTTACCACATTGTGTGGGAAGAAATTTTCAAAATTATTGACTTTCGTGACGCAAAAATGCTGCCAACTTTTTCAGATAATTTCATGATAAATTTCATTATATTCTGAGTTTATTTTTAAATATTTCCGTGCTTTTCTTAGATTTAGTGTTTATATTTTAAAATTCTGCATTTTGGAATTTATTTTCTCAGGAAAAAAATTTAATTTTAAGAGAATATTCTTGCGAATTTTTATAACTATTTTGATTATTATCAAAAGATATTCCATAATTAAACTTTTCTTCTTTACAATACTGTATTTTTAAAAAGCTTATTTGCGCATTCAGTTCATCTCTACGTATAAATTCCTTAAACTAAAATTACAACACAGAGAAATAATGCACATAGCGTCATACAAATTTCAGGAGTGATAGTGGTGAGGTGTATATTCAATTGAATAAAGAAAACATATAAATAAAATCATAATAAACCAATTTATTCAGTATCTAATGGGCCTACCTGGAACATCTATACAGACCTAAATTCGGCTAGGTATTCCATCAATTAGTCCATTGTTGGTTGCATGAGGTCACCATTATCAAGTCGCATCCACTGCTGTGCACAGATCATCCATGTTTTGCGTTAGCAGTCCTCGGTTCATGTCATTTCCAATGAGATCCCACAGGTGTTCGATAGGATTCAGACCTGGAGAGTTTGGCAGTCCGGGAACGATGCAAAATCCAGTCAGGCTGTTAGAAGCTCGCCGTGTGACATTGCAGCCTGGCATGCTCTTGCTGAATTACTGTTTTGGGTGGGCCCTTACAACAATGGCAGAATAATTAGCTTCACAAATTGTGTGACGTTGTGGTTTGCTATCAAATGGCCGTAAGCATGTACCAGATAAGGCCTGTGATAAAAAAAAATTATGCCACCGGGAACCATGATGATGCCTTGTTTAGAACTGGTTTCACGATCGGCGAAATGGTTTGGTTCATTCCACAGACAGAAACGAGATTCATTTATGACCCGATGCCATTCGATGGTCCTGGTAGTATGGCAATGGCACCACTCCATTATGCACCTTGTGATGAGCAGTCAACGATACTCCTGTTGCAGATCCATCTGTTTCTGGAAACAACCGGACTTCGGGTGTCACGAGCCATGAAGAAAGGGTTTCGAATAGTCAACGGGTATGTGTGGTCTAGCGGGCACCTGTGCGCAACCCTTTCTCTTCGGCGTTCAAGTAGACCTTCCTGAATCCTTCGTGTGACACAATGTTGGATGATATTCAGGTGCTGCCTAACACGAGTGGCTCTAGTGTGCTCCCCGAAAACTCCCAGTTCAAGGAGTTGGACAATACAGTCAAGTTCCCTGGTCGTTAACTGATGGCATTGAACCAACTGACGTCTCAGAGGCATTTTCTACGCTTCTTCAAAAATCACAAATGCTACGTAAAACCTCAAAGGCTGTTTATGAGAAGAAAAAGTTGCTCACCTTTACAGTCGGAATATGAGTATCCATCTTACCACTATCGCTACTCAAATTTGCATGACGCTACATGTATCATTTTTGGTGTTGCAATTTCACTTTTGAGGAGTGTATTTAAAAGAAAGTGGATTCAATTAATCTTCAGAATATCTCCAAAACTATTAGACCTACAAACTTGAAATTTGGCAGGCATGCTAATCGTGTTGAATAGAGATCTACTGAGAATCGATTTTGCGAAAATCGACTCAAAAAAGAAGGAGGCTACGGAGGTATTATACACAAGAATTCTCGTTTTAGAACAAGTAATCCTACAGCAGTCCCGCAACCCCGACATCGGCCCAAAGTCTAAATTGATGGTTTTGCCATCCTTTGTAATATCTGGCTTGAGGTCTGACTTTGCAGGAAGTGTGGAGGGGGGACATTCTCCGTTGCTCCGCTGTCCTACAGACGTGAAATTCGGAAAGCATGTTTCTTCTGTTGAATTTATATCCACTAAAAACAAGTTTTGCAGAAATCAACTCAATAGCTGGTTGAGGGGGAGGGCTTCAAACATAAAAAAATCCTTGTTTGAAGAATAATACTGTGACAGAGATCTATCCACGTACCTTCTACTAATCCTCCTGGGAAATCTTTGGGTTATCATTCGCGTTCATTCCCAACCAACCCTTCTGAAGAAGAAACCGTGAAATTGAAATTAAATCTACTATATATAGTCAGGGTTTTCTAGAGAGCAAGAGAAAGAAAGCCAGGAATATTTATAGCGACGATGGGTCACTGAACTTAAAGTAACGTTAAGTTAATC
Source organism: Trichonephila clavipes (assembly GCA_019973935.1). NCBI lineage: Eukaryota > Metazoa > Arthropoda > Arachnida > Araneae > Nephilidae > Trichonephila > Trichonephila clavipes. The sequence continues at coordinate 839,073 of BMAU01021438.1, forward strand.
GGGATAACTGAATTGATCCTAAACTAAAGTGGTCGATATTCATAGTTTTCATTTAATTGGTGCATCTCGTTGTTGTTCCACTTGCATTGTTCATATTGAGACATTCTCTTCATGAATTAAAGTGAATCAGTGCTGTTAACTTGATGGATCAATAAATAAGTAGATTTTGAGTATGTTTGGTATTCTTTCCATTCCTCCCACACATCTAGGAGGGCAAGAGAGAGGGGGTTATCCTTCACAATACCTTCAAACTTGTTTGCTAAGCGCGTTTCCTTTCGTGGGTAGATATCCTTAAAGAACGGGTTTTGTGAATATTGACTCCCAAAAGGGTTACAGAGGCTACAGTAGGTAGAAATTTCAGCTTTTGAACTATCAGACCTGAAAACATTTAACAAGTGGGCTTCTGTTGAGTAAGAACGTTTTTTTTTATACAAATCCACTTCCAGGAGGTTTAAGGGAGCGTTGCGAGAGTATTATAGATAAAAATTTCTTTTTTTTTAACTATTGGACGTACACACTTGAGAATTGACGAATTTAGTTTTTTTGTTGATTAGAAATCCACTAAGAGTGTATTTTGAGTAAATGGAATTACTAGGGTGGTTATGGAAACGTAATATATAAAAAAAAATTTAAGAACTTCAATTTTTTTTAAACTATTCACTTATAGACTTCGTTAGTAGAAATCCACTGAGAACGGGTTTTGATTACAACTGACATAAAGGAGCGTGGTTGTGGAAGCGTTATAGATACAAATTCAAATTACAGCCTCACTTTTGAATTTTAAAAACAACATGTTTCTGTTGTTGAGCAGAGTTCCGATAAGAACTGGTTTTGCACAAATCAAATTAGAGTTGTATCTACGAAAATGTTATGGATGAAAAAAAAAATTCTTTTTTTTTTTTTTGTTTTTTGTTTATGATACACAGACTTGAAACTCGGTACGAATGTTTGTTGAATAGAAGGTAATGGTTTTGCGTAAATCTTCACTCGTCTCTCAAGGAGTTCCTGGAGGGGTATGGACAGTTGCATAACGGAGAATATTATAAAGTTAAACTCTACAAAGTCGAGTTACACCTCTAATATTTAAAAAATTGGTTCAACATATACTTAGCGTCAATCAGGCTTTGGGCCTCTTAGAATCCTGCCTCCTTCCGCAATGCGGGGGCTGTGAGGACGTACATAACGACACTGGTTATGGAGGCATTGTAGGCAAAAATTTCTGTTTTTTTTATTATTACATCCAGGTTCTCAAAAAACTAAGAACTGATTTTGCGGAAATCGACTCCCGAAAAGACTTATAAGTCATTATAAAAAAAAATCTCTTTTTTTTTAACGAGTAGAAGTACAGATTTAAAATTAGGAAAGCATGCTTCTTTTATTGAGCAGTAATCCTCTGGAAATGAGGTTTGAGGAAATCAATGGTGTGGAGGGGGGCAGGGGGACTACAGGAATGAGAATAATAATTTTGTTTCTGCTTCAGAAGTATTCAAGTTCTGTCTTTTTTAAATCAAGAGATGAGGGTTATAAGAATATTTTTCAATACATTCGAAATCTTAATGCTTGGACTTAAATGACAACTAACTAAAAATAATTTATTGGGATGCAATTATCCAGCGAAGTGGTACTCTCATAACCATGAACAAATTATCATTACTATGGCCAATGAAATTGCTTAACTGATAAGAAACTAATGACAAATATTTCACAATTATAAGATCAACTTATCTCTGCAAACACATTAATGTTTCTTATCCAATTAATATTGAGTGATAGTTGTAGTCAGGAGTCATCCTGACAAATTTTTGGATGGCTTTCTTTCAGTCGAATCAATGGTACAATTCCTGTTAGCATTAAAGTCCCGTTAACCTGTCGAGGCTCAAAATATTCACATTGGCGCAGTATGGATTTGGAAAATGGATTCTCATCACTTGTAAGAGGATCAAAATGAAAAAAAAAAAATCCGTCTTCCATGGCTTTCATGTTATTTTGAAAAATGTGATGCTAATAAATAACCAATGGAAATCAAACTTATATATTGAGGTTTTCCTCAATTTGAGTTTCAGACAGCTAAAAAAATATGTTCGTTCAAAATTTCTCTCTTTTTACATATACCTGGGGACTGGTAAGGCATTCCGAAATCATTAAAAGCTTTTGATAATTTATAATGTTAAAAAAATGCACGTGTTTTATACTGAAAGAGTCCTAAAATTTTAAGTGGGAAGAATATTTAAGTAAGGAACCACAGTCTGATTCATTTTTAATCGAAGAAAATTTTATAAAAAAATGAATAATTATGAGACTATTAATATATAATTATTACAGTATTGTTTGTGACATTTCCGAACAACAAAGAAGGAATTTCATATTTTTGGAAATTTCTGAATTTCTGTTCCTTTTGTCCTTTTTATTAACAATTGAAATTGAATTCAGCTGCGTTAGTTTTAGATCATTTCCACGATTTAAAAAATATTTATTTAAAATTTATAACGCAATGAAAAGTTAAAAGGGAAACAAAGCGTTCAACTGACATAAACAGCAACACATCTTACTGTAATTCAAATGCTTCTAGATTCAAATGCAGTACATGAGTTTTCAAAAATCCGTCCTTTTTAATGTAATTACGAAATGTGTGTTTTGAAATAAAATAAAAGTAAATATAATTTTTTTAAATTTTTGAACTGAATTCAACCAGAAATTTATCCACACAGAACCCTGAAATATAAACTGCCTGTTAAACATCTATCACTTCAATTATCACTTATGCACACAGTGCTTCTTTCATACTCATCAATAGATGAATTCTTACAGCAGCCTTGACTCCCAACGGAAACGTTCCAATGATTTATAGCGCCCATTTAAATTCACTTGATCGGAATTGTTAAACTCTTGTCTATGTTTTCCCTCGAGTAGTCTCGTAAAATAGCGACATAAATTATTATTCTCGCACGAATAGACTTTTGAACCGAAAGTACACAACTTTTTCTTCACCATACAATTACATTAATCAACAAATTCACGTCTACAGTTTTAAAACACGTTCTCATTTTGAATCTCATTGTTTTTATTTCCTCCATTATAATTTAACGTAAATTTGAAGTTGAAAAGTGATAATAATTATTCTTTTTTTCCATTTCATATTCAAACTCGAGTACATAACAATCATTTCCTATTTGATAATTATCTTGAATTGTACTGAGTCTTGCATTTAATTTTCTTAAAATAATTATGGTATTTCTTTGTTTATTGAATATGTAACTGGTATAGGAAAAGATAACTTTAATAAAATTGAAAAAAGGATTTGATATTTGTAGGCATAGATCGATAATTTATAAGAGTTATAATAAGAATAAGACAAGGCAATTTTTTTAAACTTTGTTAATCAGTTCAGGTCCAGGCGATTTTTCCCTTTTTAAGTCTAACCATTTAAAAATTCATATCTTTGGCGAATTCATAATATGGCGAAATTTGTAGTTTATAATCATCCCAAATGCCTATGTTCCAAATTCAGTTCCCACCGGTGTGATCAGAACAGGAAAAACGCAATTTCACGTACTGTGTTTCCTGAAGTGATCCCATGTTGGGGATCACAGTTCTGGACAGGTCAGCCTTTCAAATTCCCAGGCTCTGTAATAGTGCCGTATACTCAACGCGTTTATGGGAGTAATTTCTGAATTTTTACTATTTACATCTTATTTTAAGTCGATTTCACTACGAATTCACGAGTTGGTCTCTTTAATACAGAATTAATCGTATGGTTTAAGTCGAGTGTCTCGTTTATATACCAAGTCTCCAAAAATAGTATGGCTAAAATTTCAAATTTTAATTTCAAATGAAGAAAGCTATTCTCTTGTGGTTTCTTATGTTCTATAAAGAAAATACCAAAGTTTTATTTACGATGTTTTACAGCACGATTTTCATTGTGCACACCTTTAGTCACGCGCAACACATCGAATCGACACGAGTTACGTTATCTCAATTTCTGCTAGAGAGGCCAAATTTTGTTTTTGAAAAGAAAATGCTGCAAAAAAGTAGACGTTGACTATCTAGTTTACATTTCATTAATAAGAAACTTTAATTTTTCCTTTATAAGACATAAAACACTGTAAGCGAAAACCTTTGTTTGTTTTGAAGTCATTTTTGAAAGTGTAATGATACTTTCCGGACACCCAAAATATGTAACCTACAGAAATAGGAATGAATTGGGTGCATGTTAAATTATTCTACTTAAATTATTACTCCTCTTCCCTCTCTGTTTAAATATTAAAAACTTTTCAAAAAAGAGATGTTTTTTTTTCGTATTGTGATTATGTTTTACATTCCAACAGCAATAAATGATAAAGGAAGCCAAACAAAGGCAACATGGTAATTTGGACACAACACAATAGTGGAAAAAATGGGCTAGTCTCTTCCCGTGTTAATAAACATGATCAACAAGAATCTTAGCCATCCAATTAGCATCGGTTGATGTACGTGCAACTCAACAAAAATTAGAACATTTGAATAGTAGGCCGCTGTTCACTATTTATCTTTCTTCTTTACGAATACTGATCTCCACTTTTTGTTTGGGGTCTCATGGGTTTTAGAAGCTGACAGGTGAGCACGCGTGAGTCCATTGCAGTTCAACGTGAATACAATAGAACAGAAGTGTCAAATTTAGTGGCGAACCTTTTCATTTGCATTCCGTCCGCCGACAGAAACAAAGTAACAGACGCGCCTCTCCCACGATTTCCCTTGATTTTTGCTGATAGACGTCGAAAGGGTAGGGAATGTTAGATTTTATCTTCATAGAGGATTTGAAAAAGTTCGAGACTCATATGTTGTCCCCCTCCTATATGAATTTTCGGTTGTACGATAGATATAAATTAATTTTAGAATGTATCATTTGATCTTATACTTATTGCTTTTTATCACGAACACATTTATATGTGAGCATAAAACACCAAACATCTCTTCAAACGAATCCAAAAATGCTTGTAAAATTTGCCATGCTGGATTTGGATCCTTGCTTGAATGTCAAAAATCCCCAATGATATTCCAAAATTTAATAAAATCGTGTAGCTTCCTTTTAAATATTGATATTATTAGAATATCATAATGCGCAACACTTGTTTTCTTGCTTCCACTATAGACATAATGATTAAGCTCCCTTTAGCTTCCGGTATAATGGTGGAAACTTAATCAAAAAGTTATTAATATTTAAATTTCATCACTGGATACTATCAAACGTTTCCGCGTGCACACAAACAGCTGTAGAAGCTATAGAATGTTAAATAAAATTATGTTCACACTGATCAAGAGGCGATTTGCATATTCAAATATCGTCTTTTTCGGGAGAAAAGAATGAATCCTCTCGAGAAACTTTGTGTCAATTTAAATAAAATCATGTAAACCTAATTATCCAATTGGTAAAGTGAGACGTTTAGTCAATTATATTTTATTCTTTAAATGTTTTATGTTATAGCTATGGATCGAATCTGAGTATTAAATTGTTTACAATAAAACAATTATAATTGGTTTTAATTATTTAAGTAAATATATAGTTACTGTAATTTTGTACAACCGCCACAAAAAAGTGCAACTTTGTGTCTCATAAAAGGCTCCAAATTAGACATATCGCATTGTATGGAGGTAAAATAAAAATAGATTACCTTTCCTTCAATTTTTTTTTTTTTTGCTATTTAAGATTGTTTCTGTTTTTAGACTAGAATGGGACAGTATTGTTGATATATTATATAAGCTTTGCGATCAGTTAAGAAACTATAAAAACATATGTTACACACAAATATTCGAAGTTATGAAACAAAAATAGATTATAATTATAATTTAAACATATGGAATATTATATTACAACATGTTTATTCTAATTAGGTTGAATAATGGAATAAATTATTAAGTTAAAAATATCAAAAATAAAGGTAAAATAATCTCTAGACAAATTATGAGACTACTTGTCTAAAAATGAAAACGAATTATGAACATTGAAATGATATTGGTTTTTCGTTTTTCCTGCAAATATCACATACAAAAATTGTTTTTCATTGAAACTACCAGGTGATTAATTTCAATTTCATAAATATCATGCCGCTCTTTTGCAGTGGCTGCCTTTAGTTCATTGGTAGATTAAAAATTTTTATTACATATATATAATATGACCCAAAGGTTTACCACGTGATCAAGTTTATCCTTGGCCGTGACAAAAAAAACATCAGTTTTTTTTCTTTTTTAACTATACCTAAATTGATTTAGATGTATGTCAAGAAGCCTTTTTTGACCCACTGAAATATCTAATTTGCACCACCTAAAAAAGGGTCAATAGTATCAGATGATTGATTCTATAGCATAGCTTTTAACACTGAGAAAGTTCATACATCCGAAACTTCAATTCAGGCCTTTACTTACTTTACTTCCGCATGTCGAGATTGGAGCTTTCTTTTAGTTCCTTCGTCAAGTCTTCCTACTAATGTTTACAGTCTCGGGACCGTCAAGGTTAAATTTATTTTCAACAGAATATAAATTCGTCTCCACTGGTCAATCCATGGTATAACATTTTTAGCCCATTTCAAACTTTCTTCTCGAATATGTTCCAATTTCATTTTCATAAATTTTGAGTTGGATTACGCGATTTAAGATATTTTTAAACTGTGACATGTCAAGACTTTTAGATAAAATATTTCGAAATTATTTAAATTGAAAAACTTTTTTTAATTGTTAGTTTAAAAATGTGTCGATTGTTCCATCCTGTTAAAATATTTTTCTTCTTCCAGTCTTTGTTTTGTTTGAATTACTTTTTAAATTTATGGCATTGTGAATAGTAATTTTTTAGAGTGCTTTTCACATTAACGAAGCCATTTTTCTTGCACCTTTATCAACACACTTATAATATAAAAATTGTTTTCGCGTGCCTCACACAGATAACTCTTTTTTTCCACAGCATCGTCAACTAAACCGCGGATAACACAATTAAAACTTGTGCCTCAGATTCTCATATAATGCTTTTAGGAAATGCTAATGCATGCATTTTTAAGGATTCTTATATGATGTATAATACGCTATTTATCTCAGGTGGTCTGATAATTTCTTAACAGACACGTTATTCAATTTTTAGAAAAAATGTGAATTGGTTTTAATAAAAATTCAACTATTTTTTAAAACTGCAGTTAGTTTACAAAATGTTTCACAACCAATTTTAACACAATAGCATTACATATTACGTCTTCTTCAGAAATTTTGTAATTCGTCAGTGGTTTCATAATTCCTCAACACAGTGTTTCTCAAACTGTGGGGCGTGCCGGGGGCGTGATAACTCTACGAGGGGAACGCGAGCATATTGAAAAGTCGAAAACAATATTATTTAAGAAAATTATTAATTTATGGAAGGTAAAAAAAATACAATGTGACATAATAGTAAATAAAATACACATTTATATTGATATAATGCACTTATAAATATATCAGTATTGCACAATGTGTTTTATAATTATTTAACAGCACTAAGTTCAGATCAAGTTTAATAATTATCAGTGACGCCAAGGGCTTGTCATATAAAAATTTATAACCAAAAATTAATACTGATATGGATAACTTATGCGATTTACAATTAATCCATCCACTGCCGAATAAAAGTTATGGGATTCGCTCCACACTGCCACAGTCTTCTACATATGTGCGCGCATGGGATGAAGGGGAGGGAAGAAAAGGAATAAGTAAGCAAATCCTCTGAAAATTGTCAAGGTACTTTGATTGCATTCCAAAGTAAAGATCATGCTTCAGAAAGATGTATGTATACGTCCAGGACAATTATCGCTTTGGTTGTGCGAGACGTTTATATACGTCGGTGACACTTAAGAGGTTAAAGTCGTGTTGTAGCTTTAGCGTCAAGGTGTAGTATTATTGAATTCAATACATTGCTATTGTATGGAGGAAGGGGGCGCGATGAAAATTATTGAATATTGGGTCTCCAATATTGAAAGTTTGAGAAGCACTGCCTTAACACACTATTTTGATTTATTATTTTGATTTATTATATTGATTTATTATTTTGATTTATTATTTTGATTTATTATGATACTGTATTTTAGGACTCTTTTAAGTTATTTTCTTTGATTTCGACCTATGTAAGTAGTTTCATTAGAGAGAGATTTTTCATTATTTTCCTTATATATTATGAATTGTGAAATACATTATTAAATGACAACAAATGTTTGTATTTGAAAATTGATTGTTAAATCCAAAAACTTTCCTCTTCGGTAGAATTCTTTTCGAATTTAAATAGAAGGTTCTTGATATTATGGAGCGGCTCTCCTAAGTATTGGGGGGCGATCTTTACAAGTTTTGAAATTGTTGAGTGAATTTTATCCCCCTTGGGTAAAAAAAGAGAAGAATGAGATATTGAATTCAAAGTTTTGAGAAATAAATCCACTGCAAGAGAGCGTAATTCAGAAAAATATCTGTAAATAAGGATTTTTCCCTTCCCTCTTCATTTCTGCTTTCTTTCAATTTGATTCGAATGATTAATGTACAGTGATCAAATATATTATATTTGTTTGCGCTTTTTAAAGCAACATTTTTCAAATAAACTGTTCATATATTTAATTAAAAGATACATGTATTGTTTATGTATATAATACAAGGTTTGAATATATCCCTCAATGCAATAAATTTTTATTTAGATTTACGAAAGATACAGGTAATCTCTTTAATGTAAGAAACAAATAAAATTTCTAATTGTGTATTTTATGGCTCCCTTCTTGTTGAAATTTCAATGAGATAAGTTAATATGTTTTACTTCTCGAAAAATTCTACAAATCTAATAATAATTTTTATTTCTTTCGTACAGTTATCCAATTTCAGCAATGAATCTACGAAACTAATAGCTGCTTGAAAAGTTAAATATAAAATTTACTCTATCTATTTCTGGCATCTAATTTTTACTAAACTTTCAATGTAATAAAAACATTTTACAATTGATTTTTTAAGCTCTTACACTTTATGACATCTGAGTACACATAGATTGATATACGCATACCGTTCTGGCGAGTGAAATTTTAAGTAAACATTTTGTCTATGGAGTTAAAAGACTTTGCCAAATGTAACAAAAATGTATTATATAGCTATTAATGCTAATAAAAATTTATGATTTATTACAAACTGGTAGGGGGGGCTAATGGTGAACCAACCCGCATTGTACAAATTATACAACTGTTAATACTCATTCTCAAATTGTAAAACTGTAATTTACATGTATTCTTGTCGTTCCAGTTAAATTCAACATTTAAGGGCCATTTTTATTTATACCAAATGTACAAATAAATTTATTACAGCATCACGAAAAGCTCTTCTTTTATATGTAGATAGAAACAATTCAATAAACATTTAATATATTACTAAGAAACATATAATGACCTATAAGGATAATGTACTTCTCTTCATGTATTGTTACTCTAAATAATTTAAATATATTTATGGTAAATGTCGCAAATACTTATTCAATATTATAAAGTAAAATGTATTAAGTATAATATCTGAACTATACAATGTGTGCAACATAGAACAATAAATCTCTATTAAGAATCATTGGTTACACTTTTGAACTAAAATTGTGTGTGTGGGATTCAATATCTTTCTCAGTTCAAACTCTTTCTTCTAATTTAATACAAAAATATTTTTTTAACAACTAATTAATTTTAGATTCTCTGCAATAGTTGTTTTTGTGTTATCATAAGGTTTTAATGGTATTAAACATTGAATTTACAGTTTTCTATTGGTTGGGGTTGCGTCGCAAACGCGATTCGAAAAATTATATCGCCAATGTTGGCGGGTTAAAAGTCAGGATAAACCTAAAAATACTTTCATGAAAGATAATGTCGTGAAATCTTGGAAGTTTCGGGACCTTCCCGAATTTTAATCAATCAAGTACAGCTTTCCAAAAGTCGTTGACCATCAAAACAAAACTTTCAAGACGCTCTTGGAAAATTCAATATCGAGTTCAACGGCTGAGAATTCTTTGATAAGGCTTAATCGATTGAAACCTATTTTTATTGGGTAATAGTTAGAATGATTTATAGAGCTTAAGTACGTGGTTTGATAGTGAATAATGTCCCGCGGAAATGTGTACACTTCGTTAAGTCACTTTAAAACTACTTCTCTACATTGCCTTCCGAAGGCTCTAAATTAGTTCATTAGAATTCCAAAGGATTCTTCTTTTTATGCATATTGTTATAGAAAAATTGAAAGTAAATTGCGCGTATTTCTCTTAATGCATCACGTTCTTATGATTATAATACATAATTCTAAAAATTTCAATTTTTCTAGAACAGATTTCAAGTGAGCTACGCATATTGCGATCCTTAGGAACTTATTGTAATTGTTCTATTAAATATATCACAGAAAAAAAAAATTTTTTTGCTCTAATCGGTTAGCTGAAGTCTTTGAAGATAAAAGTATGTACCTTATTCATCCCTGAAATAGGCCATCAATTAGAATCTGTGAGCTGTTTTTGATCATACTTCATTTGGCTCCATTCCACAGCATTCCTACTTAATGTACTTATCAAAAATATTCTTTATAAATGCTGTAGAGAGAGATTTAAGGTATTCGACTACGTTCGGAACCATGATTTTAAAAAAGCGCATAAATGGATAATTTTCATGATATTTAGTGTCACTCAGATTAGAATACATGTATAAAATTGGTTTAAGGATATTTTGACAAAAAAAATTTATTTAAATATAATATTTTGGCAAAAGATTAACTTAGAATAACCTGTTTTTCTCCAAATGTTCTCCTTTTGTGAAAAATAGTTCTATTATAATAATATTTTGACTGTATATAGCTCAGACCTCTCTACAGAGGCTCAACTAGAATTTTTGAAAAATTCACATTATTTTCAGAGTTACCACCCATTGAAATAATTATAGGTATTTTTTTCTTAAAATTGCTCCCTTCTGTTGTCGTAAAATATGAATAAACATACTTCTAAGTTATATATTTAAAAAATTCTAGTTGAGCCTCTGTAGAGAGGTCTGAGCTATATACAGGCAAAATATTATTATAATAGAAGCATTTTTCACAAAAGGAGAACATTTGGAAAAAAAATTATTCTGAGTTAATTTTTTACCAAAATATTGTATTTAAATAATTTTTTTTTGTCAAAATATCCTTAAAACAATTTACGCATATATTCTAACCTAAGGGACACTAAATATCATTGAAATTATCCATTTAGGAGCTTTTGCAAAATCACGGTTCCGAACGTAGTCCGATACCTTAATAAGAATATTATTTTGTTCAGTGTGTACCACAAACAACTACAAGATTACATTCCCTGTTGCCAAAATTTTCAACGAATTTTATTTCTACTCATATATAACAACACTCATTTCTATTAATTCACCCTTTTAATTTAATAGTCTTCTTAAAAGTATTCTTTTTTAAAAAAATTACGTTAAATATATTTCAAATTATAGCAATATGAAATAGAAAGATTGAAATTATTCTTACAATCTTTACAATGGTAAACATTCATTTCAAGATTCAATGTACACTCCATATAAAAAAAGAAGTACACTCGAATTTTTACATAAAAAAGGTTCTTTTTTTATTTTTATATAAAAATTCTTTTGTGAAAATAGCGCTTTGATTAAACGAGCATAGAAACTGTTGAATTGAATTTTTTATATATACATATATATCATTAATACATTTTTAACTTATTTTTATTTCTTTTGCTGAGAAGTTAGTATAAAAGTAGAAGGACACTTTAAAGTTTACAAAAACCCAATAATTTTTAGTAACACTTTTTCTAAACCTTTTTCGTCAGTACAAAACCCGATCGAATCATACAATAACGGGATTCTGGCTAGGCAGAAATTGATCCAAACGGCTCAAGAATCGATTCGATTTCCTTTCCTTCATCATATATACGAGCATTGTCCTTATATTTTCAACAAGATTTGGGTCAGAGCTTTAGGCTGGACGTGGCAAATTGATTACTGTTCGAATAGAACCCATTTTTCCCAGCATTTGCTTTGTGAAGGGATCTTGATGATGTTTCCAATAATCTCCACAAATTGTGATACTTAAGGAAGAATGCCCGATTCCATTGCTTGTATGTAATCTTGATGGTTTTTCATACTATTTAAAAATGCTAGACTAACTCCATAGCCAACGGATAACAACACCACCCAACTTCATCCTACCATTTGACAAGAAAAGTAAAATGCTGTACATAGACAAGGGAGACTCAACCTTTTGTTTTTCTGCTGAGCCGCATGCAGACGGGAAGTATTTCACGCAACATGAAAATAAACAGGGAAAAAGGGAGCGAAATGCTTTAAGATAACATTAGAAATTTAAAATGAGGAAAATTGATCAAAATACATAAAAAAAAAACCCTGTTTTACTTTTTTTAATTATATATATTTTTTATTTTTGTCTGAATTAGAAGCTTTTAAGAAACATTTCTTCACAATTTCTGTATCTCAGTAAACGGTTCCATATGATTACCAATAACATAAGGGGTCACAGGGGTGTTAAATTTCTCTGGAGGTCTGAAAATATAAACAATTTTCAAACAGGTATAATTTCTAAATTTAAATAAATTTCGAATCTTTACACATTACTTATAAAGGAAAGAAAATATAAAAAAAAAATGTTAAAATATAATCTTTAAAAATTTAAGCATATGAAAATAAGAAATTTTTCTATAAGATTGATTGATTGATTGAATATTAACGTCGCACTGTTCATACACGAGGGCTTTTGGCGACGGACCAAATTTTGAACCATGGTATAGCTGGCAAACTACCACACCACACCAACGGGAGGACGTTTCAGCCTTCGACAGATTTAACGTGCATACATTTTTAACTGGGCTCGAACCTTAGCAAGCATATGATAAAATACCGCGGCCACAATTTTTCTATAAGAAATGTTTATTAAGTTTTACGTCGTGCATGTTATTTTCTAAAAGAGTAGGTTTAATTACTAGCTATATAAGTTGATTTATAACGACAAATGTATTCTTAATACTTTGTAGCTACTTTTATATAAATAGAATAATAACTTACATATTTTAATAAATAAAAAATATGAGTTTTTAAAAAATATTTAAAAAATTGCAATATTTTACAAATATTTTGAAATACAAAAGATATATAATACTAAAATTAGGTAGGGTTTATAGAGTAGGATGTATTGTATAATTCTATAAAGTTTTATACATCAGAGGCTAATATTTTAGAAAATAGTGTTCGCAAAGCAAAAAATACTTAATATTTATTATAGAATTTTTATATGCTTATGACTTTTAAAATTGTTATTATATTTTAAACATTTTATACTTTTCTGAAGCCCCATTCTATTTTAAATAATACGTAAAAGATTCAAATCATTTAATTTAAATTTAAAAGAATTATACGCGTTTGAATATCGTTTATATTTTTAGACCTCTAGAGAAAATTAACACCCCTGAGACCCCATAACATTCACAGGATGTCTTTGATACCGCTGTGATATGACCACTGACAAAACACTTTGTTGCTGGTGCAAAGATTTTTCAAAAAAGCCTATTTATCACCTCTTGAAAGAGATCTTCGAGGGAAAAGTGTCACTGAATGATTCTTGTTTATTGGTATTTTTAAATAGAGCACTTTCGTGACAAATCAAACAATTACTGATCCATGTTTGTTTTTCACTACAAAATAATCAACCTCCCAATCGTCTTGAATCGATATATTTTCTTCGAACATTTTTCGCTTGCAAGATATGAAAGATAGTTAAAAATTAGTTCCACCCATAAAACTGTCACTACTCCACCGTTGTCTGTTATCATTAACCGTAACTGTTCCAAATAGAAAAAAATATCAATTCCTACCCGTACGACACCGACAGTAAAAAATTGATATATTTGATATCTGACAAAAAAATTTCCCACCAAATATTTAATACAATGTTCTTAAATAAGTAAATTTTTCAGAGCAATGGGTCACTTAAAAAGGCTCGGCGGGCCCCATACGGCCCGCGGGTTGAGTGTCGCTGTGCTAGACTAATAACTCCATAGTTAACGGCTGACCACACCACCCAACTTCATCCCACCTTTTGACAAGTTAAGTAAAATTGTTCGTGATTCTTAAGATTATGGTAGCAGTACTGATGTCCTACCGAAATTAATTTTCTTCTCGTCTGAAAATATAACAGGATTCTTGATTTAAAAGGCATCGTCTGAAAACGTATTTTGGACAGAAAAGCAAAGGGAAAGAGCACTGCTTGTATCACAGCATTCGTCCTTCCAAAAGGGCCTTAGTTATTCTATACATCAGAAGAATTTAAAATTACAACACTAGATGGATGATTTCTCTCTCTCTCTCCTTCACCAATGTGAACTGTGATCACTTTTATGATGATGTTCCAGAAGAAAACGATGCAGTTGTGTAAATGTAAGTTATCATTTTTGGCATACCTCTGAAAGTAAGATTGTATGTATCTCTTGCAGCAAAGAGATTAGTTGGAGGAAGCACAGCAGAGCTGTCCAACACTTTTTGAAATCTTTCAGCAGCACTGGAAATCAAAGAAGAGAGTTATTGATGTAACATATCAAAAGGAAATTAAAAATAGTTATGCATTTTTAGTGCAAAAATACAATTATAAAGAACACATTAGGGAAAATTAAAGAAAGCTGTTTTTTAGTGATATTTCCTTTCTAATTACTTTCCATGAACCCTAATATCTTTTGATATTAATTTTCATTTTAATTCTGCTGATGAATAACTATTTATGGAAATCTTTCTGCTCCTTAAATGGTGCCTAGTGGTCAACGTAGCGGACTCGTGGCCGGCATGTCATGAGTTCAAGCCTAGTAACGCTGAAAAGCCACCCTGTAAAGGGGCTATGCATGTTAAATCTGTCGAAGATCAAACGTCCTCCCGTTGATGTGGTATGGTAGTTAGGAGAAGGGGGAGTGCCAGCTCAGGTGTCATCCTCGTCACTTGACTTTGGTTCAAATTTACCAAGTCCGTTGATAAAATCCCTCGAGTAGCTGAACAGTGTGACTTTAATATTCATTCACTCATTCACTCGCTGTGTGGCCGCGGTAGCCGAGTGGTATAGGTGTCGGATCGTGGCTTGTCTTGTCACGAGTTCGAGCCCAGTACCACTAAAGACCCGCCGTGTAGGGCAGCGATGTACGTTAAATCTGTCGAGAGCTGAAACGTCCTCCCGTTGGTGTGGTGTGGTAGTTAGGAGAGGGAGGTGCCATCTCAGGTGCCGTCCATGTCACTTGGCCATGGTTCAAAATGACGTGGTCCGTCGCCAAAAGCTCTCGTGTAGCTATACAGTGCGACGTTAATATTCAATCAATCAATCATTCACTCGCTGCTCCTAAAAGAATGTATATTATATGCTGAGAATCGACAAACCGAAGAAATGTACAAACCCGGTGATTATTTGTTCTTAAGGCTGCATTCACACCAAAGCTGTCAGCGTCTAGCCAATCAGAGATTTCATCTCGCCCGAGATTAAGTCTTTGATTGGCTAGACGCTCAACGCTTACAGCCTTGGTGTGAATGCAGCTTTAAACTGTCTCAACGGCTAGTTTCTAAAACATATCTAAAAGAATAAGTTGATTAAATGATTGAAATTGACTTCAATGCATTGCTGCATTATTAGATCGATAATTATGTATGGGAATTAAAAAAAGAAGGACCAAATATATATAAAAATATGAGTTTTTTGTTACTTTAAGTTTTAAATTTTCCTCGTTTTTTTTTTAATTTCCTGAAAACGGATAACAGCTTTAAAATATGTGACACTTGATACAGAAATCCGAATAAATATGTAAAATATCTGTATCCAAACAAATAATAATTCACTCATGACTTCTTCTGAAGAGAGTTTAAACTGTCCTCTTGTGAAAGCAATTGATGCCTGGCAAAGAAATGTGTTTAACTGTTACTTCATAAAGCCGAACAGATTCTGCAATAAAATTCGTTCAAAACACTCTTCCTTTTTGAGGGGATCAGTGAAATAATGTCTTGTCTTTATGTTGAGAATGTATTGAATTCGAGAAAGAGACTTCTAACAAAAATACACCTTTTTTAAAGCAAGCATTAAATATTTTTATCTGTTTTGTATAAGTTACCACGAGATACGTTATATTCAGCCACAAATTAGAAAGAGAAAATATCCGAATATTTTTTGATACTCGAGCTAAAGTGGCTGAAGTTTTCATTTAGGAAGCTTATAGGTTTGGAAGGAGGAAGGGCGGGCTCTTCATAGTGCAAATCAGTGTGCTTCTTTAGTTTTTCAAAATCGTTTTTTTTTTTGATGATTCCAATTTATTACTTTCAAATATTTCTGAAAAATTCAAAATATTCTTCAATAATTAACCCCTTAATATATTCATAATATTTACCTAAAAGTTTTACGAGAACTTTCTGTATGCGATATTAATGTTGCATTTGTTCCAGTTTTGAAAGAATTTTTAAAAAGTGAAAATGAGGGCGAATTATAGAATTTTTTATGAAGAAGAATTACTTTTTTTACGATATGCAGGTAAGATTGCTCACAGATATGTAGACTAAATATAGTTTAAGGGGTAGGTTTTCATAAGTTTTGACCTCAAAATATATTTTTCATTTTTCCCATTTTTATAACAAACGAATTCTCACGCTTCTAATTGTGCAAAAACTGTCATTCTACGTGCAGTAGAAGTATTTTAAATTTTTTTTGAAAATGTTTTACCACCTGTCAGAGTCCACCTGCCAAGCCCACTAAAATCCATTTTTCTCAAAAATAACATTTTTACCATATAAGGAACAGTTGTTACTAAACTACTGCATTTAACAGCTTATAACTTTGCATGAATAATAATTAGATTCTAATACGTACTTTAATCACGGGAGTTTTTCAAAAAAATATTCTGACTTAATTTATAGCATTAAACATCATTAACTTTCATTGTTTTTGAAAAGAAAAAAAAACTTGTGCAAAAAACAGATTTTTAAAAATAACTATTCATAAAAACTCTGATTAAAGTATGCACTATGGTTCAAAGAATGCTCAGTAGAAAAATTGGAGATTTTTATTCAATAGAATGTTTATAAATGCTCCTTAAAAATACCTATTTTTAACTGCGATCCTTAAAAGAGAGCGTCACACAAAAAGCTGCACTAGAGCTTTGGCGACGGACCTCGTAATTTCGAAACGTAGTCAAGCGACGAGGACGGCCCTTGAGTTGGCTCCCCTCTCCTCCTAGCCACACCAACGGAGGACGTCTGAATCTCGACAGATTTAAGGTGTAGTGACTTTATCTACACGGCGGGTCTTCAGCGGCACTAGGCTCGAACTTATGACACGCTAGCCACAAGTCTGAGAACTTGACCACTAGAAAAATACCTTAAAGCTCACCGTTCAATATATTTCTAAATGTAGTTGTCAAAATCTTGAGTACATCTAAAGCGTGTGATTTTGTGCACATGAACAAAAGCCATTTCATGGTGCTAAGGAGGGTCTTTCTTAAATCTATGTTTCTTTTCTTTATCATATTTTTTTTCAAAAGACGCGCTAATATTACAGAATGTAATATTTATTCCATTAACCTTCTCGCAGGACATCCCGTGATTTCCACGGGTATGCATTTTTCCGATTATTTAGCTGTGCAACCCGTGCTGTTCCTGTTTATGTTTTATGTTCATATTTTTATGTGATCTAATTCTATATTTTAAAATAAATATTCTTTTACAAAATTTTTTTTGCATACTTTAATTTTAAATTGTAGGCTTAATACGTAGATAAGAAATACGTAATAAAGCAGTTCGCAATTTTTGAGCCTACTTTAATAAAATAACTACGCAGCCAGAGGGTTAACGAAGGACTTTCAACTTTTATTCCATGTTCCTAACGTAAACAAATGTATTGTTAAATTTTAAAGACTATCCATTGACATAGAGATATTTGTCTGTAAAAAATTTATTTTGATCTTTTATCTTCTGAAATCTGAGCAAATAGTGTTGACTCGAATTACACTGACCTACAAAAATTATTCATCATACTGAAGGGCAGTGAGTAAGAGTCGTTAAAAAATAATATCAAAATACAGCCTTAAAGTAAGTTTTACAGTCTCTTTTATATAAAGGTGGTTTCAATCCCATAAACATCCTTTTGTGTCAATTATTTCTTCGGTTTTAGAGTAATTGGACTATTAGTTAATGAAATCTTACGCTTCAGAAATGAACCTTCTCTACCCCTTTGCATAAACCCGTACTTGTTTCGGTCAGCTAGAAATGAGATACATTCTTGTTCTACAGCTAAAAACAAAACTGAAATGTGGTCAGTGCTTAATGGTGATGTTTTCCATTCCCGAAAATATGGCCAGTAATCGGTTTGTAAGAAAAGACCCAACTCTTAAGGGGGGAGGGGAGTTTCTTGATCTGCGAAGTCGCTATGACAACCAAACATTGAATGGTGCCGAAATGGGATGAGAGTCGGGCCTTTTCCATTACGTCGATGAATCTTATTCCCAGGCACAAGAGCTGTTGTCCCAACTCAGGGCAGGTCATCAACTTCAAAGATTGAATTAAAAAATTGATACAACCATTTTTTGAAATGAGCTTCCTTAAAACTAAAAAAAATGGCAATTAATTTGAGAAACAAAAAAAAGTAGGAAATCAAAGGTATTGGCAAAAGTAAATCTGATCAGATGATGTAGTTTCTAATTATTTGCAATAACACTGATACACGCGATGTACCAATAAAACTGATTTTTTCCCGAAACAGAGAATAGAGAATTGTGAAAAGCATGCTTTTTGTTTATTCGTAAATAGCAGAAAAAATGGCTCAATGGAACATGGTGGGAGAGTTTATTGAAGGGGTACCAGCTCAGCTGTCTTCCCCGTCACTTGATTGCAGTTCGAGATCCCTGATGTCACACGACCTCTTGTACCTACAAAGTTTGTCATAAATACTTTCATAAATTCATCTAGAAAATAAATGGTAAAAGTATTCATTCGACATTCTGTATATTTTTCATTGTGTTCTCTCCAAATACATTTTTCTACAATTGTGTATTGGCTAATCGTTTCAAAAACATTTATCTCAACTCGATATTTATATGTTATCATAATACCAATACACATTTTCACAAACAAAATGAAAGCGTGGAAACTATAAGCACATTCAGTATTTCACATCTGTATGAATAGATATTATTCTTTTTTCCATTTCATTTGTTTCTTGCAAGAATTGTTCAGTCTCTGTTTCGAAAAGAATAACCTGTTACCATCAAGTTTTAAAACAATAATAGCTGCTATTATTTTTAATAAAAAAAAAAAATCAATCAAACGATTCTTTTTTTTTTTTAAAGTTTGAAACCCAATATTTATCGAATAGTACAAAAAAAATCTTGCGCAAGAGTTTAAAAGAAATTACTGTCTTGAAAAGTGAGATAACAATGACGTACCTTAAGGAAATTGGAATAAATAAATGACTCCTTAAAAACTGAATGAATATGAAAGGTACTTCAAAAAATTACCTTCGAAGCTAAACATTACTGGAAGCCTATTAAATCCTCTTAAAGTATGCAAAGGTGAGGGTTGATAAACCTTTTTCTGGGGAAAATACTGTTAAGTAGCAAGTCTAAGAGATTGGCAAATATACTTCAATTAAGTTCTTGACATTCTTGCGAGGACCAAGAAACTTTGGGATCAATGGAAAAATATAATTTATGAACTGAAAAAGAAATTAAAAAATGAAATAAATTGGTAACAACTAAGCGATGTCTTCTTAAATCCTCGCTCGTATCTTATTTATTATTAGAGATTTATTAGATAAATGAGCTTACTATTTTTGGTTTGTTCTGATTTCATTTTAAATCTATATATAAGTAGTCAATGGTTAGATATATTTTTTCATATTCGGGCTAAAGCATATTTAAGTAAAAAACCTCCGAGAGCATCGATTTTAGAAACAAGTACACGCAAATATAAAAACAGGAACAATTACTGAGAAAAAATCGTCCAAAAACGAGTACAAAAAATAAGATAATAAAAATATAGCTCAACAGCCATTTTTCACTCGAATAATGAGTTAAATCAATGAAAGCTAACGGAGAAATTTTAACAAAATTTTTCAGAAAAACTTTTTTCAAATAAGTAAAGAAATTTCACAATAGAACTTTTTGTAGAGAATAAATGTGTTTTATATAACAGCGATTATATATATTAATCATACTTTAACTTAAAACCTCTGTTACATTCTAAATATTTTCAATATTATTTTCGTTCCGCCTACGAAGTTTCGAATTGCTATTCTTTTTAAATCAGTTACCTCGAATTTTTTTGTTATTTGCAATTTTTAAATATTTAATTGTGGCTAAAGTGCAAGCAGAATCATGAATATCATCCGTTTTTCTCCGTAACATAATATCTCAACTTTACCAAAAAAACGAAACAACATATTTTGTGTTAAAAAAGCTAACTTGCGATTTCGATTTCTTTTTGGATTTCAGACAATATCAATTTGAGATTATTTGAGGATTATTATCTGTACATCATTTTATTTAGAAACCTTGGTTAGACAATACCTATTATCTGGAATCTAATTCCACTAATTTTTCTAAATCATTAAACTTTTTCCATTTTGAGACACTCTTTAGTTTACAGATACCTCTATAGTTTCTTTGAGTAGGCTGAGATGGAATCAGAATTAGCAATTGCTCCCGAAACTCGAAACTCGACAACTAAGATTTTGACTTGTTTTCCTTCAAAAGAAAAATTCAATATTATTTTTTTTTGTTTAAAAATAAACCTCTGTATAATC
The DNA here is from genome assembly GCA_019973935.1 of Trichonephila clavipes. Taxonomy (NCBI): domain Eukaryota; kingdom Metazoa; phylum Arthropoda; class Arachnida; order Araneae; family Nephilidae; genus Trichonephila; species Trichonephila clavipes. The sequence goes on from BMAU01021438.1 coordinate 859,884, forward strand.
TCACTTCAAATTTTTAATCACAAGATAGTGACAAACAACAAAACTTTCTCAATCGAAAAGTAATGCCCAAGTTCTTCAATTTGGAGAGTGGGGGCTAGCTCAAGTGTCATTCTCGTCACTTGATACGGGTTTAGAATTACGGGATTTTTCAGCAAAAGCACTCGTTCAGCTTCAATGTGAGTGTTAATAAAAGATCAAATCAAATCGTAGTTATTCATTTTGCACCCAAAATTTTCTGTCTAAAATATAGTCATCTTCCTTTAATTAGCAACTTCAAAACTATTTTTAAAGACTTTTTAGTTATTTAGCTTACTCAATAGGACTATTCTTTCCTAAGGGTGACACATAGTCGCTGTAAAAATAGTACAAATATGAGGACAAAAATGAAACTTAATAATTATTCACATTTATTCCCAATTCAGATCAATTGTATTCTAATTTTTTATAGTTTTCTTTAATTACCAGATATATTTATGACGAAAACTGTGCAAATATTACAATGAAGGTTATTAAAGGTTATAAAAAATATTACAATGAAAAATACAAAAACGACATACTTCTCCTTAAAACCCATTGTAATTATTCTATATGATTTTAATCCTCTAAAAATTAAAACTTTTTCACTTAAGTATTACCTTTTTTTCCCCTGCGTTAAAAATTTTTAAGTTTCAAATTTTTCACACATATTTTTACCGCTTTTACAATCTTGTTTTTAAGCCTTTATTATTTTATGTTCCTTTTAGTTACAGCGCTTTCAAATTTCTCCAATTTAAAGTTTTGAAATTCACGCGCATTTTAATGCAGCATTACTTAAAAATCTTCATAATCCTTTTTCACTCAATATATTCATGAAAACGGATATTTTCAAAAATACTAACCGAGAGTATATTACATTAAAATGCAGCGTTTCTCAAACTGTGGGGCGCGAGAATAACGAAAATAAAATATTTAAAAAATAATTAATTTACTGGATTGAATTAAAACACAAAATACTTTCAGACATAATAAAAAATACACTTTTACTCTGATACAGTTTATATATATCATCTGGCAATATTACGCCATAAAAAATAAAAACTTCTTCAATACCTAATTAGCTATCTTTGATCCTATAACCAAATAAAAAAAACGTTTCATTTGATTTGCTGCATCCCATGATGAAAGATTTTTATTGCAATTTCTTTTTAAACCTAAAATATTACTCTTTCAGAGAAAAACAAAACCCAGACCCAGAATCGAAAAATTTTAGGAAGATAAAAAATTCATCAATGTTATTATTTTTGAAATACTGTACATTATAGCTGTAGGCAGCAGAACATATTTGCTCAACATCTGTTTGGCCTTCTAAGTAATTGATGCAGTTAGCTATGATCCCTCTCTTTTGTGTTTGTTTCTCATTCAGGGAAGTTGTAAATAATGTATTTCTGTGTGGGAGCTCCATATGTTGTTGTTGTCGTGTGTTTATTACTGGGATACATACGAAAGACGTGAGATAGATGAACAGACACATATAACACAACCACAGAAGAATACAGATTTTATTACAAACGATGATCCCAGCATATAACAAGAAGAGGTGCGCTGCTGTTCCTTTCGATATGGGAATCCATTTCAGGCGAAAGACCGACTTCTTTCCCAAAGAAGATACAACCAAGTCTTACTAGGGATTCGAACCCGGGAGCTCCATATAAAAGAGTTTTATGATATTTGGAAAACCACAGAGAGCACACACACACTTTGAAGGATTAATTGGTCAAGATTTATTTTTATGAGTACTCTCAAGCATATAAAGCATAATGAAAAACGTTTTACACAATTTTTTAGCAGTAACATCCATATTACTATATTGAATTCACTTTCAACCCGAAAGTGGTCACGCAGGACACACAGATCACGAAATCGTTAATTCTGGCAAAACTGTTTGTTACAAAAGAAAAATTAAAAAGTCATTGAAAATAGGTAAATATACTTTCTCTTAATAAAATTATTCACCAGAATCACGATTTATATCGTGTACAATAAAAATAAGTATACAAAAATAATTGGGGTGACAATCAACCCCGCGAGACCATTAACGTTTGTCTCGAGTGTGTGCCTGCTCCCGGGATAAAAGATTTTGAAGTCTTCTCGCTTTAAATATTAAAAATAACACACAATTATTCGTTATCGGAATTTTATATTATTTTTCATTATTTACCATTAATTCTAAATGCTCATTCTGTGAGGTTTAAAATTACAGTTCGCTTAAAACTAATGATAAAATGAGCATTCATTTTAAAATATCATTTTACATTTTCGTAAGTATTGTCGCGCATTTGGTTTACTCTCCTGACAATTCAGCCATTATATCAGGAATGTTTTAGTTTTTACAAAAATGAACCTGTGTGAAGAGCGGATACTTCAGACAGTACACTTTTAATGTATCAGTGCTGCACAAAGTATCTTATAACTAATTAATAATTACTAAATTAAGAGCAAGCTTAATAAGTATTAGCGACTTCCATGGGCTTGTCTTGCAGAGGAAAATTTTTCAAAGGAAGTTTACGATTAGAAATTGACAGTACTTTTTTCTATGTTTGGCAGAAATCTATATTTTGTCTTCAAAGCAGCCATCGCATTTTGCAATCTGTTCCAATATAAAAATTCGAGAAAGAAAAATAAAATATATATTACTTAAAAGTAACATATATAAAATTTAATATATCTTATTAATTTGTACGGTTTATAATTGAGATCACATTGTAGCTTTAGCGTCAAAAAGTGCATTATTATTGCATTCAATACATTATTATTTTTTTGGGAGGGGGCGATAAAAATTATGACGGAAAAGCTGGTTGCCAGTATTAAAAGTTTGAGAAGCACTCATTAATGTTATATTCTTTTTCCCAACGTATTGTTAGGTATATATTTCAGCACCGTCCCCTTGAGTACTAACCCCTAGACTGCGCTTTCTAGCATCCCCTGAAATCTCAGGTTTCGGGGATACATTCGCACTTTTCCTTCTGACGCTTACTCAAGTTCCTTCCAATTTCGTTTCGCTTGCTAAAGTTTGTGTAGCTATTTTTTGTTTATTTTTACTTTTTCTTGCCAATAGGGCATTGTCGTTGAATTTCAACGAAAGTGATACTGAAAGAGAATATTTTCTGGAAACCGATGAATACTACAATGATTCTGATACGGATTTATCTATGTGGGATGAAGAAAAGGAACAAAAAGGACAATACACTTATGAAATACATGTTGAAAAACTTTTTGTTCCAAGGAACATTTCGGGCAATTTCCCAAAGATTTGTAATTTTAATTTTTAATTTCTTACATTTTCAAATATTTATAACCCAGACATTTTGCAACCTAACGTTTATAATTTTACACAACCCAAATAAAAGAATACTTACCTTATAACGTATCCTTTGCTGGTTACACTGGTTGTACACTTAAATATGCCATGTATCCACATGAGGTGACAATGGGATTTTGCCCTGTGCATAGCGTGTATTCATTAGTAGTTACATAGTAAGAGGTTAAAGCTCTTTTCTAGCTTTTATTCTGAAATTTTACAGTTTTTTCGTGGAGCTTTGCAGAAGTAGAAGGAGGAAATCTTGAGCCGCAATGGAACATCTTTTAAGTTAATGGGCTACTTTTTTAATTTTCTTTAATTTCACGGTAGTATTCTACATGAATTGCTTTAAATCACGAAGAATTTGGCGTACACAATATTCTGTAAATCTCCAAACAATAATAACGAGAACTTTTACAGTAGCTAATTATATTCAGCCAAGTTTTCAGCATGATCAATTTGGAAGCACTTTGGGATATTTGCACACAGAAGACCTTGATAAGGCATCATTACCAAACTGGGCATGTAGATTTCAATAAATTTGGAATTTTTCTTCGTTAAGAGTGTAGTGATTGTGTATACGCAATCGTGATAGTGACTATATAATAAATGAAAACATAAAGAATAAAGCATAGGTTTTCAATGTGGGCGTTTGAGGCTTTCAGGGTGGCAGTAAAAGACCCAGAGAAAGTTTGGGGGTTTTGAGATTGCATGGAGGAGCATGGGCATATTAAACAAGTATAGTCTAAAAAAGACTAAAAAAATACGCTGATTATGTACTAACAAAAGTAAACTTTAATACTGGTTACCTTATGCTGATTGCGTGTATTTAAAATTATACAGAGTGTTTTTTTCCAGATATAGAAGTTTAAGTTGGCATTACTTTCCAAGATGGCGACCGTTTTAACAGCTGTCAAGTGATTTATTCTCAGTTTGGTTTGACAATTCATCATGAATAGACTAACGCCTGAACAACGCTCTTTCAAATTGTGCAATTTTATTTCGAAAATAATGGTCGATTTTCATAAGCGAATTTTGTTTAGCGATGAAGCGCACTTCTGGTTGAATGGCTACGTCAACAAACAAAACTGCCGCATTTGGAGTGAAGCTAATCCACAAGTGTATGTCGAAACACCGTTACATCCAGAAAAACTGACTGTTTGGTGCGCTTTATGGGCTGGTGGAATCATTGGTCCGTACTTCTTCAAAAACGATGAAGGCCACAACGTTACAGTCAATGGTGATCGGTATAGAGCCATGATTACTAACTTTTTCGTTCCTGAATTGAACAATCGTGATGTCCAGGAGCTGTGGTTCCAACAAGACGGCGCAACGTGTCACACAGCTCGTGACACAATCGATTTATTGAAAGACACGTTGGGTGAACGCCTAATTTCACATTTTGGACCTGTGAATTGGCCTCCAAGATCTTGTGATTTAACACCGCTAGACTATTTTCTGTGGGGCTATGTAAAGTCATTGGTCTATGCGGATAAACGCTTGACCATTTGGAAGACAACATTCGCCGTGTTATTGCCGATATACGACCACAAATGTTGGAAAAAGTCATCGAAAATTGGACGTCCAGATTGGACTACATCCGAGCCAGCCGTGGCAGTCATATGCCAGTAGTCATATTTAAAATGTAATGCCACAAGATTATCTTTCGAATAAAAAAAATCCATGTCAATCGAATAATACATCGTTGTTTTATTGCAATTTAAAGTTCTATACCTCTCAAAAAACACCCTATATATTCGTGGCTATACCTATTTCAGATTTGCAAGTAAAAAAATTGGGGGCATTAGATAAAAACTACATTAAAAAAGATATATTCTGTTAGTAATAGAATATTGTTTCAAAATTAAATTCGTATTTTCACCAGGTGTTATGTACCTTTTTATTTCTCTGGAGTGGAAAAGGGGTGGTATCGAAATATTTACTTGAAAAGGAGGCACCGGTTCAAAAAAGGTTGGAAACCTGTGGAATAAAGGGATATGCCGATTATATATTTATGCTTTTATAACTTATAAAGAATGGATTTCAATGGAAGTGTACATTAAAATCGCCTGAGAGAAGCTGATTTATGTTTCCTTCCCTTTCGTATTATTCGAGTACTCCTTTCCACCTTATTTGAGATTAATTACAACACCAATCGCAGTTAATCAGAAAATCAATCTCTGAGTCGATACGGAATCCTGACAAATGGAATCAATTTCATTTTCCTCCGGAGGTTATTTCATTTCGCCTGATGTGTTAATAACACTCGGGTAGAGGCCGGGTCTTTCTTTTTTCATTCCTCGTCATCGCCCCCCGTAGACGATGTGCGAAAGTATTTTTAGAGCGGTGCGGTCAAGGCAGTGAAGGGTCCTGAGAGCAGTCATCATCGATACAAACTGCTGATGGGTCGATTCGATCAGTAATTGACTGCCGAAGGTTGGTATCCTTCGGGGGTACTCTGCGTATGAAAAAGAAAACCGAGGTCGAATCGGAGACAGCACTTACTTTCTGAAGTCAATTCACAGCAGTCTTCTTTATAAGATTTTATTAGCTTTTCTTTTGAAAAGGATGAAGTCATTAAACGACAATTATATAATTAATTTACAAATGAACGTTATATTAAGTAAAAGAATAGGACAATTTTTTACCCGTTACTTGTATTATAATGCACAACTTATGTTTTCTTTTATATATATTTTTTCTTTTCTTTTCTTTATTACCTAAGAAAGAATTGACTAAAAAATTTTTTTATATATATTACTTGTTTCATTCAAAAGAAAGGCTGAGAAAGATAAAAATTACTTTAAGAGATTCAACAGACAAAATATTTGAGGGAGATTTATTTAACTCAGTGTTTCTCCAACTTTCAATACCGGTGACCCAATTTTCAATCATAATTTTTGTCCCCCTTCCCCTGTACAACAATAATGTATTTACTGCAATAAAAATGCACTTTGAGAGAGAGACGCTAAAGTTACAATACGATCTTAATTATAAACCGTACAAATTAATACGATAAGTATATTAAATTTTGTATATGTAACTTTTAAGTAATATATATTTTAAGAAAAAAAATTACTTAAAATATATATTACTTACTTATTATTATGTTATTTTTCTTTCTCTAATTTTTAAATTGGAACAGATCGCAAATGGTATATTTAATTAAAGATTTATTTCTCCTTCAGCATCCATTTCTCAAAGTACAAATGTCATTAGAAGAAAGTCTAATCTATGTTCATCTCTATCATATCTATCACATCTGGCATTATCGGGTACGTTTGCGTGAGTCTGGGCAACCTATCGGACGTCTGCGTAAAACATGTAAAAATGCTTTTCCTCGTACATTTCCTGTCAGTTTTGGTCGACTCGATACTTCTTTAGCTACCGAATCTAGCTTGATTGTACATTTTTTAATTTGCACGTTAATTGTAATTCATGGTAATTTAGTATTTACGGCAGTAGATTATAAAACAAAATCATACAAACATTTTTAAGTCGTAAGCGAACATTCGACGATAATAAAGGATCAACCAGTACACAGACGAGCATGGTTCCGAAAATTAAATCAAGGAAATATTCTCAAAAATACTTAAATTTTGGATTTACCACTACTCAAGTAAATGATGAAAAAAAAAAGCCCCAGCTCGTTATGTGTTAAAACTTACAAATCTGAAGAACAACATGTGAAAGTTGTTTTTAAAACCATGTAAAATCATTTAGCCATGTTGACAAAAAATTTTAAAAAGTATTTTCCTGATGAGGGCAACTTGGTAGCAAGTTACGAGTGGATTATGGATCTATTTCAAAATATTCCAGAAGGGCTCTCAACTTCCGAAGAAGAAATCTTCATAGATTTCACATCCAGTGAAAAATTAAAAGGCAATTTTGTAATTAATCCCTCTTTGAATTTTGGGTAGAGGTGGATGATGAATTGTCTGCACTGAAAACAAAAGCACTTCGTATACTATTGCCATTTTCAACATCCTACCTTTTTCAAACCGGATTTTCTGCGGTGGCTGCTTTGAAAACAAAATATAGATCTGAGCTAAATACAGAAAAATAACTCAGAGTGTCAATTTCTGATATTAAACCTTCCTTTGAAAAACTTTGCTCTACAAGACAAGCCCATGGAAGTCAATAACAATTATTAAACTTGTTCTTAATTTAGTAATAAGAAATTTTTTATAAAATACCTTCTTCAGTACAGATACATTAAACGTATACTGGCTGAAACACCGGCTCTTCACTTGAGTTCATTTTTTTAAAAAAATCAAACATTATTCTTGATATAATAGCTGAACTGCTATTATATGCGTGCACGGCATTATACATAAAAATGTAAAATGATTTTTTTAGATAAATGCTATAAATGTAAATAACTTTTAAAAAAAACTGTAATTTTAAACCTCACAGAATTAGCATTTAGAATTAATGTTAAATAATGAAAAAGAATATAAAATTCCGATGAAGAATAATTGTGTTACTTTTTAATATTTAAAGCGAGAAGATTTCAAAATGTTTTAACCCGGTAGCAGGCGCACACTTGATACTAACGCTAATCATAGTCCAGGTGGACTCAGTCACCCCAATCATTTGTTTATAATTATTTTTACTGTACACGATAAAAATCAGAATTCCAGTGAATAATTTAATTAAGAGAAAGGATACTTACAGGTTTTAAAGGACTCTTCAATTTTTCTTTGATAATTTGAGAAAAAATCCAACAAAACTGAACTAAAATGATTCAAAAGTGCAAGACCTTAATACAGAACGCAAATCAGAGACACTTTTCACTAATATTACAGGAATGTTATTTGCTGGCAAAGCTGTTATTTTGTTCAAGTTATTGTAGATTTAATGAGATTTTATTATCGAGTGAGTAAATATTAACGTCGCACTGTTCAGCTACGTGAGGGTTTTTGGAGACGGACCTCGTAATTTTGAACCATGGTCAAGTGACGAGGACGACATTTGAGCTCACTACTCCAACCAGAGGACGTTTGAGCTCTCGACAGATTTAACGAGCTTTACTCCTATACACGGTGGGTCTTTAGATGTTCTGGGCTCGAACTCGTGACACCTTTGGTGATCAACAAATAGCAAGTTCAACTTCTTCTTTCTTGTGTCTTTTTGGCAAGGTGAATTGAACCTTGTGGTACACTTATGACTTCCTATTTGAGTTGATGAAGTTCTTTAGGAAGCATTTGAAAATTTTCCTTTTGTGTCTTCATCGCGTTTCTCAATCATGAATAATATGCATTCTTTCAGCAGGTTCTCTTTTTGCTTGATCAGTTTCAACTTCCTTCTATAGAGATCACAGATGCCCCGTGCCACCACTCCCGTGTTAAAATTGTATTTAGAATAAAAATACGGATGTTCTAAAAAGAATTGACGTTTTTCACTATGCTTTATATGTTTGAGAATACTCATAAAAATAAATCTTGGCCAAATAATCCTTCAAGTCATAATCAATCCTTTTCCAAATATCATATAAATCTTTATTATTTACAATTTTTCTAAGCGAAAAACAAACACAAAAAAGATGGGACGGAACTAATGTAGAACTAACCATACCAGTAAGTTGGGATGTCAATCAAATGATCAGCAAATGCTGCCTGGCTGAAAAGTGACTCATATCTTCCTTTTCTTTCTACAACTAATGTACAGTATTTCAATAATATTTACAGTAATGGATTTTTTTATCTTCTTCGAATTTTTCCCAGGGTCTGGGTTTCGTTTTAGCTCTTAACGAGTAATATTTTAGGTTTAAAAAGAAGACGTAATAAAAAATCTCTGATCGAGGAATTACAGCAAATTAAAAAAAATGGTTTTCTTTTTTTCTTTAATTTGGTTTTGGGATCAAAGATAGCTATTTGATGACGGAAAAACGCCAGATGATAAACATAAATTTTATCAGTTTTGTTGTGTATTTTTTTTTATTATGGAAGAAAGTGTTTTGTTTCACTTCTTTCTGGTTATTTTTTTTAAAATCTGCAAATTTTCGATATGCTCGCCCCCGTAAGGTTATCGCCCCCCCAGGGGCGCGCCCCACACTTTGAGAAACACTAGTTTAAGTAACACATATTTTAAGAAGACACAGTACGATTCGATAAAAATTGGTCAAAAAATCAAATCTAATTTATTTAGCCTAAACTATTTTTTATATACTTTTCTACAAATTCGCAAAATTTGAAAGCTCTAAGTTTAAAAAATGCTGAGTTGTGATAAGTTTTATGTTTGTTTTTATTCACATCCCAATGGCAAATCAAAACTTAAAACTGACTTATCCCAGAAAGATAAAATATCTAGTTTGTCTTCATTTAAAATGCTGGCTTTTCTCTACTGGGCCTAATATTTGGACATTTTTTCACTTGTAGCTAATTGTACATGGAATGAAAGTCGGTATGCAATTTTCCATCAAAGTAATACTTATTTTTAAAAAATAATTGAATTTAGAATTTACACATTTTTTAAGGAATTTACAATGAGCATTCATAAAAAAAAGTATTGTACGAATACCAATCATGTTATCGCAAAATTCATACCAGCTTTTGTTATACATAGTTTGACGTACTTGTAAATCAAATTTCATATATGTGCGTTAATTTTTGCAGAAAAAAAAAGAGAGTAGCATTTTAAAATCACTTCATAAGTTTCTCGTTTTACCCTTAAAAAATTAAATGGTTGGCTTTTTATGAAATTTTGAGCACAAAATCTGTTTTACATCATAAATACACATAGGAGGCAACGAAAAATTATGAAAATCATTAAATTAAAAAAATTTGTAAATCGTACCATGTTTCTTAATCATTTCTTTCATTCCGTCAATTTTATTCAAGAATTTCACATATTAAGAAGTGTTAGTGTTCACTGAATGTTAGAGTAAAGTATTGTAATGGTTTTATAAGTTTTTTGAACAAAATTATTTCTCAGTATTTCTTTTTCTGAAAATGCAAAACAATCGAATCATGTGTATTAATAAATCCATTAAAACTGTAAGCTTTTAAAAAATATATTTGACTCTGTTACATAAACTAAGTTAGAATATAAATAAACTATAGTTCTAGAATTTTTACGCTGAAATGTGCGACCATGAGTTTTCTCTCGGCTGCCCTTCACTGTATTCATTTGAAGATTTTAACTTGAAAGTTTTGTCCAACCCAGCTGGTGAACTTTTTTCTTTCTTTCTTTTTTTGCCAGAGAAAGGTTTTTTTTTCTCTTTTTTATTATTTTGTTTAAATTTTTTATTTGAAGGACATTCATAACAAACATCAATTTGAAATAGACTTATAAAAGAGTTTCAAATTTTCTAAGTTTTGTTTTCTAAATTTTGTTTAAGGATTTTGGAGACAATAATTTTTATTTCTTCTGTGAATACGGCCGTTCGCAAAATACATAGATAAAAATTAATATGAGTTCTGTATGGCTTTCGCGTCTCTTTAAACTTTCATTAAACTTCATAATAAAAATATTAAATAACAAATTCAAAGAAATAGATGCGTGACTCAGTACTTAAATCTGTGAAAAAAACTATTATAAAAAAACCTGACGAGATTCTTTCAAATATAGCTTCAGTTTCTTTAACAGAATTACATGTTTTATGTGTGTAATTTTTAAGTAATTATTATATATTGAACACATTAATGTAATTTCTGAAAACATAACTTATATATTATTTTGATTTAACAAATATAAAAAAAAATGTTGCCCAGATAAGGATTTACCTTTAAATATCTTTTTTACAGAAATATTTTATTAAACTTTTAACTTGGTATTTAATTTTTTCACATTCTTTTCATTAAAGGAATAACAAAAACAATTATTCTATATTAAAAAATTTTTAAAATATATATTTTAGGGAATTTTCTTTGATTTCTCTGGTATATTTTATGGTATCCCCATGGAAATCGAATGTGAAAAATTTGATTTAAAAAACAAGGAAAAGTCCTTTATAAATTTTTGCTCCATCCCTCACAGCAGTCCCACCAAATCACAGATTGCCCCTGGGGATCCCATTCGGCGCAAAGGATTAACACCCAGGGAGGGCCTGACACATTTGAAAGGCTGTGATTTTCTCTAAACTAGGCCAAGAACGGTCGTCACCGTCCTTCAACTGCACCCAAAAATATGTCAAAGGGGGGAATTTTAAATAAAATTTCTGCGGGAAAATCGCACCGATGGAGGTTTCTTTGTTTCATTCCGCTTAAATAAAGACTGTAAAAAGTAATTGTTGGAAAGAAAACAGATTCATGACTTCCACTACTATTTTAATGTTTGCAAAAGTATTCGAAAAATATCATATATAAGTCATTAGCTGTTCTTTCTAAATGTGAATAACATTTCTGGTCATAATAACTGATATAATATGCTCTGAATTTGCTTCAGTAACTGATTTCATTAATTTGAGGGTAAACGTACATTTGCGTTGTTTTCTGTTTCCCATTGTTTTGATTTTTTTTTCAGCTAATGCGAAGTGTTTGTTAATTTTAAATCATCCCATTCAGGCTATTTTTCCAACAAATCTAGAGTTTTTTTATCAGGAATAGCTCACATCCGGTTATTCTGTTTTTATTGTTTATCTATGATATTATTACAGATAATTAAAAAACTCCATTCCTATTTGTTATTTATCACGGTAGTAATTCAATAGTTTTTTGCTCTGGTTCTGATAAAAAAAAATTGTAACTGATTGTTCTTAAATTTCCTACCATATTCGTGAGGCAAAGATGCATTTAGTTTCGATTAAGAACTATATAACTGATCGGATTTACCACTTAAATAACCGAGACTTTTATTTTAATTTTAAAAAAGTTCTCCCGAATGGATAGACTGATGTACAAAACGTTTCAGCAGCTTATGCATAGATCGTATAAATTCCACCTTATAACAATGCATTGATTATGCTATTTAAAAAACAAAGAACAGATTCGAGGTTTTTATTTTTCATAAATTCGATATTTAATTCAGTTGGTCAAAGAGGGGAATTTTTAACCTTTCAATTTGATACCACATCTTAACAAAGCATTATTTTTATTATCATTGTGTATTTTTCTTCAAAGTTGACAGTCTGATTCAATGTTTACAGAATACTTTCAGAAAAATAAATTTTATCTGCTTAAGACATTTATTCGCCATCCTAATAATACTTTTACGAGATATACTCCCATAGAAATCCCCCATTAAAAAAATCTTTATATTTTGTTAAATGCTTAAGCATTATTTTTTTATCTAGTGTGATTATTATATGTAAATACATTGTAAATTAAAAGCGAAGTTTCAAAAGGGGATGAGTTTCTTATCTTTTTTTGCGTACGTATGTTTTGTGTTCCATACGTAAATTTGTGGAGTTTTTGTGGGTAATGTATTTATATTAAACAAATTATTAAAATATTCAAAATTAAATAATGCACACACATTTAGAGACTGTTTCTTAAAATATATTTATTGTTGAAAAGGGAAAAAATGCATAAAAACTGATTTTTGAGAGGGAAAAAGCATAAAATATTTTGGCAATCAATAAACATATGGAAGGAAACTATTTTTCTTTTACATTTTAAGCAACACCCATGAAGAACTGGAGATGATTTTCTGTTAGTTGTAAAAAATGCAACCTATCCTTCATTTTAGAGACATGATACACAGTGTAGCATAATTAATACAACAATCGTTACACATGGTAAAATAATTCATCAAATCAATTATCCTGGTAGTTATAGAAGTCAGTTAACCTTTTAGTACTTAGCGCTTCATGCACTTGAGCTAAACACATATCTGTAAGAAGGTTTTCTCCTTGAGGAAACATCTTTGAAAAGAAAACAAACATGAAGGATGATTCCCGCTATCTTGCGAATCGTAGTGTTGAGAAACGGTACAAAAACTTATAATAATCGCTACATATTTCATGAAAGAAATTGCTTCGTGCAAGTAATGCAGAAAGATAAAAAAAAATTATTTTCAATTTTTATTAAAAGGAGATGTAACTAAATAAAGTTATTCCTGAAAAAAATTGGATTTGGTTTGATTTTATTAAAGTTTTAGTGTAACATCGAGATATATTTAAAAAAACACAACTTTCTAGAGAGTTATGCTGTCAATAATAACGTACAAATAAGCTAATGTAAGCCAACCAAGACACTGTAAATAGATTCCAATAATAGTTATTAGCGTTAATGCATTTTGCCTTCCTTAAATTGAATTTCCTAAGATGATGTAAAAAGAGTTGCAGTCTTAAAATATATATGCAGTCACTCAAAAAAGTATTGAGACACTTGGCAAGCATAACTGTAAAGTCATTTATAAAAATATTTATCACATTAAAACAAAAACAAAATGAATTAAGAAATATTTTAACACTTGGTGTACAATATACAAGGAAACTTTTGTTAGTATTATAGAATTATAATTTTATCTAGCTTTTCAAATATAATTCAAAGGTACACTGGCGTCAAAAAAGTATTGGGACACTTTTGAAATGAGAAATTTTACAAATATACAGCGCATCAATATAATTTAATTTCACACAACTTTTTTAGACTAGAGGTTTAAACATAAAAATTTCAACAAACAAGATTATTTATAGGAAAAATGGCAAGAAACCAAGATATATTGGTTGGTGTGCAAAATCCCATAATTGGGAAGAAGGGAAATCAGCTCGTGGTATAAGAAAAATCTTGAAATTGATGTCTCCTATTTTTAACATCGTTGACAGGTTTATGAAAGCAAATAGTGTTGAAAACAAAGAACAGGGCGTCCAAAGACATTTAATGAACGTAAAGAGAGGTGGATTGACGCGTTAAACCAAGAACTAGTGCAGTAAGAATGAGACTTTGCAATGTAAAAGTAGGTTCGGAAAATCAGTAAATCCTGAAACCGTCAGAAATGTTTTAAAAAAACATAAGTATCATGGCAGAGTACCTCAAAGAAAGCCTTACATCAACAAAGCAAATAGACAAGCTCTAGGTTGGCACTTGCTAAAATGAATGTAAGGTAGCCAGCAGAATATTGGGAAAATTTAATTTTTGTTGATGAAAGCAAGTATAACATTTTCAGATCATATGGCAAGGGAAAAGTTTGGCTGAAATCAAATACAGCAATGCATGTCAAAATTTACGGCCTACTATCAATTATGGAGTGAGTAACCAAATTGTCTGAGGCTGCATGGCAAACTCTGATGTCAGGAACTTACATTTTATTGATGGTATAATGAATGAATATGTCTATATTGACATTCTGAAGCGAAATTTAAAGCAAAGTGCGAGCAAGCTGGGAATCTCAGGGTTTTTTAAATTGTACCAAGATAATGATCCGAAACATACTGCAGATATTTGCAAGTTATGGGTCCTCTACCACTGTCCTAGTGTTATTAAGATTCCTGCACAAAGTCCAGACCTTATTCCCATTGAAAATGTGCAGCAAAAACTATATGAGCACCAAATTTCTAACAAGCAGGATATATGTAACGTTACATTACAGATGCATGAACAATGTGCATTGTATAAATTTTTGCAAATGCAATGCAGTCTTAAACAAGTTTAAAAACTCATGTGGAGGGAAAAAGACAAAGGACAATGGTTAAAATTCTTCCGTTTCATATCTAAATCTTTAAATAAATATGCATTTATCTAATATATACATTTTGTTTCATTTGGAAGAGCACGAGTTTCTGAAACCTCATTTATTATTTTTCAAACTTATTTATTATTTAGAGCTTTTCCTTTCTTTTTAATTTATAAATAGAAAATGTCACTTAAATGGGAGAGAGAAAGCTTTGTTTGAGCTCATCAGCGTTAGAAATTATTTCAGCAAAATAAGATACTTCCCATGAAATATTTAGAGTTTCTTTTCGAGATGAAACTGATTTGTCTGATAGAAAAATCAAACTCTCGTTAAGACATCTGAGGCAGCACGGAACATAGAAATGAACTAGATTCTTACTCTTCTTTAAACTATTCGAATTAGACTTTTACATCGAGCTAAATTTCCCAATTTATTCAATTACACGGGTAAAAAATCTCATAACTTTAAATAATTTGCTTTGATTTAAATTTATACACACATATATTTGTATATGTATGTATATACTCTACATAAGAATATGTTAAAAAAAGGAAACTAAAGATTCTAAATTAGGGGTATTTAAGTTATTTATGTAAAACTTTGATTTCTATTATGTTTCCATGTGTTATAATAAAATATAATCCGAAACATTAAAAGATATTTTTATATATAAATTATTTCTCTAAAATACCTAAAATTAAGAGTCAAACAATTTTTTTTAAAGAATAGTTTTTAAAGGGCTTAGTATTTAAATATGTGAGATATTGATTTCTCAAAAAATGTTTTATGATCAAATTTATATCATTCACATTTTATTTTTTAATAAATTCAACTCAAATTGCTTGAAACAAATTCTTAATACTTTTTTTTAGTAAACAGAAAGAAAAAATTTTATTTTGTTCCAAATTTATGGCTCATTAAAAAAAATTAAGGTTAATCAAAATATTTTATGCAAACGGGACATTAGACTAATTTCTAATGAGTGTTTCATAAATGTAAAAGAAGATCAATATTCCCGAATATTAAAAAAAAATAGTATTCTGAGATATTTTGATGAAATGTATCACAAGATGACCTACTTCAACTGGGGAGGATATATTTTCCTTCTCCAGTGAGATCCATTAATGCAATGAATACTTTGGAATTGTTGAATGAATTCCGAGAAAATTCAAACTGGAACTTTTTAAAAACGAAACCGCCCTAAATTAAAAAAGCGAAAGCCGAATCAGGCACCAGAGAAATACAAGCCCAAGGACTCTTTTAAAGACCTTTAATGTAATTCAAACACGCATCGCGAGGCTGGGACGCAGAGATAATCAGTTATTGCATTTTCTTTAACTTCGTGAGCGTTGTTATAGTAGGTAATAAATACGAGCATTGTTGTGTGATAGAATGTCGCGTTTCGTGCCCAGCTTGCGACCTGACCTTATGAACCGGATGGCCATTATAAACAAAACAAAAGTTTTAATTCAGACATGTTAAGAAACGAGTCAAGGCTTCCCAATCGTCAAAAGTTCTCAAGAAATGAACTGAAGGAAATGTGAAGGGCGGGAAAAAAGAACTTCTTTCATGGCTATATTTGCGACATCCATATTTTACGTTAAGTCACAAATTAACGTGCGGATTTTAATAATAAAGTACTTCATCAGTATTCTCGGGCGGATTCCTCTGATAATACGAATTCGTATAAATTATACTTTCGCGTGTTTCTACCAATTCTTATTAGGTGCAGGAAAATAATTATTAAGGGTAGATATAAAATTCTACTAGAGAGATCGCCAAGGGAGGCGATGATAACGCCAAGAAGAGAGCCCGGTTCTTCCATTTAACCAATGGCCGATGAGTGTCACCAAAACATTCCGACACTCGTTTTCTTTTCACTTGATTGCGGATGAGAGCACGTGCCAAAACACAGCTGGAACTTGTCGAACTCCTGATTCATTTTTTTCCTACCAAGCTGTCGAAAGACATCTCGTAACTCACTTTTGAACATCGGAGATGGAGTCAGGTAGTATGGGATTTAAAAAAAATTTCTTTAAAATATTTTGAAATATATTGCTTCCACGGTACGTGTTTAAATTTTCAGTAAGATTTTATGCAATATTTGTGATTCAAATTATTTTTACAGGGATATGTGTGTTTGTAGATTTCAGCAAGCATTTATCTAGAATTCAATGCACTTTAAATCTTAAGATAACTCATCGAAATTTTTTAACTTAAGTTAATAATGTTAAATAGTAATTTCAAAATTGTTTGAATTTCTATAAAAGTTACTTAGTTACTGATTGAAACTCTTATATAATTTTATGAACAATTATTAAGATATTAAGTTTCAAATTTATGTATAATTATTTCGGATATATGCTTAATTTATCACCAATGAAAGTTATGCAGTTATGTCTTTAATAAACAAAAGTGATTATTTTTTAACTGGAGAATAATTTATTTTTAAATCTGATTTTATTTATATTAATTCACAAAAAAGATACTGCACCCAAATGCATTTATTTCACTTCATACAGATTATATTATTTCAGAAAATAGCTTTGGAAGTCATTTTTTTTCATTTTAGTACGTTGCTCTTTTTACTTTCCTTATTCTTGTAAAGCTCCCTTTTTTGTTTCAACCTTTTTTCAATTCAAATTTTACTAATGTTTTATAATATTAAGTACTTTGTTTCTAATTGATATAAATAAGTTCTTTTTTTTTCAATTATTTTTAAACAAAAATTTCACACATACACTAGATTAAATATTATTATTTCTGAACATTTTCTCAACACAAAAAGTTATAACGTCGTAAAAGTATTATTGAGAATGATTATTAATTTCAATGCATTACTTACGGTGGATAGCTACGTTTGGGACCGTAATTTTAAAAAAACGCATAAAGAATTTTTTTTAAAATTTTTTTTTGATATTTAGTGTATATTAAATTAGAATAACTCTAGAGGAAAATTATTTATATGAAATTGTTTGGCAAAAAATGAAGAAAAACGAAAAGGCAGGGCAAAAAATATGACATATTTCCAAAACATTCCACTTTTATGAAAAAAAGCTACCATTAAAATAACATTTTTATTCCAATATATAGCTAGGATTTCTATACAAAACTTGAAGTAGGATTTTTGAACAATACACATTATTTTCAGTGACGATCAATTGAAATAATAACAGATTCTTTTTGGTAAAATTTATCTCCTCAAATATGGTAAAAAAGTGAATATATATATAAACCAGCCTCTAAATTATTTATTTCAAAAACATTACTTTAACCTTTTTCACTTAATTTAACTTTAAATTTAACTATACTAGGGGGATGTCCTTAACACCCCTAGAGTGTTCCCCTTCAAATTTGGGGTGGAACCGAGTCAAAACGTATTATCTACTGTATAGTACTCAAAGCTGCTTCAAACGACAGGCGTAAAACTCGTCCTTTGTGACGATAAATTTCGTGGGCCTCGATCTGACATCGTTAAACAGGTGGCATTAGTAACAACAACAATATAGATTTTCTAAATGTTTTCAACTTATGTATCTTTTCCTCTTTTGCCAAGAAAATTGCGTTTAAATAAAAAAAATTTCTTGAAAATATATTCCTAAAACGTTTTTATACAAGCATTCTAATTCACGATTGACACTAAGTATCAAAAAATTTATCCATTTATACACTTTTCCAGAATCACAGTTCCGAACAAAGTCTGTCATCTTAATTTCAATATGACTCTAATTTTTCAATTTCACCGATCAACTAATACAGTGGAGATGTAAATAACACTCTTAAAAATAAATTAAACTGTCAGCGAAATTGTTTCTTACGCAATCAACAAGCTTGCTTCTAATCATAGATGCTGCATTGAATTATAAAAGCTGATTCTGTTTGATAATTAGTTATATATTTATTTAAGTGATTGATGTTTGGGAATAATTCTTCAAAATACTCTTTAAAATTTTATGTTGAAGTACTTTTAACTTATTAATATTTTTTTACTTAGTAAATGAAAAAAAATCATTTTAAAGCTACGAACTCAATAATATCTTTTTTTTACTAATTAAAAAGATAATGATGCATAAACTTTTTTCTGGTTGGAGAATGTAATATTTGTGTAATTAATTCATTTCCTTAAAAATATTATAAACTTTGCAGTAAATCATACACATTTTATAAACTGTTTTAGCAATATTATACTAGAATCCCAAACATACGTTTTTATTTTAATTTGCTCTCTAAAATTTCTTACACTTTAAGTTATTAAGAACAATATTTCTATAAATAGATATGTCAGCATTACCATTCCAAGAAGGCACTTTAATAATATTAAAACTAGAATCATATCATTTACGAAAAATATTTCTATTTAATTTATTATATCTATAAGACTCGAAGTTATATCAAGGTAATCTGTAATAAGTGGGTTACTGTTAGTTTTAATTAGTTTGAAATAGCTAAGATAAAAATCATAGTTAAGAATATATATTCACTGTTTTTATCCAAAACATTTAAATCATCAATATATATTTTTTAAAAAATTATTTCTAATAATATAACTTTTTCAAAAATATGTGAATATAAATTAGCTTATTTGTTGCTATCAGATTTATTTTATGGTAAATCTTTAATTTTCTCACAAATTTCTGTTAAAATAATACAATATCTATTTCGTAATAATTCAACAAGCGTATTAATTTTGTGAAATTTTATTGTATTATTTAAATTAGGTGTGTCCAACACGCGGCCCGTTAGTACGTAAGTTGCGACCCTCTGACTCCTTTTAAAAAAAATTTAAATGTCAGGTTTTTAAAGTTTTCTCATTTTGAGATTTATTTCAGGGGAAATTTATTTTTTTACATAAATCCACAATGTACACTGGTGTGCAAAGCTTAAGCAACAATGTAAAAATTTAGCAGATAGCCATGAAATTGCAGAAAAGGAGGTCTGGAGATCAGTACAGTGGACAAGTAAGTCTGTAGAAACGTCATGCGTATGTAAATATCAGAAACCAAACGTCAGAAGCGACGTGAGCGTACGCAAAACGCGTGATGTCAGCGCGCGCTGTTCAACAGTAGAATAAAATGAAGGACGGAGACGCAATTCAACATATTCGTTGCAAGTGCCAGTGAGTCAGTTCATGAAATATGGCTAGAAGAAATCACCTGGACGACTTCACACGTGGAAGAATGATCGGAAAGCTGGAGGAGGGGCGTACCGTCACCAGTGTAGCTGCAGAGTTCGGAATCAACAAAAGTGTCATTTTGCGCGCTTGGAAATCGTTCCAAACCACAGGTACAGCTGTTAGAAAGGTTGGTAGTGGCCATCCGAGGACGACAACTGCAGGGGATGACCGATATATCATCTTGCAGGCGAAAAGAGACCGACGGCAGTCAGCAAGCGTCATTGCTCAGCAACTCTCTACAGCAATGGGGCGATAAGTGTCGCGGTTTACTGTGGCCAGACGCCTCCACAAAAGGGGCCTATTCGCCCGCCGTCCTGAACGCTGCCTCCCGTTGAAAATTGACCACCGATGCCACCGTTTACAGTGGTTCAGAGAGCACAAAAACTGGATAACTGATCAATGGAGTCGTGTCCTCTTAACGGATGAGAGTCGGTTCAGTACCAGAAGCGATTCTCAACGCGTTTTGATTTGGAGAGAGATCGGGACACGGTTTTATACCAGTAACATCAAGGAAAGACACCATTACGGTGGTCCTGGAGTTCTTGTCTGGGGAGGCAATATGCTGAACGGGCGAACTGAGCTTCACATTTTCGATAGAGGGTCTGAAACCGGGGATCGCTATTGTGAGGAGGTACTTCTTCCCCATGGGCGTCTGTTTCGAGTTGCCATTGGCCCAGACTTCATTTTTATGGATGAGAATGCACGGCCACATCGGACTCTTGCTGTTGAGGAGCTGCTGGAAAGTGAAGATATCACTCGAATGGATTGGCCAGCGTACTCCCCAGATTTAAATCCCATCGAACATGTGTGGGATGCTTTGGGGAGACGTATTGCAGCACGCTTACATCATCCGGAGAATACCCCAAAACTCAAATAGATACTGATTGAAGAATGGGTACTCCTACCGCAAGAAATGTTGCACCAGCTGGTTCTGAGTATGCGGAGACGGTGCGAAGCAACCATTGCAGTGGGGGGAGGGCATATACCCTATTAAGGAACATCTGCTTCTTGTTCTTCCTATTGGATAGAGTCATGATACTATGCGTTCAATAAAGCTTGTTTTTGTTTGATTCCATACCGTATGCATTGTATTCCTTTTTCAGCGCCGATGCTTTCGTCATCCTTTACGTACATAATACTCTCCCTCATTTCTGAATTTCATGTTTCTCAGATGATTTTTCATGAATTATGGCAATAAACCCACCTGTTGCTTAAGTTTTGCACACCAGTGTATTTGTCTGTTACCTGTTCTTGTTTTAAAATAAATCCTTTTTGATAATAGAAATGTCCTTTAGGTTAAAATAGATTTATATTTTATCAAACAGTTACATTTAATTTTACTATAATAAATTATTTTTTTAATAAATTCCCGAATTGTATCATACACATCCTTCGATTCTCTGTGTGTGCGACTTTCATTTCTCCTACTCCTTTTCTGTTTGAAGTACCTAAAAAGCAACAGGCAGTCAAAGATATTTTTTAAAGTTTAAAAAATATATTCAGGACGGGGTTAAGATAAAGGGCAATGTATACTTAATCGTTTGCCAATGACAGCACAATCAAATTTCAACAATGAGTAACGAAAGATCAATTAAAAGGAACACTGTAATTTTCAAGAAAATGGCAACTGTAATATTTTAAACATTATTTGTTCATTACATTGCTATATTATATAAACATTATTATATTATCTATGTCTGTATACATGAAAAATAATGAAAACAATAATAATAACTCATTTTGTTTTAAATTTCCTCTCCAATAAATGTTTTTTTGTTTCAAATTCTGATATAAAGGTACCTACTTTTATGTGCGGTCCGCGAGATTATAATGTTTTTCTGAAGTGGCTCGCAAGATCTTTTGGGTTTGTCCCCCCTGATTTAAATCATAATTATTGTAAATATTTAAAAGAATCTTAATAATCTATCTTTTGAAATAAATGAATCTTCAAAATCATATCTTCATAAACATAGGGTATGTGTGTTTTATTTTTTTTTTTAAAATAACTTTTATTTCATTACCTTTTTCAATAATAGCTTTAGAACTAAGTTAATTCGTAATATTTTGTCAAATGGTTTATTAATAGTAAAAAGTTTACCAGAGAAAAAGCAATGCAATTTTAAGAACATTCATAACTATGAAAAGTATAAGGAATTTTTATAGAATTTAGGGGTAAAAAAATATTTGGAAATTTAAATTCTGGTAGATGTATGCCTAATTTCTTATAAATAGCCATCATACGATTGTTAATTATTACGATATAAATTATAGAGAAATTATGAAATATTATTATGATTATAATACAGATTTAAGAAATGAATTATTCTTCTGAAAATGCTTATCAAGCATAATACTATAAAAATATTTATAAATTATGGCATAATATCGAGTACTTTATCTATGCAAGGCAATAATGAATTTTTTAAAAATTTTTCAATAATCTGTTACGTGAGATCCTTTAAAATATTATAGTTAAATTGCTCAAATGCTTCGTAAGTTAAACCATATATAACCGCAGATATTGTAGTATTTATTTAAATTTCTGTTAATCTGTCGTTTAACAGTGATGTTGGTATTAGGAATAGTGAATCTAACTCTGGTGCATTTTTATTCATAATATCTATTAAAGCATTATTAATATTGAAATTTTTTGTTGTCACATGTAGGTGATGTTCATCAATAATACAAACATATGCAATACTGCACGTTTTGATAGATAACCGTTATTGTAACTGTAGATGGGACTTCTATTTTTCTATTGTACTTAAAGACATTTTTAATATGTATATTCTTAACTGGAATTTATTACTAAAAATTTTTTTTCCTAATATTTAAAAGCCTATGTATAATGAAAATTGTTTACCCATCATGAAACACGAATGGCTGTAATTAACTCTGTATCTTATCAGGACATTTTTAAATGGGTTAACAACTTTTTCAAGAATACAAGAAATGAATTAAATCATACTTCCAATTGTATTAAAGAAAAATAAGCCTAAGTTAATTGCTTACTCGTTTAGAGTAGTGACAATATGAAAATATTTCTTACGAAATTGTTAACGTAATCCAGTGCTTCTCAAACTTTTAATATTCGCGACCCACTATTCAAACATAATTTTCACCGCACCCCCTCCTCCATAGAATAACAACGTATTGAATTCAATAAGACGCTAAAGCTACAACGTGACTTTAACCTCTTAAGTGCCACCGGAGTATATAAAGGTCTCTGTCAGCCAAATCATTAATTGCCTCTAACGTATATATACCTTTTTCAGAAGTATGTTCTTTTGTGCACTGCTATTCGTAAAATTATTCTGAAGGCCTTGGAATGCAGAGCTTGAAAGGCCTTGACAGTACTTGCAAAGGATTTACTTATTTCCTCTTATCTATCCTCTTCTTCCCTCCCGCATGCGCACACGTACGTCGAAAAGGGAGGGATGGAGGAGCGAATTGTAAATTAGCATTTAATGGATTAATAATAAACGGTACAAATTATCAAGAGAAACGTTAATTTTTGCATATAATTTTATAAATAACAAACCCATGGGGTTATTGGTAATCATTAAAATTGTTAACTTAGTTTTGGAAATAAATTATAAAATAATCATGCAGTAATGATACAGTCATAAGAATATTACTTGTTTATCAATGTAAATGTGTATTTTATTTTTATTATGTCAGAAAGTTTTAGTTTGTTTTTACACACTTCCAGTAAATTAATAATTTTTTTAAATAATCATTTATTTTCGACTTTTCAATATGCTCGCAACCCCCTCGTAGAGTTATCACACCGACCTAGGGGACGCGCCCAATAGTTTGAGAAACGCTGACGTAATCTGATTATTAATAATTATAAGAATATAACACGCAATTTTTCTACGACGTATTCCATTTTTGAAGTAGTGCTATTAAAGTCTTTTACAAATAATAAATTTTTCTAATCTCTCTCATTTTCATATATTTACCAATTTTTTTACAAAATTTTAAGATTTGTTGTTCAACTTCGGAAATGATATTTACTTTTCAGTTTTAGCATTTTTAAATAAAGAAGAACTGTTGTCAGAGTAAAACTTTTTGTGAAGTATTACTCTAACTATGGGAAAAAATATTTTTAAATATTATATTAAATTTGCCTCCTAACTGGAACTCTTATCATGAAT
This sequence comes from Trichonephila clavipes, assembly GCA_019973935.1. Lineage (NCBI taxonomy): Eukaryota > Metazoa > Arthropoda > Arachnida > Araneae > Nephilidae > Trichonephila > Trichonephila clavipes. The sequence goes on from BMAU01021438.1 coordinate 884,113, forward strand.
TCGAATTTATCTATTTATGCAAATCGTTATCATAAACAGGGAAAAAATATTTTTAGTTCATAAAAGCCATTCTTATAATTATATGTAAAATTTTATATGGAGAAAAATAAAGTGGAGTAAAACAAATATACCTTCACAGATAGGATATAAGATGGTATTTGGATAAAAAATAGAAATAGTCATTTGGTTTAGAATTGATAAAGTTTTATAGAATTGTGTAATCATCTTCTATGAAAGAAATATTCTCACCCATTGCCTGCTTTTTAATAAACTTAATAACACGTTATAGATGCTAATTTATTCACTTGTGTGTATGAGATCTTTTACACTTTTTCTCAAAACATCCTCAAGGATTTCATTGTAAATTATTTTCAAAACCTTTTCTTTAAGACGTAACTACACCAAAAGCACAATTAAAATTTCATAAGAAAGATTATGATCACTTTGAACAGTATTAAAACGGTCTCTTTTTTTTTTATTTCCTTAAGATCTGATTTTGAAAATATCATATAAAAACATTTATCACACAAGCAAGTTTTTTTAAAAAGGTTTTCGCTATGAAACAAGAACTTCAGCTTGTTGTTAGTATCAATTAGTGTTTATAAAACTTAATATATAGTACAATGATTTCATAATTTGTGTGTGTGTGTGTGTGAAGTGTTTTAAAAAATCTTTTTTTCCCCATTTTTTTAGAGAAGTTGATTACATTTAATGTTTAGATGTTTGGATATTTCTCTAAAAAAATCAAAAAAGGGAACCTGCATTTTTTTCAAAATAATTTAAAAATAGAGTAAACATGATTTTGGAATTTCAAATATGTTTCGTAGATGCTTAGAAATTCAGTAAAAGAATATTTTGAAGCAAACATCATTATTTTGTGTCCAAGTGAGTGAGTGAATATTAACGTCGCACTGTTCAACTACACGAGGGATTTTTGGCAACGGACCTCGTAATTTTGAATTATGGTCAAGTGACGAAGACGACACCTGAGCTACCCCCCTCCTAACTTCCACACCACATCAATGGGAGGACGTTTGAGCTCTGGACAGATTTAACATTAATCTCCCCTACACGGTGGGTCTTCAGCGGTACTAGGCTTGAACTCGTGACATACCTTGACCTCTAGGCTACCACGGCAACTATTTTATTGCCAAAGCAGGACATTAGAAAGGTCAAAAATAACTTTAAACCCAAAAGGTAATTTAAAAAATTAAAATATTTGTAATTTAACAAAATGAATTCTATCATCCATATTGCCATAAAAAATCAGAAAAATTATTAGATAAATTTGAATCATACCATGTTTAATATAGGAAAGTGGTGAAGAAATGGCTTCATTACTACATAATATTCGGTGGAACACCGACAAAAATATACTAGATGTGTACTACTTTTCTTTTATATTACGTATCAAATACATAATTTTCCAAAAGTTATTCTAATTGTTTATTATCTTATGTAAAAGATTTTTTTGTTCTCTTTGGATAGGAAGAAATTAATCATGCTATCTTAAAATTAAGTACTACAAATAGAATGTTTTCTTTTAACCTTACATCTGTCATCAATGAAACTGCTCACATTTTTGATTACATAGTCGAAACTTTTTACCAAATCAATCTAAATGTGTGTCCCGGTTTTGTTTCTTGAATAAATATTCTGTTTTTTAAATAGCAAGGGATCCATGAGTAATTTATCCTTCTCCCCTCATTCGATTTTATATAAATTGTCTTAAAAAATTTAAACACTCTTAAAATTCCTTTCATTTCTTTATCATCTTCTTTCATATTGCTATTTCTGGGAATGTTTCTCTTCAAGGAATTTATTAATGGGAATTGATATGTGGCAATTAAAATATCCTTTTCATAACTTTTTTTCGTATAATATTGGAGGACGTTTTATTCCTAAAAAACCTATTAAGCTCTATATACCAGTACGAAAATCCTGCAGTATGATTTTAGAGTTTAAATATAAACATTTTTAAAGGATCTTGTGTGTGTGTGTGAAAATGCTATGCACAAAATTCATTAAGAAATTATAATTTTTCAAGTATCTAATATTTTGAGAAATTATCTTTAAAAATATTTATCCAAGATATAAATAAGAAAGTTATTTTATTTACAATTTTCTCCCACGCTGTGTTACATTTAAAGCACTGTTTGAGTTTCTAAGCATTTTTCCTGTGCTTCTATTTTTTTTAAATCTTACTTTTCTAAAAACGTGTCTACTTTATTTGTATTACTTTCCTGGACTTGCATGGTATTTATCAAAGAAAATTGCTCATTTTAACGCGACATAATTTTATGCGACTAAAAATAACACACGATATGGCTTATTATAATACTTCAGAACTAGGACTCATTTTCATGGTAGTCAATGTTAAGTATAAGTTCTAGGAAAATTGTCTGCATAATTTATTTCTTTAAACCATGCAGTGATTTACATATTCAGACACGCGCGCAACCACATTAGGGCTCTTTTTGCAATTCCTAAGATTAATAATCCTTTTTAACCAAATTTTACATTTTTGATGCTCTCAGCAGCAAATTATTTGTCGAAACGTTCACGTTTTGAAGACATCATCGCGATTCCTTCAACTTTTCCGAAAAATCAACATTTCTATTAACGTCTCTTTCTTTGGAGATGACGTTTATGTATTACACACCTCCCATTATACTCCGGAACTTTCCTCCTTTCGCGTGTCCAGTGGTCAAGCACTGGACATTAGCATTCAGGCGGCCACTTCCGACTCACCCCCTGGACACGCCACAAACTCTTTAATATCAAACTGGACGTTTCAAGGCCGAATGGAAATTCCGCCACAAAAAAGGAGGGAGAAATTACAATGAAAGTAAAATAAAAATTAAAAGTGTGGCTGGCCGCTAGCTCAGTCGATACTCCACAATCCCCGAGGGGCCGGCCCACCCGCGCAACCCAACCAAGGTTATCCAAGTAATTACCAAAGATGGAGCTTACCATACATCAAGCGGATTGTGTCGGCTCGCTCGTAAGTAAGGGTTGCTGGGCGACTTTTTTTTAATATGGCGCCAATTCTTTTCGCCAAATCAACGGATATTTTTTACCCTGCAAAAGCCCGTAATTTGCAAGTAAGAAACGTGCGCAGGGGGTGTAATGTTCTTCAGAGTTTCTGTAAAAATTTGCCGGAGCCTTGACCCGGATTTTATAAAGGAAAGTTTCAGATTCTGTTTTGAACCAAGGAAAAGAATACACCCCTTTTTGTAACCTCTCACGTAATTTCAAGATCTCACGGTCTTTTTATATACGTGACTTCAGGATATTTTTGGAAGTTTTTGCACAAGGTGCACTAGGAAAACGATTTAAAAAGCTCCTGTTTGCAATTTTGTTTTCATCGTTGTTCTAAGGAAATCTAATACATACCTCATCATATGTTACTGCCAAAATTAATGATAACTTGCAAGTTTTAAGACTGAACACACGTAGTTTCTCTTCCTGAAAACATGAGATAGCTCTTTTCTCAGTTAATGCCTTTGAATAAATCTGATTCTGATGATAACCAACGCATAATCTACTCCTTTCGTATACATGTTCACTATTGATTTGCTTCTCTTTCTATTCTAAAAGAACTGCTTAAGATACTAATTTTACTTTTATTATAATACCAGAAAAAAACTTTTCTAGCAAATAAAGCGCATGTAATATAAGATTAATCAGTGGGATTATCGGCTTGAAATATCTTAGTTTTTAAAAGAATTGTTTGAAAGAAAAGGGAAACACTGCTTCACAGTGCAATGTTGTAAATATCAAATCAAATCACTTGTCAGAGCTTCTCATTATTATTGAAAATAATTACGTACTCTCTTGCACACACGGAGGAATGAAAGCAAATTAAAATGATAGCACAAATAAAAGAAAAGCAAAATAATTGTTATAACAATAACAATTCAAGATAAGATATTATATTTTGGAAAATCTTACCCAGAACCTTAAGCAAAATATAATTTAATTAACTCAAAGAATACTAAAGTATGAGGAGGAAGAAATGAACGTGAAAAAATCTAGATAATTAATCGATGTTTATATGAAAATAAAAGTAATACGTACTATTTTGAGAACGAGAGTTTTTCACCAAATTATTAACCAGATTTATTGAAAACCCCAAAAAATGGATTTTTGTAAATCGTATATATTGTTTTTCCCCCGTTATACCGATGAGTACTTTCAAATATTTTTTACGATAGAAAAACTTATTTTTTCGATTAAGAATTATATTGTACGTCTGACAAATTTATTTATGAATAAAAATTCAAAACAGATGTTTTTTAAAAGAAATAATTCAACTACTTTTTGAATGATGAAATTTCAACATGCTCACTTTGAGCTACTTTTCCCACATTGGTGAACTTATTATATTTAGCTGTTATAATTCATCTGTTTTGAATGTGCTTATAAAATATTATTGCATTTTCCCTTATGTACTACTATTTTCTTTTATTTGTCTTTTTTGTGTATAGTCTTATATTTGTTGTGCATTCATTAAAATAGAGAACTATATTCTGTGATATATTATTTTAACATTTCAAATCCTACTAAAAGAACTGCTATTCTTTATTGTTATACTGTCACCTATACTTTAAATACTAAAAGCAACCAGCCAGGCTAATAACTTCAAGCTTGAATTGGGGTTTAGTTATCTACTCATACTCCCCAGATAAACATAATTTTTTTCTTTGAGTAAATGAATGAGATGGCAATAGCATAAAATTATATATATTTCATTATATTCGATTTTTTATGTCTGTTGCGTATCTCATTTGACAAGTATTTTTTCTTCTTTCTTAAGAAAAACTATTTATGAAACGGATTTTTTATGAATCAGAAAAATATCTTATAAATTAATTATATTAGTCCAATACTGGAAATGTACTACGTGAGGCAAATTTCAAATTCTAATTTTGTGCTTGACCTACTTTTGTTAAAATATTTCTACTTATTCAGTAATCATTAATTTTCTGAATTATGATCAGCTACCATATGTATTTTTATACAAGTGTACTATGCTTGTTTTGAGAAGGGAAGGGGGACTTTTGCCATTACAATTCTGCTAACGTCCTGAATAAAACAAATTAAAAAGATTTCTGTATGACTTTATTATGTGCTAAATTTTATTTTTTCCCAGCCCTTTTAATATGAAAATGTTTAAGTTTGAAATAATTTTGTTGCCGTGCAGTTTCTTTCTTTTTAATTTTGTTCTTTGACAAATGAACTTTAAGCATTATATTCTTTTTGTTAGTTTAAGTTGTTTTCCCCCTCGATTCAGACAAATAAATAGCAATATAAAGATTTCAGAAACATGAAATACCGAACAGATTTATTTACTCTTAAAATATAGAGACTCATGTATAAATGCATATTTACTAAATGCAATTTAAATTCGAAATAATATCTCTTAAGACAGTAACAATGGGTTGCTTCAAGGTAGCTCACACCGCTACTGGAAAAACTAATTCATAAATGTTATTTAGGTAATATCAGATATTGTTTTCCAATAATTGTACATTACGGCATAGTTAAATAAATAACAATAACTAAATATATTGTAAGTGAAGATAAGGGGAAATTAAAAGCTCCGTGAATTTCCATTAAGCTAAATTGTTCAGCAACTTTTTTTCGGGTACTGCAGGATAGTTTCTTTATTAGATACATATTTAGATATATAATATATTCCGATACATAATGTCAGTATCATAAATCTTGATAAACAAAAGAAATCATGTGTTATGTAAATTTATTTCGCTTTAAACCCTCACATTTTTTTCTTTGGCTGATTCCAAAAATACTTTTAACTCCAATACTCCGAACTTTTTACACATTTGTTATAGATGAATTTTCCAAATAATTCGCTCTGCGTTGAGAAAATTTGATAAAAACTGCCAATAAAATATTCTTTTAAATTCAATCATCCCTGCAGTACCCAATTTCAATTTTCTTTATCGAAACGATTCTGCTGCAAACCCTTTCCTCTCTGCCGCTTGTGTTTTACAGAGTTGAATGGACCTCGTGGCCGTGTTCAACATTTGACATAATTCAACAATCGCGTGTAAAAAGATTCCAAATTTCGGTAACAGTCCAACTTGGCTTGCTTCGATGGAATTTGGAGAGCAAAATCGATACTCCAATTGATGGGGAAATGGTGAAAAGATGCCAAATAGAGCGATGTACTCACGAAAGTGATAGCTCTGGAGACTATCAGTAATTACCTTTGCGCGGAGTGATCTCTTGAGATTTAAACGTCCCTGAACTGATGACGGCAGAGAACAAGCCTTCCTGACTAGCAACGGAATAATAATTTTTAATACATTTTTTATCGATTTTTTTCACAGTTCCTCACTTTCATTATTCTTTTCTTTGTTTTTTCCTTATCCTCTTATGTGTTTTGGAAGAGGTTTTTTTATTGCTTTTTCATTTCTTTAGTGTATCAATGAAACAGATACTGTTTTGGCGAGTTTCGAAGGCCGTACTTTCCGCGAATTATGTCTGGGAGAATAAAAAAATTCAAATAGTATCGTTTTTGGCAAGGTGTTTATTCATTAAATTACATTGGATTACGCGAAGTTTTAATTTCCTATTCGTGCTCAGAATAAGAGGTTGGGATTTGAAAACAAAAGAAAGTTTCCTAGTCTCCCTAGATTATTTGATTATATTTTACAAAATTATTACTGATATTTATCTTTTGAGGTATTAATATTTTCAATTTATTGCAAATGGTACGTTTTTTCTTGTTTTAACTAACATTTGAAAAAATATATTTTGTACTTCAATGAGTATATTATTAATCAGCCTAGAACAAATTTATTACAATTGCAATTTACAAATATACTATTTACCAAAATGTCCAATTACTCCAACATCAATATAATTTTACTATAGCTTAAATATCAGAAATAAATTAAATCAGTATTTCCATTCAGTGACTGTTTATTGAAGTAACTGAGATGATAAGGAATTAATTTATCATAAACACAACTATCGGAGCATTAATATTTCAATTTATTTAAAATAAAATATTATTCACAGATTGCATGTTTCATCTGGAGAATAAATGATTACTTTGAACTGTGTGTGTGAGCATGTGTTCTTAATTAGTCCATTTGTGTTATTACTAAAAAAATAGAAATATCTACACCCAAAAATTGATTATATATCTGAATTCTATATAATTATTCATTCCATCATTTCTTCTACTACATCTTTCCATGAACCGTGTAAATGGAGCCGATCCATGTTATATCTGCTGGGGCTCAAAGTTCTCCCTTTGGTGTGGTATTTAGGAGAGGGAGGTGCCAATTCAGGCGTCGTCCTCATCACTTCACATATGCTCGAAACTACGTGGTCCGTCGCCAATAGCTCTCGTGTAGCTTTATATAGTGCGACGTTAACATAACTTTGACTCACTCTCACTTTTACGCACTTACTCACTCGATTAAAAACAATCCTTAAAGCTATTCCATGCATTGAAATTGCATTTGAAAAAACATTTTGCGTTTGCAAAAATTTGGAATTGAAAAATCATTAAGGTTTGTTGATACCGGGTGTTTCAAAAGTCATACGCATCCACATGGTAATCCTTGTTACCTAAAACCCAGAAGGGTTGGTTGAGATTTCTTTCACTAGATGGCAGCAGGGACCCCATCATAAGAAGTTTTGAACGTATCAGGCATCAGTTTCAAAATACTTGTCAGTTGTAGTTAGTTGAGCCCAACGGAAGGTGCATGGTGTTTCACGAAGAGCAAATGGCCATCGTGGAATTTTATATCGCTATAAAATCTCATTGCCGTGTGATGAATGCATTTCAGTAGAAATATCCAGGTGAAACTGCACCAAATGAATCAATAATAACACTTTATGACAACGGTTACGTGACACAGGATAGGTCGCAGACAGGAAGCGATCGGGTAGAGCGTTCATAATGAAAACAAAAGTGGCAGATGTGGAGACCGCTTTGCAAAGAAGTCCATTGAAAAGACAACCCGTCTACATAAACATCATCACAGAATTCATATCCTTGTTGAAAGTGATGACAGGTACGCTTGGTTGCAGCACGACGGCGCAATGTGTCACACATCACGGGGCAGTATGGAAGTTTTTTCGATGATCGTGTCATTTCCAAAGGACTTTGGTCAACTCGTTTTACCGGACTTGTCAATTTAGGATTTTTCTTTGGGAATAACTGAAAAATGTCACCTTCAGAAGTAATTCCCATACTTTTGATGAACTTAAGAGTAACATCCTTCATGCAATATCGAACATTAATTCTTACGCTCTTCGTAAAGTGTCAATTAATTTGGTAAAAAAGAGTTCGATTGCGTGTCCAGGAAAAACGGACATCATTTTAAACATTTACTGTTATTTTACCATGTGTGTGTGTGATACCTGACAATAAAGATAACCGTTCTACCTTTGTTTGTCCTTTATTCTGTTGTTTAACATAATTCATCTGTCTTTAAAACTCAATCCCAAAGGTTGATATGCGTGACTTTTGAAACACCCGATATGTAAGAATAGTCAGGAGTTATTTGAAAAAAATTTATGGGCATCTTTTAACAAGCTTGCTTTAATATCGGTAATGCTTAGGATTCTCTTCTGAAAAGTTCATGGTTCCTCTCCGCTTTATCGAAATGGGTACTTTTCCTTTTTAAGATCCTTAAGGTTGCAAAACTTTCATTTGAATATTAAATCTGCGAAATATTCTAGCAGAAACTTTTCTAATGTGTTAACTTAAAAAAAAGAAAAGACAATTTTAATTATTTAGAAGCAGATCGTTTAGTAGTGTAATTATAGTTTTGCTTCTCTTCATTCCTGATTTTTTAAAAAATATATATAAAGAGCTCTATCGTTGTTAGTAAAACATAAACTAATAATGACTGCTATTTTTTTGTATTATTAAACAATAGTTTTTGTTAAAACCACGCTCTGGAAGATATGAATTTTTTTTCTTCATCATGGAGATGATTCCTATAAATCCGTGAAAGTGTACTAAAAAAGAGATTCACTCATCACGAGATCTCCAAAACTACGAGTATTAGACCTACAGACTTGAGATTTGGTAGGCATGTCTCTTTTGTTGAACATAGTTCAGCTAAGATCAGGGTTTTAGGAAATCGGCTCTCATGGAAGGAGGAAATTTGAGGCAGGTAAGAGATTTAAAAAATACCGTTTTTGAGCCTATTAGAAGTATATACGGAATTTGACAAGCATGTTTATTTTAATGAGTAGAGATCTACTAAGTGGCCGAGGTAGCCTAGTGGTCAAGGCATCGGATCGTGGCTGGCGTGTCACGAGTTTGAGCCCAGTACCTCTAAAGACCCTCAGTATAGGGGAGAGATGCACGTTAAATCTGTCTAGAGCTCAAACGTCCTCCCGTAAGTGTGGTAGTTAGGAGAGGGGGGCAGCTCAGGTGTCGTCCTCGTCACTTGACCATGGTTCAAAATGACGACGTCCGATGCCAAAAGTCCTCGTGTAGCTGAACATTGCGACGTTAATATTACCTCATCCACTCAGAGTTCCACTAAGGAAAGGTTTTTCAAAAATTGACTCCCAAATGAGGTTGTGGGGACGTTATAGGCATAAATTTCCGTTTTTGAACTGTTCGACGTACAGACTTTAAAGTTTGTAGCTATATCTCTTTTGTCAAGAAAAGATCAGCTAAGAAAGAGTTTTGAGTAATTCGAAACCAGAGAGGGATTACAGGGGTGTTGTAGATTAAAAGGATTCGCTTATTTGAACTATTAGACCTACGGACTTGAAATTTGACTGCCACTTTTTCTTATGAATATAGATAAACTAGAACAGGTTTTGCCAAAATCTTCTCCCACAGAGATATAAAAGATAATATTTATATATTACTTTCAGGTAATATTTGTATACTGAATTACAGAAGAGCCTGTGAAAAGCCGGTTTGTTCAGCTCTATCTCTATTTTACTCTTCAATATTTTACTTGCTAAGTCATACTTTCCCTAGCACTTAATGAGCAATTTATTTAATTGTTTTCAAAATATTAATTAAATTTTGGCCTCATTAATTCTTTTTATAGTTATCAATTTTCCCGCTCGAGGAAAGGGTATGCCTGACAGCATATCTATTAAATTAATAACATAAGATGGAGCTGGGAAGGAATGTTTAGATACAAAGTTCGTTTACTTTTCTTTTAAAAGTTATATGCCTCGTGTTTCCACTTCTGAATCAATTCAAAACAGATTACAATTATCTGGAAACATTCCTCAATAGAAATACTCTACGGCAGGGGTTCCTAAACTAAGCTACACATATGCTTGAGAGTGCAAGACGAAAAGTTTTAAAATGATTAAATTATATACTATTCAAAGGTACGAATGATATATTCAGGTATTTCCCCGAAAATCGAAAGAAGCAGGGTGAGAAAGAGAAAATGGAGAGTCTTTGACAGCGTTTCTCAAACTGTGGTACACGCCCCATTAGGGCGGGGGCGTGATGATCCTACTAGATGAGCACGAGCATATCGAAAAGTCAAAAATAAAAGGTTTAAAAAAAATCACTAATTTACAGAAAGTTAATCACAACATAAAATGCATTTTGAGATAATAAAAAATACACGTTTACAATGATATAAACATACTTGTAAATGTATCAGTTCTGCGCAGTATATTTGATGAAAAATTCATCAATACTAAATAAAGAACAAGTTTAATAATTGACCCCATGGGCGTGTAATATTCAAAATTATATGCAGAATTTATTGTTTTTCTTGATGACTTGTACAGTTTATAATTAAAGTTGTAATGTAGCTTTTAGCGTCTAAGTGTAAATTATTATTTAATTCAATACATTATTATTGTATGAGGGGGCGTCATGAAAATAATGATTGAAAATTAAGCCGTAAATATTGAAAGACTGAGAAGCACTGGTCTATGGGAATTTCAGCAAAGGGATCTCACCTAATCACCCTAAATGTAACTTAACATTCTCTTCAAATTAATTTTTTAAAAATTTCGTATATAGTTATATTTTCAATTGTATAAGGATAGTGAAAAATCTTTCCAAGTGAAAGTGGTCGATTTTTCACTTTTGGCTGCTACATTTTTAACGAAAATTACGTACAATCAAACAAATAGAAATGCTGTCCGATTTTACTCTTTCCGATTACCCACAAAATATTAGACGTCCTTCTTCTAGAGCGTTCAGCAGAATCTCAGAATACCTTGTTGAAACAAATTATGTTACCCTAAAAATGCGAGGATAGAACTTGAAAGGTATTTAGTTTATTTAGTAAGTTCTGAAGAAGGATGTTATATACAAACGGAATACATTCCGATTCTCAAATATGTCGCAAAAGCTGCTGGAAATTAGGTATATATATTTGTGAGCTAACGAAACGCGTAAAGTAGATAGAATTATAAGTTCATACATACTTAGTATTACTTTTCTCATCTTCAGCAATCGGTAGCTTAAGGAGTGGTACGGTCAGAATCTATTTCTTTTTCGGTGGAACTTTCTAGAAGTTCAACACAACAAAATAGATTATTTTCGGAGACATAGCTTTACCTTTTGATCATTATACAAAGGATTACGGCATCTGGAAATTGGTTTCCCCATTAAGAGGACTTTTTTCTACACAATAGAACTTTTTTCTGCAGGATATATCAGTACTTTTAGGACAGGTAGAAAACACTTAGATAATGGTAAATCACATAGCAATGCATGGTTTGAAACGCTTTCCTGGCACGGTTGTGCCAACACAAAGTACAAGAATGACATAACACAAATAAAAAAAGAAAACATTTTTATTATCCGAAGTATAGCAAAAAACTAAGAGAAAAGAACGTCATCGAAGTAGGTATTTGAAATTATGACCCCAGGCCGTGGTACCAGGATTGCTCTATACCAGATCCCACTCAGTCTGTCTCCACATTTAGGAGTTCTACGCTCCCGTTTTTGTGTGACCACGATGAAAGATCCGTTTTGGGACAATTTCTGGTACAAATAAGGCGTGGATAGGAGTTTGCCTCTTGGGGTGACGTTGAGTGTACAATCGTCAGTAGACTCATCCATTTCAATCAGATGCACATCAGCGCGTTCGTTTAACGTCCCGTCCTACTACCACTCTTCCGGCACTCGAAATGAAGCTTCTGTGCGGCAGTGCGAGTGCATGCACCGTCATCTGATGCTTCAGTTTCAGTTGCATCCTCTATCGCGTACACAAGCGAACGATTTCTCAGCATTTTTGCTGTACTAAAAGTAATGAACGTGTTTTTCCCACTTATTCGTGCCCTGTCTTTCTTGCATTTTGTGTCGTCACTACCACGCTCGGAATGCATTTCTATGTGATTTCCCATCATCTATCAGTCCTGAAAGTTTATTCTATCTGTCCTGAAAGTTTTTAACTACTGTACTGATAAATCATGTATACTTCACTATGTATTAGTGAAAAATAAAAGCTGTTTTGCGAACCAAAATTAATTAATTGCTCTTTAAATGACATTTTTGGTTGTTTCCTTGAGGCAAATCTTCACAGTCAAAAGCTTAATTCGTTTGTAATATTTTTAAAAGGGGATCAATTCACGAATACCAAAATTGCATGCGTGCATTTTCTTTCTCTCGTAATGGTTTTATAGAGAAAAGGTTAGTTATCATTGTAAGCAACTTCTGAAAGCTATTGTAGGGTATATCTCAATGCTCTAGTGGCCGCGGTAGCCGAGTGGTATAGGTATCGGACTGTGGCTTGCTTTGTCACGGGTTCGAGCCCAGTACCACTAAAGACCCGCCGTGTAGGGCAGCGATGCACGTTAAATCTGTCGAGAGCTGAAACGTCCTCCCGTTGGTGTGGTGTGGTAGTTAGGAGAGGGGGTGCCAGCTCAGGTGTCGTCCACGTCACTTGACCATGGTTCAAAATTACGTGGTCCGTCGCCAAAAGCCCTCGTGTAGCTGAACAGTGCGACGTTAATATTCAATCAATCAATCAATATCAATGCTCTAGCGTCGTCATAGAAAAAAAGTACTCTTTACAAAGTACTATTTTTACAAAAAAGAGTTTTAAATTGTTTTCCTACGGGAAAATTTCTGATAGTTTAATTCGCATATACATATTATAAAAATAGTTTCTATAACAGAAATACAGTTTCAATGGTAACAATAATATAGTTTCACTAATAAAAAAAAGCAAAATATCTTCGCACTAATTCTCTCTCTTAAATTCTTTTATAATTCTAAAGATGATATATTTTTTTTTCTTTTCCTTTGGAAATAAATTATATTTATGATTTTTCTTTTACCTATTACTTTACTGTAGAAGCAATTGTGTGGTGAAAGAAGCTCTGGAAAAACACACAAAATGGTTTGAAAAAATGGCCCATTATTGCTTCCCGTTTCGTTCTTTTCAACTTCACTTATTATCTTAAGGAGGAAGAAAATATTAAAAGAAAAAAGTCCTTATGAGCAATTAAACCCAAAAGTATAAAATGAGCTGTTTGTTATAAGAAAAACCTCAAGATAACTCTTATATTGGTTTCCCATCAGAGATAAAAGAAAAAGTGTTCCATACCCAAATACATAGACTCGTCCTTTTTATGATAGTAATGAGGACAACAATGTACTCGTTAAAATTTCGCACCTCTTGAAGACTTAAAGACAAAATAAAAACAGATTTAATGTTATAATCCCTCCATTACGCCACACTGTGGTCTTTGGCTGAACGGAACTTACAAAATTCACGCTCTCTGTCATTTGGTTACTTCTCTTGAAGTCGGGTGCAGGCATGAGTCGAAGCATGTCACTATTATAGGAAAATGAGAGAAAAGATTCCTTTTTACGAGAGGCGCTCGTCATGGCGGATATCATCGATGTCATATTTAACCCATTCCAACTCTCGTAAAAGTTTTCCGATTACACATTCCAATGCTTTCCCAGTTGGCGTCCGTGTACAACCGAGGCGAGAAGAACTTTACATTTTTACGGACCAATGCCAAAAGCAGTGGAGAAAAAAAGGGACCTCCCCAAACATTTCCATAAAGGGCGCTTCACAGAATTATTCATGGGCAGGGCTTATTGTAAGAGGGCGCGCACCACTGAACTCGTGATGGCGTAACGAGCGAGATTTGAATGAGTTATTGAATTAGTCTGCTGCTACTGATTCGACTTCATGTTTAAACTGATAGACCCAACGGTTTGTTTTTGCAGACTTTCCCCTCCACTGTCAGGCTCTAAAAGCTATAGACTTACGGATACACAGAGACGAACGTCTATTCTGAAAACTCCAAAAAGGTCAAAAAGAATTTCTGTGATTTCAATGGGAAGTTGCCAAAAAATATGTAACATAAATCACACATATTTATTTATATGTTTCAATAAGAAAGAAAATTAAACAATAGGTTTGATTGAATTTTAAGTGAATATTGCACTGATTTAATATTGATTGGTTCATTTTATTTTTGAAGCAATCTTTAAGAACAGTTCCAAATTTCCAAACAGTCAAGTGATTTATATTTCTCAATTTCATAGTTGGACTGATAATCAAATATTTTTCTTTTTAATTTACATGATAGTCAAAATTCGCATACGATTCAATCACAAAGATATGCGTTCTTCTATCTAGATACGATTTATAAATGTTTTTATTCATATGCAGTGAATTAACTTTTAAAAATGTGTTATCATTAAATTTATTTTGTCAATTTCATGGTTTTATACGCCAATGAGTTTTAAACTATCTCGGATGAAACACAAGAAAAAGGTTGCTGAAAGGCAAATGTAAATTACTGTACTCTTATTACAAAAAGGAATATACCACTTTACCACAGCAATTAAATAAAATTAAGCATAAGAAAGAGTTCCATAAGTTGCTAAATACACTGCTGGACAATTGCTAAGGACGGATCACAAATTGCTATGTAGCATAACATTAAGCGAGACATGAGGCCTAGTAGGATAAAATATAGTTGCCACACTGTTCAGACATTAGAATAAAGAATATTTATTGTTCTGGAAAGTACAAAAGCTGTGAAACATCTGAAAGAAAAAAATGTTCATTTGATCTGCGTACGGAGAAATGGAACAATGCATCTAAAAGTCAGCAGGCACCTTAAAGAAAGGTATCAGTACGGGATATGTCCACCGTGGAGTGTGATGCAACATTCCACACGTCGTACCATACTTTGCACAACATTATCCAGCAGCTGTTGAGGCAATTTATCCCATTCCTCTGTGAGTGCACGGATGAGGGTGTTCTTGTTTGTCGGAGGATAGTTTCGACCAGCACCTTGCCTCCCCAAAGCATCCCACACATTTTCAATGGGGTTTAGATGTGGAGAACGCGCTGGCCATACGAGACGTTGAATACCCTCGCTGTCTAGACAATCCTGAACAGCGAGTGTTCGATGACATGTTGCGTTGTCGTCCATAAAAACAAATTTATCACCGACAGCACCACGGAAAAGACGAACATGAGGAAGTAGAACTTCATCAATGTATCGTTGGCCCGTCATAGTCCCATTCGCAACCACATGTAGGCGCGTGCAGCCATTGATCATGATGCCGGCCCACACCATGATACTGCATGTCGGATATCGGTCCTTTTCCTGGATACTTTCTGGTCGGTAAGCAGTACCACTCTCGCGCCAGATCAGTTGGCGTCTACAATCCGATGACAGACTGAACCTACTCTCATCTGAGAATAGTACGCATGCCCAGTCATGTTCAGTCCAATTGTGATGCTCACGACACCATTGCAAACGGGCAGTACGATGCTGTCTGGTCAATGGGACACACACAACAGGTCTGCGTGCGTATAGTCCTCCTCCCCTCAAACGTCTGGCAACAGTTTTTCGGGAGATCTGCTTTCCTGAGGCATCAAGAAACTGATTTGCCACCTGCTGAGCTGTGGTGCGACTGTTCCTTTTTGCTGATAGGACGATATATCTGTCTTCTGCAGGCGTCGTACTTCTAACACGATCTCCCCCGTGCCGTCTACTACACATTCCAGTAGTTTTAAATGACTTCCACAGCCGTGAAACAACGCTGTGAGCGATGTCGAACTCCCTAGCAACATCTGTTATTTTTCGCCCTTCTTCGATCTTTCCAATAATTCGGCCACGCATAAAATCATCTATGTGATATCGGGAAGACATGCCAAAAATTTTAAGTTCGTCTATTAAATCTTTCCTGTAAAACTTTGACTTGAAACAACAACTGTCCACACGCGTCAAAACCTTTAAAGTTCTTATGAACGCTATCACGTGATGAACAGACGTGGAAAAGAATTTGCATACTCATACTTCTTCTTACTAATATCCCGCACTTATTCTAATTTTCCACATTTTGCTTCCTTTCATTTTGTGGTTGCTATGGATGATAGTGTTATCCGTCCTTAGCAATTGTCCAGCAGTGTATATCTAGAAGGAGAGGTGTTTTTAAATTTTTATAGTCAAATTCACGCATATATAATTCTTAAAGATTTATATCGAATTATTTATCTTTTATTCAACATTTACGGGTTGATGTTTGCACTGAACTTTTCAAATTCAACATTTCAAAAACAACTTTACAGTCAGGGAGATAGTTGGATTAAATATGAAAGTAAAATAGATGGAAGAAGCAAAAATTAGTCATAAGAGAAACAAAGCATGGTGATGTAGACATGATTTCCTTTTAATTCTTTGTTTGGAGTATGTCTTAGCAAGTTTGCATAGAAGCCGTAGCACATTTCTTTCTTGTACTCCATTAGGCACTGAATTATTGTTTTTTTTCCCAAAAATCTCCCTTACCTTTTTCAATCACGTGGGAGAACTCTCATTAGTTGAACAGCGAATCAGTTCCTACCATTCCCTACGGCGATATTTGATAAAACCATAACTAATCTCCTCAGTTCGCTGGCTGTGACTCTCAAAATTATGATTGAGCTTCCTGACAAGAGAATCCTTATAGCAAAAATGCGTTTTTACTTTTAATCATTTAAGTATCCTCAAAATAGCCGGAAATTCTCATTGCTGTTTCAAAATATCATTTACCTATTAGGACTACTTCACACAGAATTTCTCTCTGTATCTAAATGGAAAGATTTTAAGCTATTTTGAAATCATTCCTATTTGTGTAAAAGTAAGAAAGGTATATGACAACATAGAATATTATGCAAACATTCATGATTATTGTAGTTGAAGTTATGATTTAAATTATTGGGGTCTTTTTATTGGCTTAACATAATTCTTTAAAATGATTTTCAGATACCTTTTGTTTAGTGGAGGAGGATATGCTTTTGTAAATATTAGCTAAGAGGAATGAAAAACTTTACATTTTTCTCAGATGTATGATATTTCTTTCTTAAATTGTGTAAAGC
Organism: Trichonephila clavipes; assembly: GCA_019973935.1. NCBI lineage: Eukaryota > Metazoa > Arthropoda > Arachnida > Araneae > Nephilidae > Trichonephila > Trichonephila clavipes. The sequence continues at coordinate 901,452 of BMAU01021438.1, forward strand.
TGCATTGATAAGTTATATTTTTCTCCTATTGTGCATAATCATCTTTAGTTTAGTATTGCATAATATTGTAAATATGGCGATTGAGTAATAAAAATAAATGAAACTTAATGATGATGATGATGTCAGGGGGAACATGACGGGACCAAGTCAAATAGTACCATAGACCCAGATGACTGTTCCCGCAATCTCTTCAAACATGCAGATTTGTTGACGAAAAGAGGACCCCTTTTTCTCTCTTGTGCAGCACAACAGCTGAACAATCAAAAATATGTGCAGGTTTCAGCTCTGTATCTAAACAGTTATCACATCCCTATTGTACTATTCTTATCAAACTTCATTCCCCTGTAATGATCTGTTCTTTGACTAGCAATAGTTTTTGTTACAAAAGGCGGTCTCCACTTATAAATATTAATAAAGAACTTATACAACAAACATCGGAAAAATATTTTATATGTTAATTTGAAAAGAAAAATCTGTTAATAAATGTATGACATTAAATTACCGAATGCTTGATGGGATGAAAATACATTTTTTCTCCTCTTTTCGGGAAAACCTTTTTGCTTTCCTGATATAAAAATGTAATTATCAGGAACATTGAACATAACTTAAAATTTAAATGATAATAAATGCTTAATTGTAATAATTTTTTAACTAAAGTAACTGATAAAATTTAGACCACAAAGGAAACTTTTATTGGTTTAATTCTTTCAAAATAAACGCTATTCATTGTTACATCTTCTAACTAATTAATGACTATTTGGAAAGAATTCTTTTAAAAATATTCCAATTCATCCCCCCAAGGGCTTTCTTTCTTCAGGAAATAAGTACCAGATCTTCCACCCGCGCGATCTGTCATTTTTCTCGTGACATTTATTTCTTTTCTCAAACAAAGACGATACGCTCCTAGGATGATGTAACAATTTGTCTCTATTGTATGACCCTACCATTTCCTCTCTCTTTTCTTTCTTCCATTTATACAATTTTATCTAGATCCGAAATACCCGATATTTTCGTGTTTGTTGCAGTATAAGCAGATTAACCAAATAGGGCATTTATTCCGGGTAAGCAAACTCTAATCAGTTAAGAAGTTAAGTGAATTTGTTCTTTCATTCCTGAGAACTTTTGTTGACAAAACTATTGCTATTTTGAACTGGTCACGAGTTCTGATAATTGAATTAGTAGGCCGCGGTTAACTGATTTTATCAAAGTGTTTCTCATAAAATACATAAAGTCATGATTTTTCAAAGTAATTTTCACGCAGAGTTTTAAGGTTTTAATCTGAAATCAGTATTCATAGGGAATGAAGGATAAACAATTAATGGGTTGAAAGCATTCATCTACCTCTTCAGGAACACAGTGTTGCGTGTGCAAATGCAATTTCTTGCTTCGTTGCGTCAAAGTTACAATAAGGTCTCGCGACAGTTGAATGGAAATGGACATGATTTAAGAGACCTGGATATGCTTGGTTTTTAGAATATGAAATTTTAAGCTGAAGTGGAATTAACCATATAATATCTTTTAACATATGTCAGTATTTTGCTTTGGTTCTCAGTATCTTACTCAGGTCATGATCGCAAAATTTTGGAACCATAATCAAGTCAAAATAAATAAAAGTCCTAGGTTAAAAACCCATAAAATATCGGAGACTCGTCTACAATACACTGTAATGTCAGATTTTTGTAATTGTATTGTTTTTTTCTAAGGGAAAGTTCTGACGGATTCTATCAGCGATCTTTCTATTAATCCTCTTGGGGAAATTATTCTTTAAGTGTGATTTAAATCTAAAACTGCCTTCCGTAGTGACAACTTCATTTTATGCTGATTTGAGAGATTTTAAATCCTGGCAATGGGTGTGTTAGAGTTAGTCATTAGTCATTGCTATCGATCAAGCAAGTTGAAAGAATTTTCGTTCTAAAAAGTGGAAGTAAAAGAGAAGCAGTTTTGAACAGGACTGTAGCAACCTAGGAAGATCTAACAAATGATCTATCATTAGTATAAGAGATAAGTGATTGATTGATGATCTTCTAAGCTTAAGGTAGGAAAGTTTTTAGTATTGCTTTCATCTGGCTTATAAAACTATAATTACTCATAAGTTGATCATTCAAAAATAAAAAAAAGTAACTATTGTTATAACAGTGTTTGTTTCTTCGGTGTTCTAAACTACACCTGCAACCTTCCGGGCTGTGACTAAGCGACCTCGGTAGCTGAATGGTTATGGTAGAGAACTTGTAGAGTGCCAGCTCAGAAACCATTCTTGGCACTCGATTATGGCTCAAGATTACGATGCCCATTAATATTAGCCCTTGAGATGCCTTAAAGTGCCATGCTAATAATCAAGCGATGGGCTGAATTCATGAGAGTCTCATGATCAATGGAATCACGTGTTCCCATGGACATTTAACTTGTATAGTTGTTCTACTTGTAAAATTTAAGTACAATTTCAAATTTGATAATTGGGTAAAGAAGTTCAAATACACACACACATTTTTAAATTTAAAAAATCTTATATTTTGCGTGTATATCTAAATCAAGTGCATTTTGCTTACCTACGGGCGTTATAATTGTTGATTTACTTTTTAAAGTAAAGTTTCTGTAAAAATCAAAATTGCCTACAATGAACTGATTGGCTAGAAACACATGATAGCATTTATCGTGTTTTGATGCCATACGAATTTGTAAATTAATTGGTTGAAACATGTGATTGCATTATGTCACTATGACGTCACATGAAATTATCTCAATAGACTAATCATAGTTCTTGTATGACCTTCAAATAACCAGTTCTGTCTTTCATTTTCATGTATGATCAAATATAAAAAACAAAATTGCAATAATTATTATAAAAATAAAATTTTCTTCTGATATCGAATTTTAGATTTTGCGTGCTATCATTTGTCAGATTTTTCAATACTTGAATCTAACATTATATACATTTACAACACTTTTTTCCAAATTTCTATTTCTTTTTCAAACATTCCAAAAAAAATTTAGAAATTTAAATTTTTTAATAATTTTACTATGCATTTTTATTTGTAATTACATTTTCATCTCTGCTTGAAATTTTTAGAAACTGGGTTAAAAACATTTTAAATAAGTTTAAAAAAATAACTGAGGATCACCATCCTTTGAAAAGTTGTTCTCTGTTTTACCAGAATGGAGATTAAAAAATGTTTTACGAGACATTTTCCTTTCCATTCGGCAAAACACCACCCAGACCTCGTTAGAGATGTACATTTTATCTCATTAAATAACTTTCCGCTGACCCCAATCCCTGTTATTATTTCGTTTTCAGCAAATTACTCTTCCAACCACACAAAAAAAGAGCTGATGGATGGAGGAGGGGAATGTAACAGTGGTACCATTCATCAAAAGTCGAATAACACGAATTACTGCGGTTCGCTTTTCCACGAGATTATTTGTTCCGTTATGACGATTTGTGTTCAATTAGACGCTTTGACGGCTTTCAGCTGGCGGCAGTTGACTAAATGAACTTCGTTTCTTTAAACGGCACGAAATATGGGTTAGTGGGGTTCCCTTCAATATTCATATGACGACTTCTTTAAAGAGCCATTCATCACTTAGCTTGTACATCGAAATATTACAAAACAATGTAGTTGTTTGACAGATATAAATAGATGTCTATGCTCTAAAGATTTAAAATATAATTTCAGCAGTTGAGAGATTAAAGCGCTAAAATGTTTCGTTTCAATTTGATCTTAGTGAAAATTAACCCGAGTGTTCTTCATTATATTTTTTAATCAAACGCAAGATTTATTTCATAAGCTATGATGATATTTTGTGAAACTTTTTATTTGTTTTTCCTGCGTCTTTAAATAATGCATTGCAAATTGAAACTCTAAAAAGAACGTTTTCATCAATTTTTAAAAAAGATATATTCGTTTATAACATATAAGAATGCGGATAACATATTAAATGAAAATGTAATCAGTATATGAAGTTTTTACTGTAAAATACTGACAAAGTATTTTAGATACATATTTTCTTAACTTTCTTTTAAAAAAAGGCAGCAGTTTAACTAATTTCAAGATACAAATTTATCATCGTTAGCATCTTAAGTTGTTTTAAAAGTCTGCGAATTTTTAAAAGTCTGCGAAAATATGTTTACTTTTCTTAAATTTTCGTGGGTGGTAACCGAAATGAGAGTCATTAATATTCCTATGATTACGTGCTTCACATTTTGAAGCGTTCGCCGTATTTCGAAGAGAGCTCGTACACATGTGCGTAACAATCATTAAATTGCGGCAGCGCATCTTCTGATAAAATAGAAAATTTAATCCCACATTGTTGAAGTATACACTACTTGTAGATTCAATATTATTACAAAATACACACTCACACAAATCTTTTATTTTTCTTAAACCAAACTAAACAATCAATTTGTAAGAGAAGGTATTTACTTACCTTAAATACTCTCCATACAGTGGCGTAACGGAAAATATTACCCCCTGAAATGTCAGGTTTGAGGCCCCAAGCCGGATCTTACAAAAGACTTGCAAAGCATTAACAACAGGTTTTGAGCTCCCTAGAATCCCTCCCGCGAAGAGGGGTATGCGGAGGTGTACATTACGCTCCTGCATCCATATATCCTCTTCGAGAACATACGCTACTCCCATCCCACACTAGGTTTAACTTTGTATTAACCCCCTAACTGATCTTTCCTCGTGCTTTACGTAGATCACCGGTTCTTAACCCCCTTCCCGCATGTATCAGCCTGACGTCGCGGACCCCAGAGATTTTAAATACCTCTCCCTGATTTCCAACGCACCGCTGAGTAATTTAAATACTATACTTATCTTATTGATGCGCTATGAATTCGGTTCTTAATCTTTGCACTTGTGTTTCTAGAATTTTTTGAAAATATTTTGTGTTGTAGTAATGGCTGTGAAGTTGACTAAAAGAAGAAAAACTGAATTAATAGTCTTGATTAAAAAACATGTCCTAGAAAAATTATTTTCATTAAGAGCAATTAAGGGAACTAGTTTAGAATGGCACACCTTTCGGTTTTTGCACGAGGCCTTTTAGAATCTGTAAAAGAGGGAAATCTTAACATTAAATCCAAAGACCTTGGACTTCTTAGAAAAGCGCTAGGGACGTCTGGATCTCCGTGAACTACAGTTTTAAGAACCACTGACGTAGATCACTTCCAGAACCTACTTGATTTCCCTGCACAACGTACGGGTTAGAAGAGTTTATTAGCTTCGTTAAAGTTTTGCTCATACTTTGGTTTCTTATTTCAACACGACACAATTTTCTGAAAAACTGCATAAGCAGTCCATTAAAGATTAGCACAAATTGACTCTAAAGGTTCAGATTGATGACAAAAAAGAAACAGTTAAGTGGTTAAGTCGCTCTCACAACAACCCTTCTGACTTTTTGCTGATGTGTTAAATTCTCAACTTTATTCGGGATTACGTGTGCTGTTCAATTCTTTGGAATTTTATGAAAGCATGAACCAAAAACAAAGTAATATTTTTTATCTTGAAAAATTTTTCCTAAAAATTAAAAATTTCTTCTGAATTTAAGAATTTTTCTGATAATAGTAAAGGTCAACAGACTATGGGATAATGGGACACTCTGAATTTCCAAATTAAAATCAAAAGTTAAATTGAACAATAATTATCTTTAAATTTTTCACCTTGTCGATTGGTTTTTAAGAAAGACAGAAAATATTTTCAGATTCATATCTAGACGAATAGGGACACAGAAAACAAAACGCAAGCTTTCCAAAGAAACTGAAAAAAAATTAATGCATACACATGAATTCCAGGAATAATGAAAAGTGCGAGAATTTTAAAAAAATTAATTTCTGTTTTGTAAAACTATTGGACCAAGTTTTGTTTTCTTGAGACAGCGATCGATGCCGTATGAGAACGGGCGTATTTCTGCCAAGGCGTTTCCCTCCATAGGTCGGGATTTACGATTCCCTTAAACGGCGGAAATGTTCTCCGAGGCATAAATTAACGGCGGCAAAAACGATTTTCATAACAGTCGTAAAATTTACTTTCCTAATGGAGTGAGTAGGAAGGGATTACTGCCGCCGACGTCGTAAAAGCGAGCACCCAAGTTTGTTGGAACGGGAAAAAAATTTATTTTGATGTTTGGAAGCGTTTTATTTTCTCGATTTGCTTCTCCATGGCACATCACGTAAATTGGCATTTTGGAGAGATTTATCATTATTTTTATCGCAAAGAAATGGGATAAAGATTTCTCTAATCATTAATGCACGATTCTGAAGTTGTTGTTTTGTGTGTGACATGAATTAGTTTGATTACCCTTAAAGATTTTACATTATAAAGGCAATATTCTTCACATAAAATAAGACGAAACCCTTTAATATATTTTTTCTTAATCAAAATGCAAATGACTTTGGATGCTCTTTTTATGTAAATTCAAATTCATAATCGCTAATTAACCTTTTTATGGCCATTTTTTTCTAGTAATGTTATATTAAAATATTTTTTGGATTGAAATTGATGTATAACGAGTAATATAAGATATTTTTTAAAGTTTATTCCTACTTTGTTAGGAAAACGTACTGGCGTCATCTATTGCAGCTAGTTGTAACTACGACAGAAATACACAGACTAAATTTAAAATTAAAAGTTATAATTTATTAAGGAATTAATATTGGAAAAAACTGTATTAACGCCAAGTGCAAGTACTTGTAGTTCATCCACTACAAGTTTAAAAAAATGTATTTAAACTTGAATGGGTGAATAGAAAGTATTTTATTAACGATTGAAAATTTGAACTATAATGGTTCCATGTTCTTGGTTCTTTCGGTTTCTTCTTAAGATGTTTTAGGATTTATTTGTCTTCTTTTTAATTTATTATATATATATATATATGGGGAGTGGGTGAACTAATAGTAGGAATTGAAAAAGAGATTCATTTAGCTTATTATCTAAAATTAATTTGTTTTTAAGACCGTTTTTTTTATGGAAAGTATGTTTCCACTTCCCACAAAGAGCTGCTCAAAGGTAAGACATATGTTTTGCATTTCTTTGTACACCACATTACATGATATTTATAAAATATAATTTTGAAATACTTAAGTCAACAAAAAAAGGAATTGCAAATTGGATATATTTTGTGTTCAAAAATTGAAGAATTTATATATATATATATATATATATATATATATATATATATATATATATATATATATATATATATATTGTTTTCGAAGACATTTCTCAGAAAAAACAGAGATCAATACTTAGTGAGACATTGCAAGCCGTACAAACCTATCTTCTCTTTTTATGTGCTTTAGTGCAGCAAAAACATCAATGTCTATGTATATACATATATATATATATTAATTTGAATATGGTTACCAACTTTAGTCAATAGTACGTCATCTGAAACAATTCTCTTAATGCTCAGGAAACTTACAGCTCATCCTTTGATTTGTGACTTGAAAGTCCAGAAATCGGTTGTGCTAACCGAAGTAATAGCAGCACAAATTATAGGTGAGAATATACTTTACCATCGACATAACGGTAACTGTATATATATACTAGCTGCATGGCCCGGCTTTGCACGGGCTTTCTCTTTCCCTCATGATGCCAGCAATCATCTGTGTGTTTGTACGCACGCAATGTGAGTGATTTCTAAAATTATTTCATTAAATTTCCCTTTTTCGAAATTTGTTCCACATATTTTCGATTTAAGACAGGTTTTTTCCCCCTCCCTCTAGCCAGGCATAACACGGTTTTTTTAGTGTAAAATTACTGTTTCCTCTTCCCCTCCCCCTCACAGATAAAATATAGCTTCAAATTTCGATCTAGGACTTTTAAAAAACAATATTGCATTATTTAAAAAATTATTAATGTGAAGCAATAAAAAGAAAACGATTCTTTAGTTAGCTTAAAAATGTCTCTGAAATGTATTTTTATCCAAAATAATAGACAATGTACTTTTTTAATTAACAAATAATTAATTTAGTAATGAATAGATAGAAATACTTTTAAACACACACACACACACACACACACACACATATATATATATATATATATATATATATATATATATAAGTTATAAAAAACAGTATGGGGGAAGCGTAGATATATATTTACATGTACTGAAAAAAAACATTCAAAAAGGAAACAAAACTAAATGATAAAAACATTTTGATATTTTATTTTAATTTCATAGTTTTCCTTCCACTGTCATAGTTACAAATTTTGTATAATGAACGCTTAAAATAGTGTAAATAATTTATATTAGGAAGTGTAATACATTAATATTACTTTCTGTTGTATTTATTTTATGTTAAAATCTTGCCACCACCTCTCCCTTCGAAATCTAGTTTTATTACGAAATAAAAACAGTGATGACACTGATGAAGGGAATCAATGAAAAGCGAAAGCGCACTGAGGGATGGCGTAGACAAAACATAAGGGATAAAAAAAAGATAGATGAATGCTGTCACGGGCTTTTTGGCAAATGGCAGAATTTTTTCCTACTTTCTTGACAATTGCCGTTATATTTTGAAAACTTCTCACAATATCTTTAAATTTTAGCCTATGTGTTATTCTGATTCATAAGCTATATTACTGTAAAGTTTCATTAAAATCCATTCTCAGTTGTTTTTGCGTGAAAGACCCACAAAGATCCTCTCAAACTTTCACATTTGTAATATATATTAGATTATAAAAGGTTAAAATATCTATTGTCTCAAAACATATTTTCTCTTTTTCTGGATTTGTGTTATGCCAGATTTTGCGTAGCATCAATTAAGAAAATCGAAAATAAACTGCTGCTCGTAAAAAATGCAACACCATGAAGGAATCATCAGAATTAAATTATATTTAATGCATAAAAGACTCGTATTAGTACAAATAAATGGCACTGTAATAAGTGCTGCTATACGACATCCCATGGAGTCAAACAGATTTTTAATGTCTGCTTGTAGAAAAGAATTTCATATTGCTTGTATGCGCGGCAAAAGTTCGTCTTTTGAAGCTGCAGGACGCGGATCACGAACCGATCAACCAAATTCTCCATGTGCTCAATAGGCAATTTATCCGGCGAATAAGAAAGGAAAAGTAAGAAGGTGCATGTGTTGGGCTAAACAGAAGTCTCAAACAGTCTTTGCAACATGTGGGCGTGCATTATCCGCCTGAAAGATAGCTTCAGGGATGCCTTAAAGGAAGGAAACGACTTCAGGCTGTAGAACTTCACGGATGTACCTGTTGCTATTGAGATTACCATCAATTCGTAGCAAATTGGATCGTCCATGATACGAAATCGCACCCCAAACCACAACTCCAAGGGTTTAGGCCATTATATGTCGTTCGATAACACACTCTGGAAGGCAGCGTTCAGCGGCAGAGCGTATGACATGAATGCGGCCATCATGACCCCACAAACTGAACCGTGATTCATCTGAAAAGACAACTTGCTGCCAATCAACTTGCCAGGCTCCGTGCTCATGGGTCCATTGCAGACGCAGCCGTCGATGGTTTTCCGTGAGGGGGATCCTGTATAAAGACACCCTTGAACGCAACCCCCGGTGCAGCAGACGTCGACGAATTAATGAAGCCGACATTAGTACACCTGTAGCAGTAGACCAACGTGCTGCCAACTGCCTGTAGGAAGCAGAACGGTCATTCACCACTATGAGGAGCAGGTGTCGATCGTCGCGCGTTGACGTCACCTTCCGTCGTCCATTACCAGGTTTTCGAGTTATTCGGTGCTCGCCGGTCCACTGCTTCCAAATTCGCATCACAGTGGAATTTTTCCGCTGCACACGAGCTCCTATTGCGCGATAGGGAAATCCTCCTTCTCGTTGGCCGATAATCCTCCCCTGTTAAAACTCCATAAGTTGATGGATTTTCTCCTTATTTCGCCGTGGAAGCATACTTAGGTCGCACTAAACACATTCGCCACTAACAAATAATCATTAATTATTTTCAACGTCCTGCTACAGCCCTCTATTTATACGCTTTCAGCATCAGGCATCAGTTCAGAGGATGCTGCGCACGCCACGCATGCGCGGTGGCTCTGAAACTTTACTATTTTACGTAGCATCCTATAATTGATATATTTGCTGCAAAGATTATTTAATTCTGATGATTCCTTCATGTTGTTGCATCTTTTACAAACAGCAGTGCATGAATTAAGAGAAAATGCGTAGACATACCAAAATGAAGTAGTAGGGTCACATCTAGTAAAATATAGATCTCCAGATATCGAGGAATCACCAGTTCAAGACTTAAATTTTCCAAACACGGTAGTGCTAAATAATGTAGGCTGATGCATGCTCAAAAAAAGGTGAAGAAGGTGTTGAATAGATTTGTAAAAATGTTCGAAGTAAGACTTCCTCTAAGATATTATAAACCCCTCTTTCGAGATAATTTAAAAGGACAAATGTAATATCTATTGCCCTTTATGTAGTGGAGGTACATCAGGTATAAAATAATCCTAATGTATCAAATCCTTATTTAAATCCTTTTAACCTGCTATTAAAGGTAATTTAGTCAGGCAAATTTTTGATTTCCTGAAAAGTGACAAATTATACCTCCCTCCTAACTCTTTTATTATCCATATAATTAACAATTTATCCATATTTTAGAAGTCAGATTCCCGTTGAAAAACGAAACCTCCAAGAGAACCGATGCATTTTTTTGTGAATAATAGCCAATGGGATACTTTTTTAGTCGCGAGACACGCGCAATTTCACTTGATTTAAGCACCGCGTCGTGCGCAGGTATACATTTCAATCAGGGCGTCCCTCCGAATTAATAACCCCTGATCGCCGTCACAAACGTCGCCTGTGATTCTTTTATGACTCATGGTCGACCCTGCCACCGACCCCATTAGCAGCCATGTCTTTGGTTCGAAACAATTAGTCTTGACTTCGCATCCAGTATAATCATCCCCCGTGATGATAAATGGACTCTTCTTCGTGTATCATCAAAAGCAATTAAACTATAAATTATTCACAGAACCCGAAAACAGATAAAAACTGATAGATCCCCTAATTTTGCCCGCAATGCTTAATTGCCCTCCGCCAGTGATGAATGGGTTTTTACTAATCCCCTTGGCTACTGATTTAGTGCATTTTATGGGAGGCCTCCTAATTAAGTCATTGATGTCTTTTCAGTATACCTACACTCCATTCATACTTTGAATCCAGTCAAGTTTTCTTTCTCTAAGGATCCCCGTTAGCTTTGTAATGATAGGTTTTCTTTTTCTTCTTTGCTTTATTAACTGAATTTGTCAACTTTAGATCGCCCTGATTGGGTTTTATTGAAAATTATACCGTAGTATATAAAAAGAAATGAAATCTCTGGGATTTCACAAAACGTATGATTTTCTGTGAAAACTTCTTTTCTATATGATACATTTTCTCGATAACTGATTGCGTCTTATTTTCTTGGTAATGAGAGAGAAATTATGACAATTCTTGGAAATTATATTCAATTCCTTCGGCTTACTTCGGAATTTTATTCTAAATGCCAAATTATTTTAAAAGTATAAAGTAATGGATAAAATTAAAGATCTTACTCGGTTTTCAATTGACCAAAGGAAGTACTCATTAATTTTCCCTTTAGCTTTTTTTTAAATGCCTTTATTTAAAAAAAACTTTTTAATGATTATTCATGTACACTAAAACATTTCATTCATGGTTTTGTCATCAGAATATTTCAATTGGTGATATATAATATTTGAGTTATAATTACCTTCATAATATTTTCCTAAGCAGCAGAATTTTGAAAGTTTGATTTCTAATCTCTTAAAATTTAAACAATGTCATTGCTTATTATTTTCTGTAAATGAGCTATCATACTATTTATAGAAGGATGAAATTATCACCAAAATATTGAACACAGAATTGGATTACGGAAATTAATCCAATTAATTCCATTGTGTTCTTCGATATTATTATTGAAGCCCTCGTGTAGCTGAACAATGCAACGCGATTGTTTTCACTCACTCAAAATTGTTATTAATATGAGTGTAATTTTTATTTTCATTATTTATTTATTTGCTTTCTCTTTCCCTCATCAATGAGTAACCACAACATTCAATAATTCTATAATGCCTCTGAAATACATAATCTAAATTAATGTTCTTGAGTAGACCTACAAAGTAAGAATTTCAGAATCCTACATTAAATTATTATATATTGAAATGTAGTTGCATAAGATATTTATTTAAACAAATTACTGAAAAGTTTATGTATTCGAAATAATATTTAATCAATATTTTTTTTAAAAATTGTTGTGAAACATGAGTTACATGTTTCTGTTTTTTGTTCGTACGATTTGTTCCCATTCAAATCGAACGATGACAATGAGCCTGATTTTGAGTTGAGTTATTGAATTTTTATGTAAATATTCAAAAATTGTAGATATTTTAAAATTATGAGAAGAAGTAACACACACACACACACAACTGTAGAATATACACTACATTCAACTTGATATTTCTGTTGTAAAATAATAATTTATCTATGGAAATATTAAAGTTTATGGTGTTGATCTGTTGTATAATAATAAGTATATGTTATGAAATAAATACATACTTTGGCAGAGAGCAATTCCGGTCCCTGGATTTTTCCTCCTAGAACAGATGTAAAAGAAACACGTTGTTGACAAAAACAAAATTTAATTTCGTTCTTAAAATTAAAATTTAATTTAAATTGCATTATATATTTTTTTTCTTCTTTTGATGATAAATATCTATTCCATATCAAATTTCAAATTTTTTGATGATTCAAATTAATAATTGATGCATTCTGAAGTTTAAAAAAATTACTATGCTATAATTTTTTTAAAAAAATAATGAGATATACATCACATATTTTTTTAAAAAATTAATATAATGATTTTCTTAAATTTTTTTCTTAAATTGAAAAATTGATTCAAAAATTAAGAAGTCCCCGAGAATAAGCATTAAAATTAATGTTATGCAATTGTGAGAAGCATAAAATATAGATGAAAGAAGAAATATAAATGAATATAAAAAAACACTAAAATAAAAAAAATTTTAGTAAAAAAAAAAAATGTTTTTCAAAGAATTTTGAAATGTTTTCTGAGCGATATCAGGATTTGAACGCTTGCAATATTCCAATGTAAATATGAATTTTGTGTTTATTCCTGTAATGTAGCAATAGCGCCATCTCTTGAATAAAGATGAACTGAGATATTCTATCAACGAAATAATTGAAGAAATTTACTCGTTTAACTATTCGACTTTATTTATTATAAAATAAAGAGGATAAAATTTAATTTTCACATTTTCTGTAAATGCTGTTTTTCCTAATTTATGCTGTTCTAGTAGTAAAGCAAATGTTCGGAATCTAGGGGGGAACATTTCCGTGTGAGAGAGAGAAAGTAAGTTCACAGACATCTTTTATTCCAAATGAAAGAAACACAAAAATTATATTTTCTTAAAATTTAACCTCTATCTCTATTTAAACAGAGACATTACCTTTTAAAACAAAATTCCTTTCATAAAAAATTAGTTTTCTTTAAAAAAAAAACGGGATTGGTTATTTTGTAAATGGATTTCATTTGTCAGAAAACTTGTCTGAAAGAAAAGAACATAATTATTATGTTTAAAACAATCAATTGAAACATCATTTGTCAAAATATAGTTTTTGATATTGCACAATTTAATACTTCCTTATTACGTAATTGTAATCAAAAATTTTCATAAGGTATTTTTTATACTCGGGGTCTCTTGTTTATTAACACTCCCTCTATGTCGCTTTTTCATTTAAAATGGATAAACATTTTTGAAGAAGGGGAATGGTTTAGATTATATACACTTAAATGAATGAACAAAAAGAAAAAAAGCCATGTTTCGAAGGTTTTTTCTTGTTTTATTATTTAAAAAATTATGGTTTTATCTAAATAAAATCAACTTGGGAAAAATTGTAAAGAAATGCTATCATATAAAACGGAATAACCCTTTTATGAACTAGCAAAAATAAATATGAAATAATAGAAACGTTAAAAGAACGTATCAAGACTATTTATAAAGAAAATAAACGAATGATCGGTTGGTTAGTCACATATCCACTCCCAACAAACCCTGAAAAAATTTATTTTAAGCTGTACAGAGTAGAACTTTTTCCCTCGTCACGAGCGTAAATTAATCACGAACAATTATATAAAATGAATAGAAATATATGACACATTATTGCAAATTATAAATAACTGGCTTTGGGTTTTTCTTCTTAAGCATTTGTGACCCTCCGTCAAAAAACACTTTCACTTATTATCATCATAAATAACAAGATAAAGGTAAATAAAAGATGAACCATCCTCACACATAACTAAAAAAATTGCTAATAATATTATTGGAGTTTCCAACTATTCCTAGTAATGAAACTAATCAATTACCGATTAATATTGCAAATATTAACACGGTTCCCAACGAAGTTGATTAAAAATCTCCCCCAAATATTATTATCATTGAGAGTAACGTGTTTTACACCCTACAATCAGGCTAATAAGCATGCGCTCTTCCTGGCACAGAAGATAGTGGAGAATAATTACTCCGGGAAACCTTGGTATATACTGAGCAAGATCTCCCCTACTTTGATTTTATATTCAAGCATTTGTTTCCAGTGAAGGATTTCGTGAATATTGGATGAAACACGTTTCGAGATCCTTGTTGTAGTGAAACATGCGTTTCAGATCTACGCTGAATGTAGTCGTAAATCAACGTCTTGATAAAAAGAAAAGCAGATATCGTAAATTCGTGTAACAATCGCATGAAAACATCCTCTCGATAAAAGAATCGATATCCAAACTTCTTTCCTCTGTTCAGCGAATCCTCTAGTCTCTCTATCATCAAGTCTATCAAAAATTTGCCGTTTTATGCTAGATGATTATTAATTCAGCAGATATTTGTGCACAAACTGTGTATTTCATAATTCAATGGGTGTTTTTCTTAATCAATCAGATCTTGCGATTCCCTTCTTACTGTTAATAACTTGTTAAGGTATCCAACTATTTGCCCTAACTGTTTTCTTAAAAATTAGAGGTATGGAAAATTTTTTGTGGTTTTTAAATTTATTTAGTACATTTTAAGAAAAATATGCTAAAATTAAAAAGAGAAAAAGAAATTATTATTACTAAAATGGGAACAAATCGGTAAAAATTCAAAAAAACTACATAAACGGGGCCCGTGCTATACAAAAAGTTTATGACCACATTTTCAATAATTCAATTTTGATGTGTTGCTTTGCTATTCACTTTTGAAATGACCTTCAGGATAAGAGATATTTTAATTTTTACAAAAACTAGAGCACTTTATCTTAATTATTATATGAAATTGTTTTAAAAATCAATGATTATATTTACATACGGGACTGTAAACTTTGTAATAAAGCAGTGGTTGATAAATCTGAAGGTTAAAATACTTCTACTATTACATGCACAAAAATTTTAATTAATTATTTTCAAAACTTTTTGAGCAATCGCTGTCTTCTTTTGAACATTTTCAAAAAAACACATTTCGAGTAAAACGCATTTAAAGTTTGACATGTTGCTTAAAGTAGTGTGGGCATCTACTTTTACTAAAACACGAAGTTTTTCGTTCTAGTGAACGTAACATGATAAACTTGGTATTGTTTATAAAGCTAATAAGATAGCCTATGAAATAAAATCATAAAAAAAATGTCAATTGTTGGCAAAATTCATAATTTTAGGGTAGTCGGATACCTTAAGAAAGTTGCGGGATGATCATTTTGTGAAAGAAGGAAAGGAAAGAAGTAGTGTGACTATGCAAAAATCATATTTACTTAAAAAGTAATCGTCCTACTCATTATATGATGGAGTAAACCTCGTTTTTATTCAATACACAATATATCCAAGCAATCAAATCTTATTAGTAAAATGTGCTTATGAATAATTTTTATAAAAACACAAGATAAGTAATTTAATACTTTTTTGAGTAAAGCTATCAAATATTAAACTGCAGAATGCTTAAACTTTAATAAATTCAATTGCAGTGAGAAAAGAATATTTTCTTACTTAGAATAGTTTGTTATACTTAACTATGAATACAATAAAAACATTTAATGTCCTTTAAAACAATTATTTTTCGATTCAAATTGATATGAAGCAAAACCTTTTGAAGTATTTGATTAGTCGGGAGGGGGAGGGGAGGGAGTCAAGAATCCGAAGATATTAATAAATGGAATGTCTTCGAGAAAAGACCGATTCGTCATCGATCGTCTTCTCTCGTAATGAGTGATTGTCACGCACTTTCTGGATCATCACGTGAAAGAACACTTGAAAGAGTGACCTTGAGCCTCTATGAGGGATATAAGCATAAAGAACAATTCATAAAAAATTTCGCAATTTTTTTTATTTTTTTTCCATTTACTCTTCACAAAATCTGATGAAAAGCAGTGTTAACAATTTAAAAAATTTTTAACCACTTATCAATTCATGGAAATTTGAATGAATAGTAAAGAAGTCTAACTCTTTTTTGATCAAATAATTCGTAATAAAATCTCGTATTTTTTTCTTCCTCCGTTATTTAACTATGTTTAGTTACAAACATTAAATAAAGCAATTAGAAAAAAACTCAATCATTTCTGCATTTTATCTAGCTTTGTCAGTCACAAGTGCAATCAGCAACAAATTTCAAATTAATTAATGTATTTTTATAACTAATTAGAAATTCTAATAAAAGGGAAAAGGTTAAATATTTTATCTGATGTCTTACGTTTCTAAAGAAAACTCCATACAGGGGATTTACTTAATAATGTTGGTATTTTTTTATTGTGTAGAAATGACAATTATTTAAAATGTTTACTAAAAAAAAGATTCTGTGCGAATTTGTTATTTATTTGTATCAAAGCAAGACTAAACTAAATAAAGAAAAATAAATAACACATATTTCAAGAAATTCATTTAAATAATGTTTCTTAAAAAACCCTAATTTGGGCATTTTTTGCTAAAATAAAATAATCAAAACTTAGAATCAAATACTGTTTACATCTATTTTTAAATTATTTTGAAAATTAAAAGTAAATGAAAACATTTTAAAATCATTTGGAAAATGTTTTAAAACATTCACTAACTTAATTTAAATATTTGTAAGTTTTTAGATTCTTATAAGGTTTTTTTTATTTAATGTAAGACTATTCCTGTGTAAAATTTAAGATTTTTTTTTCAGTTTAGTTTATTACCAATGAGAGAAGCACGAAATCGTGTTTATCTTTAGAATAGCTTCGGTTCCATTGTTCATCGAAATGCAATCAAACTAACAAAATGGGAAATAACTCATTCATCAGAATTATTCAGCTTTAGATGTCGTTCCCAAAAAAGATCTTCACATTCGAAATAAAGTATTTCCTGTGTTAGAATTCGGATTATGTTCTCATTGCTTTGATCTGTGAGGAAATAGAATGAAAAAAATTATAAATTTATTCTGCATACCCTGTAATGGATTCAAACAAAAATACTTTTTTGAATCTCTCCCCTTCTGAATCTGCACAACAAAAGGGAGAAAACAAAAATTCGGTGAATCACGTAAATCTTTTTTTAAGCTCATAATTTTTTTTCTCTTCGAAAAAATAAATAATTTTCGAATTAAATTTTCTTTTAAGCAACAGATTCTCTCATTTACTTCAGAGTGTCACATTTTACTGGCAACATAACAATTCTACTAATGTTGTGGTCTCCCAGAGTAGCCTGGGGAGAGGCATTATGTAATGGAGGGTACACAACCGAGGGGATTGAAAAAGCATCTTATTAACAACACAGGCCTAGCTCTGGGGACCGTTAATGAAGCCGCTGGTTTTTCATTGCGACGTTACCATAGAAACGACGTTATTATCCAACTCCCGCGCATTAAAGAGTCTCCCATTGGTCCAATCCCCTGGGGACCACAACACGTCACGCTTCGGTTCATACTGGCGACACCTACACGTCAAAGATGGCACTTGCCCCCAAAGTGGCCGAAAGTAAGCAACGTATACTATGACAATCACATAAAACACCGAAGGGATTGATGTGCAACTTCAAGATGACGGAACAAGTAAGTAGTTCACACCTGGTTCATAAAGCTCAAAATACAACCCGAAACTAGTTCACCCTATTGGCTTGTTGCAATTCCTAATCAGATTCCATGACTTTGATTACAAAGTTTCTAAATGTTGTTGTTTATCAAGCACTTAATGCAATAAAACGGTGCTAAATCAGGTCAACAATTGGATAATATCTCAAATTTTTAGTACTATCATACTGATTTCTTAAGAAATATCTTTCTTTTTTGTACTTTTTATAGTATTTCAGGAAATTTTAATATGTCATCGTAGTCAAAGAGCGGAACTCAATGTTAGATATAAACTGTTGGAATATGTATTCATAATATAACAATTTTCTCCATATTTGTTAATTTTGTAGTAAAGTAAGAGAACACCATATAGACATACATATTTTATTTCACATAAAAGTAAAATTTCTTTTATTGTGAAATAAATACTTAAGCTGAAAAATTCAAAATAGTTATGTTTACAGATTTTATATTTGAAAAAGTCTAATACACAAGAAGTGATTTTATGTTATTCCATGTCTTAGTTTGGTTAACAACTGCTAAATGCTAAATCAACTGTTCAGTGTTTGAAATTATGTGCTTTTAGCTCCCAAATATTTATCATCATCAAAATAGTATAATTTCATATTCTTTCGTATGAAACTACTGAGATTCTAAAATTACAATACTTATTTAAAGTAAAAATTGTACCTAAAACATTCTTGAACTTTTAACATCGTATTTCTTTATGAAGCTTGGAATCATATATCTAAATATTAACTTATATTAAATTTTGTGGTATTACAGCTGTTGTTTCTAAAATATTTGAAAAATACAAAATACTCATTAAATTACTCCCTGTCTCTTCAGAACTTTTATCAAGTGTATGAAACATTTTGAACCAAAACATTTTGATTGTTTGGTAGATAAAAAAATTTGCTAACTACTACTCGATTGTTTTGTGATTTTTATTTTCAAATCACAAGGCGTTGAAGTTTCATTTGTGCCTTTTGTAGTAAAACTTGTTGAAATATTGTATCATTAAGAAACAATTGTTAAAGGTATAAATCATACTCTATTGTTGATGAATAGAATGACTATCTCTATAACTTATAGCACCTCGACATGCAAAAAAGTAAAAAATTTTTATGTTAAAACAAAAAGAATGTGCATTTCGTCTTCAATACTTGACTGTCATAAAAGTGTGTTTCTATTTCATTATTGTTATCTTTGACATTTTAACTTGTTTCAATGTGTGCGAAAGTTTAAAAGTTAGTAAAAAGATTTGAAAGACATATAAAATATATAATGTATAAACTGTTTAATTAAAATGAAGTAATAAATAGATTTACTATCACCAATAAATACATCTGTTAGCTTTGACTTTTTAAAAGGAGTCGGTTATTTTCTGTCTTGTTTTTCATAGGGTAATTCTTCTACCAATGTATTGTCCGTATCATAGTGTAACTGGATTACGACTTTGCTCTATGCTACATGCACAAGTAATAAATGAGATGTGAAATGAATATGAGTATTCTTATGAAAGTTTAAGAAATATATATATATATATATTACACACACACTTGTGCACATTATATAGATTTTGATATAAATTTCAAAAATTATTTGACATAACATCTATATAAATAATTTTTCCTTTTTAAAAAAATATTCTGTATATATTTGTAAATATTCTTTGAATTTATAAAATTATCTGTATTATTTAATACAGAGTTACAAAATTATTTCAATTAATAATTTTTATTTTATTTATTTCTGTACAGTGTTGAAATAAGTTGAAATTTACTGAAACTTTCAACTCGGGAATAAAACAAAAAACAAGCAATGAAATTATTTATATTTTTACCCTTCTAAATAAAAAATAAATGTGCTTTGAATTTGAAAATTACATTAGTAAAATTAATTAAGTTTTTAAAATAACGTGTGACTAGATGAAACATAAAAAGTTTTGCAAGTGAAGTTAGGTTAGAAGTAAATTATCTCAATATTTCATATTTATCTTTTAAATAGCACTTTTGTGATATTACTGATGTGATTTCTTCACTTATTTTTTTAAAAAAATGTATTATAATAAGGAATTTTGCTTTTAAATTGAAATAATTCTACGATATTGAATTCAAAATTATGCTATTATTTATTCCTCATTTCTAATATTTTAGAATGTTTGTATATTGTTCTCACTTGAAACCATATTTTTGATGTAATTTCTTCCTTAAAATAACTTCTTACTAAAGAATATTCCTTAAAGTGCTAGCATACAAACCCCAAAATAAATTGCGTGCACCCCAAAGTAATTTGTGAGAAAGCCATGAAGCACATTTACAGCATAGTGATTTCTTTGAATTAGATATTAAGTTTTTCAGAATTATCAGTTTTTTTAAATTTTAATCGAATTTTTAATGTTCCTTACTTAAAATAATTGACTGATCAAAAATTCACAGTTTAACAATCACACGCGGTTAACAGATTTTTAACAGCATAACTGTGTATAATCTTACACGTATTTTTTTGACTTAGTTTGCTTTGAATAGAAAATCTCGTGTTAAGAAAAGCACACTCGTTTGAAAATTACTGTTATTATAACTTCCTTTTTATTTCTCTCTTTATAGCTTCTGCAACACCTTTTTATTGTTGTTACTCTTTAGAAATAATTAGATAAAGCAAAAAAATACTCATCAAAAACTTAAGCTTATATGTTATAATGCCAGCTCAACGAAAACTCACCTATGTGTTATAATGTCTAAACAAAGTATTTTAATTATTTGAGAAACAATGAAATTAATTATGAGCATTTCTGTAAAAATTGTAGATGATACAAAGACAACTTTCTGCATGGAATATTACTAGTTGCATTAAGCAGATGTTTAATAAAGGAATTTGTTCTGATTAAATTTACAAATGACAAAAATAATTTTGAAATGTTATTAATATTTTAGAATTGTATATTCCTTGTGAATTCTAAAATTTAGTCATTTAAAGACCATACGATTAATAAGTTTTTGCTTATATTAAAGCCACATAAATTAAAGGAGAAGAGTAACTGTCTTTTTCAAATTATTCAGTTTATCTTTTAAAACGAAGGACAAATATGACACAAATTAATTATTGCAGTGACAGATTTAAATTAATAGATAAAGGCCAGCAATTCAAAAATACTTAATTCATTATTTTGAGGTTTCAGCTCATGTTGTGTTAATATCGCATAGCAAGCTTTGTGCTTGATTAGACAATATGTATTGATTAAAATTATTGTAATGTTATGTAAAATAATATATAGCATGTACATTAATTTACAGAGAGAGAATATTTTTGTCATACATTTTGAAATGAATTGAGAAACAAAACAAAAAAAAGTTTTTTCTTCGACACCAAAAATATATAAAGTAACCAAATTTAAAACATATATATTGTCAATATCGTAAATTAAATCAAAGATCGCAAGAGAAAATATCAAGAAACTCAATAATACTCTTTTGAAATGTTTCATTATGCTTGTAATTTTATTTTGTCATTTGCAAAAGATGTTTCTCCTTTAAACACAAATAACATTTCTCTCTTTCATTAATGTTTTTACAAATTACACTAATTCTCAAAAGATAAGAATATTTAATTATATATGAAGACAAAATTTTAAGCACCAAACTTATTTAACAACAGAAAATCAATAGCAGATACATATATTTCCCAATTAAAAATTTACTAAGCATTTGCAACCCCTTTTGTCAAATACAGTAAAAATTCCACAATTTCTTCTTTTTTTTAATATAATTTAATTTTGAAAATATTGCATCGATTAGGGAATTTTGTATAAATTCATACGCGCTGATAATACTTGTACTTTGAGGTAATGGTATTCTATTTGGTAGGAAAAAAAAGTTTCCCACACACACACCAAAAGACAGCATGGAAAAGGGTGCTAATCCACTTTAAATATGACGGGATTAAGACGTTGAAAATTTACATATCGACATATTTTAGAGAGTGAGTTCAGGTGTTGTTCTCGTCCTCTGACCGTTGTTCAAAATTATGAAATCTGTCATTCAAAGCCCTCTTATTTTTTAGGCTGACTTAAGCAATTCATCCCCATAGCTATAGTTAGTTTCTTGCTAAAATCCTATTTTTTTTAAACCAACCATTATATTTACTTAACTTCTTGAAAAGAGAAATATAATTTTTTAAAATTTCTCTTCTTATAAGATAATTATAAAATACCGAAAAACTAGTAAAACATCGAAAATATGCATATAGAATATAAATTATTTCAAGTAAAACTAAAATTAGGAAAGTATGCAATTAACTCTTTGATAAGTTAAGAATTATTTATCTAATTGTCTGTGTGTTGCTTACTTTTGAATTAAAGAGGCTGTAGTAAATGTGAATGTAATTTTGAAAAATAATGTTCATAATTTTATATCAAAATCAATTTTAGTGTGTTCTTTTCAAATGCAGGTTCGAGGCACTAATGCTTATTGATAGAGGGGTGAAATTCGTAGCTAAAGAATAACGCTTTGGAGACCCAATTATAAAAAATATCACAGACCAGAACAATGAAACGCTTTTGCGTATTGAATCTATTTAATAAAGTGCAATGAACAATATATAACTTTAAAAGGATTTTAAGAGTGTAATGTCAATCCAAGTATCTCTCATCATCTAAGCGTGATAAGAAATGATTTAAGTTCGAGCCTATTAGATTTTTTTGTAATCCTGTAAAAGCTGATATTTCAACAAACAATAATATTACTTGAAAAAATAAACAAAGAAGTGCATGTTCATTAATATACGAGTAAAATTAAACTATAGCGTAGGGAATATATGTAAAGCTTTGAAACGCTGCAAAGATTAAAATTGTTTTAAAATATTTGTTATTTGCTAAATTTCCTCATTCATACCAGTCTTCTCAGTCTGATGCTGCGTATAAAAAAATAAAAATATAAGGATTAATTCCTGAGACACAAAACATGTTGAAATTTGTATTTTTCAGCTGAGGAAAGTGAATTGTCAAAACTTTTAACATTTTAAATTATCATAACTAAATATCGAATTAGATAACAAAATGATGATAAATTGATTTGAACGAAACGATTACAAATCCTTCGTTCATTTATCAATCTCAATGGTCCTCACTAATAAATAAATTATGGTACTTGATAACAGGTTGTTTCGAAATCGTTTTCTCTGGAATCAGTCGTAATTACTTTATTGCAGAATCCATTCAGATTCTTTTTTGCATTATGTAATGGTAGAAAACGTCTGAGATGTGTGACGCTAAGTTTAAAATCTGAAGCATATGGGAAAAAATAAGATATTGAATGTGATAAGGTAAATCTCTCTCTCTCTCTCTTATTATAATTTACTATAAATCCAAAGTAGCTACCGAATCCTTAAGACTTATCCATTGTATGTGATTATTTCATTTTTTTCCAAATGATGCATTTAGTACTAAACCTACCAATATTTTATATAAAGAGTGACACAAAACTTCTCGTTCAAACCAATTTCACACATTAAATTATGTCCCCAAATGTACGCGCGCGAATGTATATTTCACCAGTGTAAAGCGTGATCGACCTCGCCTGCTGTTATCAAGTGACGAGCTGGTTTACTATGATGAGATCACGCACAACAATTGTGCTAGGGGCTGGAGCCTCGTCATGTTGAAACCACATATCTTGGCGGATGTACGCGGGAACAGAGCCCAGCAAAGCCGATGACACTGTCCCGAGAAATGTTCGGTACTTTCGGCAGTCCAATCGAGGACGTCTCAAGTGAGGTCCCAACAAACACTCACCAAAGCCCACTGCAAAACCATGTTACGCAGCGGGACTTCTTGTTCTATGCGGATTGCTCGCACATGTTAACTGTATGCAGTGAACACACCTTCACGACTGAATGACGCTTCATCTGTACGAAAAGACTTAAGCTGGAAAACTGGGGTCCCCGACACCTTTCAGCACGAACCATTGGGCAAATTCCATATGCTTCGGATATGCAGCAGCACCCTTTGCAGATGGTAAGGATGCACTCTGTCTGTGCCACACAGCTGACTGACAGACCCCGAGCTGCTGAGCAATAGCTCGTGTACTTGTATTCGGATTATCTTTAAAGGTCTATCTTCTATGATCTCCTTTCTTTGACGGTCCGCGTCTCCCTGCAACATGTGTGCCGCTGCGCAGTGAACCATGTTCTCGTAGATTCCAATACACACGTGCAAACTTTTGGTGTTGTGGTATTCTTCTGTTAGGGTATCGATTTTTTCGTAAACTTGCCTAGCTCGTTGGCCCCTTTCGCCTACTGCCCCATATGTAAGATGCATAATCGCTAGCTCTTGATTCGTAAAGTAATTATTCATCTCATCACTAGTAAGTCAGCTCGTACACTGATGAGCAGGATTGGTCGGCTGAGCTCTATACTGGTTAAATATATGCAGCGTCCTCTACATACGCAAGTTGGTGACGTATTTTCTTATGTGAAATCTGTTTCCTGACGTATTCAACAACCTCCCCACGAAATTTGAACCAAAAGTTTTGAATCACTCTGTATGCCAGACAAATGATCACTTTTTAAATAAACGTTAATTCTTTTCAAGTCCATTATAAATAGTTCAGAATTTATCATAGGCAAAAAAACCACAAAATAATAGCCCTGTAATAACTTTAAAAAAGTTTTCTTTGGATGATAGGCATATAGATTTTTAGAAAGAATAATAGAAATTGAAAAAGTATATTTTATTTCAGTAATTTACAAATGTATCGTTATTCAAATTAAAATAAAACTTATTCAGCATCCCATGTTTTTACATTTTAATGAAAATTTACTCCTTACTTTGCCCTTCATAATATTCTTTTTCATATATTCCGTTGGTTCTGATTATTCTCCGAAAGTAATATAAAGCGGGAATCTTCCAAGTTCAGAAACTTTTTGAAGTTTCAATAATTTCATCGTTCTTTTTTCTCTTCACGTTCTTTTTCGGAACTACAGATCAGTCTCCTTCTTTTCCGTCTCCTACGCGTATTCACAAAGTGATCTTCACGATGCGAGTCGAAGTGCTCTCGACGTCAGAATCTTCCCTCTCAGAGTTTTCTTCTTTATCCATTTCAGAGCAAAATTCACTTACATTATTTATTTATTTCAACAATTTCCTTTGAATTGACGTTTCAAAGGAAATTTTTCGAATTTCAGTCTGAGTAAACCACTAATAATAAAATACAAGAATTACTCCTATAAACCAGCTATTTTTATTTATTTATTACCCAAAGTTTGCAGTCTATTATTACAAATAAAAGTGGCCACATAGCAAATATTTGTAATGATCGCTATTTTGTGTTGAGGGTTACCTACAGACGGCGCTTTTTACCGTGAATAAAACAACCTATACATAAACGAAGTCGGATGATATTCTCTTGGAAAACTTGGAAGTTTGAGATTTCAACGCAAATAAGTTTATGAAGTTTCATAAATTTTGCAGCTGTCAAAAGACCATTCATGGTAGACAATGGTAAAGTATATATAATTATCAGAAAAAATGAAAGGAAGAGAGAGAGAGAGAAATTGAAAAATAAAGTAGCTATATATCATAAAAAAGTCGCGCTGAAAGGTCAAGCAAAAGGAAAACATGGAATTTACTAATTTTGACTTAACAATATTTTTTATTTCCCCCCTCTTCAAAAAATGCAGCATAAATATTTTGTAAATTTAAAAATAATTTATAAAAATATAAAATCCATAATACAATTATGTTAAAAAGTAATGTGCTTATTTAGAAGTAAGTAAGGAATCTTGAAATACTAAAACTTGTGTAAAATCTTGTCGTTAGTAACAAAAGATATGGTATCCCAATCTCCCTATAAACATTCAAACTATTGAAGAGAAATTAAGAATAAAATTGTTGATAAATATTCGGCAATGAAAACAATAGTATATATCAGACCTAGAAAATAGGAAAATGATATTTAAAAAAAATCACAGTTTTTTTAAAGAGGAAGTGTAGCAAACTTTTTTTAAAATTAAGCAGCTCTCTAAATTCGAAAAAATACCAAACAAGTTAGCTGATGGTTCCCTCTAACATAAGATAAAGTTGAACAATTAAGAGGTATTAGGATTGAAAATCGTTTCACACGAAACTGAGGGAACTGAAGTATTTTTTTCGGGTTAAAAGAATTTCGTGTTAAAGAATATTGCAAAGAAAAAACATATATCCAACAAAATTAAGTTGATTGGAGTGCTTTTTACTTACATAGATGTGTATAATTGAATTTTTTAATAAAAATCATAGAAACAGAAACATTTACAAGAACTTAATAAAATTTAATACAAAATTTTAAAGTGTTTTGAAACACAAAACATGTATTGAGTTTTTGGAAAATAAGCTGATATTTTTCTTTGCCTTATCTTTCTTAGCATTAAATTGTTCAATGGGGTCCATTTTGTTATTCATTTCGCCATTGAAATGAGCGTCTAAATAACTTAGTATAATTTTCATTATATTCATTTTGAATGGCGGGGAAAGAGGAGTTGCATTATTCATTTCATTTTCTACCTCAGAATCTGCCTCAGTGATATTTTTTGAGCTTTAAACAAACTCCAAAATGGCTTTGTCTCCCATGATTGGGACTGTACACACATTATCATTATCTACTGCAACGAATGTTTTCGAGGATACAGTAGGACAATCCAAAAATTCAGAAAGTTTCTGAAACATTTCATTAAGTGTTCATTCCCAGCAGCGAAATTTTTTTGTGTTAAGAGGAAAAAAAGGCATGAAAATACATATTAGTGTTTCGGGACCGTTGTATAATTTGTGTTAATTGATGTTTCGTCTTACGCGTTTTCGTGTTAACTGCATTCCACTGTATTAAGTAAAGAGAGATATTGGTTCCAAAGAAGTATTTTAGTAATTTTTCACGTGATGAAAGAAAATGTCTCTTATTAAATAGAAATTTGTGCTAAAGAGATTTACCTGGAACTCAATTTGAGCATTATAGCTTTTGGCAATGGAGTATATTATTTTAGAAAATTAAGTTCAACTATTTTGAATCCTCTTTTGTGGTTCTAGTAATCTGTACTTAGTGTATTATTTTAAGATGTATTGGGGCTATGCAGTTCTCTCTGTCCCGAAGTTTCCAACAATTTGTGCTCTTAACGCTTTTATTAGTTAATCCTCTATAACATGGCTAACATTTTTTTTCAATGTCTTACAAGTTAAAAGATTTATTTTTCTATCTTCTCTCTTTTTAAACAAAAGTGAGCTTTTGTTCTAAGACAGCACGCTCGATCTGTTTACTTTAAAATGCATCTGTTCAAACCATTAAGTGATTTACGACTTATTTCATACTTTTAAAATATGTGTCTCAGACGGGTGCACTTACACAAATAAAATAAATGTAAACGAATTTTACGCGCTATTTGTCAAGATCAAGTAATTTCCAAAATGGCACAGCTGAGTAAATTTTATATTTCTGGACACCTCTAACCATCACGACCCATTGTTTTTGGAATGTTTGTCCCTCCCACTCGTCTAGACAAGGAAATAAATTGACACGTCTTCTAAGAGTCGTGTCTTCAACGAGGGCAATTTCGCAAACACTCGCCGGTGATTCAACATCACGAAATGGTGTGGACTCGTAATTACGTGCGGCATCACCACAACAATTCACAATTTCAACTTCGCGACGGCGAACGCCCCAGAGGGACATTAAAACCCCCTGATTTGAATAAAAGCACCCACGTTACACTAAGCGGAAGTGAATTGCATACGGCGTTTCGATTTGTCCTGGGAGATTTGAAAAACATCTCGGCAAATGAAAGAGAAGCAAATTGGGGGGGGAGAATGTGCATGCGTTCTCGATTTCTGCATAAACCACGCCCTTTGTGTCTTCATCGCCTGGCATCTTTAGCTAATGAACATTTCCAGGGAAAACAGCTTTACGACTTGTCAGAAACAAAGGTCTACCCGGAACCGATGCAATTTCAACCCACTAATGAGTTTCGAAGCAACTTCGAAAAATGTGGGTCTAATGATCGAACAAAACGAATTTAATCAGACGATTTTTCTTGAAATTAGATGTTGCTTGTGTCGGGGTGTCGTCTCTAATGAAACACATATATTGAATTTTCGAGCGATTCTGTTTTGAAAAGTATTTCAGATTTTTAATCTTATTTCTGGCATATATATCGATATTTTCCCAATAAAGTTAATGCAGTTCGATGTTGACCTGTAAGTTTCCAATATCAATATTGAGCAAAAATATTGATAAAAATACAATTTTTATTTCAAAGGGATAAAACGAGATTAATTTCTGTTTTTCTGTAAATAATAACACCCCTGTAATAATATCAATTGAAATGAGATAGAGTGGTTAATATTTTCTTATCTATATTATCTAATAAAATTAAATTTGCATTTTTATTAGGAATTATATCGATTTAAATTCATGAAAAAATAAAGAGGTGTAGTACTTTTATATGACATACAAATGAATTAATATAATATAAATAATAAAAGCTTTTTTCTGAAATTTACTTAAAACTTTATTTAAATTAATATACTTCACAAATTATATTATTTGTATTATTTAAAAATAAGCTCATGAATTAATTCAGAGAAATTGTTCATCACATTTTTGCTTGACTTTATATATCAGTATGTGTTTAGCAAATTTCTCTTTTATTAAATCTCTTTTCAGTTAAGAGGGATTTTGTATGAAACACACACATCAGAGTTTTGGAAACTTATTAAATAAAACACTTTTCTTCAATATATATGCTGTTGATAGCTATGCAATAAATTTATTTCATGTTTAATTGAAAAATAGGAAATCGATCTAAATTATACATTTTAAAAAAAATTGACGTGTGGGCAACAAATGATAACATTTCTACTTGAATAACTTGCATGTTACTGTGTGAGAATCATTATATATTTCTATGAAATTCAAAACTGTTAACTCACTTTTGAATGTAAATATTTTTCTTACAATTGATATACCATCCAAGTTCACACAAAAATAAACTTTTTGATAAAGAATTTAGATATTAATTGACAATATTTACACATAATAATTTCTTTAAATATCTATTACATTATAACAAATATATCAAGTATTCGAACTCTTCGAGAAAAGTTTATGTAGATAATTTTATAACATTGTCACGTAATGATTTTGTCTGCACATTAAACTCAAATGCAATTCATTACAAGATAGTAGAATAAATAAAATGGTCAAATCGGTGTTTTCATTCTATAAATGTTAAACCATTTAAAGAAAATTGATCCCTCTTGCTTCAAACTAATGAAACCGCATTCTGTACACAACATCGGTTGTTTTCTTGTCATTGCTGCACTTCCCCATAGCTAGAAAAAAGCAAATTCTTCTCATAAGGATTAGAGAAATTGTAAATCATTTTAACAATTTATTATTACAAGAAATGATTTTACTCCAAAAAATTATGAAAAAAAACCACACCAGTAAACATCTTTTATGACAACTTCAAGAGTTGCGCTTGATAAACTTTTATTGAGACTTTTCCTCAAATCTTGTCTAATGCGCGACTGCTTTCTTTCAGGAGACCGCCGAGGATGACCTGTCCGTCACATATCCTCCTCCAGCGTCTGCTCCCTTCCACGGCCGCTCTGTTGTGACTCCCGTCCACCAGCTCAAGAAAAAGAAATTCTCGGACATCACCTTCATCGTAGGGGCCCCCTCTGCCGCCAAGAAATACACGGGGCACCGCCTCGTGCTGGCTATGACGAGCCCCGTCTTCGAGGCCATGTTCCAGGGGGATATGGCCAATAAGAGCAGAGTCGTGCGCGTCACAGACATACACCCCAGCGGATTTGAGAACTTGCTCAGGTGAGAACTTTCTTCTTCCATTCAAAACGGATAGCTTGCTGCATTTAATGTGTACAGTTAATTTATTTAAATTTCCTTGCATCGTAAATGGGAAATTTCTTCCAAAAAGAGTTCCTCGGGGCGTCATCTTCTCTAGATGACTGTGGCTGTCATAATCCCGAGTTACCCTAGTGATCTTTTCCTTTTCCCAAGGAGTTTACTGTCTTTGGTAAACACGAGTGTCACGAATCCGGGGTATCCTAATGATCCTCCTCTATTTTCGACCCTCTTTCTTGTCACACATTTCCTCCTATCTTCCTTTTCCAGTCTAGATCACAGTTCCAAAATTATTAAATATACGTGTTTAAATATTCCAAAAAGAGCAAAACCACCTATTTTTAACAAACATAACAGAAAAAATGTACACATATTTTTTTTTTATTATTTCTTTTTAGCTTTGAAAACGAGATTAGCTATAAATTAGTTTAGGTTGAAATTTCAAAATAAATAAATAAACAGACATAAAAACTACCTTTGTAATATATAATTAGTCTACTGCTATCCTATGCAGGGTATAGAGAAAAACGAGTTTAAAATGATAAATTACTTTCGTTGGGGTTCACTTCACACAAAATAAAAATTAAACTCAGCTCAAAATAAACAATATCCAAACTTTCAATCACAAATGTGGTTTTTTTTTGTTGTTGTTGCTTTTTATTTGCTCTAAGTTGATCACCTTAGCCAAGTTTTCTACATAGAAGGAAGAGAGAAAAAATTACTCGATACACACACACACGAGAATTAAATAATGTTATACTTCTGAATGCTCTGTGCCCATTATTTTATACGCCTTTTTTTAATGCAAAGTCATTGGAACAGTTATTACTGAAAACAAAAACAATTTTCACAACAAACCTTTTCTGGCATTGACAAAATAATAAAATATGGGTGTGGAAGATAAATTTACGACTGAAATTTTTGGTTTAAAGTATTTGTTTCCGAGATTAATTTAAATGTGTTATATTGATAAACTAATAGATTGCGAGAATTCTCGCACATGCATTTGGAAATAAGCATATGCGCATTTGGGGCGATTCAACTTTTCACAAATTTTACAATACTTCCATTATTACGACTTAAATACAATAGTACTGTATATATATATGTGTGTGGTGTGTGTGTGTGTGGTGTGTGTGTGTGGTGTGTGTGTGTGTGTGTGTGTGTGTGTGTGGTGTGGTGTGTGTGTGTGTGTGTGTGTGTGTGTGTGGTGTGTGTGGTGTGTGTGTGTGTGTGTATAAACACATTGAGGTATAATTTAAAATACAGATTTAACTTTTAAAAAACATTCAAACTCTACAATCTTTGTCCCAATTGTAATTAGAACTGTAAAACTTCAAGAGGCAAAAATATATAGTATTTTCTCTGTATTTGGATATGAACATACAGTAATAAAAAAAATTATATATTTTTTAAAAAAATATTTCAAATCGAAAAGCGTTTTAGAAAACGATAATATCGTGCGTACTTTTTGTTTCTTTTTTAAATGTTTAGGTAAAATGTTAATTTAAAAAAATGAGCAATTGAAAGCAGTTTCAATGATAACAATCCTGTCGATAAAACTATAAGAACCAACAGTCAAACATATATATCTTAACAGTTATGCATTCATTATATAATATATGTGATTCCTAAAATAAAGCAATGAAATGGTACTAACGGTAGGAAACAATCTCGAGGAATTGTAAATTTATCCAAGTAAAAAGAGAATGAAATTATGTTTTTTTTTAAATCTAATGTTAAAAAATAAAAAAGTATAATCTAATTTATATAATGTTATAAGCACCATTTTTGATCCGCAAATTTAATCGACAAACATTATTTTTCACCATTCTTTTCAATGTAAATCGCTCTTGCTAAAAGAAAGTTTAGAAGTCGTTGTTGTAATTTAACTCCATTTTAATAATCTGTGGATGCTATTATATTTCATTTTATCAAAATTCATTACTTTCAATCAGGAATTAAACAAAAACCCCTTTTCTATAAGAAATGAGTATATATTTCATTTACAGAGGACATGTTTTTGTATGTAATTAACAATTAAACACGTCTTTTTTTATTTATGAAGATATAAAAAAATAAAATTTAATAAAATATTTTCAGTTCTGTTTTAGAATAAATAGCATTGTTATTTTCTCATTTTTTCCAGTGTTTTAAAAATAGATCCCAACTAAAAACTACTTTAATGTTTGAACCGAAAGTAGTTCCAATTCTGAACTGATTTAACTGAACTTTTTTTCTCAATTAGTACAAAATTGCACGTTTTTTGTGAAATTATGCTTGTAAAATATTCCATGTAGTAACTCGATTACCTTATTCCTTTTTCGACGAGAAAGGAAAATAATTATTTGCGGTCATTTTTTCGTAACTTATTTCAACTATTTCATGATTTGAACGTTATGACGCGGTGGGTGCCAAATTATGAGGGGTGTGACCCCAAAAAATAAAGGAACACGCGGGGAAGGGATTCTTTACAAAGTCCACTAGTCAATTAAACGCATTTATTAGATAAAACAAACATTTACATACATAACTAGAGAACTAATAGTTAGCATAGAATTGAAAGGGATCGGAGAGCATGCTCGTACATCCTTACAGTTCCGAAACTTGTCCATTACTGAAGATTGTTCTGTTCGCTAGGGGGAGTGACAGTTTCTCTACTGTTAATATAGGAAGAGTCTAAACAACGGGGGGTTACAACGTTTACTTAATTATTTCTTACTAGCTGGTATACCCGTTCTTCGCACGGGTGAACTGAAAAATTAAACAACACAAATTGAAGGATAAAGAAGTTTTTAATGAGTTAATTTTACGTGAATTGCAAATTAAACAAAAAAAGCTTTTTGCATAGCTCAGCTAAACAAAAAAAGAGAGAAATAAAACACCTTTGTTAAATTTTAAGAATGAAGATCTAATAGCTCATAAAAAGGATTTTTTTTAAATTTATAATTCACCGTAACACTCTTGAGGGTCGATCTTTCAAAATACCTTCCTAACCTGATCTCTGCTCAGCAAACGTAACACATTGTTAAACGTTTTGTGTAATGAATGCTTAAAATAGTGCAAGTAATTTTTATCTGAAAGTATAATACATTAATATTACTTTCTGTAGTATTTATTTTATGTTAAAATTGTAATTATCGCAAGCAACTCCGTTTCTTAAATTATAATGACAATTCAATGAAAAACATAGCGAAATGTTAACGATAGAGTCAAGTTGGCAAATGCCTAGCTACTTTCATAACTCGAGCTTTGTAAGACCCGCCGTGTAGGGGCGCGATGCACTTTAATACTTTATCCAACCGCATTATGATTTACTGCAGTTTTTTTCATACAATATTTTTTTTTGGATCACTACATTTAAAATTAAGGGATATACATAAACAAAATACTCCACTTTGGAAAATCTAATCCGTTAGAACTAATAAATTAATTAAAGATATTCCACTGTAAATTTAATTATATATACCGTTCACTTAAAATAAGTAGTCAAATCATTTTCTAAGGTCTTCACTAACATACAAAAACATAAGACACTTAAATGTTGACAAACTATCTTTTCCGCTAAAATACTTATTATGGAACCCGTGTTGCCATATATCTTGGAAGAGTGGATTTCAAAGAATATTCCTGCTAAGTATTGGTAGAATATTCTTTCTAAGTTGGTGTGGTGTGGTAGTTAGGAGAAGGGGTGCCAGCTCAGGTGTCGTCCACGTCACTTGACCATGGTTCAAAATTACGTGATCCGTTGCCAAAAGCCGTGTAGCTGAACAGTACGACATTAATATTCACTCACACTCCAAAAAATACAGTTCAGTAGTTATTGCGTTTTTAAGTATAAAAATAATTATGTCTGCCTTTTCAATTAAAATTATAGCGTTATAATTAACTACTAATCACAAAAAAATTTTGAAAATTTGTCCAAATGATGCAGTGTGAAAGAGAAAGTTTATTTTCTTTAAGTACCAGAACCGATAAAAGCATTTATTTTGAAAAAAAGATCAATTTCTTACTACCAAATGTGCATAATAAAATCATTAAAAAACATTAAAATAAAGAGAGATTTATAACAACCTCTCCCTTCAAAACTTAGTTTTAATTTGAAATAAAAAAATAGGCATTATTCTGATCACAGGAATTAATTAGAAGTGAGCCCCTTGCGCAGCCAAAACAAAAAGAGTTTTTCACAAACAAAAGATAGATATATGCTGACGTGGGCTTTTTTGCAGCGCAAGCCAGAGTTGCTTGAAGATGCCAGAATTTTTTCCTACTTACTTGACAAATATCGTTATATTTTGGACACTTCTCACAATATCTTTATAAATTATAGCCTATGTGTTATTCTGATGTATAAGCTATATTACTGTAAAGTTTCATTAAAATCCATTCAGTTGTTTTTGCGTGAAAGACCCACAAAGATCCTCACAAGCTTTCACATTTATAATATATATTAGATTCGGAGTGATCGCTGTAAATTATAATACACTTAAAGGTCAATTTTTTTTCTCAAAACTCCACTGAATAACTAGATATAATTTTAATTGATCTTTGATTTTGTCTTAAATATTAGATAATTAAATTCGAATGAATAAAACTTAATTGAATTTTTTATATTAAAAGGCATATTATTTTGAAACTCAAAAAACACAGTGAGTTCAGTGTTGTTTTTAAGTATTCAATATTAGAATACATCATTTCTCTGTCTCGAAATTTTTAGTATTTAAAATACCTTAGTCTTACTTTAATTGTTGCTTGTTTGTACTCTTTTAAAGTATTTAATTCATACGCACACACAAACGTACTATCCAAAGTATTTGCAATTTCTCAACAAATAATAAATCACAATTCAATAAAATAAATTCATAGTCTCTTCTTGATATACTGAAGCAATATTTCCTAAAAAATAATATTGATAATAAATGTAGTTAGCTTTCTGTTATACATTCACAAGGTATTAAAATTAATGCCTGTTTTTTATATTCATTACATCATCCTTAACTCAATTTAGAAATATATACTTATTCTAAGAAACATTTTTTTCATCCCTTAATGTTTTTTTTTTACTTGAAATAGAGCATTTTAAAACATCTTTTTGAAAGCAAGTGTTTTTTTTTTTTTTTTTTTGTTTAACCGATTCCATTCTTCGTTAATATGAATTCTTTAACATGCACGAATCTTTAAAACTTTTGAAAAATTAATATGATAAGTCCTCCATAGAATAAATTGATTTAAATTTCAAAAGATTTTCCTTCATATTCTTTTTCTAACATTAAAATTATTCGAATTTTCTCTATCAATCTTTATCTACAATGTTGTTAAATTCAGAATTATTATTGGTACACCTCATTAATCTCGAACTTCATTCATTAATAATGGTTAATTTGAGTCCCTATTTATTCACTGTCAATTATCCATTTTACAAGGTTTAAAGTCTTTTCACTATTTCTAATTCTAAGCATTCAGACATCAACAAGAGAGATTTTTCAGTTATTTTAGAGAATATTTGTATGATATTTCATTCTTTGTACAGCTTTAAATCATTTTAAATCATTTAAATTAGTTGAAATTGCCAACATTTTAAAAAAAATCTGAAATTTTCAACAGATTTTTAAAATATAAATCCATATTGTATCAACATACCTTTATGTATAATATAACATATACTTCATCCCGTCAGTAAATATATTTTTTAGAGCTGAATTAGCTTCTGACAGAAATGTTGAATTCTTCTTGACTTTAACTCTTTATTCTCAGATGTCGTTAACAATTTCATTCGCTTAAATAAACAAATCTATATTCGTTGGATTAATCAGAAAGACTTATTTTCCAAGCTATTTAACAAATTCTTTTCAGGATTAAAAATATATACATGTACAATTGAAATTGTACTTCATGTACTGAAGAACAAAAATTTTTTAAGTCAAAATTTTTAAAAAGATATTTAATACTTTCCATTTAGTTCTTACAATTTATTTCCCCATAACAAAAAAAATCCAGCTCAATAATATTTATTATACTTTTAAAGCTAAAAGAGATAAATATTTGTTCCAAACATGTTTGCAAGGATCCATATTTCAATTGTTCTATTTATTTCTTATACATACTCTTTTCCTTGTATTTGAATGCTATTGATATGTGATTTATTTCTCCTCTTAAAATTCTGTAGACATAGTGAGCGTTGTAGTTTCTCACAGGTACATAAACTTTTTTAAACTATGAAACCAATATTTTTTTTTAAAAAAAATGTCTAAGGTAGATATGAAAAGACAAAATTGTCACGCCCAATTTAAAAGTTGAATGTATTGATGTAGTCATTAATCCTGTTTGACAATGCTTTTACCAAAACTAACAATTAAAAATAAATTTAAATAATTCACTTAGAAGATACATTAACACTAACAAAAAATAAATAGCAATTTGAACAAAATTAAGATCACTATTTTAGAGCTTGGAAAGAGCGTGGTGGAATATGTAGGGTTTTAATAAAATAAAACCTCGATACAATAAAATAAAATAATTCAGCACATCCCTTCTGAAAAACATATTTTAAAATATATTTTCAAGTAAATGGTATCCATTACTCTAAACTAGTAATGATATTTAATATTGCTTATTTACATTAAATAGCATAGCACTTGTAGAATATACTGAAAACAGCAAAGAAAGAAAAATTATCCTGTGTATGAGATGTTATGTCACTGTTAGATTAGAACAAAAAGTTGTTGTGTACGTAACATTTGTTTTAAATGATTATTTTCCAATTTTGAATGGAAATAAGAACATAAGTTTTATTTAAACTCTTTATATTAAGAATTTCTTCAATTCAAAAGTGTAAGGATAC
Source organism: Trichonephila clavipes (assembly GCA_019973935.1). Lineage (NCBI taxonomy): Eukaryota > Metazoa > Arthropoda > Arachnida > Araneae > Nephilidae > Trichonephila > Trichonephila clavipes. The sequence goes on from BMAU01021438.1 coordinate 938,238, forward strand.
TCGTAATAATTTCATTGTTGTAATGCATCATTTTCGAGAAAGTGTGCTCATATTCCTCATTATTAAATGGGTTCTGAAGCTAATATTTTCAAAAAAGAAAATGTTAATGAATAAAATAATTTTGTCTAAATAAATTAAGAGAATCACCAAATTTCTTTTTTTCCCATTGATTAGCCTTTTATTTTCATTTTCGTTTTGAATTCAAAGAATTCGTTATCGTGAGGGAAATAATAGCCTCCGTTTTCGTATCGTATCCCAGGTATTACATTTCCTTTCAGTGAGTAGAGAAAATGATGGGTAGTGTTGTAGGTGTGTTCTCAGGGCCTGTCTGTAACTGCTACTTTTCCCACATAGGTACAGCGACCATGAAGCTTTCATTCGATACCTCAGGTTAGAGGAAGCTTTGAGACATTCGAATCGTCCCAGGTTTGACTCCCTTCTTCTATTCGTAGAGACACAGGTCTGTTCCCATAGACTAGAGCAGATAGATTAGATCCATACTTATAGTGCATGGCCCCAATATGATAGACTTTCTAAGAAATAATAGAAAGTATATTGCCGTATGAAACAGAAGAAAATATATCATCGTAGATAGTAGTACTTAGGAAAGAGTTTTCTTATAAGTTCTAAATCTGAATCGAAAATTCTTTTCAAGACGAAAATTCACTTCCTAGATCTTATTTCCTTCGACTTTGTAATATAAGACATAATCATTTTTAATATTTTAGCTTGAATTTCTATATAACAGAAATTATTGGAGCATCCCACTATAGAAGAATATTCTAATAATCTTGTATAATTGTATGATATATTATTTATGCTGCATCCATGTATATATATATATATATATATATATATATATATATATATATATATATATATATATATATATATATATATATATAATTACTTTCAAAAGTAAGTGGTGACTGAAGATAATATTCTTCTTATTTACCACTTATAAACTGTTTTCTATGTCTTAAGTATTTCTTTAAATCTAAAAAAGTTCTTATTCATATATTATATTTGGTCATGTTCTTTAAATTGAAGAAACTTTAATTACTTTGTTTGCTTCAAATATTAAAAAGCATGCCGTTGGTTCTAATAATGGATGCAATTATAATTTTTTTGTAGAAGGGAACTTTTTTGTGTGTTTTGTTTTAATGGGAAAAGAACTGTTGTAAACAAAGGAATTCAGAAAAAAAGTGATTTTTAAGTAAATCTATTTAGATTAAAAATAATGATATCAAAGTTAAATGTTTCTCAATAAGATTCAGAAGACATTATGGGCCATTAATACTTAAGACTATTGTATTCTTAAGAAAAGGGAAAAATAATGAAAATAGTAAATTTAACGTAATTAACATAATAGTCTATGAGATTCTGTAATAGTTTGCATTTAACTTGACTCTCCTGCTATTGATTTTCCATCCTTTGATATTTTACAAACGATTTAAAAAATTTCTGCAGACACTTTTCTCAAAATAAGAAGTTATGTTAAACATCTGTATAAATATGTAGAACATTTGGCATAATTACAGAGATGTCAAGACTAAAGTTAATTATGAATATGGATAGCCCCTCTTTGCTCTACAAAATAGACACGGCATTAAAATTACTGTGCCCTACTTTTCGTGAAACCTTTTCCCCAAACTCTTAAATATTTTTCCCTTTTGGATAATTAATATTTACCGAAACCGTATGAATATTACCAATTGAAATGAAAATTTCTTAACAGAATTATTTTAATTTTTAAGCATTTATGATTAATTGAAATTCTCTACGTAACTAGTAAATCTGATTTTAGATCCTATTCGCTAAGGGTTGCTGTCAACTTAAATATACTCCATTTAATTGAAAAGTTGTGTATTGCTTATGACAAAGACGCTGGAACACAGTAAAATTCCGTTTACAAGATTAAACGAAATAAAGTAAATTGTATAAATCAAGGAAATTTTGCCACTTATACTATTTCTCAACAATTAATTCTCTATAAAAAAATATCTATCTATTATTTTTACTCTCCTGAAAGAATAAGTTTACAATGTAGATAGATGTGTTTAAAAATAAATCTTTCTTCCTATAAAATTGAAGCAAACTGACGAATTTATTAAAAACCCTTGAAATTCAATCAAAATATTTCCTACAATGCCTTATACGGTTATGTATATATACAGATAAAAAAATGAATCTATTTCATAGAAACAGATTCATAGAAAAACTCTTTTCAATTAGGTCTCTCTATTTTGTGTTGGTTAGGCATTTCTCAAAATTTTTATTCTGCAGTGGAATTGCATATATTTTGTTTCATGAATACCTCAAGTTAATCACTTTCAAGTTAAATACTTACCGTTCATTATGGGGGAATCGATCTGGTCGTTAGAATCCTATTAATTACAGAAAAAGCGAAGTAGCTTTTTTCTCTCTTTTTCTGACGATTACAATTCCTTTTCGAAGCAGACTACAAAAGAAGCAGACAAACTCGCAAAGCCCTTTTCCTAGGGTTGCGTCCTAGAGTCGAGCTCACTTTTATCCTCAGAAAAAAATGGATTGGTAACCTAGTTCGCTCCCGCACTCGTTGATCGCGATGCGTTAACAAATCAACACTGACCCAATTTCCTCTGTCCACTCCACCAGATCTTGACCCTCGGCCACTTATCCGATTATAATCTCTCGGCCAGAAATAGATGTATGGGCACTCTTCGCAGTTTATTGTCTGAAACCGGCCAATATTGATTATTTTCAGGAATTCATTTTCCAGCACGTGTTGAAGGAGAATTTCGGAAGAGTATTTGAAATAAAACTCCCCTATCAGGTTTTTTTATTTTTTTAAATTTCTGATACCCAAAATTTACTTTCTATTTTTAAAAAAGATTAACAAATGATTTTTTTAAATTCCTAATGGCGTTAGTAATGCAAAAATTTGTTTTTTCTTATTTCTTTATTTTACTACTTTAGAAAATAAAGTTTCAACTCAATTTTAAGTGTAAATATTTTTCTGGAATATAGGTGTAAGTTATCCTCATTTAATTTCTTCACTTTAAGACCCATGAAGAAACAAATGAGTACCTCTTCGATGTATAGTTAACGACAAAAAGATAAGGAATCACGTCAAATAATAAAATAAAGTAGGAACAATTTTTGGGATAAAATTGTTACATCTGAAAAGCTTTTTAAAACAAAGACGCTGACTCTCCTAGAAAATGCTTTGAAACTTTATTTATATCGTGCATTAAGTATTTTTATGCATAACTATCACGATCATGAAGCATTAAATAATATTTTGCATAATGTTAGTGTTCTTTCCATTTAAATGTTCATTTTCTCAAGGAGTTTTTCCCTTACAAAAATATTTTTTGTCATTTTGATAATAGAAATTTGGAAATGTTGCTCTGATTCTGAATCTAAATATTTTTCTCTTTTTTAAGAAAATATGCATTCAAAAAATTTCTCAGAAGAGGTTTTTTTTTTAGACATTCTCATTACTTGTAATCAACATTTCAACACAATTGCAATAAAAATTCAGGAATAATAGAAACTTTAAGCAATTATTTTAAACAACTTTTAATTCATCAACTAAGAGATAAGAAACTTTAAGAAGTAATTTTAAAATACTGAGGAAACCCGAACAATCAGTGACATATTTGTTTATTATTTGTTTATAATTTTTATCTTCCTTGTATTTTGCATGTGAATCATTACTTGTTTTTTATATCATATACTATAGCTCTTTTTTAAACTCTAGAAATAATCTTTCCTAAAGTAAAAGCTTCTTTATAGTTTCAAAACTTGCAAAAAATACATTGTAAATTTCAGGAAATGTGCTACTTAGTTTCAAAATGAGTGAATACTGTTACTATGAAGAAAAAAACTTAGTACTGTTATTCATGTAATGTAATTCTACGTCAGAGTTATTAGGAATGAAACTTTTATGATGACATTCGCTTCGTGTCGCTTTGAGTGCAAAAACACTCCCCTTTGATGACATATAACAACTCTTGTAACACTGAGTAATTCATCTCTGTGTCATTAAAAAGAATAATTTAATAGAAAGTAAAACTTTCACTGAATATCAATTTGCATACCTTATCTATTTGAATCAAATAAATTAATTACTCGGTACACTCAGGTGTTATTAAAGATTTCGTGAATATTTATATGTCTCTAGGAAAACAAAACATCTGCTTTTTTTCGGAGATGTTCTTGACTTTATCGGTGTTTTTTTTTGTATAGAATTTCATGCAAAACTTTCCATTTTGTAATCTCCATTATACTTCAAAACTCTTTTAAATTATAAAAGCGGGAGAAATATTGCGGTATTAATGACCTTGTGAGCAGGGACGTCTGAAGGCAAAGCCTAGAGGCCTCGTTTCGTTTTCAACTCTATCTTAATAAGATTATAATCCTGATAATTTGAATGGTTAAATATTATTCCCGTAAATATTCTTCTAAAAACAGGGCATTTCAAACTGCACGTCAGTTGGCAAAAGAGGTAAGACTGCATCATTATTATAGGATGACATGTCTAGGTCTGCGCTTAATACCATAAACAATCCTTCAACTTATTTAGTGAAAATGAGACCTTCGGTCGAGTCGGTTTATTCCTAGGCGTTTGAGATAGTGAATCGTGCACATTTGTTTCAAATTATCGTTTGAAGGAATATTTGACAATGCATGCTATATACTGTCTACTTTTAAAGTAGGGCCTACTTTTGCATCGAAGCCCAGGGTCTCAAAACTCTTAAGACATTCCTGATTGTGAGTTAATATAATTTCATTACATAAAGCTAAAATTTCTGGAAGAAGTCGTTGCACATTAAAACTTCCTGCACCTGTTTTATTCTTTGATGAAACTCGATTTCTAAACTCAATGATAATCATGCTCGAATCAAATGATATGAACAATACATTACGGACACTCATAAATTAAGGGATATTTTTAGCTATTATTTGAAGCCAATGCCTGATAATAAGCAAAAAAGTATCTGTTTTTTTTCATTCGTCTATTAAAGCAAATGAGCTCAATTCATGACGGTCACATGATAAAGACAAACCCATATTCTCCATTGAATTCATAACAAACATTAAACTAACTTTTACTTGTTGTTCTATTTGTAAGGCTTAGATGAAATTAATATTCATAATTAGGTAAAGATGTTCAAATATTGAGAAAACAATTTCTTCAAAAAGATTTTATAATTAAAGAAATAATCTTATTTTGAGCATGTACTTTTAAATAAAATGCATTTTGTATTCATATGTGCGATATTATTGTTGGAAACTATGTATTTTTTAAGAGAAAATTTCTGCAAAGAGCAAAAGTTGGCAACAACGAAGCGCATGAACTGATTAGCTGGAAACACGGGATTACTTTTATCGTAAAACTATGATTTCACATGAATTTCTGAACTGATTGACTAGGAACACGTGACTATCATTATCATGTGACTATGAAATCCCATGAACTTGGCCCATTGAATAATCACGTTTGCAGAATTTGTTTCTCTCAATGTGATCAAGTAAATAATATCAAATAAATTCCTGACTTGCAAATATTTTATGCGAGAAATTATATAAGAATATCTGTGAAAACTTCTTTAAGTATGTTTAAGTATGATATATGAATTGGGAGTGCGTTTTTAAAAGTTTTTGCTCTAGCAGTTCTTCGACAAGAAATGGGTTGATGAAAAAATTCAGGAAAAAGCAGCGTTTATTCTCTTGTAAATGTGTTTTAATTCTAAAAAATCATCCCTTAATAATAAAGGTTTACTATTCAGTATAAAAATATTTTGCTGCTTAAAACATTTTTAGAAATACATCAATTTTAATTAGTTGTCCATAGATAATTATTACACATACACTGAAGTGTCGAAAATCCTGGGATACCTCGTAATATGATGCGAGATCGTCTCTTGCTCAGCCACTCTCTTTGGCATCGACTTAAAAAGTCTCGAATCTCAGAAAAAATTTAGCCATGCTTCCTTTACAGCTACTAACAATTGGGAAGTGGTGCCAATATAGGATTTTGTGCATCAACTGACTTTTTAATTATATCCTCCACAAGTTCGACGAGATTCGTGTTTAGTATTTCATGTGACCAAACCATTCTTTGGAATTGGCCAGAATGAACCTTAAAACAATCCCGAAGGGTTTGGATTCTCTCTCTCTCTCTCTGTGACATGTTTTACTGTCTTCCTGAAAAATCCCCTTACTGTTTGGGTACATGAAGTCCATGGATGGCTGCTTATAGTCTCCAAATAATTAAACAGAACCATTTCCAGTTATAATGGGATTGATTTAATTTGATCAGAAAAACCTATCCATACCAATAGGGAGTCACCACCATCTTGCATAGTGTTATATTGGCAACTTGACTCCATGTTCTCATGCAGTGTGCGCCATACTCGAACTTTACTACCAGCTCCTGCTAACTGAAATTGTGACTCGCCTGATTTCACCTTCTTATCATTTAGGGTTCAACAGAAATGTTTACGAACCCAATAGGGGCGCTGTAAGCGATTTCGTGCTGTTAGCAAAGGCACTCGGGTCGGTCTTCTATTTCAATATCCCATCAACATCCAGTTTCATTACACTTTTACGCGTAGACACTTCTATCTCATATTTATTGTTGTTGCTATGTGACGCTATGTTCTTTATCTGGTAATACTGTCTGCGCAAACATCGCTGATTTCAATCATTAAGTAGACGGGGTTGTACATGGTCGGAGGTATAGCCAGACATTACAGTTCTCATAACAAATTGGCTCAAGAAATATTGAATTCCTTAAAAATTATACTGAATGTTACCACCCCATGTACCTAGCTCAAACTGGTATTCCGAATTCAAAGTCTGTTAAATTCCTTCATGTGACCGTAATCACGTCAGAAAACTTTGCATGCGAACTGAGTACAAATGAAAGCCTTGACAATATTCTGTTCATTTGTATATTCTTACACGATACTACTGCCTTCTGGTTATCTTCATATTGCTATCAAATTAATCTTGACACTTCAGTGTATTTTTTACTATAAAAATGACAATGTATTAATGTATAGTAAATCATTTTGATAAAATTTTGTGAAATCATAAAATAATATAAGATAGCCATTGCTTTTGATTAGTTGCATAATGCATTCTTCGAATCATTTATCCTTAGTAATTTCTCAATATTTTCAGCAAAAAATTTTAAAAAGTAATAGTAGTTCCTCCAAAATTAGGTTAATTGCGTCGCTTTTCAATTGCCTGAAAGTTAAATGTTTCTTATGTAGATTTAAAAAGAAAACTCTAGTCTTACTTTCTTCCCAAATGACCATTTGCTTCGTTATTTTTTTATATTGAGTGAAAGCTTGAACACAAAATTTAAAAGGATGAAAATAATACTTTGTGGATCATTTGTTAAAAGGGATGTCTTTCTTTTAACATATAACAATTTTTCTATCAGCTTATATCGTATCATTTGCAAGCCAACCAATATTTATTTCTGAATGTAATTATTAGGCTTAAGAAAGTCATCATTGAATAACAGCTTTCAAATATATCAATATTGCACCAATATTTTAACAACTAATAACGAAGTTTCGCTTTATGTTACTATTTATAATTATATTCATATATCTAAAACATATTTATAAACACTATGAAATGTGTTATTATTTTTTTACAATGCAGTACAACATCTCATTTGTATTTAATGCAAAAAAAATCCTTTTTTTCCAAAATTTATCCTGAAACATATCAATTCAATAATTATGTGGTTCAAAAACTAATTATCTTTTGTTTGTACAATTGTTTTTTCCTTTTCATTACTGACAGAACCTGAACCATAATCTTCATTATAAAAGTGCATTAAAATTCAAAAGTTTAGTTAAATAGATCTTGTGATGAGACGGTCATTAAAAACTCCACAGTTCATGATGAAGTACTGTCATCCATCTTTGTTTGTCATAAACTTCTAAATGAAAGAGTAATAATGAGCTGATCCATTTCAATTTTTTTCGCAAGAGAAATAGTTCTCAATTTTTAATTAAAATAATGACCTTATTTCCTAATGTACATGAAATTTTTTCATTAACGACATTTCAAATATATATTCCAAACTGTACTTTGAGGAGCGAAGGCAATTAAATAATGTCGAGAATTATAATATTTTGATGTAAAATATATTTAATGGTGTTTTAGTTAGAAATAACCTAGAAAAGAAAACTGAATTTAAAGGCTCTGCAAACAAAAAGGTCTTAGTCTTTTTTCTAAGCTAAATTTTAATTCAAATTACTGGTTGTATGTATTTACTTTTAGTCGCTCGGAAACTTTTATCATAAACTATATTTCTCTATCTCTTTACTTATTTAAAAATGTATTTATTTCGACCTATAATTAGTAACTTTATCACATATTGTACAATTATGGCTTCCAAATCAGTTACATAAATAGCACTCCTTTTTTATGTAAATAACATTGATATTTAATATTTAATTATGTTATTTCAAGATTATTCCTTTCAGACTCAGAATTCTGTATCATTTCTAATTTTTTTTCTTTTCAGATAGTACATTCATTCGCAATTTAATACTTTATGTAGTTTAAGTACCTTTTCATCTATAAAACGTGTACAATTACTATATGATACTTAAATCATTACAGATAGAGATCTGAATATACTTTGAGAATTTAGTGCATACTTAAAAAAAAATTGTAGAATCATCTTAGCAAATTTTCTCAATGTGGATTTACAAATTTTTTGTGTGTGTTAATAAAATATCGAACTCATTCATTAATAGTAAAAGTCTCGCCATTTTATTTGATATTTCAGTTTAACTAACTATCGAATTTTAAGTATTAAATATCCACAATAAGATACACATTAAAATAATTTAATAGAGTTTTAATTATTCACTCTAAACTAGCATAACATGAAAATTATCATATGACACCTCCAAAAGTGCTAAATTTTTATAACTTCATGAATTGAAAGATTGATTTATATATAATACAGCACAAAATAATCTGTCATATCACCTAGAATATAGAACATTAATTATTTAAATAGGCTTAAAACCAAACAAAGAAAAGGACAATAAAACTTGAGCGTGAAAGTTTTAGAGCACAATTTCGAGAACATTGGATTTATTAAAAGAAATATCTCGAGAATTAAAGTGTCCGATAGTCTGAGATGTTCCATAGGTAATAGGTCAAGTCGTAACAGCTATTTCCTCTGGTATAAATTCCAATATTGGGAGATCCAAGATTAATTAAGATGCAAATTAAGGAATAAAATTTTAAAAATTCTACCTTACACACACAGGGTTTAATGAAGTAAATTTATAGCGAATCTATCTTTAAAAGTAGTTTATTTATCTTACATGGACAAATTTCCTCCATAAAAACAGTGGTAGTGCGAGGCATGAACGAAGTTTAAAAATCAAAATTTCTCTTAACCCAAAAAAATTGCTTTCATCTTGATTTCTTCTTTTAAAAAAGTCGGAACATACACACACATTCAGTTCATAATTTCTTTCCCTATATTTTGAATAAAAGATAATTTTTACATATATTTACTTTTAAACCGTGTATCAAATTGATTTCAGGAATTGAAAATAAAACAAATAATTTAATGCTCAATACAAATTTGAACAGCAAATTTTAGTTTAATTCTGATGCTTCTAATAATAAAAAATATGCAATGTATATATTCATATATGACATTTCCTATTCAAATGAACAATAAAATATTCACATTGAAGGTGTTCAAAATTTGAAGAATACAAAAATGTATTCTTACCTGAAAGGCAAAGTTTCCATTACATTATGTAAACATTTTTAGTTTTGAATTACAATGCTACTGAAAAGTATTCATCTTAAAAATAAGAACGAAACACAAATTAATTTTATCCATAAACTTATTAAAAAAAAGTCTTATAAATGAAGTTTTATGCAAATAGGATTTTATTAATTACATTGCATTGGTAAAAAAAATGCAATCAATAATACACAAAATTTTTCTTTTCATTATATTTTTATACAAAATTGACTTTAAAAAAATATGTTTTAATTCAAAATCTAAACATTTAATTGCATTAATGTATATTTCATCATCATTACAACTAATTAAAATATGAATATTTATAGAATTTAAAAAAAACATACTTCTTGAGAAATTTATATTGAAATAAGAATTTGAAAATTTTTAGTTAACACTAGATTGCCCAAGGAAGTCATTTTGACTGCATTTTAATTCCAATTAGAAAAACAATTACGTATATAATGACCCAATTACGTAGACTTTTTTAGAATACATTTTTCCCCATGTGAAGCAAATTTTTTTATTGTTAATATTTACTAATAACTTGTTATATAACTTTAAATAATATAAAAAATAATTTTAAGCAAATTTATTTGCACAATAGTTATTCTTTCCCAATGCAGTCATTCGGACTGTTTTTGGGCAGCATAGGTATATACTAAATTTCAGTCTTTCTAGTATTAAGAAACTTTGGAGTTGTTCTAAATGTACTCATATGCTATACAAATTTACATTAATTAACTGATATCATAAATAAGATAACAGGCCTATCCCTCCATAAATTTTCTTACAATAGAGTACGTTGTGTTAATTATTCATTTAAGAAGTCAATGTAAACGTCTTCTTTCAAATAGCCACAAAACAATTAATTTATTATTTGTTTTTACGTTTGACTTCATTTCATTTATTTTTCCTCTAGATACGCTTACAGTGACGGCCTTCGTCTTCAAAGCATCGAAGACGCCATGATGACCGCGTTCGCTGCCAAGAAGTACGCCCTCCCCCACCTCTTAGAACAGTGTTTTTCCTACCTGGAAGCCAATGTTAACGCCAAGAACGTCTGTCAGATCTATGAATTCGCACAGTCCGTGGACGCCCCCCTTCTCATATTCCTCTGCCTCAACATCATGGATCGGCAGACATTCCACGTGCTCACATCGCCCAGCTTCCCTATGGTGCTGCCCAGCACAGCTGAGCTCATCGCCAGTAGAAGTTATCTGAACCTCTACTCAGAGTTCACTGTCTACACTTCCCTCGTTCAATGGGGGGAGGACGAGTGCAAGAGGAGGAAGATCCCCGACGACCCCGAAAATATTCGGCAGGTCCTGGAGAGCCACCTGCCCTACATTCGTTTCTTGGCGATGTCACCGGAAGAATTCGCCAAGGGACCCGCCAAAGGTGGACTGCTCACCTTGGACGAATGCTTCAGTATCTTCATGAATCTCGCCATCCCCGACTGTGTGGCTGTCCCTCCAGGGATATCCCCCGAATACAACAAGAGATCAGCACCCCCAGAGTACTTCATCTGCACCAGATACCGTGGTCTTTCGTATTCGCCACCAGGAAGACCTCTTCGAGTGTTTGGAATTCGATTCTCCACAGTGGAAAAGAACATTTTCTTGGTGGGGGCAGCCTTTCCAGTGAGGCTGGACAACAATTACTACGCTGTGAGGCAGCCCAAGTACACGGGGGTAGTGAGAATAGCCAGGAGGATGGTGGATGGTAAAATCGAACGCCAGGAATCTGAAGTTTCTTTCCAACTTTCGAAGGGTAAAGACACAGCATTTACGCTGAGGAAACCTTACTACTGCAGACGAGGGGAGAAGTACGAAGTAGAACTCCAGGCCCACGCCTTGATCTCGGATGACGTCATCGTGCCTTTGTTGAGAAACAAAAAGAGGGAAGACGTCGTGGAGGGTGTCACTTTCCAGTTCATTCCTTTCACGAGGGTCAAACTTTCGAGTATTCTAGACATTACAGAATTTTCTGAATTGCATTTCTACTGCTGAAGAATGACCTGTCGTTTTTCACAGCTCCGTCCTAAATACTCATAACTGAAATAAATGCTTAACGCCTATAAAGTGTTTAAGGAATGAGAGATGTGCATCGAGTTGAAAGAACAAATTTTAACTCTTTTGCTTAGCAAGGGCCGATTGCATGAACAAAATGCCAATTAAATGTGTTTATGGTTAATTTTGTGCAGTTGTGTTAATGAATTGAGAGCTGTTAAAATATTGAAAAAATATTAATGTTGAAGCAGAATTGTTTACTCTGAAAAAGAAAAATGTTACCCTGTTGGAATATTGTTGGAGCATTGAACTTGTTGAATCATACTACTTGTGCCGATCAAAGTATAGAAAGAATCATTAACTGTATCAATTAAAAGTGTTTCATTTAAATCACTGCTCACCTTTAAGTCATCATCTTGCATTTTCCTTGTATAAAAATAATTCGATTTCGAAGCTTTTAGAGAAACTATTTCTTCTGCACGTACACACTTTTTGACGATTATCCGATTTCAATTTGACATTTAGAACACGATCCACGTAATAGAAATGATGGTTATACTTTGTTTCCTTTCGTGTGTGCAAGTAATGTTTAATCTAAAAGCCATTTGCACTGCCGAAATCGTAAAGAGATATAAAATATTTTCAATATAAAACTATTTTCAAAACCAGTGTGTGCATTTCATGTGATTCTCAATCAGTGACATTTTTTCCCTTTGGCAAACTGTTACGCTTTTCATAGACTGTTGCATAACCATCCACTGCATCCATCCTCGATTTTCTCTCACGATGTATCCAAATAAATTGACGGACATTGTTGAAGAGCTCATCTCTGAGTATTTCTTTCAAATATTTCTCTAAGTTATATTTATTACCCTTGTACTGTAATTATTTGAAGACTTAGCTTGTTTATTATGTCACCTGCAAAATTATTTATCAATTGTTATCTCTCAGTTATGATTATATCATAAATTTTATAGTAAATACTGTTGTTTATTTTGTTCATTCAGAATAAATTTCACAATTTCTTAAAATGTAATAACTGGGAAAGCAGAAATGAATGCATTTATAAAGGGCTAAATTTTGAAAAAACACCTGTCGTGTACATAATAAAAAATTGAAATTTGTGATAGCAAAAGCTTTATTTGACGTCTTCAGTGTGTGTAAATGGCTGCATCACATATTTTACCATAAATTAATTTTGCAATTCTACACAATTAAAGTTGTGGCGAACCTGAGTTTACTTTTGTGCTTTCCCTTTGACGTTCTGAAAAATCAAACAATTCATTAAAAGATGTTTCCCCTGGAAAATTTGCTAGAATATATGAAGAGAACCCGTTACAAAATATTCGAGTCGAACGTATAAGTAATACAAGTTAGTACAGTAATAAAAACGTTTTAAAATAAGATACACAAAAAATGCATAAATAGTTCAATGAAGCACGTTATTTTTTTAATCCATTTGACCATAATTCAAGTACATATTTCGGTTTGAGTAAAAGTACGGTTTTGGTAGAATACATTTCAAATGTGTCAGTTCCTATCACGAGGGGGATAACTATGTAGAAATAAAATTATAATATTAAAATTTCTTAGAAGAATAATTTTTTTGAATAAGTGGTCGTATTTTCATGGGAAAGAAGAGAGAGGAAGACTATGTTCAAATTGAGATATAGCTGTTAGAAATATTCGAGTTACCATGAGAAAAACGAATTTCATAATATAACTTCTAAACCATTTAAAGTATTAATTTCGAAATGTATCAGTAATTTTACTTTTTAAATTGTCCTTTAAGCTCTAGAGACATTTGTTGATCTTGGTTTGTAGCAATAATAGGAGCCTAATGTTTAAAGTAAATTCCTTCCACATATAAAATTATAATGACCTGATATTTTTTAACCTCTTCAGTATCTATTCTCATTTAAGATGATCCTACATTAATATTAAGATTCCGCTAAAGACTTTCCCTGTACAGAGGCTGACGCACAGAAAACAGTACAGGCTCTTATTCCTCACCAGGACGTCTTGTGAAAGTTTTGAGTTCTATTTCAGGTATCATTCTCGTCTCTTTGGACTGTAGTTACGAATTCGCCATCAAAAACCCTAGTATAACTACGAAATGGAATTGTAATATCTCAATCAGTCTAGAAATATTTTAAAATTCCTTAGAGTTATATTATATTAATATATATATATATATAACTCAGTCTTTAAAAAATATTATTTTCTTTCTTTTTTTACCCTTTCTCTTTTTACAAAGCTTGAAGTAGAAAAAAATTTACTTTTCATTTTTCTCTGTATTCTGAATGTCGACTTCGTCTCATTCTTTTTCTGTTGCTTTTATTCACTGCGCTATCTTTTTTGCATTAAAATGTTCCCAGACCTATTTTCTGAGAATATCTCTGGACTGTTTAAATGTAATTTTTATTCCTTCAGTTAATTATTACTTTAATAAGTGTCTTACAATCATAAGTTTAGTCATGCATTACATTGCTCACCCTCAAATTAAATTGCTTAAGGGATTATCGTGGTAGAAGCGCGTACACGCAATTGAGTTCACATTCACTCTTTTGACGTTAATACTTAGTAATTATAAAATTGTGAAAAAATTGACACTACATCAAGGTAGAAATTTTCAAGTATTCTCACTTTATTTGTTGCTGATGTTTGTATATCTTAATTCATTTAAAATATTTTTATTCTTATTCTATCACAAAATAAGAAAAGCTGAAAGCTTATTTTCCGGACAGTATTAAAAATAAATCTGACAACTAAATTGATTATATATGAAATAGAACAAACAAGCCGTGAAATTTATTATTGGATTTTATTCTAGTTTTTTAAAGTATTAGAGTTTTAAAAATACAAAATTTTTAGAAATGCTAATAATATTTATATTAAAAAAATAATTGATCTAATATTATGGGCCTTAATGACAAACCAAGTGTATGTTAATTAATATTTACTTTTAAAAGATAGTTAATATTTTCTCCATATCTCAGATCAGACACGAATGAAAAAAATGGCTGCTTTGGGGAGGAGAGAACTCAAAATCCCTCTGTCAACTTGAAGTAATGTTTCAACAGAGACTTTTCTTATCGAATCAGAATTGTTTTCAATGGCTGAAACGAAAGGCGGACTTGCAGAGTGTCAAAGGGGCTGTTGAATAGTAAAAGCCGTTAGGTAGCGCTGTTGCAATGAGACACTTCTATTTAGAAGTAGTCTTGTGGCAACAGTCAGTGCATGTATCTTTCTTAAGATGAAAACACTCGTTTTTTGTGAAACATTCTTTTGTGAAATATTCTTGTGAAAAAAAAATGCTAATACATGTGAACTATTCTAATCATAGTGAAATGTTCTTCAGCATTGAAATATATCCAATTATATCAAATTGAACTTGGACTTATCATTGAATCAATTCTCTTTCAACAGACAGCAATTCGAAACCGAAACCTTTTAGTCTTAGACCACAATTGTTTACAGTCCGCTAAATTCGTCGCTGTTGCTGACATACATAAATTAATGGTCCGTCGAGCCGGAGTATCTAAGCATTTAAAGGTTTTTATCAGGTTGTAGAATTCAAAATTGTGTTTTCGTTTTGTTGAGGAGTTACTTGTGTGTGACCTACATTCGGCGTTTCTTTGGACGAGTGGATTACTCTATTGGTTTCTTCAGGGTGTTTCTCGGATGGTTAGGTCGGGTGAGTCAGTTCAATTTATAAACATATTATCTGAATGCTGTTTGTGTGTGCTTTTAGCTTGTTTTATTTCTAAATATAATGCTTTAGTATTTTAATGTGATTTATTTCTGTGAAGTTATATTTAGTGTTCTTTCTGTTTTTTGCATTTGAGTAGTAAAAATCAATGTGATTGATTCCGAATGTAAAAAGCACTTGTGTTACTTATTTTAATTTGATTTAAATATCTATATGAATGGAATTCTTCTGATCAGTAATTGTTCAAAATTTAAATATGAAATCTAAAGCTTGCTTAAACCAGAAAAAGCCATTATATCATCACTAACGCGTTTAAAAAATAAAACGTTACAGGATATTAATGAATTGGATTCTACCGAGCTCAAAATTAGAAAAATAGGTTTGATGTAATAGGGGAAGAATTGAAAACCCTTTTGATAATTTATTTAGCCTTGCTAACGATGATGAAATTGAGGGCTATATTTTAGAAAACAAGAGCTGCTTGATACATGGGAGGAAATGTTAATTTTATTAGAAAGACGGGTCTCGCATCTAAATAAAACAAATAAGAGTACGGAAGTAATTCATACAAGAAATTCTGATTCAACCGAAATTAAACTTCCTACCTTGTCGCTTCCGACATTTTCTGGAGTTATTGATGAATGGTTAACTTTCTCGGATCTGTTTCAAGCAGCCGTTACAAATAATCAAAATTTAACTGGTGCTCAAAAATTACAATATCTCAAAGGGGTTTTAAAAGGAGATGCTCAGAAGATAGTTCAATCACTTCCAATAACAGATGGTAATTTTCAGATTGCTTGGGATCTTTTAAAGGAAAGATATTTTCATAAGCGTGAAATATTGAGTTCTTTAATGAAAAACTTATGAATATTTCGCCGATAACTTGTGAATCCCATGCTCAAATTCTAAAGTTAGTCGATTCGACTAAAGAATGCGTTCGATTATTGGAGACTTTAGATCTCAAGGTCGAGGGCACAGCAGACATAATTCTAATGTTTATCATTCAATTTAAGTTAGACTCAACCACAAGAGGTTGGTGGGAAAGGTCTCTAGATAATGAAAAATTCCTTCGCTCAGCGAGCTTTTACAATTTCTTTCGAATCATGCTAGATCACTTATGACTGAAGGTTATGGAGTTAAAAGAAACATTAGTAACAAGAAAGTAACACTAGTTGCTTCAGGTTTCCAACTGCATTGTTCTTACTGTCAGAGCAATCATAATTTAAATAAATGTGATGCATTTCTAAATCTTTCTGTTCAAAAAAGAGTGAATTTTGTAAAATCGAATAACATTTGTTTCAATTGTTTGACTAAATTTCATAGGAAGTCTGCTTGTAAAAGCACTAATAAGTGTCGAAAATGTGGGAAATCGCATCACACATTGTTACATTTTATGACTCCCAGTGAGCCAAATTCTTCCATTCCTAGAGAGGATAATAATTCAGTACTTTCAGCTTCAGCGAAAGTGTTTCACCCAGTTGTGTTTGATGCTACTAATACTGATACAGGTCCAAATCCTCCTAATGTAAATAATCCAAGTATAACTTCCTGTTCAGGGTTCGATTCCAATTCTCAGGTGCTTCTATGTACTGCACTAGTCAATGTTTGTGATTCTTTCGGTGGAACTCGGTTGTGTCGTGTTCTTCTTGACCCGGGAAGCCAGGCTTGCTTAATTACTAGTAGTTGTTTGGAAAGACTTGGATTGCCTAGGAAGCGAACAAATGTGCGCATTTCATGCCTTGGAGCATCAGATACTGAACTAATGGTATTTCGGAGATTAAGTTTACACCTCATTTTACATCTAATATTTCGTTTGTAACTTCAGTATATGTAGTTAATAAGATTGTAGGTCAACTTCCACATTTCAGTTTAGATTCTTCTTGGTCTGAGCCTTTAGTGATTTGAAGTTAGCTGATCCTACTTTTTTAAGAGTGGTCCTATCGATATTCTCATTGGTGTAAACATAGCTCTTCCTATGCTAAAGGGTCAATCTCTTTCCCTTGGGGACAATAAACCCTTTGCAGTTCGTTCATATTTAGGTGGATAGTCGCAGAAAATGTTCCTTCTGAAGAGATGTTTTCTTCAATTGCGGTTAATAGCATCCAGGTAGTAACTGACGAGTTAGTGAGTAACTTTTGAAGTTAGATTCAGTACCTGAAGCTAACTTATTGACTAGTGAAGAAAGGGGCATGTGAAGATCATTTCATAGATACTCATGTTAGAAATGAGGATGGACGATATGTAGTGCGATTACCATTTCATTCATCACCATCTAAATTAGGAGATTCGAGAGAATCAGCTATTCGAAGATTAAAATCATTAGAACATTCACTCAATCAAGAAACCTGCGATTTATTCTCAATATAGAGACTTTATGCAAGAATATTTAACTTTAGGGCATATGGAGCTTGTTCCTAAAATGACTACGCTAAAAGGGAAGCATATTATCTTCCTCATCACGCGGTTCTACGAGATTCCAGTACAACAAAACTGAGGGTTGTCTTCGATGCATCAGCCAAATCAACATCAGGGTATTCTCTTAATGACATACTAATGGTTGGACCCCGAGTGCAACGAGACGTGTATCCAATTCTGCTTTCCTTCAGAACATTTCAAATAGCTGTGTGTGCAGACTTGGAAAAGATGTTCCGTCAAATAAGGATCTCATCGGAAGATACAAATTGGCAACGAATTCTATGGAGAGATAATCCAAAGGAGACGGTGAAGGAATATAGGTTAACCACTGTCACGTATGGGACATCATGTGCACCATATCTTTCCACTCGAACCTTGACTCAACTTGCTTTTGATGAAAGGGAAAGGTATCCTTTGGCTTCATTCGCTACACTTCATCATTTTTACGTAGATGATTTACTAAGTGGTGCCGCGACTGAAAAAGAAGCAGTTGAACTCGTCTGGCAACTAAAGGAGATGATGAAAAAGGAGGGTTCAACCTTCGAAAGTGGCAGTCTAACAGAGAAATAGTGATCAAGGAGGTAGCCGAAAATAAAGATCTTAAAAGGGTGCAAAATGATGAAGAAATAAAAATCCTTGGGATACAATGGAATCCCAAATCTGATTTCTTCAGTTTCAGTGTTTTATTACAAGAAGAGAGGTGCATTTATTCTAAAAGAGATGTTCTTTCTTAAATTGCTCGTGTGTTTGATCCTCTAGAATTTTTATTGCAATGCATTGTTTTTATAAAAATTCTTTTACAAGTGCTATGGAAATTAAATCTAGAATGGGACGAACCAATCCTGGAAGATTTAAATAAACAGGGGACAGCCTTCCGAAAGGAACTTCATCTTATCGAGAAAATGAAAATATCGAGGTGTGTCTTGCTACCTTCATACATTCAACTTGAGATTCATGCCTTTCGTGATTCCTCCGTAAGAGCATACTGTACAGCAATTTACCTCAAATGTATTGCATCCAAGTTTATAAGTGTCTCGCTTCTCACTTCTAAAACAAGAATAGCCACGCTTAAAATTCAATATTTACCTCGGCTTGAGTTGTGCGCAGCATTGTTGCTGTCTAATGTATTACAAGTAGTGTTAAGAGAGTTTCCTTTATCTATTCACAGAACCATTGCCTGGACGGATTCGACAATTACTTTAGCTTGGCTAAAAACAGAACCATATTTCTGGCAACCATTTATCGCCAACAGAGTTTCCAAAATTCAAACAACAATTCCATCAGTTAAATGGTGTCATATTTCGGGAATTGAGAATCCAGCTGATATAGGCACGAGAGGACTCTTACCTTCTCAGCTTGTAGCTCATGATGATTGGATTCAGGGACCTCTCTGGTTAAATCAACCCCTGAATGAAACGTCATCTTATAAAATCCCAGAGACGTTCTCCTTTCCGGATAATGCCTTGAAAGAGAAGAGGAGCGTTGTTACATGTGTTGCTAAAATTGTGCCTTTACCAGAATTTATTGACAGAATATCGTCTTTTACAAAGTTAGTTCGTGTCTGTGCCTGGATTTTGAGATTCATAAAAAATAGCCGTTCACCAGTCTCAAGAACTTTTGGTTACTTGAAATCATCGGAACTTCATACTGCAGTTGTTACTATTGTACGTATGATTCAACAAGTAGAATTTCCGAATGAATTTAAATGTCTTTTTCAAGGAAACCCTTTACCAAAGGATAACAAATTACTTCCATTGAACCTGTTTTGTGATTCTGAGGGAGTTCTTCGGGTAGGAGGTAGACTTTCGAGGAATACGCGTCTATCATATGACCAAAAACATCCTATGCTTTTGCCCAAAAGTCATGAGTTCACAAGAAAGGTAATGAATTTTTACCACATTACTTATCTTCATGCAGGTCCACAACTGACATTGTCTTTGATAAGACAAAAATTTTGGTTTGTGGATGGTAGATCAGTAGTTCGTCATACACTCAAAAAGTGTCTAATTTGCTTCAAGATGAATCTGAGATCTTCTTCAATTAATGGGTGATTTACCACCTATCCGATTTCAACAAATTCGTCCATTCGAAAGTACTGGCTTGATTTTGCTGGTCCATTAACCACTAAATGTGCTCATAAACGAAGTGTGACAAAATTTAAATCTTACATTTGTCTTTTCATTTGTACTGCTACTAAAGCTGTACATCTTGAACTTGTTTCGGATTTATCGACTGCTGCATTTCTAGCTGCTTTACGCCGTTTCATTGCTAGAAGGTCTTGTCCGAGCAAAATCATCTCGGATAATGGATCCAATTTTAAAGGCGCTTCGAGTCATCTGAGAAAGCTCGTGGATTTATGTCTGCAAGAAGAAGTACAAAATTTTCTTTCTCTCAAAGGAATTGAGTGGTCTTTCATTCCTCCATATACCCCACACTTTGGAGGTTTGTGGGAGTCAGCAATCAAGAGTGCCAAACAATTACTTATAAAGGCAACTAACTCTGTACTTCTTAATTTTGAAGAGTGTTCTACTCTATTGATACAGATAGAGGCTTGTCTTAACTCAAGACCTCTCACAGAGCTCTCTCCAGATCCGTCCGACTTCACCGCATTGACTCCAGCCCACTTCTTAGTGGGAGGTCCTATTCATCAGTTTCCAGAACCATCTCAGCCCCTCAAGGTCTGTACCTCTTTCTGAAAGATGGAACCTGATTCAAAGACTACGTCAGTACTTCTGGGATCGCTGGTCCACGGAGTATTTACATAGACTTCAACCTAGGTCCAAGTAGTGGAGAACTAAGCCAAATCTTCAATTAGGAGATATGGTTATTGTCGAGAAAGAAAAAACTGCTCCATTAAACTGGACTCTTGGTCGAATTAATAAACTATTTTTCGGACCTGACCAAAAGGTACGTGTTGTGAGTGTAAATACCAAATACGGACAATTAACTAGAAATGTGAACAAGATTTATCTTTTACCTAACTCTCAAGAATATGAACTTTAATTTAATTCTTTTATTCTTATTTTATCATATTATCTGTATTTCATTGTTGTATATTTCGTAACCTCTCTTTTTTGAAACCCTTCTGAGGTTTCAAGGGGGCGGTATGTTGAATAGTAAAAGCCGTTAGGTAGCGCTGTTGCAATGAGACACTTCTATTTAGAAGTAGTCTTGTGGCAACAGTCAGTGCATGCATCTTTCTCAAGATGAAAACACTCGTTTTTTGTGAAACATTCTTTTGTGAAATATTCTTGTGAAAAATGCTAATACATGTGAACTATTCTAATCATAGTGAAATGTTCTTCAGCATTGAAATATATCCAATTATATCAAATTGAACTTGGACTTATCATTGAATCAATTTTCTTTCAACAGACAGCAATTCGAAACCGAAACCTTTTAGTCTTAGACCACAATTGTTTACAGTCCGCTAAATTCGTCGCTATTGCTAACATACAGGGGCGTTAAAGCTTAGGAGAATGGGACCGCTACCACATTCAGATAATTGGAATGCGGCAATTTGGTGAATGTAATTTAGAACATTCGTACAAAAGGAATACTAATTACGATGGGCGCATCTTTTATCGGATCTTTTAGCAGGTGAATCGTATATTTATACGATATTAAGTACAGTCACTTTGTTCTTGGTTGTGTTATGACTACTTTCATGACCTGTAATGAATATTTGCAGATTTGCATCAGCTGCGAGGGGTGTTCCTTTACGCTTCGAAGCCTCCTGCACTTTAAATGCTTGTCAAGGGAACCCTATGTTTTATTCCCGACAGTTTCAAAGAGGTAACTACTAAAATGAAGTGGTTAGGAGGCAGGGACATATATGTATTATTAGATATGCATCTGTTTAAAAGCCTTTTGAAATTATTACGTGCTAGAAAAGTAACAAGCAGAGAAGGGCATTTTCGTTTAAAATATAAAATAGATTACCCGTTTCAAAACGAGTGAGTGAGTAACTGAATATTAGCGTCGCACTGTTCAACTACTCGAGGGCTTTTGGCAACGGACATCGTCATTTTGAACCATGGTCAAGTGACGAGGACGACACCTGAGCTGACACCACGGTGTTCGTATCCAAATTTGAATACCCTTCAGTGAGATATTTATGATTCTTGCATTATGAAGCATTACGTGATCTTTCATCGGGTCTTGGTGTGCCATTAGACTTTTCTCCCTTACTCCCCCTCATACACATTATTGGTACACTCATAACCAAAGCAACGTTTCTGAAGTCTTGAAGCCTGTTGACGTTCCCTGTTTTAAAGTTTATCTTGCGGCCTATTCTAAGCAGAATAATACGAGATCACACATGGTACAAAACATAGAATAATTCTCCATAGCCAACCCCGTTTCACTAGCGTCTTTATCCATCCACCTCCTCATCTGTTGCTCGTCGAACACAATAGTCGATTATTGGAAAACTTCCCTTCGTACACTACATGAACTTCATTAACATTCAAAAGCAGTATGGACTGATTCATTCCAAAAAGCTTCCATAGATCCTTTCTTCTGTTACTGAGGCATGTCACGGTAATTACTGTGCTACTCATGGTGGCTTTTTATGAAATTTTTACTTCCTGTTCCACACGTCTAACAGGTCGCTGTTCCAATCGTTTTATAATGTTACACTAATTGCTATTAAAATTGCTACACCAGGAAGAAATGCAGATGACAAAATGATATTTAATGGACAAATGTATTATACTGGAAATAGCAAGTGATTAAATTTTCAAGAAATTTGGGTGCATAGATCCTGAGAAATCAGTACCCAGAACAACCATCTCTGGCTGTAATAACAGCACTTATACGCCTGGACATTGAGTCAAACAGAGATTGGATGGCATGTACAGGTACAGATGCCCATACAGTTTCAACACAATGTCATAGAACATCAGCCGTAGTGACTGGCGTATGGTGATGAGCCAGTAGCTCGACAACCACGGACCAGGCGTTTTCTATTGGCGAGAGATCTGGTGAACGTGCAGGTCAGGGTAACAGTCGAACATTTTTTGTATCAAGAAGGTCCGTACAATACCGGCAACATGCAATCGTGTATTATCCAGCTGAAGCGTGGGGTTTCGCAGTGCTCGAATAAACGGTAGAGACCCGGGACGTAACACACCAGAAATGTAACGAGCACTCTTCAAAGTGCTGTCAATGCGAACAAGAGGTGACTGAGAAGTGTATTCAGTAGCATCCCTTACCAACATGACAGGTGATGGGCCAGAATGACGATAACGAATGCACGCTGCCAATGTGCATTCACCACGATACCGCCAAACACGGATGTGACATCTTGATGCTGTTAACAGAACCTGGATTCATCTGAAAAAACGACGTCTTTCCATTCGTGCGTCCAGATTCGTCGTTGATCACACCTTTTAAGACGCTCTTGCTTGTGATACAGCTTCAAGTGTAGCCGAAGCCATGGTCTCCAAGCTGAATGACCTTGCTGCAGAAAACGTCGTCCTGCAGACACGTGTTGTCTTGCAAACGTCTCCCATTCTTCACTCATGCCTTGTGACGTGGTTGCAGGATTCATTAAGGTCAAGCGGCTAACATGTCCATCTTCTCGGCTGCTAGTGATAGGGGGCCATTGAGATCCATTATGGCGTTCCATACTACCATCCTGAACCCATCTATTCCATATTATGCTAACAGTCATTCGATCTCGACCGACGCGAGCAGCAATACTGTGATACGATAAACCGCAATCCCGGTACTCTACAATTCGACCTTTATCAAAGTCAGAAATGTGCTCGTACGCATTTCTGCTTTTTACACAAGGTATCACAACAACTTATCACCAGGCAACAACGTTCAAATGCAGTTTGTGTATGAGAAACGGGCTGAACAATTTCCTCATTTATACACATTGTAGGCGTCAGTACTGACACCTGCTTTGTCTGAATGCGCTTAAAAGCTAATAATTTGCATATCACAGAACCTTCTTCCTGTCGTTTAAATTTCACGTTTATAGCATGCCGCCTTCTTGGTTTCGCGCTCCATTTCCCAAAGATGTCAAACTTTCTTTTTGTCGCCTTCTTGGTGTAGCAATTTTAATATCCAGCAGTGTATTTCTCCAACTAATTTTGTTTTGACATCTCTTTTACTTTAAAGTATTGTATTTTGAATAACCTTGTACATTTCTGCGATATTGAAAAATGTTATTTTTTCGTATGTCTATCACAAACCTAATTGGCCTTATTTAGCTAATTGAAAGATTTTTTAAAAATTCAGTTTCATAATTTATAAGTGATTGAAATCAATTCTATATTTTAAAATCATAATTTCTTCAGGAGCAGGACATTTTTTACTTATTAAAATATTATATATATACTCAAATGTATTTTTTAGTGCGAGGGATAAGGATCATATGAAAAAAAGCATGAAAAAATACTTTCATATTTCCGAAATAGCTATAAAATATATTGTTTGCAATACATTAAGAAAAGTTTTATACGGTTAATAGAGGCCGGGTAAAAAATATATTTATCAAAAACTTCATAATGTAGTTAGAAATCGGATTTCCAAACTATGTTTAGTAAATTATTTGTACAAACACCTTCTCAGTTTTCGGTGTTAGAATATTTCTTGAATAGGATTTTATTGTTGCACTTTAGTTCGTGGTGCAATTGTTAAGTTTATATATTTCACTTGCACATTTCTATATGGCTCTTATAGTGGATTCAATTAATTATAATTCCTTGCCAAGGGTTCTGGATCCATTAACTTCTACCATTCCACCCAAAATGGAAATTTTGGTTTTAAGAAGAATTTTTTTTTCTTTTAGCTACTTTTTTTTCTTGATTATTCATTTTCAGGGATTATAACATAAGCAAAATGCATAAAAATTTAGGTCCAAATAAAAATATAGTAAAAATTTACCTATAATTCACTTCTAAATAAATTCAACGATAAGTAGTACGCACTTAAATCACAGTATGTAAGGTTATTAATTTGTATTAGAGGATGTAATATATATAAATGTAATGAGTTTGGTAATGTGATAATATGATGTTAGGGGGATATTTTTGTTTTAATTTCCGGAATTGTGTCCTCGTGGAAACATATTGTACCTGCTATACATAATATAAAATGAGCCATCTATTGGATTCTTTTTAATTTGTGTTTTATTTTGACAGCCATCTATATATATAGCTTTCTTTTTAAATTTCCTTAGTTAATTTTTATTCATAACATACGTTTAAATGACTTTTTTTTCTATATCAAATAAAAAATCGCACAAAAAAGGAACACATCCAAACAGGTTTGATTGTATATAAAAATATTACGCATTGTAATTCTATTAAAACGAATTTTTCTTCCTAAATTGTTTTATCGCAAACTACTTTACTCCATTTAAACTGTTTTATTTATAATGCAATAAAATAGTAGTTCTGCATGTTTAACTTAATTTTTTTAAAAAAATCTATTTTAGCTTAAAATTATAAATGAAGAAAAAAGAAAGGTTACGAGGTGTGTGTGTTATCAAATACATATTCTCACAACAATATTCCATGAAATCAACGAAGGGTTACAGAGAAATGAGCCTCCTC
This sequence comes from Trichonephila clavipes, assembly GCA_019973935.1. Classification (NCBI taxonomy): domain Eukaryota; kingdom Metazoa; phylum Arthropoda; class Arachnida; order Araneae; family Nephilidae; genus Trichonephila; species Trichonephila clavipes. Next base: position 963,744 of record BMAU01021438.1, read on the forward strand.
GCATTTGAATAAGACTCTGGACGAGAATCAATGGAAAGGAGAAAAAAACTTTTATTAATGAGCAGTGTGTGGTCCGAAATACCAGAGAAAAGCGTGGTTTGTAGCCATTAATAATAGAGCCTTGCGGGGAAGTGGAATTACAGATAATGATGTGGAGAGGGCAGAAAATGATATCCCCAGATGTGCATTCGTTGTCAGACACAGGCATTATGCGGATGATTTGACAGTACTTCATCCAAAGATCATTTGTCAGGCACAGCAAATTCAAATCAACTTACACAGTGATGCCTTTTATTTCCTTATATTTAAGTGTTCAGTTACAAAAGAAATCGCTATTGGAAAGAGCTTATTATTTTACAAAACATTTGTTCAAAGTAAGATTAAGCTAGAAGGTTTGAAAACATTTTGTGTGATTTTAGCCTGTAATTTATTTGCTCAATGTAAATAACGAAAGATAGAGAAACTTTAAATTTCGTTTTACCTTTGAAGGAAATATTTCTTTTTTTGACAAATTTTTAAATTATGTTCCTTTTTTTTTCTTTTTCTTCCGGAATACTTCTAAGAAACTTGTCACATTTATATGTATTTGATAGAGAATTCAAAATAACTGAAAATTTAAAATCTTTTTGTGAGATTATAAGAAAATGAAATTCTCAATAGAACTTCCTCGTATAATCCAAGTTATTTATATTTGTTTAACATTATATGTTTTGACCTATAAAATGGTTTCTAAGACAAAGCTTCATAGCTATACTTAAATGTAATGTATTTTCATAAAGAGTAGTTCGTTTCAATAGTTAAATTCGATACAAGCAGAAGATATGCAGATTAAAAAAAAACAATCACAGCCTTCACTGTTAAAGCAAAAAAATAATGGTAATCTGAACAGTATTTGATAATAAATATATATGACATTTTTTTTTTTTTTCTAGTATAAAAACTGTGTATGGGATCTTGAAACTCCAAGTAAATTGAGACTCGGAAATATATCAGAAAAACTCTAAAAATAAGCTCTCTGAATAAAGATTCGGATAAATATTTTCAATACACGTGATTTCTAAATGACTGTCAGATTCTCATCTTGATTCTCGAATCAAATTTTATAATTGGTGTAAAAGTACTTGGTGAGTTACTAATGATCAAACCATTCAAAAAAATTGAATTGCATTTTAGATATAGGAGTTTTAAGACACATGTATTTTTAAGAATAATTTGAGCAATAAATCGTGACAAATTTTCATGTATTTCTTTTTTTATTAAGATGCTATCTTCCCATCGAAAATCTATAAATGACTGGTTGTATATTCTCGGTTGAATATCCTCTGGAGTTAGATTAAAGGACGTTATAGCCACGGAAGCTTGAAATAAGACTAATTAATTCTTTTAATAAACCACTTTGCTACGAAATATTTGATGGAAGACTTCATATGCGGGATGAGTACCTTTTCGAACCCACACGGCGTCAGATATAATATTCCAATTTTGAATACCAAGGATAACGAAAACGCTCATTGTTTCATAGAGAATAAATACTTAATGCCAGAAATATAAAATGTACGCATTCAATCCGTAAATAATATGTAACGCGTGCAAGGTGCCAGCAGATGAGAGACTCAACCGATATCCCTAGCCATGATATGGATATAAGTACTTTAGCGCAAGCAAAGTGTCACCATGTGTGAAAGGGAGACAAAGGAAAATTTGAGTGAATGAGTGAGTGCGTTTTACAGGGTGGTCCCAAATTCATGGTACAAACTTTAAGGGTAGATACAGGGCATGTGTAGATACGGACATCATGCATTACATGTAAGGCCGTGCAAATGATTACGACAGAGCTGCTCTATGAATGTATCCAGCACAGTTTCCAGATCGATGAATGCCGGATCACAGAATTTTTCAGTGATGTGCATACTTACCTGAATGCTTCGTTTGAGGCGCGATGGATTAGGAGTGGTGAACCAGTCTCTTAGCAGCCCCAATCTCCCGATTTATCACACAAGCCTCAATTACTTTTTATGTAGACAGTTGAAGAATCTTGTTTATGCGACTCCACTTGACTCAGATGAGGATCTCGTTGTTCGAATATCCGAAACAGCTTCACGTGTGCATAAAATATCTGGCATCCTTGAACGTGTACACCAATCCCTCCACCAACGCTGTCGAGCATGTATCGCTACTGGTGGACGAAGTTTTGAACAGTCATTGTATAAAGTAAACTTGTCAACGACGCTTTCAATAAAAATTTGTCTTTCCTTTCGTCTTTTTTGTGTGTGTGTGTGTGTGTTTACGCCTCACCTGCGCCCAAACATTCCTATACAATAAATTACTGTGACAATGTCCTGTAGCTACCCTTAAAGTTTGTACCATGAATTCAGGAACACCCTGTATAGACTATCATCGCACTAAAAAGCAACACGAGGGCTGTGTTGATGACGAACCTCGTCATTTTGAACCTCAGTCAAATGAAGAGAACGACACCGGATCTTGTATCCCCCTCTCCAAATGACCACACCAACGGGAGGATATTGCGCTTCGACAAATTTAACATGTATCCACCCCGCCCCCTCTGTGGGTTTTCAGAAATACCAGGACCCGAAAACTGGCGACACTCAAGCCACAAGTTCGGGACCATAACCATTAGGCAAGGAAAATTTGTAAAGATAATAAAAGGCTGCCATTTTCCTTTTTCTATCCTCATTCAATGTTTTCATTATTTTTTAAAAGTTTTTCTCACTCCTGCGTCTTTCGGGCTGAAGGTACCATTCTAACGTCTTTCATGGTTTATCACTGTTGAAAATCACATTTAATTCCAATAATAAAAAAAAGACGTGTCAGCATTTGAAATCATTAAAATTTTGCACACTATCCATTGAACTGAAGCAGTCCAGTATTCACGAGCCTGCAGTTGTTGTTTCTATCGAATCTTAAGTTCGAGTCCTGATGCTACGAAATAGCCGCCGTGTACAGATACTGATTCAAACTAAATCTGTATCTGCTCAAAATTCTTCCCTTGACATGGAGGTTTAAAGAATGAAGTGCAAGCTCAAGTGTCATCTTCATCGTTTGACTGGGTTTCCTTGGTTTGGGGGCGGCACACTAATAATAATATAAGTTTAAATGAATTTTACTTATCTGTTATACACACACTATGCAAAATAGTTTATGATAATAATTTTCAATGTTAAGCAAAATAACAAATACGCCATAGACAACGCGCGCGTCAATTTTGTTTGTTGAAACAAACAAATCAGTTAATATAAGAATATATTTAATGCGAAATTTGAGCTTATTTATTTTTGATAGTTTCGTTTATATTTTGTCGTAAAAATGATAAAGCCACTCTCATTTCGTCATCTACATTTAAAAGTCTCGATCTTATATATATATAAATTTGTTAATGCCGAAAAGCCAAATTCACATAAATAAGATGTAGAAAATTGTAACAATATTTTTAAAGCTTTTTTTGGCTGTTTTTTTATAGGATAATCACTAATGTTAATCCATAATGAATTAATTGACTCTTCCAAATGTGTTGAAATTAAATCACGGTTATTGCAGTGCGCGCGCGCGAAAGTAGCTCTTCCATTTGATTCAAAGTTAATTCATATACAGATATAACCGTAAAAATAGATTCGAACACAATCAAACTTTTATAGCCATCTATCCACGAAACTTAAAACATATACCCCGAATGCTCTTAGTTTATTTCTATAAACTTCCGAATTATTCAGTTCTGGTTTTTTAGAGCATAATTAATATTTTTTTAAAAAATGGGTGGCACAGTGGTTGAGAATCATTGCTCTAGAACTACTTGAGATTCGTAATTTGAAATTGCGGTCAAAAGAAAATGATGACATCAGAAAATTGTGTCTTTTCTCCGAAGTGCTACACCACGGAAGGTCTTTGAAGTCGAGTCATTCAACATTTTTCTGTAGGACGAATTTATGTGGTTAAGGAGTTCACTAAAAGTAGACCATTTATACTGAGGCTTTCAATATTTGCTTTTTGTGCTGTGTTCAGATCTGAATCGGAATGAAAACTTATACTCAACATTCGTACTTCTAAACACTCATTTTCACAGAAAAGGACTGTGGAAGGATGCATCAACTTACAGTTGACAAAATGATTATTTGTGCACCACTTTTTTCTTCGTTTTAGAGGAAATAAATATCCATAATTTAGTTGCGAATTAATCATGCATTTCTTTAATGCGTCTAATTGTTGTATGCAAATTATTTTTATTTTTAAGTGTAAAAGTAAATTGTAATCTGGAAAAGTGTGAAAAATCGTTGCAAAAAGAGTATTTGTACAGAATTCTTTTGATGTAAGTATGGCAAAAGTTTGATTACACTTTTTAGATTCAACTTAGTTTTCCATACGTTTTTCTTAGTTTATAAATATTATTTAAATAGTTTCAGATTATATTTAGATTTACAGAGAAATAATCTTGAAAATGGCTCCTAAAACCAAAGAAATTTCTTTAGATATGATAAAACATATTACAGAGCTCCGTAAAGAGGGAAAATCTTTCCGGGAAATAGGAAACATTTTAAAACTGTCATTTACAACCGCTGGTCACATCGTAAAAAAGTATTTAGAGAGCGGGAGTGTTGAAAATAAGCCCAGACCTGGTGGTCCGCGTAAATTGACTTCAAGAGCTAAACGAATGATTGTAAGGTCATCTACAAATAAACCAATGACATCAGCTCAAAATATTGCCAATGAACTTCTCTCTGTCATCATGTAACGTTTCAGTGTCTGCTCAGACAGTCAGAAATGTACTGCACAGCGCTGGTCTGAAAGCCAGAACTCCCAGAAAAAAAACCTTATATTAGGGAAGTAAACAGGAAAAGAAGTCTAGAGTTTGCCATGAAGTACAAAAATTTTCCCATGGATTTTTGAAAAAAATTATTTTATCTGATGAGAGCAAGTTTGAGATTTTTACACCACCGAGTATTCAAAAAATTTGGTGAAAAAATAAAACAACTCTTAAACCCAAAAATGTACTTCCCACTTTGAAACATGGTGGCGGAAATGTTATGGGGATGTACAGCTCATAATGAAGCGGGTAACTTAGCATTTATTGACAATAAAATGAATGATTTAGCTTATATCGATGTGTTGCGACATAAATTGTTAGATAGTGCTAAGAAATTGAGCATGGAGAACACTTTTATATTCCAACAAGACAATGACCCGAAGCACACCACTATAGTTATTAAGACCTGGTTGATTTATCAGGCTCCTAGGTGACTTGAAACACCTCCACAATCTCCAGATCTTAATCCTATGGAAAATTTATAGATGCATTTGGACACTGAAGTTCCAAAAAAAAAGTAAAAAGAACTTTAAAAAAATCTTCAAGAAGTTTAGGACTCCATTGACTGATTGATTGATTGAATATTAACGTCGCACTGTTCAGCTACACGAGGGCTTTTGGCGACGGACCACGTAATTTTGAACCACGGTCAAGTGATGTGGACGACACCTGAGCTGGCACCCCCCTCTCCTAACTACCACACCACACCAACGGGAGGACGTTTCAGCTCTCGACAGATTTAACGTGCATCGCTGCCCTACACGGCGGGTCTTTAGTGGTACTGGGCTGGAACCCGTGACAAAGCAAGCCACAGTCCGATACCTATACCACTCGGCTACCGCGGCCACAGGACTCCATTGACACAGCAATCACAAAGAAATTAATTGAGTCAATGCCAAGGCGTCTTGAAGCAATTATAAAAGCCAATGGACTGTTTACAAAGTATTGAAATTGCATTACATTGTTGCATATGTTTTGTTTATGTTTACTAAGCAAGTGTACAAATACTCTTTTGTACATTTTTTTAAAAAAAATTCACTTATTTGAAATAAGTGCTTATTTTATTTTTTATTGTGAAAGAATCTCATTTTTTAAAACAATTTAAATGTATCTCAATAATTTTTAGTTATATTTTCTAATTTATTTTTGAAGAACATATAAAACTTTAAGTGTACAAATAAACATTTTTGTCAACTGTAGATTACTTTGGGATTATCACTGTTAAAAATCAATGCAATCGTAAAACAAAACATGCGGGATCACCTTCAATTGTGAAATAAGTGATAACATTGTAGAATATTTCATAGACTGTTAAAATGGTTGATTAATAATCAGTAGTATTTTTATTCAAGATATACTGTGTGCTTAGGTGTTTTCCTTATTATCTGAAATTTCTCTCTTGACCATTTAGCGTAAATTTTCTTACTCCACTGAACTATTGAAATCTTCTAGCTATAACAATACCATTACTCTTACGAAATCAAAAATGAATAAGCGGGATTATCGAATATTTTCTGGTTTAGTGCTAAAAACAGAAAAAAAATCGATTTATTCGAGAAAACTAATATGAAAAAGAAACAGGTAATATATCAGAATTTCAAAGGATTCCATATTAAATTTCAGAGAGGTGGGCTTTTGCAATGCGAACACTTACATTTATTTTTAAACACTGCATTACCTTCTTTAAAAGATAATAAATTTGAGATATTCTCCAATTGTGTTAACGATAACCATTTGATTGAATATAATTTTCAGGGATGGGTTTTGTGAAATTGATCATTTTATTAGTTTATACAACATTTGGAAAAGTATTTCATAATTTATAAGAAAAAGTAAAGCTAAATTTTTTGTATAGAAGAAAGAAGTACATTTTTTTGACACACAGAAAAATTCAAAAATATTGGGAGAACATTTTTCAGAAGTTATTATTTTACCTTAAAAAAATTGTTGTTTTGCATATGCCAGGACATAAAAATTCATGACACCATGAGATAAATTAACAAACATTATTGATAAACCAATTTGTAAATATTCATTCGTTGTAAATTAATACATCATTGGTTAATTTTTGAAAAATGGTCATTTATTCAGAATTCTTAAGTGCAGTCTTAAATTTTAGTCAAAACTGATCAAAGATTAAACAAACGACGCTGTTCACTTCGATTCACTGATAAACTGAAGTTTTTTAACTTATTCTTCATATGCCAGAATAGCCCGTCATTCTAGAATTTGACAGTTTGGGGCTTGTTTGAAACTTTGGAAATATTTGAATCTTGTTTGTTACAAGAAGTCATATTTTTCACATTTCCTGGTTGGTTAAATAAGAATCTAAATGGGCAAAAAATTACCTTATGTTTAGTATGTCGCCCACGTCTCTGCCTTCCGATGAATGCCGCCTCATTAAGTATCTAATATTAATCACTGATAGTTATTATCAGGGACGACGGATCACTTTTGTTACAGAAGCTCGTTAGTTTGGATCAGAACCTGATTTTTTTCGGTGCTTTTTTGCCTCTTCCTAACGAACCGTTGAGGACGTGTTACAGTTATTTCCGCACCCCTTGACTCATTCTGGTTCACCGGTTGCAGATTCGGGTCTACATGATCTTGTCAGGGCGTGATCTGCATAAAGGGCTTTTTCTTCTCTCCATACTAAATACTTAACCTACAATTAGTAATAAAATCTGGAGAACGTGAGGAGAGTAACTCTTGCAGGAAATGTGAAAAAACGCAAAGCAAAATGCAAAAAAAGGATAAAATATACTCAATATTATTTATTTTTATACATACAAGGAAATTTCCTTTAACTATTTTAAGGCTGTCTTCGGCTAATGTTAAGGGGAATAGGGATCAAATTCCGAATATATTTTCAGATATAAAAAGACTCCAACTTTAATATTATATACTGGCTTCCACTATCCTTTAGATAATCAATTATTTTATCAAAATACTCATTTTTATCTAAGTTAACACATTTTTTCTTTTATAAAATGTTTATCTCATCTTTTTTCCTATACCGTAATGCTAAATGAGCTATCCCTTCACATGTTAAAAGGAAAAATTATGAAATCATTTGAAATTTTAAAAACACTCTATTATAAACAAATGCATGAGTTACAATATCACAAATTTTTATAAAAATCGAGGTATTTTTTCTGTCCGAAAATATGCTCCACGTAAAGTTCACACTCTCGTACATGTGGCGAAAACATCCTTAAGTACCAAAAACTATTAAGCAAAGAAAATTAATACTTAGTTAATACTGTACTAATTCTTGTAGTTTATGTTATAAGATTACCAGAGGTTCGTTATCGTAGTTTAAAGAAACGGCTTAACATGGAGAATGATTAAAATACACAGGATTAATATTAATGCATTACGTAAAATATGACCTGAAGTCTGTTTTAACTTTTTAATACGAACTGATAGGTGAAATCTGTGTTTCTTTAAAAGTATAAGGTGACGTAACCCAAAGCTTATCCATATAGGTTCACGTGTGCACAATAAAAATGGGGTTCTAGAATATTTTCATTAAGCTACTTTCAGAGGAAATAGTTCGTTCCTTCCTTTGTGACTTGTTATATCTAAAACAAATCTTAATTTTCTATAATCCATGTTATCTTAGAATTGAACGATACTCAGCCAAAACCCAACATTCCGACACCCCCCTCACTTTGTTTCACATTTGTTAATCCTTAGTATTGTATAAAAGAATAGCGAGGAGCATTTCAGTTTCACATTTTTCTGAAAATGTATTTTTACTCATATTATCAACGAGTGAGGTAAAATTCTGATAAAAAAAAGCAAGAAAAAAATTACATTTTTTCTGAAAATATATTTCAGCTGGATTTTGAATGCATCTGAAACACATGACAAAACCCTATATCAGCTAGCTTTATTGCTTGGTGTCGCATAAAAATGCTTATTTATTTTTAAAACTTAAGAAATATGACTATGCCGTGATACCCCGCGCCCCTGGGGTATTATGTCTTCATCTACGCGGCCTAGGGATAAAAGATTGACCACTGAAACCTTCCATAATAAAGCTAGTTTATATCTCAATATGTATTAAGCAATGCAACACAAATCTTACTTAGAGATGAACAATTAGGAGAGATAAGACGTGATTAACAATTCTTAGCAAATAGCGCATTAAATCCTACTCACTATCTTTATGATCAATTAACCTCCGAATCTTAATCTATATAGCCGATTCCTTAACTAACTAGAGTCCGCTCTATAACTAAAGTTTAATAATCTATCGCTTACCGATATTCCACGGCAATCACCCCAACCAAGCTTTATATATTCTATATATTAATATTATACAACTTGATCTGGCTACTATGCAACTTTTTGGCTTCTACCCGACTTCTATGTGGCTCCTATAATACTCTCCAGCCGACTTCTTGCCCATCTCTCTAAGACTCTCTCGCGAATGCTAAAGCTCCAATATATATAATCATTCCCAATCTGCATATCGTGTTTTTTTCTTGAGGAATGAAATGCCACTCTGGCCCCAAAGATTCCCCGAGAGGATTTAGTGAAAGGTGCTATAAAGCCCCATCACAATGTATTATATTAAATATATTATATAAACTAACTGACCAAAAGTATATGAACACCTCCCTCCCCCACAAGAAATGGATCAGCCAGGTGACGTAACCCAAAGTTACAAATGCATAATATTGGTTTGTCAAACCATATTTATGCATTTGTAAAACAATGAGTCAGTGAAAGGATCCTAGTGACTTTGGTCGTGGCATTAGAATGGAGTGACACCTTTGTGGGAAATCAGTTCGTGAAATTTCGGACCTTGTACAAAAACCGAAATCCACTGTGAGTGATGTAATTGGGAAGTGGAAACGTCGAAGCACTGAACCTGCAGAAAAAGAAAGGGGCAAGCCGAAAAACTTAATTAAGGTATCCGACTACGTTCGGAACCGTGATTTTGTAAAAGCGCATAAATGGATAATATTTATGATATTTAGTGTCACTTAGATTAGAAAGCATATATAAAATTGTTTTAAGATTATTATAACAATAAAAAATTATTTAAGTACAATATTTTGACAAAAAATGAACATAGAATGACCCATTTTCAAAACATTCTCCTTTTATGAAAAATGCTTTTATTATAATAATATTTTGCCCTGCATATAGCCCAGACATCTGCAGAGGCTGAACTAGAATTTTGAAATATATAACTTAGAAGTGGATTTATCCATATATTTTACTACAACAGAGGGGAAGAAATATTAAGAAAGAAAACATCGATAATTATTTCAATGAGTGGTAACTCTGAAAATAATGCGAATTTTTCAAAAATCCTGGTTCAGACTCTCGGGAGAAGTCTTTTTTTATATGAGCAAAATATTAGGATAAATGAAACATTTTTATAAAAGGAGAACGTTTCGAAAAAAGGTTATTCATCATTTTATCATATCATTTTTGACAAAATATTTTATTTAAATAATTTTTTGTCATAATGTCATTAAAACAGTTTTATACGTGTATTCTAATCTAAGAGACACTAAATATCATGGAAATTATCACTTTATACGCTTTTTTAAAATCATGATTCCGAACGTAGTCGGATACCTTAACGCAGCCGTAGGATTCTGAAAAGAATAGTGAAACAAAAAAGCAAGTCCTTATTGGCTGAAAGTACTCAAAAGCTCTTTAAGTTCATCTGGCGTTAGTACTAGCACCAGGACTGTTCGTCATGAATTAAAAATCCTGGGATTTCATGTCCGGGCAGAAGCTCATTAGTCGAGCATTTCTCCTCAGAATGTGTAATATCGGTTACAACGGGGTAAAACTTCCCGTCATTGTGTGATGGATTTCCTCTCACATCCATCAGTGTTCGGAAGTTAGAATAAAGATCAGTCATAATCAAAACAAATATAATTTATTAATTCTTTAACAAGTCTCAACAACGCAGGCTAGGAAATGCACTTATAATTAAGTATTGAAGCAAAGTGGGGTAGACGAGATATTTAATATTTAATTATGAATTGAATCACACTTTTGGAACGTTTTGATAATATACGTTTTAAATAATCGTAATTCCAATCTGAACTGCTCGACTTCTAGTCGATATCACTACAATTCAAAATACTTATTGACCAAATCGTCAATTATCAGTTTTAAATATTAAGTGATTAATCAAAGAGTCACCCTCTCGACTAGCTTTTTATTACATTACGTTAATCACTAACTTCTATCATCTAATTCCTAACATCTCTCTCGAACCTAAAAGTTAATACTTAAATATAAGCCTTGATTTACATAAACTGCATCTTCTTCCACGGAAGAAAGTTTTCAATAGAGCAATATTTAAAGAAACAGAATTTCCCCAAGAGGATTAGTAGGAGTTTCTCTTCCAGCAGGATAACTACTCCATTCATACATCGAGACTTGCGTAGCCATGGTTTGACGAAGTGAGTATTCAAAAACCAGACTGGCTGTCTCAAAATCCTGATTTGAATCCAATATAACACTTTTGAGACGAATTAGAACGCAGATTTTGTAGCCAGACGAAACAACTACCTTCATTGTCAGCTCTTACTTCAGCTGTAATGGACGTCTGGAAGTGAATTCCAATATCCACCCATCAAAAACTGGTGGAAAGTCCTCCAGACATATACAGGGTGTCATCGATGCAAAAGGGGGACCAACATACTATTAATGTATAATTCAGGATTCTCCGAGTTTATATCACTGATCAGATAATGTAGTTAACAAGTATCTTGAGGATGATACCGTAGCACTTCATTCAAGCATTCACAAGCATATTCATGAAGAAACAAAGCATCTTTACTGAATGTTATTTTTCAAATGTTCATTGTCAAATGCTGGTTCGTGTTTTAACGAAAACGTTGCAACTTTTGGACTGCAATTTGTTTTATTTCTAAATGGTGCTTTTCTCGCGCTGTTACAAGATGGAAGCTACAACAACAACATATGGATCGCGACAAAAATAGATACAATTACGGACTGAGCATCCCCCCCCATTGAATTACACTCAATCAATATACAGAATTACATAAATCAAAAAATATATAAAAAAAATAATAAACAAATAATACTTTACATATAAATCAAGAAAGAAACATTTTCACAAATTACACATTAATTGTCCAAGGCCAGAACACACACTTTCCCAATGCTCGTTTAATATTGCCCTTATTAGTTATTATTTCCACTACGCAAACCTTTCCATCCGTACTAGGAAATAGCTTTGGAATGCGATTTAAACTCCATTTATTTACAGGAAGGTTATCATCCTTTATTATGAACATTGTATTTAATTTCACGTTATCTTTGTGAAATTGCCATTTGTTTCGTTGCTGTAAACTGTTTAAATAGTCGCGAGACCATTTTGTCCAAATATGTTGAACTATTTTTGTTAATTTTTGCCGAGAAAATGTGTTTTCTGATTTGTCTAACAAATTAGGTTCAGAAATGGAAGTGATGGGCCTTCCAATCAAAAAATGGCCTGGAGTAAGCACTTCTAAGTCGTTAATATCTTCTGACAAAGGAATGATTGGTCTAGAATTCAGAATTTGTGTTATTATTCAATTTGTGTTATTATGGTTAAGAATTCTTCCAAAGTCTTCTTTAGGGGTTTCCTACAGCTCTTTTTAAATAAAATTTGAATGATTTAATTACCCTCAAAGTCCACCAAAATTTGGAGCTCTAGGTGGCATGAAATTCCAAGAAATCTCTTCAGAAGAAAGATAAGAAGAAAGTTTTTCATCGCGAAATTTTAGATGTAAATTTTTTTAATTCTTGATTAGCTACAAAACAAAGTTTTTGGCATTATTTGATGATATAGTACCACATTTCCCGCGTCTAGCCACAAAACGCTACAATGTAGCAAGGAAGGCGTCTGTGGTCAAATCCGAGACAATTTCCAGATGGACGGCCTTAGAGGCTAAGCAAACGAAAATGGCTACATATATCTTTTGGTAAGTGCTAATACCTTATGAAAAAGGGTCCACAATAATCAATTCCTGTATGCTGAAAAGGAAAACTAGGGTTTACTCTCTCTCTCGATGTAAAGATCCCATAAGTTGGTTTGCTACAATAGGTTTAATTTTGAAACAAACTACGCATCCATGCACAATTTTCCTAGCTATTGATCTGCCACGGCCAAAATCTTTGCCTTGTGCAATATAGCAAAGTTTGAGGATTTAAATGAAAGTTTCTATTGTGTATATTTATCATACTTAACTTGGTGAGCAGATGATCCACACTGGGAGTATAGCTGGATGTTTCCGACTATAAGTTAAATACGAGTTTTGCAAACGTCCTCCGACCCTCAAAATTTGATTGTCATCTAGAAATGGATTTAAAGAGAAAAGTTTACCATTTTTGAATTACAACTACCCTTAGCTAGATACTCGATTTCTTTTTTAAAGGCAGGGTCTTGAAGATTTTTAATGAGGCATAATTCTGCTTTATTCACTTCACTATTATCTAATTGACCAGACCTTTTTACACTAGGATTTCGAGAGTTGTGGAGGAACCTGAAAATATAAGTTATCCTTTTAAAGTCAATTAGGTTTACTTCAAGTTCTTCCTTTAAAAAGTCTGGACCATTCCACCAAAGTTGCTTAGATGAGGTATCCGAAGCATTCAATCCACGTAATATTAGATCAGCAGAGTTTTCATTAGATGATACATGATTCCATTGACAGTTCTTGGTTAGTCTCTGTATTATTTTGATTATATTGCCGATGAACGTCTTAAGCTGCTCAGGGGATCACTGAATCCAGGTTAACACAATGTTAGAGTCAGTCCATAACATTATTTGCTGCATAGGTCATGCGTCAGGGAATATAAAACCTTTGCCAGGAGCTGTGCCAATAACAAACACACAATTCCAAACGAGCGATAGTGATTGGTTTCACCGGTGCAACACGGGACTTGCTGCACAAGAGTCTTGTAGATACATCCTCTTCTGAGATCGATTGAGCATATAGTACAGCAGCATATGCTGCTGTTGAGGTATTGACAAATCCATGGATGATAATTCTGCCTTTTCCTATTACGTGTCGAGGGACATGGATATTTTGAATAACTGGCAGGATAGACACGAAGTCGTTCGATTCTTTAGCTATTGTATTGGAAAGAGGTTCATCCCATTCTAATTTGAGACCCCAAAGTTTCTGTAATAGTTATTTGGCTTTAGTTAGAATTGGCCCCAAGAATCCAGGTGGGGAGGTCAAATAAACGTGCAATAATGAATAAAACTTCTCTTTTTGTGTACGATTCATGGCAGTTCACGACGGTCTTAAAAGAGAAATAATCAAATTGTGGACTCCATATGATTCCTATAGTTTTAATGGTTTGGTCTGATGATTGACAATGGAAATTCCAAGATTGCTCTTCTTTAGGTATTGAATTCAATATTTCTGGAGTATTGCTACATCACTTATGTATAGGCTCATACCCGTTTTTTTAAATAAATTAATTAATTCTAGTTGTAGTTTTTGAAACTCTTGAAAGTCTGAACTACCTGTTAAAATATCATCTATATAAATATTTATAATTGTAACTGCTGCAGCCAAAGGATAATGTTTTCCTTCGTCCCTAGCTAATTGCTAAATAGTTCGGGTAGCAAGATAAGGGCATAAGTAGTCAGGTAAGTTAAAGTATTGAGTTTGTATGTTTGTACAGGACCACCAACACTGTCTTTCCATAAAAACAAAATATATGTAACGATGTATGATGACGTTTTTTACAAACAGAGCATGAGTTTTTCGATTTGCATTCCTTAATTTTATGATGTTCCTTTAAGCAATTGATGCACAAATTAAGGCATTTTATTTGATTAAATCTATTCCGATACTTTCATATTTTGAAAAGCACTGCACTTATAAATCAAATGAGGCAGTTTACAGATTGCACAAGAATTTGATGAGTCATTCGAATTAAGAAAGATTTTACTTTAAATTGAAGGGTACTTGATTTTGTTAATGAGTAATAGGAGCAGAACGATTAATATTATCAATATATAGTTTGGCTTCTTTTTTCTAAAAACATTATAAATGTATCTAATTCAGGAATTTGATTTGAATCAATAGATTGCTCGAATTGTTTACAAGTTTCTCGGTCTATTTTTTTCAGAATGCTATTAAGCAATAAAAGATCCGATAAATTACTATGTTCAAGACCTAAGAGATTTAAAGCTCTGATACTATTGCTTAGAATATCTGCCATGGATCTAACATCTCGAGCTGATTCGCTTGTTAACTTTTCTATTTCTAATATAAAAATTAACATGAGTCTCAGTAAGGAGACGCTTATTTTCAAATCTAGTGTTCAATTCTGTGATAAGCGATTCAAAGGAATCATCAACTGCTTCAAGTAGTTTGGCATCACCTTGTATAGAATGACGCTTTCAAATAATAAACTTTTTGTGACTCGCTCAAGTCATTGTTATTACTTATAATGTTATCCAATTGTGATTTAAAGCTAGGCCATTCGTCGTATCTACCTCTAAATACCGGTAAAGGTATTTCCGGAAGTTTTATTTCTAATTTCAGTTTATAATTAGCTTGAGATATTTCATTTTCATGATTATGAACAGAATTAACAGAAGATTTAGCAATTAAAGAATTGATAATATCTCTAATTCTTACCTCCAGTCTGTCCTCCATACCTTGTAGGTCAGCTTCTATGACTTCTAGTTCAGAATCACTAATATCCTTGATATCATAGTACTGATCCTTTAACCCTCCAATCGGACAGCACGGATTTTTCCGCCCTACTAGAGAGGCTTCGAAAACGGACCACACTGAATTTTTCATAAGGCCGGGGACTTGCCAAAAATGAACTGAACTGATTTTTTCCTCCTCAAGTAATGTGTTCAAAAACGGTAAAGTTGTGCTTTTCCGAATTCTCCCCCTTTAAAGGTTTAGTATCTTGAAAGATAATTAGAGACGGTCGGGGAGACACAATGGGAATTGAGGGGAAGTTTTATGGCTCACGGGGAGACCGGTTCCTGTAGCAATCGTAAAAAACTGGGAAGAATTTCTTTAAACCCTAAAATGTACGGAAATAATTGCAAGTCAACGAGTTAAGAATTCTCATTTTTTTCTTTACCTTAAAATTCTCAAATGGAATTAATGTTTTATAATGTATGTCTAAGTTTTTAAAAAATATCTGTAGTATTTAAATTCAAATTATATATTAAAACATTGAGGATAATTTACTGTTTCATTTTTCTTATTTTAATCAATACTTTCAGGGATTTTTTTAAAAATGATTATTTTGTTATGTGTCAAAAAATAAAAAAAAGGTTCAAAATTTAAATTCTTTTAAAATTTCGGACACTTCTAAACATGAATAATTTTTAAGCTTCTGTATTACATTATTTGCAAAAAAATTTTATGCATTGTTAAAAAAAACCCTATTTAAATCTTTTAGTTTTTCATAATTTTAAAGCCAGATATTCAGGGCATCTTACATAGAATCCCTTGTTTTGTATTGTTCAGATAACAAATTTTATTTGAATTTTAAATGTCTGAACATTAATTTCATTCAAAGAGAACTTTAACTACAAGTTTGTATTTTTGAACTTGAATCTTTAAATAAAGAGTATTTAAAAGCATCTGGACAAATTTACAGTTAACATTTGCGCACATAAATAAATATAAAGATCCTTTTTAAATTCAAGTTAAAAAAATACATATTTATGCATAATCCCTCATCATTCCTGTTCCATTAGTGGTTGACTAAAGAAAAGGTTATTAAAATTTGGACATTTTTATAATCTTCACCATGCAAAACTAGGAATTTTGTATTAGCTCCACTAAAATTCTGCATTGGAATTTCGAAAAAGATATTTATACGTGTCTCACATACTCAGTTGAAAAACATATATTTACTATAAATACTAATAATTCTTTGGATATTTAAAATTATCATTAGATTAATTTTTTAATATATATATATATATATATTCGACTTCTAATATTTTTCAAGTATTCCTTAAATTTCATATAATTTAATTAAGTGAGGGGATATTAAAGTCGCACTCTCTCTCTCTTCTCTACTCAACTACCTGAGGGCTTTTGGCGACGGACCAATGGCCGGGGTACCAGGTGGTCAAGGTATCGAATCATGGTTGGCATGTCTCGAGTTCGAGCCCAGTGCCACAAAAGACCCGTCGTGTAGGGCAGCGATGCACGTTAAATCTATCGAGAGCTGAAATGTCTTCTCGTTGGTGTGGTGTGGTAGTTAGGAGAGAGGGGTGCCAGCTCAGGTGTCGCCCCCGTCATTTGACCATGCTTCAAAATTACGAGGTCCATTACTAAAAGCCCTCGTGTAGCTGAACAGTGCGACGTTAATATTCACTCACTTGGCGACGGACCTCGTAATTTTAAACCATGGTCAAGTGACGAGGATGACGCTTGAGCATCGCTCCCTTACATGGCGGATCTTCAGTGGTGCTGGGGTCGAACTCATGACACGCCAGCTACGAGTCCGTTACTTTGACCATTAGGCTACCGCGGCCTCACAATGTGGTTGAAAACTGCATGTTATGAGTAAAAATATGCTGAAACATTTGATGAACTTATAATAGATTTTTGCATAGAAGATAGATGTGTGATATGCTAAAATGACAATATGTAAAAGTTATGAGAATATCGATGACAATTTTTGAAAAATTCAATTTAAGTTTCCGTTTGAAACTTATTCGTTTTTTTTTCCTCGCATTTAATATTAAATAGTCGCGATAACAAATTAATAGTTTAACGCTTTCATAGATTATAAAAAATAAAGGTATAAATGACATTGTTGGGAATAATAAGTTTTTATAGTTTTGTATTCAGCCTTCTTTGCAGGAGTGTAGACTATAAAAAGGCTGATGTAGAAGTTAGAAAATTAATATTTAAAATATATGGAAAACAATATCTGCAATTCCATGATCTTGACGAGCAGAAGACGGCATTTTTACTTAGTAGGGCAGAGTAAGCATAAGGTAGGAGCTTGTGGAGTAAACAACCAAGCCTCTGCAGTTTTGGCAGGTAATGAACTCCCATTTGTTGCTTTCAGTAAGGAATATAAAAATAACAAATACAAAAATAAGTCATGTAAAATTTTATATATTTTAATAACAATGAATTGTGAACTTAATTTCCAATTCATTGTCACGAGTTGACAGTAACTACGGTACTCTATCGACCGTACTTCTTATATATATATATAAAAGAAGTACGGTTGATAGAGTACCAATAATTTTAATGCAATTTTATATTTCGTTCTCATAAACTTTACTCCTTGTAAAACATGTATTGCAAAAATACTCTCCTTTTGTATATTTATATAATTTTAAAAATATAATGGTTATCTTACCCAACATTTTAAATCAGGGGCGGCAACTGTGTAGCTAAGACGTGCCAAACCAATCTGTCAGTATCATTCAGCGTGCCACATAGTAGGAAATTTTTGAAATCCTTCGATTCTTACGGTAATATTTGCAGATTTAAAGAATAGAGGTAAATAAATTAGATTTACAGTTTTATTTTATATTAATTATGGATCAATAAAATACATTTATTAACATAAAAATAAACAATATAAAATGTTACTATTTCTTTAACAAAGATAAAAAAATTAAAAATGTATGTTTCCAACATATTTATTTAAATAAGAAATAGACAAAGTGAAATATAAATTATTCCCTTCATTACAGTTAAATAAAAATTGTAAAGCGAATTAACTCTTTCACCACTCTTCTTTCATATCGCAAAACCAGGGGTATAAGGCGTGACACGATTCTGAGCATTCAGTTGTTAAACAATTTCTTTGCGGAGTCGAAATATTTTTCATTTTAGGAAAGATTTTTTACTTTGATATGCCGAATCATAAGTGGAAAGCAGAGTACATGCAATTTTCTTTTTTCAACAATTAAATCCCCTAGCAATAACATTCAATTATTTACAAAATAGCCGTAAATTTATCCTTAGAATTATCTTTCAGATTATTTTGTGGTTCCATAAATGTCCATAACTCAGAAGATGTTTGTCAAATAAGGTCTATTATCAACTTCCATCCACTCAAGAATTGACAAATTTGTAGAGTAGTGCTGAGTGCCACTAAGAATTGTACCACGTGCCACAGGTCCATAGATTGCCGACACGTTTTAAATGTTCTTATTAACTAACCATCTCCTATTCAAACACAATTTATATGATAAAAAAGGGTTTTCATTCATTTTGTAGGGAATTGTATTAGATTCAACCATAAGTAATTTTGTGTTTCAAATAAATTACGTTGTTTTGGGAGCAAAATGAAAGGAATTTGACATAATTATAGTAAGTTTCTCTAAAAGGGGAAACGTTCGCTTTCAAAATACACTGCATAAAGTGGTTTTAGGTGTACGAAGTTATATTCCCTATTATTCCTAAACTAAATTTTGATATTTTGGTTTTTCGTTAAGTTTTGAATTTATTTCTTCAAATATACTTTCCATTACATTTCTTTCAAACTTGCTATTTTCTTTTGCGGCCACGGTAGCCTGATGGTCATGGTTATGAACTCGTGTCCAGTGTTCGAGCCCTGGTACCACAAAAGTTTAGCGTTGAAGAGGAGCTGATGCACGTTAAACACGTCGAGGTCAAAAGTCCTCACGTTGATGTGATGTGGAAGTTTGGAAGGGGAGTTATCAGCTCAGGTATCGTCCTCGTCACTTAACCGCGGTTCAAAATTACGTAGTCGCTCGTCAGTAGCCACCGTGTTGACTTAGAATGCAATATAAACCCTTGACGTGTGCACTTGAGTTAATGCGAGTACGCTAAACAGTTCCAAATATGCACATTAGATATAATTCAAACGAGGTCGCATTTTATGCTGCTGTAATTTTCTCACTCAAATATCAGCGAGCGCCGTCTGCACTCGTGATATTTGACTGTTGTTTCTTATATTTACGATTTAGTCCTGAAACATCAAAAACTTGGATAAAATATTTGTATAAGAAATTAAGGTAAAAGATATACTTAGATTTTAGAAGTAAATTACAAGAAAATTTACATAAAATTATTACTATTAAACAAATATTATCCAGTAGAATCTGAAAACTTTGCCATTTCATTGCGTATTGAAAGATTTGAACGTCGAGATAGATAAGGTTTGAACATAAAAGGTTTACTGACGTGTAAATTTTAACTGAAAAATGTACACTGCAAAAACACAGACATTTGTATCTGTCAGTATTTACTTTTCATAACGCTGACATGATGGAAGTGAAAGCTAAGAAGGGGGATTCTGTGAAGCTGAAACCAAAAGCCGTGGTGTTTTATAATAACAGCATGGGGGATGTTGATAGATCAGATCAGTGTCTATCTTACTATCCTGTTGCCCGAAATCAACAGCGAAAATACTACAAGAAGATTTTTCGACATTTGTTAAATCAAATTGTGTGGAATTCCTTCGTTATCTTTAAAAAAATGACGGGATTTTAAATCATATTGGTTTTCGAATGAAACTGATAGAACTATTGATAGAAAAAGAAGGTAGTGATTCTAGTTCTCGAAACTTTGTTTACCCTAAAATTTCTGAAAATGTAGTCCGCTTAATTGGAAGGCACTTCCCTTCATATGTAGAAAGTGACTGCTCAAAAAAAAAAAAAAAACATCGCGAAAATGTGTGGTATGCAACCTTAAGATAAATGATAATGGAAAACGCATTCGAAAAGAAACTCGTTTTCAATGTAAAGACTGTAATGTTGGACTGTGTGTGCAGTGCCGTGTTTCGAAAAATATCACACTGTGACATTTCTGTAAACGACATGTATGTATCTTTCTCATACTTCTTTGATATTTTTTGCTATTTATACCTGTTAAAATTATTTTTATAAAAGGTTTTTTTGTAATTAATTGTAAATTGAATAAAACCTTTTCTTACAATTATATGTATTTGAGGATGAAATCTGATTTACTTTATTCAGGAAATTTTTAGTAAATTTCATTTTCTTAGCCAACTTATTTCTTTTAAAACATGCATATTTGTGTATTATATAATTAAATTTCTAACTATCTAAAATTATGTCTGGCTTTTTTCTTCATTAAAATCTTTCAGGATTTTACAAATTATCTTGCCATTATTCATTATGTACTTAATAAGGAAAAATATATCTAAATATAAATAATTTCTGGCCTAATAAACATATAATTGTTTTTAGCTACAGTTTGGAAAATGCATTGAAATTTGTATCGGGACAGGATTTTAACATATTATGAATGTGTTTTTGACTGCCACTATATTTATCTTTCATTCTTTTTACAGTATGAGTAGAAGTCGTAAACAGTTTTGTCGCAGTAAAATTAATTTTTGTTTTATATTCAAATTATACTATTATATTGATTCTGAAAATAATAGGTTGGTTTGACAAGCCATTATTTCACAATTTTAAAGCATTAAACAGTTTTGAAATTTTTAAAACTTTTATAAAATGTTAAATTATTAAAAATATTTAATTATTGTAAGTGATTAATATTTCTTAGATTATTGGAAACAAAAAGTATAAAATTTAAAATATATCTCTTTGTTAAAATTTAATAATTATTTTTATGGCTAAACCTGGAAAAAACTCAATTTTTTTTAAATATTAACATTAAGATATTTTTAAAAAATAACTAGAGCTCTCAGACCTAAATCCATATGAACTTTTATAGAACATATGTAAGGAAACATTTACAAGATATTTCAAGACTCTATCTTGAACAGGAAAACGCCTTAGGGGGTAAAAATCCTAGGAGGACCCACTGCTGTTTTTTGGCGCCAAAAGCGCCAAATCGAAGGTTTTCAAAATGACGTCAATGTCGAAAAATTCTTGAAAGCGCATGCGTCAGCGAGGGGATGAAATGGGCGTTTCGCAAAGATGAAATCGAATAAATACATTAAATTAATCATTATATAAAAAAAAAAACGGAGAAAGCAATGAAATTCATTTTAAAAATCATTCTAAAACCAGTGTTTATAGCATGATTTACATTTTTAAAAATGACGAAAGGGGCGTTTCGCAAAAATAAAATCGAAGAAATACATGAAAGCAATGAAATTCATTTTAAAAAAGCATTCTAAAACCAGTGTTTATAGCATGATTTACATTTTAAAAAAGGACGAAAGGGGCGTTTCGCAAATATAAAATTGAAGAAATACATGAAATAAATCATTTTAAAAAATTTTAAAAGGCACTTACCTTACGCTTGCATTTCGTATGTTCCGTTGGTGGATACACCCTTGCGATGGATATTCATGAAAATTGTCATCCACCAACTTGTAGACCTATTCTTATTAACTTTCATGTCATTCACCACGAACGCATTCATGCTCTTGCCAAACCAATATCTGGTCAAACGCAAGATAATAGTTATAGCAAAGTTTGCTTTCGCTAAACCAAGTGCTCTTTCTCACACTCCGAACAACGTCGTGGCGATTATCTTTCGACTGGTTGCGGCAACGCCATTCGTAGCCGTCAACCGTTCCCTTTCGTTCTTGCAAACGCATATTTTTCTTACACTTCGGACATTCATAATGAGAAGCAATTAAATTCGCTTTCATACACCATTCTAACG
The DNA here is from genome assembly GCA_019973935.1 of Trichonephila clavipes. NCBI lineage: Eukaryota > Metazoa > Arthropoda > Arachnida > Araneae > Nephilidae > Trichonephila > Trichonephila clavipes. The sequence continues at coordinate 986,157 of BMAU01021438.1, forward strand.
TCTCTTTCTTTCCCTTTGTGCCCAGAAGCACAAAGAAATCTGTCGTAGCCTCGCTTTCAACTAACTTCCTTTCACACGCCATTCTTAATAACAACCGGTGGAGAGCAAACTATCTCAAACAAAGTCAAAATGACGTTTTTTCGGAAAAGGCGAAAAGCGTTGTATTTTTTAGGGTTGCCATTTTTTGGTGATGTCAAAATCCAAACTTTTTGGATGAAATGGAAAGGTTACCATATTGTAATCTTTATCGCTCAAAATTTGGCGACAAAAATTTGGCGACCAAAAGTGGGTCCTCCTAGGATTCAACCGCCTTAGGGATTAGAAAACACTCATCTTCAAAATTAAAATCTGAGAAAAACATATTTAAAATTTGTAAAGGCATAAAAAAAATTCCAATGCCTGTAAAGCTTTAATTTTTTAATCTGTTACTATCCAACTTATGCTCTACATGAAAATTCTACTTGAAATAAATATGACTGAAATATCTTTTTAATTCAAAATATTCTAAGACATAACATTGATAACAACTGTTAATTTGATGAATTATTCACTTTTATCGGAACCTTATATATTCACAAGAGTTTTAAATGCAAAATATTTATATAGAAATTAGTACTTATACAAATGTAATCCAGAAATCACCAAGTTTGTAAATAATATCTATTTTTTCTCAGTTCCCCATCGTGGCAGTTAAGCAAGTTTAAGTTTTTGTTGCATGACTTAAAATACTGCAGTGTAGTAAAGATTTATTATAATGTAGTTTGTGGTACATCAGGGAAATATTTAGTTCATTCTGCAACATTTGTATTCTGTAGTCTAATTGTAATATTACCTGAAAAAGCTGCATTTTAGATTTACCATTTTCAGTCATATTCCATCCCTTTCAAGTATTTTTCACAGTACCCTGCGTACATTTTGGTCATGGCATTTTTCAAAAGGAAAAAATTAATGAAGACAAAGTATAGAGCTTTTAAATTATATAAACTATGTGTCAAAAATATATTGGTCTTTAAATCAATCTTAATTAAGTAAATGTGAGAAAACTCAAAAACTTAAAAACATGAGCAAAGAGAAATGATTTTAGAAATTAAAATTGTAGTTAATAGCCATTTCGCACGAAATATTGGATTGTGTTTGTTACACTTATTGGTAAACTAATTTAAATTTTGCAAAGCTAGCAGTGAAATTTATGTGTCGAGGAGGCATGAAGACGAAAAACAGTTTCTTAAAAATTGGCCTTTAATAATCAATCATAAAGTCACTCTGCTCGTTACTGGAGCGATAAAAACAATAAGTTCAAAAAGTAACATTACCAGCGACATCCGATTCGAACCGTCTTCTAATATTGTAAAACTAATTTCTAATCTAAAATGGTGATGCAACCTGCAGTTGCATTGCCAACCAGCCTTTCTCTCCCTCTTAGAGTTGAACCACTCGCACACTTCTTATATTTCCGTTTCTCCTTCCTTTTCATAAAAACTAACATGAGCCGAGTTTAAATACTAGCTCGATTTGCATGGCAGTTGCTGCCAACCTCAAATCACGAAACTCAAAAAGATCGGGTTCGAATCGGTGTGCTTCCTTTCATTGAGATCATGGAACGGGATTGGAAAAACAACACAAGGAGATCATAAAAATTTGGATCCGATTTTTTTAAATGTCTAACAGTGTTAAAAAAATATTTTTAATTAATTCAATCTAGGAATGCAAAAATGCTTTAAAATGAAACCGAATTTAAAATCAAAACTCAGAAAATTAAAATTTCTTAAAACCTAATTGGTTTTTAGATCAGAAATTGAGCAAGTTTTCCAAATATATGAAATATATATTTGCAATAAATTGGGAGAAGTTTCTGTTGGCCGTGAAGTGGAGAAAATGTCCATTTCACAATCCTTGCCCTAGGCCACAGCTGTAAATGAGAAACCTCCCGTTTCGAACAACACAGAAACCGAAAAGCAATAAAATCATCCCCTGCAAAACCATTTGAGGACCTCCCGCAGTTTTAAGGGGGGAAGGCATAAAACTGCGGTGCGTTTTCGAAGCACTTTGCGAAATTCATCCGAAACCTTTTCGCTACCACTAGCTTTGAAAAAGTAGACCGCTTTCGAAGTGAAATTCAATTAGCGGGTCATCCACTCAGAGGGTTAATTCAACAATCTTTCTGTTCATTTCTTGGACACGTTTCAGTTTAATATCAAGTTTTGTAGGTGTATAATTCCTTTATTCTTCTACGAATGTTTCTACCTTAGTTATGGTGCATTTGATTGCACGCTTCTAATTATTAAGTTTATCCATTTTTTTCTCCGGTTATACGCTCCAAAAATGTAATGTTGCTTTTCAAACGTTCGTTGTCAAATGCTGGTTCGTGTTTTAACGAAAACGTTGCGACTTTTGGACTGTTATTGGTTTTATTTCGAAATGGCGCTATTCGCACGCTGTTCCAAGATGGAAGCTACAACAACTGAAGTGGAGGGTTACATCAAAACATTGGTGGAGGTGCTCAGTCAGCGGATGGCATTCGCGACAAAAAATATATGCAATTACGGACTGAACATTTACCATTATTCCTCCTCTGATCATTCAGGGGCAACGATACACTAGTAGACTCGGGGCTGGCGTGTCATGAGTTCAGGTCTAGTACCACTGAAGACCCGCCCCGTGGAAAAGCCCGTCTCATGTTAAATCTTTCGAGACTCAAACATCCTCCCGTTGGTGTGGTGTGGAATTTAGGAGAAGAAGGTGCCAGAGATAGCTCAGATGTCGTCCTCTTCGCCTGTCTGAGGTTAAAAATTATGAAGATTGTCACCTATATCCCCCGTCCAACTTTATATTACGACATTAATATAACTATCTCACTCTCTCCTTTGACCGTTCAATAAACATCAGTAGGCATTAATTTTTTCTCTCTATGGATTTGGGATTCAGTTTTAAAGAAAAGAAAGAAAAGGCCTCGATGTTCGCATTGAGTTGTGGGCTTCTGTCCTGATTTACCGAAAAGGCCCGCGAGCAAAGTAATAAAAGTTACCATATTTTACAGATAAAATTAGCACTCAAAACCTTCATATAGAGCAGAAGTTCGGAGAACAATGTTCTTCGTTATGGAGGGGGTCTTTCTAGATGCTGCTTCTGTACTTGTCCGTTGCTTAGAGCAAAAGTCTCATTCAAGTCAAATCATCAAATTTACATTTACATGAGATCTGAACACAATGATCTATACTAAATCTTTTATATATATATATATATATATATATATATATATATATATATATATATATATATATACTATATATTACCCACCCGCTTCACTGGGTGTTTCACGATGTTGCTTCACTGGGTGTTTCACGATGTTGTATATATGTATACTGTTTACATATATATGAATTATTAATATCTAGCACTAAGAATTCGATTGTATTGAAAAATATATTTATAGCTGTTACACTCTCGCCCCTTGATATAAAAAAGAACATAAATTATAATATCTAAATTCTATTTATATCTAAAATAGAATAAAAAAGATTTTTTTCGCTCACTTAACCTAAAGATCAAGTGGATTTCCACCAAAGCAACTTTCAGTGAATCTCTACTCCATAAAATAAACATGCGTGCTAAATTTTAAGTCTAAATCTAACAGAGCAAAAACGGATATTTTATCATCAATACCTCGTTGACAGCATTCTTAGCGGATTCCAATTCAACAAAAGAAGCATGCAAACCAAATTTTATTATTATAGTCTTAGCAGTTCAAAAACGGGAATTTTGTCTATCAATACGCCCGAATAGTTCTCCTCGCTTCCCCCTGGAGTTGATTTCCGTAAAATCCATTCTTAGTGGAACTCTATTCAACTAAAGAAAAGTGCTCAACAAATTTCAAGTAAATGAGTTAAATTCAAAAACAGGAATTTTTCTATAACACATTTTTCTTTTTAACCCTCACAACCCCACTACTTTGGGGGTCCGTTTTCGCAAAAATCTTTGTAAAAGGAACTTTATTCCATGAACGGAACATATCTTCCAATTTTAAAGCAGGTGGTTCTATTAGTTGAAAAGTGGAAATATTTATCTATTAAGCCCCTTAATCCCCCTCAGTGAGCCTTGGGGATCAATTTTACCCAAAACTATTTTGCAGCGGATCTCTACACCATGAAAGGAATTCGCTTACCAAATTTTAAGACTGCACGTCTAATAGATTAAAAATGGAAATAATTATCTTTAACGCCCCTTAAGCCCCCGCAACGCCACTTAGGAAATGATTTTCCCAAAACCCATCTTATGACAGATCACTAATCAGTGAATGGAATCTGCTTACTCAGTTTCAAGATTTTACGTCTAATAGTTTAAAAAAGGAGTTAATTGCCTATAACGCCCCTTAATTCTCCACAACGCCACTTGGGGTCGATTTTCACAAAACCCATTTTGTAGCGGATCTGTACTCTATTAAAGGATTCCGCTTACCAAATTTCAAGACTGTACGTCTAATAGTTTAAAATGGAAATAAATATGTATAACGCCCCTTAAGCCTCCGCAACGCCGCTTAGGAAACGATTTTCACAGAACCCATCTTATAGCGGATCTCTACTCAATGAATGGAATCAGCTTACTAAATTTCGGGATTTTACGCCTAATAGTTTAAAAAAGGAGTTAATTGCCTATAACGCCACTTAATTCTCTACATAGCCACTTGGGAGTCGATTTTCACAAAACCCATTCTGTAGAGGATCTGTACTCTATGAAAGGAATCCGCTTACCAAATTTCAAGACTGTACATCCGATAGTTTAAAAATGGAAATAATTAGGTATAACGCCCCTTAAGCACCCTCAACGCCCCTTGGAGGTCGATTTTTGTAAAAATCATTATGTAGGGAATCTCTACTTTATGAAAGAAATCTGTGTACCAAGTTTCACGACTGTACATCTAATAGTTTAGTAATGGAAATAATTATCTATAACGCCCCTTAAACCCCCGTAACGCCCCTTGGGGTTCAAACTTTGCAAAATCCGTTCTTAGCTGACGTCTACCGTATGAAGGAACCTACCTACCAAATTTCAAGTCTGTGGGTTTAATAGTTCCGGAGATATCGTGATTAGTCAGTGAGTCAGTCAGTGAGTGAGTCGCATTTCTCCTTTATATATATAGGTATATATAAAGATAATGAAATTAGATTAAAAATTAAATTCCCTTTCTAGCATTTAACTCATATTTTTCATTTCATCTTCAAGTATCAAACTAATCACCCATTTATTTCTTCCGAACATATGGCCTAGAAAATAAACATGTCTAATTCCAGATTGTTAGATTTAATAGCCCTATATATCAGCATTATATTTCAAGTACAATCATAAAATCCGCGATAATTACCCCATTGGTCTTTTAAGTGCTAACCCCCCACACACACACACGCACACACTTAAAACACACCGTGGTGTATTTTTTCCTCCCTGCTCTTAGCGTCAGAAGAGATGTACTAATTCTAGAAAAAAGTCCTTTTTAAAACTAAGTCTAATTCTGACTCAAAATATGTCATAAATAAAGCCGTCAGGATACTATCTGCGAATAAATTTCGAATCTTAACGTAAAACTAATCTTTTTTAATCGTAAAATAATCTTAAAATAAAAAAACGCCAACGACCGCAATAAATGATATAGAGAATTTGATGGAACTTCGACAGCGCTGTTCGTATTTTTGCTGAAGACATCAGGTTTCCGGAATTGAAAGGAATGCTCTATGGTAGGGAAAAAGAAGAAACGCGATTTTAACCCCGAGAAGAAACCGTTTTTACCACCGAACGATTTTGCTGCCTTTTCTTTGGAGGCCAGAATATCGCAATCGAAAGAGACAACGTTCTAATGGCGAAGAAAAAAAAAGAAGAGGAGCGTGAATCCCCTATCCCCGTGAAGAAAGACGTAACTCCTTCCGCCAGAGAAATAAAAAAAATCTTCTTCGCCGGAAAGTATGTACAATAATACCGTGAATTTGACCACCATCGGATATAATAGTGAAGGAAAAATAGCAAATGAAAAATTGAAGGACCAACATCGAAAAAAATTACTAAATCAAATCATTGGACAACAACATGTGGATTACCATTCACCAAAAATTTCTGCCGCTACGAAGTAAAGATCAGTTAAATTATTAGTTTTCATTTTAGTAACATTGAAGTGATTGAGTTTTGCTGAACCGAACTTTAAGAAGAAGGAATAATATATGATATGATATTTAATTTTTATAAAATAGTTGTGTTAAATGAGATAGACTTTATATTTTAATTGAGAAAACAAAGTGTATAGGTTTTGTCTTGCAAAATTTTGAGAAATTTTAATATACTTCTCATAATTTTATCTTAAGATGTCGAATGAGTTAACATTTATGATATAAATTGGTGTTTTAAAGTTGAAAGATATAAATTTTTAGAAAAATGACTAATGTACTAAAGCTAGAGATATTGATTTTTATAAGAAACAAAAGTAAAGTCACGTTGCATTCTTTTTTCTCAACTGAATTTTATTGTCTTGTTAATTATTTTATTCAACAGTAACCTTATTGCATGTCATTTAATTTTTTTTTCATTTTGAAATTGTGTGTTTTGATATACCGACCATATATCAAGATTCACTATTTCTCGAAATTTTCCTTATATAAATTTAAAATTAATTTAATAATTTGAAGCTTATTTTTGGATATTATACAGTGGATAAGGGAGAATACACAATCATTATAATTTTGTATATATCTTGAAACATTAAGAGGACAAACGTGTTTAGTTTGATATGTACACCTCATATTGTTTTCTTATTAGCATATCTAAACATCTGGGATTTGATCACGCAGATTTCTCAGAGAGATGTGTTCAAAATTAAGTAGCATGATACAGTTTATATTAGTGAATGTGTGATGTAAGAGAAAGTCGAGAATTTTGTCTATGAAACGAATACTTAGAAAGTTACGGAGAGATTCAAAATATTGTATGCGATATTGTTAAGTTACAGTGAATATTGTGAAAATTTTGTCATGATAGAAAAGAGTCCACATTTCCGACTCACAATTATTTAAAGAGCTCTTTTTTTCTTATAACTGTTGTATTCTTTTATTCCTATATTTTTATAATTTTTATATTTTTATATTCTTATATTTTATAACGCATATGAAATAAAATATTGTTTATTGTGCTGAATAGTGCATATAAGTTGTTGTGCGTGTGTACACCGTTTTCATATTATTAATAATTTCATTTTATTAGTGTCTATATTTTTTATCTTTTAAAAAAATGTATTTCATATATGCAAAATTTGTGTAACACCATAAGGTATTACTACGATGGCGCCAGAGTAGATTTTTAAACAAAATTAGTATTTTAATATTTGTATGATACCATATATATTTTTATATCTACTATCTTATTGTTTGATATGATATTATTTTACAATATAAAAATTTTTTTGAAAACATTATCTGCTGGCTATAATACGAATCTATTATTATGAAGGAATAGGAGGAAACGCGAGCTCTTATTCTGGATGTCGAATAGATTTGAACAAGCTTATCTTCAGTTATAGGTACGGAAATTCATTTTTATCAATTGATATTTTGGAAGTGTCAGAACTGTGTTATAGTTTCGTTTATTTTAGAGCATTTTGATTTTTGTATTCCTATTACTTAAATATTTATACTATGCGTCATATGCGTTTCCAAATAATTTTATGCATTGTTTTGTTTTTGTTGAAAATTGATTCAGTTTGTAAAGAGAGAAAAACCACACCATGAATCCCTTTTAAAATTGGGGGGCAAATGTAAGGATAATTAAATTAGATTAAAAATTAAATTCCCTATCTAGCACTTAACTCCTATTTATTTTTTTTTCATTTTATCTTCAAGTATCAAACTAATCACCCATTTATTTCTTCCGAACATATGGCCTATCCAATAAACATGTCTAATTCCAGATCGTTAGATTTAATATCCCTATATGTCAGCATTAACTTTCAAGTACAATCATGAAATCCGCGACACTTACCCCAGTGGTGTTTTAAGTGCTAACCTCCCCCCCTTCACACTTAAAACACACCGTGGCGTGTTTTTTCCTCCCTGCTCTTAGCGTCAGAAGAGATGTACTAATTCTAGAATAAAGACCTTTTTAAAACTAAGTCTGATTCTGGCTCAAAACATGTCATAAATATATTAACAAAAAAACTTTTATTGTTATTTTGAGTTACGATTTTGTAGAACCATACTTTTAACATGTTCAGACGTATAAAATTTGCCAATATTCCAAAAAACAATACAACATCGCATCATATATATTTGTATATTTATATATATTCCAAACTTTATTTTCTCTTCCTCTACTTTTTATGAAAACTTCATTCGTAGATTTATGTTTATAATTGTACCTACAACTTTTTTATTTTTAAAATGTTTCAAACATCGCAGAAAATACTAGATTTATATATCAAATAGAGTATATTTGGAGGCATGAAGTAGGAGTTAGGATGAGAAAAATCGATTCAAAGAAAACTTAAACGAAAAAAAAATCCGTTAAGGATAAATATTTAGTTTAAAATCGGCAAAGGAGCAAATGCCCCAGGAATTAAATGCTGTTATAATATATATCTACATAATTTCTTCAACAAAAATTCTAAAATGCATAGTCACAATTATAAATGCACAGCCACATTTCTAAATGCACAGCCACAATTCTAAATGCACCATACTTTATTTTGAAAGAAGAAAAAAATCTTGTAATGTTATATAAAGCACATATTTTGGAATCTAGTCTCGCTTAGAATAGCATAAGAAACTATAAAAAAAATATGAATAAAATGCTTCAATCTTTAACTTTATTGATAGAATTTTTAAATGAAATTTTCAAAGTATTCAATCCAAACGAATGCAAGAATTATTCAATAAAATTTTTTAACTCCCGCTTAGATTTTGACGACTAAATTACACTACAAAAACCTGTTTCACATGAAAATTCCTCAACTCTAATATTTTTACTAAGTTCTATGCGTATTAAATGTATTCACAGTGTGTTTCAATTAGCCTCACGAAAATTTGTAGCAAGCAAAATGGTGTCCATTTATTTTTCAATATTCATCGATAGCATCGGATTAAAATCATCCAAGTTTTCGGATCCTCATGCATTGCTTTCTCTCACTCAAACATTCATAAGACTTTATATAAGCATCATAAATGGCACAAAATTGGATTTTTGTGATAAATAGCAAATTAAAAGTCAACTATTTTAAGTTTAAAATCTGTTTGAGATGTTTATAGATGTCAGAACATTAAACAGTTTCACTGAATTACGATAGATGGCAGCACAAGAATATTTAAATGATAAGAGAAAAATGTAACGTCTTAATTGTCAGGGGCGTAGCTATCGTCGTTTTAACAGTGTTACTGATACACAGCCTCCAAGCTACAGGGCCCCAGCATGTGTAACATGTTGGCACTTTCAAATAAGCATTATTAATGTAATCATTTTTATTTATTTTCCAAAAAAATGGTTTCTCAGGAAATTTTAATGTAGAACCCACTTAGGACTAGCTACGGCAGGGTTAAATGTGTCACATTTTTCAAATATATTTTGATATGAGACTAGAGATTCTGCATTTTTTATATAGATTTTTGTTAAAGTTTATTTTTAAAAATTTAGCTATTATATTGTAAAGTTTAGTTGAAAGCCATAATGCCTTCATTTTAAAATCATTAATTATTGTTAATGACTCGGAAAATTGCATTGATTTATAACTTATTAATGTATTTTGGGGAATTGCAATTAGCCAAAAACTCTCTCAAGTTGTGATTAATGATGAAAAATAAATAGATATTACAATACAGAAGTTAAACCAAGTATTAGGATACGTGATTAATTTACATATACTTAAATGTTTTCTCTTCAACCTTTCGTCCCTTCATTGGGTCGATAAAATGAGTATCAAGCTTGTTTGGGAAGTCGCGTCAGTCCTGACTGGAACATCTGCTAATACACGTCAGGGTCGCGTTCACTGAGTAGGGTACATTAGGCCTTCGTCCTTGTGGGTTGTCGCGCCACGGAGCTGAGTTGAATGTTTTCTTTAGGTGAATTATGTAATAGATTTAGAGTCTTTTATTCATCAACATTTAAGATATAACTAAATAAATTTTAATTTTTTTAACATTTATTTTTCTTACAACATTACAATAAGTTAACTAACTATATTGATCACAAAAGGTTATTCAGAAGCATTCTATATTATTATACTAAACTCCAGCTTAAAATATCAAATTTAAACGCGCTGCTTAAATTTTCTAATTAATATAATTAACGAAGAAAATAAATGTTTTCATAATATAAAATTGGAACACCCGTGATTAAAAGTGTATCATACGCATGAACAATATCTTGTTCGTGGAAAGAGAATGAATGGATTATTCTATGAAAATAAAATAATGAAAATTTCCAGCAGGATACAAATATACTTTTGTTAACATGGATGTGTGTGAATAGTTCATTCTATATAAATACGTGTTATTTTACTTATTCTAGACAAATTTGTTTTTGTTACCATTTTTTAAAGTCTTTGAGAAGCTCATAATTTTTAGCTGTTCTACACTAAAATATGTTATGTGAAAAACTAGTTAACGATTTTATTGTGTTAAATTTTGTTCTACTTAAAAATAAAATTCTGAATTTAATTACTTTGCATGAAATTCAAAAACCAATTTTTCGAAACAAATTTGCGTTTACTTTTCAGTTAAAGTTTTAAACGTTAATTTTTATTTTATTTTTTTTCAAATATATTGATTGTTGCAACATTTAATCACAAAAGATTTATAAAAATAGTCACATGTACACTTTGAATGAAAAAACTATTAACAAATATACTGCATTTCCTTGTGTAAATATTTGTGATGACATTTACTACAGTAAAATTACATGGGAGACACTAATCGTTTTGTAAAGAGGCAATAGAATCAACCGAATTTCTTGAAAGAAAAAGTAGCTTTTGTGTAGCTTCAAAAGTGCAACGTAAATAAACAATTTCGGAAGAAAAAATACTTTGAGTTCAATTAATGTCACTATTATCAATGAGTGTGGTAATAATGATTTTACATTTATTATAGATATCGATTTATTCCTGTCAAATATTTTTTTAATTATTTTCCTTTTCAAAGTAACTTTTTTACTATTCTATCTTCGAGTTTAAAATCTTTCATTGCTTTAAATTTGAAGATTTTAGGTTGTGTTCCCAAATCTATCGAAACTCAACTAGAGATCTTTACATAAGAAAAAGAGAGATTGCCTTTATTCAAGCTTTATATCGTATATGAGAAAAATTCGTTCTAGAAATAACATTGTAGTAATTCTTTATTTATTTAAAAAATCATTCTTTCTGATTACATAAAACATACTTCATAACTTTATAACAGGTCTCATTTTACTCATGACTTCAATTATCGCATTTAATTTAAATTTGTTTCTTTATCACAATTACGTTCCCTATCACACATGTTCTACGACTACAAAGCAAAAGTATTTTGGAGATATCTGAAACTTAAATCAGAATTATTTTAACCCAGTGCTTCTCAAAGTTGCCATATTCGGGACCCAACATTCGATCCTCATTTTCATCGCGCTCCCCTCAGGCAATAACAGTGTATGGAATTCAATAATACTAGACTTTGACGACCAAACCATGATACATCTTAAGCACCCGGCGTATATAAACGTCTGGCTAAGCCCCAGACGCCTTTCCGAAGTATGATCTTTTCTGTGCACTTCTATCCATAAAATCATTCCGAATGCTTTGGAATGCAATAAAGGAGCCTTTAGAATGTTTGCGAAGGATTTACTTATTTCAGATTATTTGCTCCTTTATCCCCCGAATTCATCCCATATGCGCGACTACGAGGAAAAGGAAAGTGAATTGCACCAGTTTTAATGGACAGTTAAGGGATGAATTAGAAACCGTACAAAATGATCGAGATAAGTGTAAATTTTTGTTTTTAATTACAGATATGACAAACCCATGTTGTCACTGGTAATGAATAAACTTTTTCTTAACTTAGTATTGTTAAATTAGTTATAAAATACATTGTGTAGTACTGATATTTTTATAAGTGGAATGAATCAGTGTAAATGTGTATTTTTTCATTGTGTCAGATGTATTTCGTTTGTTTATTTTCAGTAAATTAATAAAATTTTTTAAATAATCTTTTGTTTTCTACAAGCTCACGCCCCCTTTGTCACGCCCCCAAGGAGGGAAGTTTGAGAAACAAGTTTTGTATTAATACATAATCGTTCGAGGAACTTTTGAGAAATTATACGTCAAGTAATTTCTAAAAGCAATTGTATATTATAGAAATATTTTTCGACTGCATTTATATCAGAATAAAAACACTATTTTTTGTTGCAAAAAGATTACTTCGAATGCTATGATTCACAATGAAAATAACATTAATTTAAGAATATTTTGGAATACTCAAAAAAAATATAAATATATTACAGCCCTTCTAAATTAATTATTCTAACTTAACACCATTCTCTAAACTATGCCGTGGTTCAACATTTAAATCGACAGTAGAAGAATCTATAAATCAGAGATATCTTTTTAAATTTTTTATATTTAGCATAAGTAAAGTTTTAACGCAAAACATCAGTTTATGTGGATAGAAAATTAATCAGAAAGTTAAAAAAAACTGATTTAAGTTTTGAAAATTTCTCTCTCTTAACTAGAATTATTCTGCTGTAAGACATATTCAAAATATTGAAAATGAGAGGATGACATACTTCTCTATAGAAGAAGAGAGAAAGAATATGGAGTCGAGAGAGAAAAAACAAACGCATGACAAAGAAAACATTAAAAAAAATTAACTTTATTTTTCACAAATGATATCAAAATTTGATACGAGTTGTAAAAAAACATGTCAAAATAATAAGTTAAAAACATTGAAAATAAATACACAAATACAACACCACAATACAGCAGTAGATATGCATTTCCTAATAGAATAAATAAATAAATAAAAGTTCACATTTCGTAAAAACAAGATTTCTTGCCCAGTTAATGATTCCTTGTTTCATAAAATAAAATCAAGAAGGGGATATTTGTTCTTTGTTGTGCAAAACTTTATGAGGATTTCATTCAAAGCCAGTTGATAACAAAAAAGCTGAATAATTTATTTGGCCAACAGAATATGTAAAATTGCGCTGTTATATAACAAGTGAAAAACTGATTTGACACTCTCAGGAAATATGAAGAATGATTTTAACGACAATGATTCTCGAAATGCCCTCAGGAAAATGTCTCTTCTAGTTCAAATTAATCAAAATTTCATCAGCTGCTGTTTAATTGAATCTTTTGAAAATCTGAATAAAAATAAACGCGTGTCAAAAAATTTCCTAATATTTGAAAAATCATTTTTTATGAATGTTTCAACGAATTTTCGAATATTTTTTTAAGTAAAGTAATGTGTTAAGAGGTATAAAATTAAGGTTGCTGTGTTGATCAAACATTCTACAATGATGAATAATCAATAAGCTCTTAATGACCAGTATCAGCAACGATATAAAAATTATTTTTAGGATGTTACATTTTGATTTTCTTTTTGAAAGAATTCGCATATATTTAAAGCGCCTCATTGACTCATTTTAAAAGAATATTATATTGAACAAAAGTAATTCCACCAATTTGTAGCAATGATTTCTTTAAGAACCAAATATTTTTTAAATTTGAAGAACATTTAGAGAAAATTCTACAAAACCACACACATACATCACTCATAATGAATATTTTTTAAAAAATAAAAAAAGCATCCACACACCTTATATGAACTTATGCTAAATGATCTGATGCTCACAGTCCGACACAAAAAGATAGTTGAAAAACAGTTCATAAAAAAAGAAGAGTCGAAATTTTCTGTTGGATGAGTTAAAAACCATCGAGTAAAAAATAGCTGAAATTCAGGCATAAATCGCATTAAGTATAAATGGGTTATTGAACAGAAACAAAAATGTCCACATTGTCACTTGATTCTCTAACGAATGAATGCGTTGACCAGAGCCTGTACGATGTCCAGGAGGTTGAGCATGCATCCATCATACTGAACTCCACAGTTTGCATTACTCTGTCGACCGTACCTGGCGGCCAGCTGATACTTGGACACCACGTTGTTAGGATCCTCCGATTTAGTATAAGGTCTAGAAGAAAAATATAAAAGATATAACATATATATGCATTGACAATAATTCGAAAAGCTGACAGTTATATAAACGCATTAAACATTTTCTAATCAGATGCTATGAGCGTGCTCCGTAAAATTTTAAACTGAATGCATTTTTTTAAAAATAGTATCTACTCTTTTTAGTTTAAAACATTAATTTCAATGTAACATTGATGTTTAATTTTTAGTTAAAAATTTTCTTAAGTACTTTAAACTAAAAAACATGTTTAGTTTCCATAAAAAGGTAAATTATTTTCACTCATGATATTATTTTTTTTATTGATAAATATGTAATCATTGCGCACAGTGATGATGGGATAGCTTGCTTCATCTCTTTTGAAACATAAGGCAACATTGTAAATGATTTGATCAGAGTAAGTTTCGTAATCGTGTTCCAATAAAGCTGCTTAAAAATAAACAAATTAAATTTACCTAAAATTGAAAAAAAATCGATATTTTTGTTTCTTAGACGATGTAGCAAAATCAATTTTCAATTATTAATAAAACACAAAACCCACAAATATATTTAACTTAAAGAGTTTTCTTTTGCATCTCACTCTCAATTTCTTCATATGAAAAATATTTGTACAACATCACAGATTTTAAAGATAGCTTTATTACGAATATTGGAGTCTCATCCCGCCAAAATCGAAATATGAGAGTACAGATATGTTCTCAATCAATTTACAGAAGCCATCCAAAGGACTAATTCGCCATTCTACTTGTAAATTTGCTTTAATGCATTCAAAAGATGACTCATTAGATTTCGGAGTTCATCGGTCTACTTTACTCGGTAGTATTCGATCAGATTAAAAACCGGGATCTGGGCAGGCTAGTTCAATAATCCCATACTGCTTTTGCTATTAAGAAATCAGTCCTGCAAACATGGGACGATTAAATGGGAGATTTAATTATAATGATAAATACAGTAATTACCGTTGTACCGTTGGCAAGCTCAAATTTTTTTGGAATATTCCATGCCCATTTCAGACCATTGTTTATGCAAAAAATTTTAAACTCTCACGCACCACCGACTACCATAGAAACACATTGGGAAGAAAATGTCTTCGAACTAAAAATATTCAACCAATAATGAATATAATTTAATTGATTTGGCTGTTGAAAATTGGTTTTTCATTTTCCATAAACTAGAACCGCAGCATAGAGTTCACACCGTGAAAATATTTATAGACAATGCTAGTGACAATTCAATTTCCATGAGCATTTTTTTAAAATATCAGATGTAATGAAAAGAAAAAGATTTTTTTTTCTTTAAATCGTATTATTTTAGTCATTTTTACGTTGAAGCTTCTTCAGTGTTGTTGGTTTAATTTTCTGTTGTTGAACAATTGTCTTTAATTCCTGTGTAGCAGATGTTTGTGTCTATTTTCATTGCAGTCTACCATATTGAAATGTCACTCACATATCTTATAATTCAGAACTTGCACTAAGTCTGAGCAGCGATGCAGCATTTATTAACTAGTTCAAATAATTTCACCTATCCATCTCTTCCATGCACCTTCCATTTTTAACGCGAAATTAAAAGGAAGCTTTTGACGATCAAAAACATAGGTTTTTAATTTGAATTTTATGAACGTCTCACTCTAAAGTAACGCAAAGACTATGGCGACGACGCTCGTAATTTTGCAGCTCGGATAACAACAATGAAACAAGTAAGAACCAGTAGAATATTAAAAAGGAATTCTACAAATATTTTAAATACCTTATAATCCTGAATAAAGTATTCACGCTCAATAGTTCCTGTAAAAAGTGAATTATGCTGTGAACACTTGTCCATAAAAACGCATCAAAAGTACAAGTGGCAAAATTTTTTTGATGCTCTCAAATTCAACCTTTAAATGGTACTAAAAAGTTTTTATCATTCTAAATGAAAACTTTAAATGAGATTTATTCTAATAAAATGAACCAACACTGATTTTTCGAAATTAACAACAAAAGTATTCATATTCATTTTGCAGGAAAATGCAATCGAGTATGACACTTCCATCAAGTGTACAAAAGCATTCTTAAATTTTAACAATAAAATGAACAAGCATATCAAAGCTAAATGGATCCAGGAATCTTTTTTTAAAAAAATGCCATCGCTCCATTTTGTACACTCATGTCCAAAATTAAGGTCACAACCATGTTTTTCGTCATAATTCTAGCCTCCAGTAATAGAATTTGTATTTTACATATTTTAAAGAACGGGTGGTACAATATCAACCCTCACTTTAGAAAAAGGTATTTTTAGCGTTCGTTTGTGCAGAACTACTAGATTTAGGCCATTTTAGCACATGAGATTTTTGCCTGCATTTTTGTGAATATTACATTAAAACAAACCAGTAAGCCTGTTTGAAATAATCACTCGGATCAGAGGTCGCTAAAGTCGTGGTCCGCGAGAAAATTTCGCTGGTCCCCAGAAAAATGTGGAATATGCTCACTTATCACATTAAGTTATGTTTTAAGATCCATTGATTGCGTTCTTAGATCACAATGTTTTTAATATACACTGCTCGACAGTGAAAATGCAACACCAAGAAGGAGTGGTCAGAAATTTATGCAAATTTCAGGGTAGACTGACGTCACTGAGTTATGCTAATGATGTTAAATGCGTAGCTCTACTGCGCACGTGGCGAACGATAAAAGGGAAAAGAAGTTGGCCAATGGCCAACTTCGTTCCGTGATTCCTCAGCGGAAAGTAATTGTAAAAATTTTTGTCTTGTGTCACAGGAAACGTGTATAGTACAGAATGCCAGGCTGCCGTCAACGGAGCAGACAGATGACTTTACGAGGGATATGGTGATCGGGCTGAGAAGGGAAGGTTGGTCGTTTCGTCAAATCGCAGCTGATACCAACCGAGATGTGTCCACAGTGCATCGCCTGTGGCGAAGATGGTTGTCGCAGGGAAATGTGGCACGTTCGAGGGGTCCAGGCGCAGCCAGAGTGACGTCAGCACGCGAGAATTGGCACATCCGCCGCCAAGCGGTGGCAGCCCCGCAAGCCACGTCTACCTCCATTCTTCAGCATGTGCAAGACACCCTAGATGTTCCAATATCGACCAGAACCATTTCCCGTCGATTGGTTGAAAGTGGTCTGCACTCACGGCGTCCACTCAGAACACTATCATTGACTCCACTGCGTAGACGTGCACGCTTAGAATGGTGCCGGGCTGCAGCGCCTTGGATGACGGAATGACGGAACGTCGTGTTCTCAGATGAGTCACGCTTCTGTTTTTTCAATGATAGTCAGCACATACGAGTGTGGCGTCGCCGTGGAGAAAGGTCTAATCCGGCAGTAACTGTGGAGCGCCCTACCGCTCAACAACGTGGCATCATGGTTTGGGACGCTATTGCGTATGACAGCACGTCACCTCTAGTGCGTATTCAACGCTACGTGCAGAATGTGCTGCGCCCGGTGGCAATCCCTTACCTTCAGAGGCTGCCCAATGCTATTTTTCAGCAGTATAATGCCCGCCCACACACTGCTCGCATCTCCCAACATACTCTACGAGGTGTACAGATGCTTCCGTGGCCAGCGTACTCTCCTGATCTCTCACCAATCGAACACGTGTGGGATGTCATTGGACGCCGTTTGCAAACTCTGCCCCTGCCTCGTACGAACGACCAACTTTGGCAAATGGCTGAAAGGGAATGGAGAAGCATCCCTCAGAACACCATCCACACTCTTATTGACTCTGTACCTAGACGTGTTTCTTGGTGCATCGCCGCTCGCGGTGGTTCCACATCCTACTAAGTCGATGCCGTGGGCATTGTGTAACCTGAATATCGGTTCGAAATAAACATCAATTATTGTTCCTTGCTGTCTCTGTCTTTTCCCCAAATTTCATCCCTTTCGAACCACTGCTTCTTGGTGTTGCATTTTCACTGTCGAGCAGTGTATTTAACATTCACAAAACCCTATTAGTGGTTCGTGGTATTTAAATTATGAATGTAATGGTCCGTGAGGACAAAAAGTTTGGCAACCGCTGGCTTAGATGATTCCTTGAGATGTAGGACCGCTGGCCAGTCTTTAGCGGAGGTGTCTCGGTGCTTAAAAAGGGCACCGAAAGTGGTCTCCCGCCTGTGAAATTAATTCCAAACAAGTGGTACTGTCAACCAGGAAGGTCGGCCAAGGCTTCCACAATTCCACGACATCTACACAGGATCGCTGTTTGGCATAAAGCGAACTATGACATAGGTGGACAACGGCTCCTCAATTTACACATGACCTTAATGCTGTGTCTGGAAGAAGAATTTCCAGGCAAACAGTCGACAGAAATATTCAAGAGATTGGCTTTTACATCCAGCGTCCAGACTTGTATGTCCCTTTGACTACATCCAATATGAAAGACCGGTTATTGTGGAGACGAAAACATCAGTTGGGGACATCACAGGTATGACGAGGTCCTTGAAGTCTATGTGAAGTTGTTCTGGGTGATATGGGGCCGGAATACATTTTTATGAGCGATAATGCGTGGCCACACAGAGCTCAATTTCTAGATGAATTTCTTGAAGGAGCAGATATTCGCCGCATGGATTGGCCCTCGACGTCATCGGATCTCAATTGTTTTGAACATGTTTGGGATGGTCTGCGAAGAATGATTTCTCACCGTAGCCCCCTCACAGAAGAGTCGCGCTTTCGAAAGAATGGACTTTGTAGTCAAAAGCATTTATGAACACTTTTATAAACAGTATGGCACCTCGTTGTGATGCTCGTTCATACAGCAGTTCACAGCGGTCACACTCCGTATTAGACAGATTTTTCTCGAGGTAAATACTTCATCTGTGTTTCATGAGTTCACACTTTTTGATATGCCCCCTGTATCTTAATTCAAAATCTTTTCCATTTTGTTATGTTGCTATATTCTTTCTCACATTGTAAAACGTCTCTGAGCCAAATTTTGAGGCAAAACAGTAAAGAGTTTCACAGTTCTTATGTTTGTGACCTTATTTTTGGACATGAGTAATTGAAATTCGACGACAGCCTTCCAAAAAGTATTCTATTAGGACCCCCGTTTCTGAAGGCCCCCTTATTGGAAGACGATAGAATAACAAATCAATGATAACTATTAAACTTTAAGTATTGTTTGCATTAAAAAATGTGATGAATGTAAATAACTTATGACTAGTTATGATTAAAAAATAGCACTTCCCGAAAGAAAAATTTTGAAGTTGACCAAGTCTTTCTGTCTGTATATTCTAATAAAATGTCTTTTTCGGGTTTCAAACCAATAGGATAACTCGGCAGTTCCCGGAAAGGAACCGGGCCATGAAAAAATCACTGATCCAGTAAAAAACAGATATGAATTGCTCACAACATTTATTTATCGTTGGGGCTGGCACACGTCACAGACTCACAGACATAAATCACGAGCAGAAGATGAAGCAGTCGGCCGTTCTGTGACGGATCCAAAGGAGCGTTGCGCTCGGCCTGATAGACGCAGGTGGGAGGGACAAACTGACAGTCGGAAGGGTTCATAAAACTTTGATGGGACCCTCCTTCAGGAATTTGAATAGGAACGCTTCCATGAAGGAGTCACGAAGACTTTCATTGACCCTTGCGGTTGTACTAAAAAGTCGCTTTCAAATGAATGTGAAGCCTACTTTTCATAAAGAGCACACCTTTCACGTAAGGTTCCTTTTCAATTCCTCCCTTTCGAATAATTCATTCATTGTACAGGATTACAGCTTCACAAAAAAGAAACGATTATTCTATTAACAACACAAACGAGTTTTTAAAGATGACAATTAACAATATTCCCACACCCACATGCACAGTAGATTTTTTTAGTATAGATTTTTTTTTTTTGCAAGAAAGAGTAAATTTCAAACAAATGTTTGCAATAAAAAAAACTAGTGTTACATATTTGTATTGACAAATGTGTACCTCATTCTCTTTTTTTTTTTTCGTTCTTTAAAAATTTAGATGACGAAATTTTAGAAAATATGCAATACTTTATGAGTTACATTCAGCTTATCAGTAATAAGCGTAGAATTTGTAGGCTGTTTGAATCATGCATATGAAAATGTTTGAATTCAAAAATGAATATATGAAATGCCATTCTGACTTATAAAATAAATTATATCGATTAAGCCAAATGTATGTTGTTTCTAGTTTTCTATACTGAATACATATGTTAGTTCAAGTGATTCTTCTCAGCATACCTCATAATTATTATCAAATATTTTCAAAATAAATCAAAAATAAGCTCATCTTAGCAAGTAAAAATATATATACTATTTACAAAAAAATTAAAGCGAGCTCTATTTGAACGCTAAGAATAAAAAAGAGAGAAAGAGAGATTTCATGTTTTAAATTTTAATTAATTTCATATGAAATCTTTATTTCTTTTTTAAAGCTGTTATATAATTCTTAAAACGAACGTAAACTTTCTCACACATTTTATTTTCATTTTTGTTTCAGAATAATTAGCAACGATTCTTCAAAATGTCAACTATGCCTCAAAAAGTGTCTGCAAGTAAATTATTCAACTTAATATTTACTTAATTAAAATACTTCTTATAAATTAATGTGCACAAAAGTAAGATGCTATGAAAATATAAATAAACGTGCACAAACACGTTTTTTTTATTAAAAAAATGGAAATTTTATCTTGCATTTTATAATAAAAATATATTTATTTCAAAAAATAAGAGATCCTCACGGAAAAAGCAGTTGCAGGACGAGTCCAATGAGTCCGTACTTCTTGGGCTGGTTGTGGGCTTCGCAGACGCTCCTCTTCATGCACTCCTGGGCTTCGAGGCGGGGGAGGCTGGGCAAATCCTCCAGGGAATTCTCGACCAGGGACATCATGTACTCAGAAGCGCTATTGAGGCCGTTGCTGAAGAAACTCTGTCGAGGGTTCAAAGTGCGAGACCTGCAATTCAGTGAGAGAGTGAACTTCAATTCTAAGCCCATGGCACTGTCTTAAAACAAGGGACATGACGCAACACATGTTTGTTACTAAGCGATGCGCTCGACAAACGAAATGACACTTGCAAAAGCAACTACTTGCATCCTTCTTTTCAACCACTCTCGTTTTAAAATATTTGCCACCTTTGAGACAAAAATTATGTGGATTCTTGTAAAAGAATACTGAGCTCTTGCAGATTTATAAACTAAAATAATTGTTTTTATTATCTTACAATAAAGTTTGTTAAATACAAATTAAATATCGAAGTATATTTTACGTACGTAAAAAAATGGGCTCTGCAGTTTCACGTAGAGATAATGGTAGGATGGTTAAGTCTTTGAATTGATATCACTTAAGATGTCAGCAAATGAGGGGAGGGGGGGTTCTTGTGACGATACTCGGCGTTCTAACCCTTTACCAAGCCAAGGTAATTATACTTACCGCCAAATTCATCAACCTAATTTCTTTATCAGTCTAATTTACAATTCACTTTACATATTGTAGTACCAAACATATTTTCATAAATTTCAAGGGAAATAATACGAAGTGCTTCTTAATTTCATCATCATCCTCATCTGATAATATAAAAAAAATCTAATTCAATATTCCTTTTGTGCGTGAGGATTGTAATATTTACAAAATGTATTTTAGGAATTTCATGCGAGGAGACGTAAAAAGAAACAAAAGGTACATAAATGTCGTTTACACTGTGGGCTGCGGTTGATTGATTGATTGAATATTAACGTCGCACTGTTCAGCTACACGAGGGCTTTTGGCGACGAACCACGTAATTTTGAACCATAGTCAAGTGACGTGGGCGACACCTGAGCTGGCACCCCCTCTCCTAACTACCACACCACACTAACGGGAGGACGTTTCAGCTCTCGACAGATTTAACTTGCATCGCTGCCCTACACGGCGAGTCTTTAAAGGTACTGGGCTTGAACTCGTGACAAGGCAAGCCACGGTCCGATACCTATACCACTCGGCTACCGCGGCCACCTGTAGGTTGTGGTAAACATATTCCCATTATAGACTAAAGGATCTTACAAATCAAAATTTTACCTAAGCAGCTAAATTCACTCCTTTTCTTTAGCCAGGGGTGGCCAACCCGCGGACCGGAGGCCGCACACTTTGAATAACTTTGCTACCAGCGAGATTCATTAGAAATTTACAAACTACGATTATTTTGTACAATATTTTTGTTTTTAGTGAAGTGTTTTGTAACAAGTATATCTCATAAATGTTTCTATTTTATTACGTATGCATACTTAGATGCGAGCAGTATTGCGTTGCAGCAACCTCCGCGTGAGTGAGTGAATATTAACATCGCACTGTTCAGCTACACGAGAGCTTTTGGTGACGGACCACGTAATTTTAAACCATGGTCAAGTGACGAGGATGACACCTGAGCTGGCACCCCCTCTCCTAACTATCACACCACACCAACGGGTGGACGTTTAAGCTCTCGACAGATTTAACGTGCATCGATTCCCTACACGGCGGGTCTTTAATGGTACTGAGCTCGAACTCGTGACATGCTAGCCACAATTCGATACCTTAACCCCACTAGTCTACCACGGCCACTGGCTTCCTCCCGCAGCGTCACGCTTGATTCCTCAAACATTATCACGCTGCTTAGTGTTGGAATTACGCATATTTGATTATTGCATTATTATTAAATTATCTATGTCGATATACATGAAAAATAATGAAAACAATAATAATAATTCATTCCGCCTTAAGTTTTCACTCCAATATGTGTTTGTAATGGGTTCAAATCTAATATCAAGATATATATTTTTGTATGCTGGGATTATGATTTTTTTCCCCGAAGTGGCCCGCTAGGTCGTTTGGGTTGGGGGTTCCTGTCTTAAGCCAATCGTCCTCAAAAATATTTTAATGTACCATCACTAGAAAAAAATAGATCGGTAAAAGGTTAAATTGCAACATTTATAGAACTTTTATTTCTAATTATCCACTCAAAGAAGAAAAATATTCATAAGGTAACATTTACTGTTTTTATATTTTTCTTCTTCTCTATATAACTATGTAAATTTCAAAAGACTCGTCTGTTTTGATTCATCGAGAACGTCCACCCCTAAGTTTAAAAATATTTAACTCAAAACATTCAAATGTGTAGCCCCCAAAAGGATCTCGAAATGTGTACTAGTTCGTGAATAATATTATAATGTTTCGCGTAAATATATAAAAGAAATATTTTTCCCTCTCCCTCTGATGGAAAGGATTTTCTTGAAAGTCGAATTCCTGCGTCAAGGGTCATTAACATGAAATCATCAAAAACCAGCGGCTTGTTGTGGAAGAACAAATGGAGTCATTAGAGGATTCTGGAAGTGGAAGGACGATTACTCGCATCAGCGGATTTAGAAGGCGGAGGATGTTTTGCTCTTTCCGCGTGAGAAAAAAAAGAAGAGGAAATGAAGGACATTTTGAAAAATAATATTCTTTGCAGAGACAATGCCCGGAGGCTGGTGCGAATGCAGACATTGTGGATGGAATGCAGAAATACTTCTTTTGACTTCTTTGTAAATGCCAGGAGGCTATATTTTAAATGTTTTAAAAAATTAGACTGGCATTTTGAAAGAGAGATAGTTAAAACATTTCATAAAACTTCAGATAAGTGTATTTTCAGTGACAATATCAGATAAGGTAACATTTTTTCCAACGATGAATTCTCTCTCTATGTTTTCGTCGATTATTTAATACAATGTAATGCCGATTTTGCAGATTTTCTGATAAATTTCCATCGCTCCTTTTGGAATTTCACTTTTTTCAGTTCTGTGCTTCAGCTTGATTTTTCTTATTAATCATTCCTCAAGGAGATCACGGATGACGTTATTTTAATTACAGAAAATACTACAGCTTTAGAATATTTAAACGAAGTTAATTTTTTTTCTGTTCAAAATTCACTTTTACAAGAAATTGAATTTCATAAACTTAGTCAATAATAATTATAACGTGATGACACATTTTTCTTGCACTATTACCAGAGGAAAATTTGATAAGACCTGAGAAGCGTAGTACTACACAGTTATCATTTCTACTTTAAATATATATATATACTTAAAATCTAGAAAAAGAATTTTTTCATTATTTTGATGGGTAACTTCTTTGTTGAAACATAACATGATTTTTTTTTCATTTGTGATGTATTTTGTCATTGAATAGAACCGTAAGCAAAATCACAGCAATATTGTGTTTTTATTTCTAATTTTGAATATCATAAAATTGTGAAAACAATTCTATCACATATTATTTTTTTAAACACATTCCTATGAGTGGACTGCAAAATTTTAATTTGTTTAATCAATTCGGTACTGAACAAAAGCTAAAATGATCAACGAAATTAATACATTCGTGTGGAGCTATTTTAGAAAAACATTTAATGTAAATTGTTTTAAATGTAAATCGGTATTTTTAAAATCCAGAATTCTAATTTCCCGATACAAATGCGTTTCAATCAATCAAGCATTAATAAAACTTAAAAGGTTTATTCATTTGAAAGCACATCATTTCAACGGAACTAGTTCATCTCTGTTTGCCAAAGGAAGTGAACCACAGTGATAAGAAAACAGTCTAACAAAAATAATGCTAAAACTAAGCGTACTTTAATGATTATTATATATCTAAATGTGCCCTTCATGATTCGAGTGATTTCTTTCTTGTCAAACATTCGACAGGATATATTTAGATACGGTCTCGCGTTCACGAAAACAAAAATCGAGCGAATTTTCGAGAAGACGAGTCGAGATCCAGTGACCCGGATCGGTCGCAAACGGCCGAGATCAGATCCGCTCTAAGCGGGTTCGACCTCGTGATCCCTGGGACATGGTACAGGTAGAATGTCGCAGCGGTAAACATCAACCGTGGACAGACGCAGAAAAATATATCAGCATCCTAATTCTTTTTATATCAATTTTTATTTAACCCATCCGTCATTTTATATTCATGTTAATTTCTTGCAAAGCAATTCGTTTCTGTTTGTTAAAAAATGCGTTTGCTTTGCATTATTGAAACATCAAAGAACAGAGTTTGTGAGAAAAATTCTTTTTGCGTGTGTGTGTTTTGTTTTTTTACTGAAATTGAACATTTGTCAAAAAAGCATCCAAGTTAAAATGTTCCTTTAACGAAAGAAAAATCCTTCTTATTATTGTTGGAATAATGAGAAGTAGATTTTTCCGTTTTGCAAACTTTTTATGAATATAAATCGGAAATACTACTTCAAGGGGACGAGAAAATAATAAAATTTCAGAAATTACCAAAAAAAAAAAAAAGCTAAACATTTAGTATAATACCCAAAATAACGCAACAAAGAAAGGATTTATGAATGCAAATATAGTTTAACATTTTGTGTAACGAATTTATGCTCTCAAAAATTAATCAGTAGTAAATACAACAGTTTCACATTTTTTTCATCTGGCCAGAGTCACAAATTTTATAAATTTCACTTTTAATAATCTCCCATATTCTCATAAATTGAAAACAATACATAAATGGACTGTAGTGAAAAGTATAAATTTTTAATTTAATATTTTAAAAATAAAAGATAAATTGACAAGGAAATCTTCTGTTCATTTCAATAACAATTAATTAAAGATTAATGAATAAGATCAATTAAAATGTCACCACCAGACAGGACCTACTTTTCAAAACTCACGCAAACATTCATTATTTCAAATTTAATTTTTCAATCACCCATTTTTATTCATTTGATAATCAGAATGAAGGATTTCCAGAATTGTTCTATAATGTAAAGTCTAATTATTCACTTTAAGAAGAACAACGAATTACTTAACAAACAAAAGAGTGCCAATTGTAACCTAGATAAACAAGTAGTGTTATGATAGTTATGTTACAGAATTTAAAGAACAATGAATATCAATTTTATTTACAGCAGTTTCGTATTCAAATTAATCTTTTACTTCAGATAAATACTCTCTCTTCTGTATTGGAATGCCGAAAATAGGAAGAAAGAATAAAAGAGAAATTTATTTAAAGATATTTCATAGTATTTACTATTCAGACTTCTCAAATGGTCTTGACAAAAGATTAAAATTTTGCACCATGTTCTTCCTTTATTTTTGTCTTTAACAAAAGCGTATGTTTTTTATCCTGACAAACAGCAAAAAAAATCACACAGACCTTCTTGTAGATCCAACAAAGCGTTTCTGAACTTTTTTTTCTTGACATTGAAACTTCTTTTCTAATTTTCAAATGGTTCTCCACGTATTTTTACATTCTTAAAAAACTGCTTTCTATGTTCTTTTTTATCTTAAATTCTCTCTAGAAATTGTTAAACTTGAATGTGTTTTAAGAAGTGTTTATGAAAATGAGTTACCAAGCATGGAAAACAAGAATAATAAAAATAACTTTATGGTTTATTTCATTTCTGAAATGAAAATCAAGTTCATTTCCTTCAATTGGAACCTTCCTAAGTTTAAATGAAAATGTTTTCCAAAGTGGAAGAAATAATGATGTTAATTGCAAAAACAAAACCGTAGAATTCTTGTTTTCAAAAAATAATCTCCATAAAATTTTAATAATTCTCGCAACTAATCAAATTCTCACAATTATATTAATCAAAAATATAAATATTATTTTTATTTCAATAAGTATATGGAGAGCTAACTGCAAGAAAACAGAAATCGCCTATCTATAACTCTCGTATTTCCCAAAACATTTTGACATACACAAATAAAACATTGATAGAACAGAAATACAAATTAGAATAAATGATAATATATCAAAAATTTAGATGCAAATAGATGACAAAAAAGGAATATATTCTAATTATTAATTCATAATATCTTTCAAATCTTTGTAATCATACATAGTTGAATTTCCCATCACGGTTAAAAATGTTAACAGAAATCTTTTAATTGTGTGTGTATAGTACCAAACTCTAGAGATTTTGTTCTTTGTTTTTACTACATTTTACTATGTTTTTACTATTACTATTGTATTTGGAACTGTATTTCTCCTTAAAATCATGACATCCACTCTTCCAAACTTGCTTCAATGAAAGTATTCGTTCGTTGAATAGTAACGCCAAGACAGTAGGAAATAGGTATATGTTAATTAAGCAACGAGTACCCGATGCTAAGGATGCTTATGGTCAGCGGCGAAACGTACACCCGCCCAAACCCCTGCATTGCGGGGGACACACAGACTCTGGAAGCTCAAAGCTTGATTAACGCTAGGTATGTATTTGGGCTTGGGGCCCAAAACCTGAGTTCGCAGGCGGTCCCTAATATTCTCCATTACGCCACTGCTTACGGTCAAGAACTCGTGGAAGGCGTTGTTTTTGTCGATTAAAGGCTAAAAGGAAACCATGGAGCGGGGTTGATACACAGTAACTCAGTCGAGGCTCTTCAGGTTGGCATGATGTGGAAATCTAGAGGAGGAGATACCAGCTAAGGTTCGTCTTCATCGCTAGATCGAGGCTTAAATTTACTAGACACTTCACCGCTATCCCCCGAGATGCTTCTAAATACGACGTTAACAAACACGTAAGAAATCGACCAAGTAAGACAGAGTTTTCCAAAGAGTAATACGCGTACCCCTAGGAGTACGGGAAGAGTTTGGTGGGGGTACGCTTTGTACGGGAGTTTGGTGGGGATATGCACTGCATTGTGCTTAGCTGCGCCTAATTTTACGTTTTCATGAGTCAAGTCAAAATAATTTTATCCCTCTCATTAATCCAAATAAATGTTATTTATAATATAATTTTTATTTATATTTTATTATGAATGATTTTTTTTCTTTTATTATTTTGTGTATGGCACAGTAAAATAATATATTTTTATTGTTATTAAAATACATCCATTTTTTACGAGGGGTACTCAGCGTTAAGAAAAGTATAGAAGGGGTACACGTACGTCAAAAGTTTGGGAAACACTGAAATAAGGGGAAAAAAGCGACATGTTAAAATAAGAGCTAACACAAATCACAAATATTAACCGAAGAATAGCTATACTGAGAATAGGGATGGAGATTCTTTCCGAAAAAGATTGATTTTTAAATCAATTCGAATCGTAACCTGATGAATCGGTTCACAAAAAAAGCGAGGTCTAAAAGATCAATTTCTAAGAAAATCGATTTTTCTTCAAATCTGCATTTTCAATGTAAATATAAATCCATTTTATGGAAAAACAAAAAAGATACCTTATATAAGCGATGTCTTATCAGTAAAATCAGGGAATTTTTTAGTTCAGGGAAATCGACAACTGCAATTATTTTTATTACCGTATCAAAGTATCATGTATAAAAGAAGACATTTATTTTCTAAATGTATTTGTTACATTAAAAAGTTAAGGAAATACGTAATACAGCTTATGGCTTCCAATGCTTAATATCTAAGCTTTTTAAAAATAACAGTCTGTCAAGTCTACTGGGATCCAAGTGGTTCCGCTCATCACTTGCGATGTTGCCGGTAATCGAAAAAAGGCGCTCACAAGGAACAGACGATCCCACGATACTCGTATATTGAGTGAACGTGATGATAAATAGAGTTTATTTGTTCTTGCCGTTATAAAGTATAGGATCATAATACAGGTGCACAACTGTCTGCCATAAATAGTGTTTAAATTCTTCGTTTTTACCAAATATGCCTTAAATCCTCCGTTTTTACCAATTTTATGGTTTTTACCAAAACACACAGAAAAAAATCGAGTGTCGATTTTCTAGGATGAAATATCGATTAACAGCTACCTGTCGATTTAAAAAAATCTTTTCTTTTTTTTTTTTTGCCCGAGAAATTGATTTTACGATTAATCTCGATCTCAGATCAAAATCCCTAACTGAGAATCCCTTTTTTTATAGGCAAGAGTTCATTCTAGTTCATTTCTCTGGGTAAACCCATCTCGCGTCTCTCATGTTTCTACACGAGTCTGCTTTGTGTGTGTGAATACAGAACCCCTTTGAGGGATATTAAAAATTTCCTGACTGAAGGGGAAACTTTATTTCTGAACTTTTTAAAAATCCTCATATGGATTAATAGAAATTTATGCATTTTTAAAATGAGATCTCAAGAGAGAGAACATGGAAATTTAGACGAGTCATATTTGCCTAATTATGTCTCGTCCTTCTCATTTAACTTTAGCCAGAAAATCAAACCTTTTGTGGGATATAAATACTAATTATCACGTCATTAGAATGATATTTTTCAGGAAATAAAATAGTTTGTCCACGCCCTTTCTCTTAATTTCGCAGTACTCTGTGTTTTAAAATGTATATCAATTATTAATGTAATAGTGTACAACCAAAAAACAGATTTTTGCCTATTTACATTATGTTATCCTTTACGATCTTTATTGTACGCAACATATACATCAAAATTTAGGAAAATTGTATTATTGACTGTTGCTGACTATAGCTAACTTGTTTTAAAAACGTTGTATTTATAAACTAAGCAGTTGGTAATGGACTTGACTGTTTTGAACCACGATCAGAAAACGACGACGGGAATCGTTTCATTTTTAAACTTTCAAACAACATCACATGCAACAATTTCTATTTCATAGCAGTCTTTCATGGAATCGAAGCTCATAACGATGATTCGAGAGTGAAACTCACTTCTCAGCACTAAACAACCGAAAAGACAGATATTCGGGGCTTGAGAACTAACATGAGTGGGAATTTCAATATCCTGAAGAGATAATCATAAATGGGTGATAAAAAGGAAAGGTTCCAACTGAATTATCGTCCTTGTCACTTGAATATGACTGTCTCAAAATGACGTTCATCATATATATCAATCCATAATACAAATGTAAGTACATTAATTGAACAAAAAAAAATATTAATAACGAATGTTACATGTGATGAATTAGAAGCAGAAATATACAATATGTCCCTTTCCCCTCCCTGGCTGACTTTTAAGGCTTGGGGCTCGCCCTATTGCCTTAAAATGAATCCTCTTCGAATTGCCCTTTTGTAGGAGAGAAAACGCAATACAAATTACCAACGACGCTGTTTTAACTCTCACCTCTTGATCAGCTCCGTGACGTTGGCGTTGGCAGTGGCGTTGGCGGCCTCGTACAGTTCGTGGTAGATGAGCCTGAGGGCGTCCTCCACCATTTCGAGCTTCGGGTGTTTCTTCTTTGGTTTGGCGGGAAGCACGCTGTTGGGGTTCACTTTCAGGGGCTTCAGGTCGTCCATGCGCAAATTGCTGTGCGTTCTCAAGAACTCCTCGACCGAGGAACGGACCTCAGGGTCCACCTCCACGACAGAGACCACGTCGGAGACCAGGAAAAGTACCAGGCCCAGCGTCAGATATATCCACCCTCTCATAGTGATGTTAGAAATCTGAAATAAACACATTTGCATAAAAACAACACATTTACATAGAAACTCTACACAATATTTCATCTTATAATAATATTCTTGTGGAGATTCAAAAGAATCTTAAAATTATTAAGGATTCAAATATCCTAGTGTTTTTTTACTTTTGTTCGTGGCCATACTGGAATATTTGGAAACGAAAGGGCTGATTTATTGGCAAAATTTGCAAACAAATGTGGGACTGGAATTTCAGTTAATATTCCGAAAACGTTCTACAAGAAAAAATCTGAAGAAAACATTGTCTTTCTTTAGAGGACTCAATACACGAAATCAGCTCACTCTGACAAAGAAATTTTTTTCAACCATTTCACTAAGACTATCTTGTGAACACTTTTTTTTACAAACTATAAAATCACGCAATTGTTACCGGTCATGGTAATTTTAAAGCATACCTCAGTAGATTTAACCTATCTCGTTCCGAACTTTGTGACTGTGATACTGATGGGGAGCAGTGTGGAGTACTTTATCCTTTTTTGGTCAAAATTTCAGAAAGAAGGAGTCTGAAAGTCAAACAGCATGCTCTTAAAATCAACTGGCCTACTAATTTTTTTCAACTTGTTTCAAGTAAAGCTTCGTACACTTTATTTTGTACCTTCATTGATTTATTTTTTGCAAATTTCTCATTTTTATAACTTTTTTGTAGAGATTTTGTTTCGTTATTGTTCTATTTTGTAATGTATTTTTGTCTTTGTTTTTTTTTAATTTCATTATTTCTTAACTTTTGTTTTGTTATTTACTTTTAATTTTATTTAACTTATTTTGTTTGTTTTACTTAATTATGTAAGACCCATGTGATACTAGTGGTGCAAGGAAATTGTTTTATCCGTCTTCAATTAAAAACATACACACATTTGCATGATAAATATGAAGATATAAGTTTCAGTTGTTTTTTCTCTGTAAAGTAAATCCAACGGAGCTACACGTTTTTACGGAGGTACTTTTTTTCTTACTTCGCAGTGTATAGTGTTTACATGTGAATTCCAAAGAAAATCATTCAAACTGCAAGCTGCATAACCAGTGACACTTCACCTAGTAAATTTCATTAGAACTCATTTATCAAATATGTATCAGCTGAGAGAGAAGCTATATTCAACTATACACAAAAATTATTTTACATTAGTCGATAAAAAAGTAATCTAATATCTAAACGACTTCTTAATACTTCAGTTCATTTAGCATAAATAATCGAGGAATACATAGAACTAAAATATTCCAAAAAAAAATTCGGATGCCATTTAATAAATGCAATGTACTTTTAAAACTCATCATTATATTTTCATGCACAATTATTCCAATCATCATAAACATCACAATAATTTTTAAATTCGACGAAAATTAATTAAAACAGTAATTAAAATTTTACATTAAAATTTATTCGAATTTAAGAAAAAAATGATTATGTGTGAAATTTAAAATTCTTATAATATTTTTAACTCCCAAGTAAAATTGTTTTCCAAGGTGTAAATATTAATTCAGTTTGAAAAAACTTGGACAACTGTGAAATATATTCGTTTTCAGAAAAAAAAGTTCTCTCTTTTTTTTTTCCTTTTAAAAATAACTTGAAGAAATTAAGACAAAATTTTTTTCAAGTGCAAAATTTATTTCATTTTGACATTTTAACAATGGTTTGGAAGCTATCGTATATGTCCATGTTTAGAATTAGAAGACATAAAATCGAATACGAGTGAATGTTCATAAATGTGTTTTTGCATGCATGAAATGTAAGAAAAAAAGTAAACTAAAATAATGAAAACAATTTCATTTACATTTTTAAATAAAACATATATTTATTAAATTAACATATTAATACAAAAATAATATAAATTAGCACAATATAACATTATAACAGAAATTTAGATTAATTTTGAAAGCAATAACAATGAAAAAAAATTTCATCCAATACATTTGTATACATCGCACAAAAAATAGGGGAAAAAAGTCATTCATTTCAGTTTTAACTGACATTAAAGCATAAATATTATTTTTTTTAAAAAAAAAAATTAATAAATTAATCCACAAAACGAGAAATTAACTTTTTAAAAGAAATACACTGCAATAAAATGAATAAATTTTTAAAAAATTTAAATCCCACAATTATTTCTGTTAATTGAATAAAAATATAAATACAAAAATAACTACATTATATTTTAATTTCATAGTAGACAAAGTGTATTTTTGCGTTCACAGACGAAGTGTATTTTGGCCTTTTCTATCCTCATTCCAGGATAGAACATAACATTTTTCTAACATTAAATCTCTTTTTAACTATACATAAAATACACATGGAACAATTTCTGTTTAAATATGGATTCATGGAACAGAAAATAAATTAGATCTCGTAATTTGATTCAAATATTTCTTTACTCATATAAATATTCTTGTGTTAAAAAATTCTTTCACGTATTAAACCATTTAAAAAAGCTTCGTAATTCGCCCAATTAAAACTAAAAATTCAAAATTAGCACCTCATATTTGATATCTAATGAGTCATATTAAGAGTAATATTTCTCCTTATTCAAAAGTTCTGCCACTTCTTTTGCATAAATTACGTCTTTAAATAAATATTGATAATTGTTCTGTTTTACATTTAGACAAACTCAGTATTAATAGCACAATATGTGTTGTATAAATTCAACAATTCAATTGACTTCAGAAACTAATAGTATAAACTAGTGTGTTAGAAAGTAATAATGACAAACTATAAGTATGCAAAACTACTAACTTTCTCACTCGTAGGGGGAGGAGAAAGTCACGGACTCACCTGTGTCAGACGATTTCAAAAAGCCCACACAAAAATTCTACGATGCAAAAACGCGCGCTGCTTTGAAAGAAGCGTCAGTCAGAGGCAAGAATGCTGTCCGAGGTCGAAACCTTAACTTGCCGACGTCTTCACAGCACATACTAAAGCCTCTTGGCGCGGTTTGGCGAGTTCTTTTATCGAGGGCAATTTTTTCTTTTCTTTTTTAATCACGGGTTCCGGCATCCTTAGTGGCTTATTACCTTTCTGATAATTAGGATGATCTCGTTACTACCACCCTTTCGAATGTTTTTCACGTATTCCACGGTTTCGCAACTTTCCTCACCTTTTGTCGCAGAAAACAACATCGCGAAATGTGTATGGTTTGGAGAGAGAGAGAGAGAAACGCAAAAGCTTTTTTCTTTTCCTAAAAAAAGGAAGAAAAGTTGAAAGATGCGATTCACACATTCGTATTCTTACAGCGTCCTATTCGCAAAAACTTCCGAATGTGTTGTGTGCACATTTTCTATTTCCTAAGAAGATTTTCAGTAAACTACATAGATAAATAAACTTAACTGAACGGGGTTCTTAAATAATAGTTTTGCATGAAAATAGTTTTTATCTATGTAATCAGAACATCAGCTTGCACACTTCCTGCGCTAAACAATTATAAAAAACACAAAGCGATAAGCTTAGGACAAACAAAGAGAGTGATACTTCTCTGCCATCATTACACAGTGGTTCTTCATTGACACCAGGGCTTGAACTCATGACACAAGCTCGTGATCATGATCACTAGACTACTGCGGCCACACAACCTGTAACTGAGCTAAATACAGCATAATTAAAGGGATTCTAGACTTGTATTTCTTTAATATTTTACCAGGAACTAACACGAATGGCATCTTGAAAGGTAAACATCTCCCTAAAGCTAAGCAAAGAAGTGCTATTGCCTGATATCAGGGATAGTTCTAGGGCCGGACAAACCGGACTCCTGTCCGGGGCGAAATATTTTACGG
The DNA here is from genome assembly GCA_019973935.1 of Trichonephila clavipes. Classification (NCBI taxonomy): domain Eukaryota; kingdom Metazoa; phylum Arthropoda; class Arachnida; order Araneae; family Nephilidae; genus Trichonephila; species Trichonephila clavipes. The sequence goes on from BMAU01021438.1 coordinate 1,020,399, forward strand.
GTGACATTTCGATCGAATTCGAAAAATATTATTTTTTTGTGTTACAAAAAAATTTATATATTTTCCGAAATATTATTGGGGGTGTGAATTTGGTATTTCTTTTAACGATCTTATTTCTTTATTTTATATGTCTAATGCAAGTTTTCTTTCATGCTGAAATTTGAAGGGTTCGAGGGTGGGAGCATATATTAAATTATGAAAATTGATAAATTTACAAACCTTCACTGGCCTCCTTATCCCGGAGTAGGGTCACAATGGACATTCCTTTCCCTCATACGATGCCCGGTGTCGGCTATCCAAAAGGGGACTGGTGTAATAAGTTTTTAATAGATCGAGAGCCACAGGAGATGTATTATTTTAGTCTTGAGTTTAGTTACTATAATTTAAAATAAACTCTTGTGATCCCCATCATCAGTAGGCTCATTTTCGAAGAAATTGGCTAGCTGAAATGGGGGATTCGTTTTCTTAAATTTCATTCGTTTGAAATAATAGCAGGTAATTATGTCCTAAAATGTATTTTTAAGACTTATAATTACATATATATATATATATATATATATATATATATATATATATATATATATATATTGTTCTGCTGCCTTTTTGATGGCAAGAATTACTCCAAATTTACAAGTGTGTATCCATGTCAACAATTGATCTTTTTTTTTTTTTTTATAGTTGTTTGCTTAGTAGAGAGGAGCGGAATTTTTCATTTTTGTCCGGGGTGGCAAAACTGGAAGAGTCGGCCCTACTGCTATCGTAATTTTCAATGAAGCTTCACTAGGACTATGAGAGAGAGAAAGATATATATATATATATTGTTCTGCTGCCTTTTTGATGGCAAGAATTACTCCAGTTTTACAGGTGTGTATCCATGTCAACAATTGATCTTTTTTTATAGTTCTTTGCTTAGTAGAGAGGAGCGGAATTTTTCATTTTTGTCCGGGGCGGCAAAACTGGAAGAGTCGGCCCTACTGCTATCGTAATTTCAATGAAGCTTCACTAGGACTATGAGAGAGAGAAAGATATATATATATTGTTCTGTTGCCTTTTTGATGGCAAGAATTACTCCAGTTTTACAGGTGTGTATCCATGTCAACAATTGATCTTTTTTTATAGTTGTTTGCTTAGTAGAGAGGAGCGGAATTTTTCATTTTTGTCCGGGGCGGCAAAACTGGAAGAGTCGGCCCTACTGCTATCGTAATTTTCAATGAAGCTTCACTAGGACTATGAGAGAGAGAAAGATATATATATATTGTTCTGCTGCCTTTTTGATGGCAAGAATTACTCCAGTTTTACAGGTGTGTATCCATGTCAACAATTGATCTTTTTTTATAGTTCTTTTTCTTAGTAGAGAGGAGCGGAATTTTTCATTTTTGTCCGGGGCGGCAAAACTGGAAGAGTCGGCCCTGCTGCTATCGTAATTTTCATTGAAGCTTCACTAAGACTATGAGAGAGAAAGATATATATATATTATTCTGCTGCCTTTTTGATGGCAAGAATTACTCCAGTTTTACAGGTGTGTATCCATGTCAACAATTGATCTTTTTTTTATAGTTGTTTGCTTAGTAGAGAGGAGCGGAATTTTTCATTTTTGTCCGGGGCGGCAAAACTGGAAGAGTCGGCCCTACTGTTATCGTAATTTTCAATGAAGCTTTACTAGGACTATGAGAGAGAGAAAGATATATATATATTGTTCTGCTGCCTTTTTGATGGCAAGAATTACTCCAGTTTTACAGGTGTGTATCCATGTCAACAATTGATCTTTTTTTATAGTTGTTTGCTTAGTAGAGAGGAGCGGAATTTTTCATTTTTGTCCGGGGCGGCAAAACTGGAAGAGTCGGCCCTACTGCTATCGTAATTTTCAATGAAGCTTCACTAGGACTATGAGAGAGAGAAAGATACTCGAACAAGTTCCAATTTTCTCAGCAGGTGAAGTATAGGAAATTGTTTAACTCTTCCTAATCGAAAAATTTTTGTAAATTCACGTAAAGAACCCACGACTCTTCAATCCATGACTTTGCCACCAAATTTCTGAGATCTCTAAAAAAATTCGTGTATTATATCTATAATGTTCTTTTCATACTTTTTTGACAAAAAAGTGTATAGGCGTTCTTCCGATAAAGAAAAATACTGAACATATTATCCATTAAATAAAAAGCTCTTCCAACATATTTTTTTTTTAATTTTTATATAGATTTCTTTTTGTGGTTATAACTAGAGTCAATCATGTTAATGCGACGAAATTATATATTGTCCTGAATTCATAATAATTAGGCTTCTGATTACCATAGCAACTAAGTCGATGAATGACGGACTGTGTCTCCAAGGTCACGTAACGAAGTATGTCGTGCCCGACGGCCGGTTTCGAGAAAAAGGCAGGTTTTAACAAATGACCACAGGTTTCACTCCTCGGTGATGAATTCGAACCTTTTTTGGCGAAAGATGGGACGAAAACGCAAACGTTTCCTGTTTTAATTCCAAATAAATTCATCACTAACTCATTTTTTTTCGTAACTTTTGTTGAAATGTCAAAAAATAAGTTGATTTACATGAAGTTATACAGAATAAAAATTTGTTGAAATGTAAAAAAACAAAAACAACTAAAACAAAACTAACAAAAAAAATTTAAAATTATCTCACACAAATTTATTTTTCATTATTTAAGGGGGGTCACTTCACGCAGCATTTTCCCTATCTGCGTAATGTTAAAAATGACCAAGTTTAAGGAACATTTTTAAAAATTGGCTGGTTGCACAGTCATGAATTTTTTTGTGTGTATTCATTGTATTGTTTTTATTATTTTAATGGGAGCATTTTTTAAAATTTTAATTAGTTTTTTTTTAAAAAATTCATAGGTGGAGTAACACGTCAAAATTTTTAAAACGATGAAAATTCTTGTACATTTTAATCCATAAATATTTTTTGAATAATTTTTTTGACAAAATCTCTCATTAAAATATTTATTTGTATAGTGTTAACATATGTGCAAAGTTTCAAGGCTGTAAAATAAGTAGTTTTTTCAAAAATGTTCCTTTTGTGTTGAAATTTACACTTTTGAGAAATAGTGATTTAAAGTAAAAACTAAATATTAACTAATGCATACCAGAACTATAACTTGGATTGCTAGTGTCATCTGCAAGATCATCTTCTTGCCTACATTTTAATTGTTTTTTTTTTAATTCTAGCTTCTTTGGTTCATAGTAAAAATGACTATTCTGATTACCTAATACACGGATGATCTACTTTTTGCAATGCTCGACATTTGTAAAAAATTCAGGGGTTGAATGTTTAATACATCTAAAACTTTTAATTTGGTAATGAAGCCTTGATTATATAAGTATATAGCTTCATGTACTATAGTTTTTGAAGGTCCCAATTGCACAAATACAGTTTTTGGAATTATACACCAAAAATTATTTCCGCTTTCACTAATATTTTGAGTTTATCAAGCAAGCATCAGATAAATGTTCAAGATTAGTGATCTCTAAATACTTTGTTTATGCAATTCCTAATTACAATAGGTAAGTCGTGTTTATGCTTGTATGTGTAACCTTTCAGTATGGACATATTATATCTACACCACAAGTCACATCCCATGGGGCATAAACCGTGTCGTAGATTCAAACCTGTGAACATTTTATCAAAAATTATAGTCCATATAGCTTGCCTTATGGCTGACAAATTTTCCGAGTTGTTTTGAACAGCCAAAACATAGTAAATTTGCAATTTATTTATTTCAGCATCTGTCAAGCCATTACGGCATCCTAGAGATTTTTTTGTCTTTAAGCTTTTGTCTTTTAATTTTGATTTTAAGGCCTAAGTCATGTCCCCATCATTTTCTCAACATGATCAACACATTCTAATTGTTCAATATTGACATATGTTTAGATTCTAAAACTGCTTTGTATGCTTTAGAGTTCCCATATAGTCCAAATATTGTGTATATCGTAAATTGTGTAATGTCTGCGAGCGATGAGAGATACAAAAAAAAGTGCACCTCTTCAATTTCCATTCCCCTACTATTTTCAATGTAACTTGCCGAACACTCATTGCTATGTACATCACTGTTAAAATTACATGAACATTTCTGCGATAATATTTTAGCATCAACAACTTTCCCAGTGTCCAAACTAACTGCCGTAACAACACCATTTAGAAATATATAGCTTCTTTTTAGCCAGGTACCATTGATAGCCACTGGTACATTTGGTTATCCATTATTAAATATTGTTTCGGCAGCAGCTAAAGCCATAGACACTTTGGTTACTTTATCTGTCTCATTATTTAATGTATGCATGGAATCATAAAACCACTATGGTGTAAGTGGCAAATGCATAACTCCGCAAAATATTTTTGCAACTGCTTCTTTTTAAATAGACCTCATTGCATAGAAAATTCTATTGTGTCCACTTCATATAATTTTGTATCTTTTTGATCAACTACTGTTTTAGTAAACCTGGTATTAAGAAATGTTTGAATAAGACCACAAAAGTCACAACATATTAGCAATTTTCTAGCCAAACCCTAGATTTGGCGACCAAAATTTATGTGAATACCTTAGTTTTTACAATAATTTTATGTAATTAATGTTGTTTCAAAGCACAAAAGAACAGTACAATGTCAGGAATTTCACAGAAACATTCAAATGAATCTAAAAAAGAAACATACTCATTATTAAACTTACCTAACTTAGATTTTAAAGCTGATTTATTTATGTTGAAATTGTCTGACTTATCAACATTGAAATCCATAAAAGTTTAGGTTTTTGTACATTTCTTTCCAAACTCTTTCGTTTTTTAAACATTTTATTACTTAACAGAGTTTAAAAAACGTTTTGTAAGCGTTTTATTAATGTTTTTGATGTAAAACACTTGCGCATGATAGCAGAAATCCGTTGCATTTAACGAGGTAAAAAATAGGCTGTAAGTAAACAAACATCTACAACTATTCACTTCTCTTCTTTCCTGGATGAGTTGCTGATCAAAATAAATTCTTTTAATCAATTTAAACCATTTTATAAGGCTGAAAAGTAGCATGTGTCTTTTGTTTTGATTTAAGAGGGCGTGGCAATCAGCGGTTTTTGGGTTTGACAGATGTAAACAACTTTTTAAAAAAAATATTAAAAATACTTCTAATTCAGCTAGAACAAAAATTTAAACTGCATTAGAAAGTAAAAGAATGAAATTTTATGTTTCAATCAAAATTGAAAAATCGATTTGTTCATGGATTTTCGTGAAGTGACCCCCTTAAATATTTTTGTCCGTTTTTTACTAATAAATTGTGAGAAAGGGAAGGAATTTAGAATCAAAGGAATGAACGTTAAGAACACGTCATTACCCATTTTGAGTACACTAAAAACGGACCAGCAATTCCTAAATTTTTTTATTTGATTTAAGCATTGGTTTAGCATCTTCAAACCTCAACAATTTCAAATAATATACATATACACTGACTGGGGAAAAGTCCCAACATCAAGAAAAAATTATTGTAGAGTAATGAACTTTAGACAATGCTACTGCCTAGTTAACATGTTTAATTCATTAAATTTTCGAAATTACAGGTTAATTTAAGCTGAAGAAAATGCATTTCAAATGTGAAATGCTGTCACATTGATAGCTGGTGTAATCTCCGGAATTTTGAATGAAAGCCTGCAAACGTGCATGCATTGTAACATACAGGTACCGAATGTCACTTTGTAGTATGGAGTTTGATGCTTATTGTACTTGTGTCAGTGGTGGCTGAGGATAATGCTGGTAACATGTCGACACTCTGTAGAGAACATTGCGTTACAACAGCGGTGTCTCTCATTAATGCAGTGTTTCTCAAAGTGTGGGGGGCGCGCCCCTGAGAGGGGGCGCGAGCGTATCGAAAATTTGAAGATTTTTTTTAAAAAAATAACCGGAAAGAGATGTAAAACAAAATGCATTCTTCCATAATAAAAAAAATACACACAACAACACAGACATAATTTATGTTTATTATCTGGCTTTTTTCCGTCATCAAATAGCTATCTTTGATCCCAAAACCAAATTAAGGAAAAAAAAACATTTTGTTTTATTTGCTGTATTTCCTCAATGAGAGATTTTTTTTTATTACGTTTTAACATAAAATATTACTTGTTAAAAGAAAAAACGAAACCCAGACCCTGAGAAAAATTCTAAGAAGATAAACAATTCACCACTGTAATTATTATTGAAGTACTGTACATTAGTTGTAGAAGAAAAGGAAGTCATGATTCACTTTTCAGCCAGGCTGCATAGTACGTTTGCTAATCATTTGATTGACCTTCAATCTTATGGTATGGTTATTATCAATATTAGTTCCCTCCCATCTTTTATGCGTTTGCTTTTCGCTTAGGGAAATTGTAAATAATTGAGTTTTGCGATATTTGGAAAAGAATTGATTGGTTTAACATTTCTGTAGGATAATTGAAAAGTGTCTGATTTGCGTCCTTTATTATGGTCTTGTACTTTTGAATCATTTTAGTTCAGTTTTATTGGATTTTTTTTTCTCAAATCATCAAAGAATTGAATAGTCCTTGAAAGAAGGTAAGTATACTTTCTATTAATTAAAATATTCACTAGAATTCCGATTTGTATCGTGTACAGTAAAAATAATTCTAAACAAATGATTGGGGTGACTGAGTCCCCCGCACTACCATTAATGTTAGTATCGAGTACGCGCCTGCTCCCGGGTTAAAACATTTTGAAGTCTTCTCGCTTTAAATGTTAAAAAGTAACACAATTATTCTTCATCGGAATTTTATATTATTTTTCATAATTTAACATTAATTCTAAATGCTAATTGTGTGAGGTTTAAAATTACAGTTCTTTTAAACAGTTATTTACAATTATAGCATTTATCTAAAAAAAAATCATTTTACATTTTTGTATACAATGTCATGCACACAGTTTTACTCTCCTTACAGTTCAGCTATTATATCAAGAAAAATGTTTTATTTTTTTAAAAATGAACTCGTGCGAAGAGTCGGTGTTTCAGCCAGTATACGTTTGATGTATCAGTACTGAAGAAGGTATTTTATAAATAATTTCTTATTACTGATTTTGGAAGCGGTAGCCGAGTGGTAAAGGTATCGGATCGTGGCTTGCCTTGTCACGAATTCGAGCCCAGTACCACTAAAGACCCTCCGTGTAGGGCAGCGATGCACGTTAAATCTGTTGAGAGTTGAAACGTTTTCCCGTTGGTGTGGTGTGGTAGTTAGGAGAGAGGGGTGACAGCTCAGGTGTTGTCCAAGTCACTTGACCATGGTTCAAAATTACGTAGTCCGTCGTCAAAAGCCCTCGTGCAGCTGAACAGTGTGACGTTAATATTCAATCAATCAATCTTATTACTAAATTAAGAACAAGTTTAATAATTATTAGGGACTTCCACGGGCTTGTCTTGTAGAGGAAAGTTTTTCAAAGGAAGGTTTAATATCAGAAATTGACACTTAAAGAGTTATTTTCTATATTTAGCTGAGATCTATATTTTGTCTTCAAGGCATCCACTGCAGAAAATCCGGTTTGAAAAAGGTAGGATGTTGAAAATGGTAATAGTATACGAAGTGCTTTTGTTTTCAGTACAGATAATTCCTCATCCACTTCTACCCCAAATTCAAAAGAGCGATTTATTACAAAATTGCCTTTTAATTTTTCACTGGATGTGAAATCTATGAAGATTTCTTCTTCGGAAGTTGAGAGCTCTTCTGGAGTATCTTGAAATAGATCCCTAAACCACTCGTAACTTGCTACCAAGCTGTCCTCATCCAGAAAATACTTTTTAAAATTCTTTACCAACATAGTTAAATGATTTTACATGTTTTAAAAACAACTTTCACATGTTGTTCTACAGATTTGTAAGTTTTAACACATATCGAGCTGGGGCATTTTTTCCATCATTTACTTCAGTAGTGGTAAATCCAAAATTTAAGTATTTTTGAGAAGATTGCCTTGATTTAATTTTCGGAACCATGCTCGGTCGTCTGTGTACTTGTTGATTCTTTATTATGGTCGAATGTTTGCTTACGACTTAAAAATGTATGTATGATATTGTTTTAATCTACTGCCGTAAATACTTAATTACCGTGAATTACAATTAACGTGGAAATTAAAAAAATGTACATTCAAGCTAGATTCGGTAGCTATAGGAGTATCGAGTCGACCAAAACTGACTAAAATTGAACGAGGAAAAGCATTTTTACATGTTTTGCGCAGACGTCCGATAGGTTGCCCAGATTCACGCAAACGTACCCTATAATGCCAGATGTGATGGATATGATAGAGAGCGACATTGACTAGACTATTTTTCTAATGACATTTGTACTTTGAGAAATGAATATGCTGAAGGAAATAAATCTTTAATTAAATACATCATTTTGCGATCTGTTCCAATTTAAAAATTAGAGAAAGAAAAATAACATAATTCTAAGTAATATATATTTTAAGTAATTTTCTTAAAATATATATTATTTAAAAGTTATATATACACAAAATTTAATATACTTAGCGTATTAATTTGTACGGTTTATAATTAAGATCGTATTGTAACTTTAGCGTCTCTCTCTCAAAGTGCATTTTTATTGCAGTAAATACATTATTGTTGTACAGGGGGAGGGCGAGACAAAATTATGATTGAAAATTGGGTCGCCAGTATTGAAAGTTTGAGAAACACTGCTTTTAATGTATGAGTGGTGCACAGAGTATTTTATGACTAATTAATTAATACTAAATTAACAACAAGTTTAATAATTATTAGCTACTTCCATGGGCTTGTCTTACAGAGCAAAGTTTTTGAAAGGAGTTTTAAGATAAGAAATTGACCCTCTGAGTTTATTTTCTATATTTAGCTGATATCTATATTTTGTCTTCTAAGCAACCACCGCATTTTGTAATATGTTCCAATTTAAAAATCAGAGAAAGGAAAAATAACATAATATAATTATCCTATTACTTAACTTTTTTGGCTTAAAAGTAACATATACAAAATTTAATACTTATGTCATGAATTTGTACGGTTTATAATAAATATTGTTGCTTTATCTTAAAGGTGCATTATTATTGCATTCAGTAAATTATTATGTATAAGGGGGCGCGATAAAAATTGTGATTGAAAAGGGGGCGCGAGTATTGAAAGTTTGAGAAGCACTGCATTAATGGCAGTAATATAGGTTGAATTACCAAACTGAAGTACAAATTTGAAATCAATGTGCTTAGGTTATTCACGAGAGTGCGTCTGCTGTCATAGGAAATTGCTCCCCAAACCATGACTCCATGTGTAGGTCCAGTGTGTCTAGGTCGCAGACAGTTTGGTTGTATGCGTTCCCCTAGCTTCCTTCTGACTAACACACGGTCATCATTGGCACCAAGGCAGAACTTGCTTTCATCAGAAAACACAACAGATCTCCGCTCCGTTCTCCAATGAGCTCTGACTTGAAACCACCGGCGTCGTTAACGGCAATCGCTTGGAGTTAGTGGAATCCAAGCTACAGGGTGCCTGGCTCGGAGCTAACCTTGAAGGGACCGATTTCTAACAGTTCGTTGTGTCATTGTGGTACCAACTGCAGCTCGAATTTCTGCCGCAGACGCAGTACGAATCCGCCTCAGTCGTACGCGAAATACGGTGATTTCCCCCTCAGTAGTGCTATGTGGTCGCCCGGAACCTGGTCTTCTTGAGGCAGTAACATCCTTTGACCACTGCTCCTAACAATCATGTATAGTGGTTACATTTTGGCCAAGTCTTTCTATAATATCGTGGAAAGAAAATCCACCTTCTCGTAGCCCTATTACATGACCTCGTTAAAACTTGGTGAGCTATTGATAATGGCTTCTTCGTCTTCTTAAAGGCATTATTGGCTAACATCAATTCAATGCAGCACTCATTTAAAGCAACTCTGATTCGCAAGTTCTGAGTGGCGCTACTATAGACACACTTAAACGCAAAGCGTGAAATTTGATACCATCTTTCAAACGTACAAAAACGCCTACAAAATTTCGTTTATCTCTTTCTTGGTGTTAGGATTTTTTTCTGTCAGTATATATATATATATAGGACACTGATTTAGGGTATATTTTACATTCTATTGATGTCAACAATTACTACATTACAAATTAAACAATTACTACAAATGTATCAGGACTTATGCTGATTTAGGACAGTGAAATAGAGTTACAGGATCCTAACCTTCCCCTACAGCAGAAGATTTCGACATACTACTGCGAGATTGAAAAAAGGAGTTACGCCTAATAATAGCACGAGTAAACTTTCAGTACACGACCAAACAAATAAAATAATATGAATGACAACTGTAAAATGGTTCAATGTTCATATATACAAACATAAATATCATAAATTTCCAAAATTCTTTTTCATCTATTAGAATATAATTATAATTAATGAGAGTCAACAGAATGAGCACATACACACCTAATGGAACAACTATTTCTTGTGGCTATATATCTCTAAATTTAACTATAGAGCCATTTATATGGCAATATTAAAATACATAGAAAATACACAATTGTAACTGTATAGAAAAATTGAGCAGAAATTGACGAAAATTATAATAAACTAATTTTTTCTGTTTTTATAAATACATGCGAAAAGCAAACTATTATGTTATTCACGGTGTAAGCAGTATTTATAAATTTTATTGAAATTAATAATGTTTTTTTTTCATTCACCAAAAAGAAGTTTATTATTCCTTTGTACATTATTAGAGGCTATATTTCTAAAAAGAGATGTATGTAAATTACTAGTAAAGTAATGTATTTTTAATGCAAAAATTAAAGGCTTCTTTTTTATCATTTTTTTATATTTCAAATATAATTATTATCTACATATAATTGTAGATCTAAAAAGTCTGCTTTATGTTAATTAGTGTTGGTTTTTAACTAATTTCAGATACTGAGGATAAAAACTAAAGTTAGGAATATAATTTAATTTATCATTAAAAATACTTAATCATCTATAAAATGTTATCTGATTTGTTGTCTATATTTTCATTTTCATAGAAGTGACGATAGATATTAGCTAGACTATTACTAGCAGACCCATTTGCTCATAATAAAATCCATTGCGAAAAAAATATAGGTTTCTTTTAAAACTATTTGAATAATTGTATTATATTTTTCATATTTTGTTAAATTATTTATAGAATATTTAATATAAATTTGTTTGAGAGCTTTAATCCTATCTTCTATATCAATAGAATTAAAAAGATCTTCAAAATCAATCTGTGAATAGAGCTGGTCTATTTCCTTTCTCATTAGGGTAACTATATATCTACTATTTTTAACAATAATAGAAGTATTAGAAAGATGGTCTACGTATCCTGTAATACCTTTTTCAATATCTTATCCCCGGTTTCGGTAAGTATCTTTTAAAGCCATTAGAGACTGCACTGAATTTAATGGAATGCAGTATGAAATTTTAGAGTGAGAAAAATGTGGGGAACTTTACGTTTAAAATATTCAAACTAAATTTTTAATGGAATGCTGAGATACAGTTATTTATTTCTTTTTTGTATTGTATAGATTTTATAAATGCGTTATTGTTTTGAAAGTGAATGTCTGTTTTATGATAATTAGCAAGCCAGTGCATCCTTTTAATGGTAAATCACAACATGTACTTTAGTATAAACAGCTTATTTGATATTTTTCAGCATAAGTGTACATCTTTTTGTTGAGAATTCTAATCCAGTGTGTATATTTCTTTTGTATACCTCAGTATTATAGATCTATATATATTACAGCTGATGATTGTACGCCAGTGCATGTTCTGAAAACATTTACCTATTGCAATCTTCAGTATATACTGTATATTTTTGGAGCTCTTCATATTATATATTCGTATGTTTTTAATAATTTTATACATATTAAATTTTATAAAAGTGGCATTTTTAGAGAAAATTAGAAAAGACGAGTTGGTTAGTCTAGGAAAGTAATTGTGTTTAGAAGAGAGCGATGGGTTAAAGGTTGCAAAGATTAAAATGTTGATAATCAAAAGGGAGGATTAGATGATGAGGAGTATGTTTAAAACCTAGTGGACACTATGATTGAGAAAAGGAAATATGATTTGAAAAAAGGAATTGGAAAAAGAGAAGATGTGTGAAGTTTGTATTAAAAAGAATGAGAGAGAAATCAGATGGTTCTAAAGTAGAACTATATGAAAATCAGGAGATCAAAAGTATCATCAGCTATTACGGAAATTTATTCCAATGTTTGATTTAAAAGAAGAACTAAATTTTTACTTATTGATTCTCTTGAGCGGCAGACAAAGAAATTTAAAACAGAAAAGGATAGAATAGGGTTTTTTTCTCATTCACGGTGTTTCTTACCACCAGATATTGTTCAACTTATTTCAAGAGAACCTGAAGAAAAAGGTGAAGATTACAATCACATTTAAAATAACTGTTGCTAAGGAGATTTAAACTCAGTCCAGAGACCTTTACACTTAAGCTTGTTTCAGCACCAGAAAACGATTCAAAGCTCTTGGAAAGATTTTGCATTCAAATTAACTAACTATTTAGAAGAGTGAATTGCTGGTGTCGGCGCAACACATAACAAAAAATTGAAGGAACTCATCATTGCTGATCCAATGAAGAGGTGGGGATCTAATGAAATTCGAAAACATTTTGTGGATTGTTGGGGTAAGATTACTTCCTCAACTGAATTGACAGATATTCTAGACGAATATGATAATGTAAGAAGAAATAAGAGACCAAACTCTGGAGGGAAACGAATATCGATTAGGTAGATGATGAGCCGAGAAAATGTAACTCTATATACGATAACAGACCTGAAAATTCAGATTCATACGGAGTTATATATGAACTTTTATCAAACGTAAATCACTTCAGTGCTATGAATGTGGTTCCAGATATAATTTAAGACTCCAGTGCGTCCAAAATTAAAGACACCTAAGAGTTCAGCTAACATAAATAGTACTGTTGAAGGAGTTGAAGATAAGTGTTTAGCACATCTTATACAGTTTCAGTAAAAGTGAACGGTCACCAAATGCCTCTTTTAAGGGATACCAGTGCCAGTATAGATTTTATTTGAAGAAAGTATATTACACCTCATATTTTTACTGGTGGGATTATTTGGGTTCAACAGCCTCTAAATGAAAATCATGTCTGCTTGCCCTTTGCTCAAGTTAAGATCTCATTTGAAAGTAGCAAAAAGCAGCTGTTATTCGCAATGAACTTGATAAGGGATGCTTTATAATGGGCAATAATAAAGCTGTGTTACTTTCAGATTTTTTGTCAAATGAATTCTCTAAATCCAGTATAGTAAATGTGAATGAACCAAGAGTAGAAATATTATGAACTCAAAAACCTAAAGGTAGCTATATACAAAAAAAGGAAACTACTTCCCATAGTGGTACATCTACCAGTAAGCCAGACATACGTTTAAGAAGTCAGAAACCTTCACTGAACAAATTATTGAAAGAGGAGATTTTCAGTTACCTTCTCCTGTGGAAAATGGAGGCGAGCTCTCTAAGATGAAGAACTCGGATCGGCTTGCGGAATGACAGGTTGGGGACCCTAGGTTGCGGTTTCTATTAGAAAATGTCAGTCAGAATAAAGAACTTGAAGATAAGAAGTGAAAAATCATTTTATTTTTGAAAACTCAAGGAGAACACATCGGGAGTACCAAGAGATTAACGGTGAAAAGAAAAGAAAGCGCCAGCATTATGTCTGCGCTTCAACAATTACATGACTCCCTGGATTATTTACCATCCAGACTGATCACAATCCATTGATTTGGTTACAAAGAAATTCCAGTGCTAAATCAACGCCGAATTGTTGGGCTCTATTTCTCAGGTAAAGAAAATACAGATCGTTTAAGCAGATCAATTGCTACTTAAAGTAAGAGAAAAAATTCGAATCCTTTTGTGAACTTATAATTACAAAATATTGTTTTCAATTTAATATTTTACTAGTTAGGGTTGGTGTTTTTTAGTATTTCATGTTTTCAATGCTTCTTTTGTGTTTTATGTGTCATTGTCTTTGCCCTTCTCTTTTGATAATTTGGTATTCATGGTACTCACTCCATATTGGTTAATATCTATTTAAGATGAATGAATTTTTTTCTTTTGAAGCCAAAAAAAACTTTTCTCTCAAGAATTTTAGAAAAGTTCTTTTAAAGTATCCGACTACGTTCGGAATCGTGAATTTAAAAAGGCGCGTAAATGGATAATTTTCATGATATTTAGTGTCACTTAGATTAGAATACACGCATAAAATTGTCTTAAGGACACTTTGACAAAAATAATTATTTAAATACAATATTTCGGCAAAAAATTAACTTAGAATAAAAATTTTTGAAAATTTCTCCTTTTGCGAAAAATGCTTCTATTATAATAATATTCTGCCTGTATATAGCTCAGACCTCTGTACAGAGACTCAACTACGATTTTTAAAAAATTCACATTGTTTTCAGAGCTACAATCATTTTAAATAATTATCAGCGTTTTTCCTTAAACTTTCTCCCCTCTGTTGTCGTAAAACATGGATAAACCCACTTCTATGTTATATATTTCAAAAATTCTAGTTGAGCCTCAGTAAAGAGGTTTAAGGTATATACAGGCAAAATATTATTATAATAGAAGCATTTTTCACAAAAGGGGAATATTTTGAAAATGGGTCATTCTATGCTCATTTTTTGTCAAAATATTGTACTTAAATAATTTTTTATTGTAATATTATTCTTAAAACAATTTTATATACATTTTCTAATCTAAGTGACACTAAATATCATAAATATTATCCATTTATACGCTTTTGCAAAATCACGGTTCCGAACGCAGTCGGATACCTTAAGTGGAAGGGGAAGTCTGTAAAATTTCTGTGGAGAGGATTGCAATGAGTGGAAGTGAAAAAATGAATTTTAAAACTGAAAGAAATCCGAGATCGAAGAAATTGAGATTTTGAGCAAAGCGAGGAGAGAAATTTGTTGAAACGGCTTTCAAGTTCTTAAAGACTCAAGAGAATTTGTAAATTGTGTGATATTAAATAGCGGCTTAAAGATTCAGAAGAAGCTGTCTTCCTTGAATCCTTTGCCTCGGATGTGCCAGACGTTACAAGATAATTAGCTCATCTTACGTTGAATTTTGAAGTTTTTATTCAGTGACATTTGTCAGGAGATTAAAAAAAACTCTCTCTAAATCACTGGGTTTTCATACCCAACACCCAGGATCCGGAATGAAGCGAAGTGCAGAAAGTCCATACAGCATTCTGTGACAAAACTATGCAGAATTATGTGGCAAAAATGTGCTACGTTGATGTAACAAAAAAAAACTCGAACCAATTGAACCTGTATCAACGAAACATTGAAGGAGGGAAATGTAACCAGTTATCATTTATTCCTGGAATCTCCTCAAAACGGGTGCCATCGAAGACTGTAACGGGGCTTTTTCCCCAAATTGTCTCCTTGGGATTCTTTGGGGCCAGAATGGCAGTTCTTTCCAACCAACTCAAGAAGAGAACGCGTCTATGCAAATTTGGAATTATATATAGATTGAATGTTAGCATTCGCGAAGATCACTAATTGGAGGAGTAATGCTAGAAATGATCGCTAAGTGAAGCTCTGGGCGCTCAATAGGCCAAGTGAAGTGAGGAGTCCGGTGTAGAGAAGTCAAAAGTGGGTCCGAGACCAGCGGAAGCCAGATTAAAGGTTGGATTGACATTGTACAGACCGTAGCTGTTGACCCAGGAAAAAGCGCTAAGCTAGTTCACCTAATCTATACGGATAGTGCGAATACTATTAAGTCAGGAATTAATATTTAAGTATAGATTCAGTTATTAATTGCGTTAATTATCAGTAATACGTGTTGCGTCTGCTCACTCTTGATCAATATCCTCCTAGACTAGTATTGTAGCTGTATTATATATATAAATCATCAGAATAAACTGATTTTATTATGACTGAGTTGAGTGGTGCATCCTTCATTCCCTTAGGCGTAAGTCGTGTGGATAGTGGAGAGAGGGTATCCCCATCGGTGGGGAGATCACAAGAATATTGATTTGAAAGATAACTGTTTTTGCTGCGGGACACTAACTATTGTCATCCTAAAACTATGGGATAGGAGAAGTCAATTCGCTGCTCTAATGCGATGCCTATTAGAGAGCAACAAACAAAGAGCGTCGCCCATCCTGTAGAGTGGTCTGATGCTGTGCCGTTTGGCCTGGGTTCGGATGGATGTTTGTGAATGTACAGTGCCTTCGCGGCAGGGGGTACTTTAACTAGCCGTCGAGTCGCAAATCCTCTCGTACGGTTGCTGGAAAGGAAAGAGAGGTGGGAGAGGCCCCTTCCCCCAGGGTGTTCTCTCTTAAAATTGGGGTGAAATCGATCGTCACCTGTATGGTGCTCAAAGCTACGGCTAACGACAGGCGTCACTAAGCCCTTGATGAATTTCGTGGACCTTGATCTGCCTTTTGCCGATCAGATGGCAAAAGTAACAACAGAGATTAAATATTTTCGACTTTAGCAGATTTGATGTGTTTCTCATAAGTTCCCTTATACTCATAAGTAAAATCATTTAAACCTTATTAGCTCAAAACTAGCCGACTGCATTATTGAGAACTCGGTTTCTCTATTCTGTACCAGTTCCATTGAAAAGAAATGAGTGTTTATTTTATTTTAAGCACGGATATATTTTCTGACAGATATGAATGTTTTTATTTCATTTTCTATTCATAAAACAAGAATTCCCTTCAATAGAATTTTCAAGAGTATTAAAACGTTTAGTTACGATTCAGATTATGTGAAATGAATCTCTTGGATTTAAACTTTCGTTCAATGCCGAAAGTATAATTGCTTAAAGACTTTGATACCAATCGATTGCTCATCGTTTACTTTTAAGTTATACCAGATGAATTTGCCGAAAATAATCAGCATTCTTAGAGCCCTGAAAACACAATGACAACTATTTGATAATTATTTTCTTCCAAAAATCAAGCAAAATATTTTCCGTTTTAAGAATAAAAGAACAATGTTGAACCACTAGTTTGTCAGTTGGTAACAATTAAGATTCGGTAGACGCACCAACTGTGTAATCTTACACAATGCTCAACACGTTCGACGGTCTTATGTTATCTTAAATGAAACTAGCTATTTGGATCTCAAAAATAAAAAAAGAATTGAGTGGCATTGAGGAAGTTATATATTATGTATGAATACTTTAAAAAACAAAAGGTAATCTCCATACTTTCTCAGAATATCAATTAATATAACAGTAGTTGTGGATTTTATGAATTTTTAATCCTTTTAAAATTTTTCCCCATTTATTTTGACAGAATAACTGGTTTTATAAATGCCGTGTGTGTGTGATGAATCCACGTCACCTTACAACTTTTTTTAAACAACCGACCATATATATATATATATATATATATATATATATATATATATATATATATATATATATATATATATATATATATATATACATATATATATATATACCAAAATTTCATAAAAGCCCTATAAAATTCCGTAGTATCACTAATGGATACAATACATACATCACGAAGTCTGGGAAAATCTTACAATCTCTTCTTCAAAATTTAATTGATAATTTACAAAACACGGCAATAATTAAAAATAGTTTAGAGATTACTAGAGTTACTAAGGATATGTTAATTTTTTCCATGCATGGCTTTGATTTCGTGGACCTTTTTAATTCCATATATATTGACGATATGATTAAGGTTCAACAGTTAATTTATGATAAATATGAATTATATACTTCAATGAAAAAAAATTTGATATACTTGTTAACCTCGTATTCAAAGAAAATTTCATTGCATTTGATCAGAATCTTTATAAACAGATCAAAGGATTACCTCAGGTTGGTCCAGCTAATAATTGTTTAGCGAACCTATATTTACGTTTTTTTTAATTGATCATGTTGTAAATGATTCTTACTTGATTTGTCGTTATATAGATGATCTAATAATTTTTGGTAAAAATAGTGAATACAAACCAAATATTACGTTCTATCCTGACTATCTCAGCCCCTTAAAACTAACTTTCACTCTAATATGGTAGAATTCTTGGACTTAGACTTGCATCTTATTAGCAATAATGTAGTCAGTAACATTTTTGACAAAAGAGATTCTTTTAAATTCCATATACACTGGTGTGCAAAAATTAAGGACGAAGTCGAAAAATTAGCATATCAGCTGAACAAAGAGGCAGAGTGGGCAGAAAGACCAATCAGGAGATTAAGTAAGGTGATGTACGGTAGCACATGCGCAGATATGCAGGTAGACGTAATGGGGGAGTGTCTGAGTAGTATAAAGCATGTTGTCGGTGTAAGATCAGTATTTCTGGCAAAGAGATTGCACGCCGTATAGCAGTTAAAATCACACCGAGTTGCTGCCTCAGCGAGAAATGGCGAATAATCAATCTGTTAGACGACATCTGGATGCTTTTACCCGAGGTCGAATCATTGGGAAGTTGGAGGAAGGCCGCAGTGTGACAAGTGTGGCTGCAGAGTTCGGAATTGCTCACAGCATCGTTTCACGACTTTGGAGACAATTTCAAACTACAGGAACAGCTATCCGGGGGCTCAGTAGTGGTCGTCCACGAGGAACCACACCCGCAGATGACCAGTACATTGTCTTACAGGCCAGAAGAAACAGGCGGCAGACCGCGGGAGAAATCGCTAGACACACGACACAGGTGACTGGACGACCGATATCGCGTTTTACCGTGACCAGAAGACTGCACGGTGGTGGTCTGTTTGCACGACGCCCTGTACGGTGTGTACCTTTAACGCCTGCCCATCGGAGAAGGCGTTCTCTGTGGTGCCGGGAACACCAGAATTGGAGAGACAATGAATGGGAACGAGTACTCTTTACAGATGAGAGCAGATTCAGTTTGAGTAGCGATTCTCATCGCATACTCATCTGGAGAGAGCGGGGAAGCCGCAATCATCCCTCGAACATCATTGAAAGGGACAGGTATGGAGGTCGCGGTGTTCTCGTTTGGGGAGGCATCATGCTTGGTAGTCGTACAGACCTTCACATCTTCGACGCAGGTTCAGTCAACGGGACCCGTTATTGTAACGAGATTCTTCTTCCATATGTGCGTCTTTTAGAGGCGCCATGGGTCTGCAGTTCCTTTTCATGGACGACAATGCACCATGTCATCGCACAATAGCTGCCGAACAGCTCTTAGAGAGTGAGGATATTGAACGTATGGATTGGCCGGCACGATCTCCGGATCTCAATCCCATCGAGCATGTATGGGATTTTTTAGGCAGACGCTTGGCAGCTCGTACCTTGCCTCCAGTAATGATTCGGGAGCTTCGATTGGCGCTGCAAGACGAATGGGCAGCAATGCCTCAACAACTCATTGACACCCTCATTCTCAGCATGGGCAGACGCTGTGAAACCTGCCTAGCAGTCAGGAGAGATCATATCCCCTACTAAAGACCGAATGTTTCTTGCTGGACTCCCATCACAGGGATGTTTCGGCCTTCAGTCGCATTGCACTCCATGCTACTTTTTCAATCAAGCTTCTTTTTATCGCTCTGATTTCTCTTTTAGTAAGTGTTGCTTACATTACACATGTCCTTACGTATTGGAGATCTTACAGTATTAAATGTGTTGATTTGGAAAACTTTTGTACAAAGTTATATTGAAAAAACCGTCTCGTCCTTAATTTTTGCCCACCAGTGTAATTAAAATTCCTGTATGGAATAGTAACAGGCATTTATCAATTTACAGAAATATCATTTTGAATTTTTGATTTAGAAATGATAACTTAACTACCCACAAAGTAGATAAATTCGATAATATAAAAAAAATTCAATGTTGTTTAGATCATGAATACCCTTTTAATTTATTAAGAGCTTATATTCATCACAAATACATTAACCGTTTTGACACTTCTAATTCCAAATCCACCACACAACAACAGGATTTCAAAGTCAGCATGTTAGTGGTCTTGCTGTGAAGATTATATCATAACACTCATATCACAGTTTACATCTTTTCCACACACATCCTGAACATCTTACACATTTTTGACAACCAACCAAATTAGAGCCCAGCAAATTTACATTTTTGTCAATCAACTAATTCAAAGCCTACCATATTTGATTGAAATCTCTTTTGGTATCTGTTTTGCTGGCTGGTTTAAAAGTTAGTTTAAAACTTAGTTCAAAAGATGCATTTTTGTATATTCGAATTTTTTAACTTGGTGAATAATTGATTTTCCTTAATTTCAAGACGCTTGATTCTCTTGGAAAAAGCTCTGTGAGTAAAGAAATTTTGTTAAACTTTTTTTTGAAAATATTTTTCTTACGTAATTGTTTTAGGATTTTTCTATTTTTCTACTTTTCTTACGTAATTGTTTTGGGATTTTTCTGCATTAAGAGTTTGGGAGAGTTTGTTGCAAAGTGTCAGTGGTTTTATCATGCTCTCTGTGAGTTTTTACATACTTTGAATTGTTGTTTATTTTATTTAGTTTTTTCTACCGAGTTGCAAAGGGGGAAGGTTGGCGCCTTCAAACTAGTTTAACCTCACTTATTCGGTCCTAAGTCCGAAATTGCTTTCTGACTCACTAGATTCTTTTTTGTAATTCCTTTTTTTGTATTTTTCTATAAATTCGATCTTCATGTTTAGCTTTTATATTTTTATTACGTTATTTCTTGTTATGTTCATTATCTATTATTTCTTGTTTTTGATATATTATACAAATTTCTTTTTATTTATATATATATATATATATATATGCGGTATGACTCAGTGCTGTAGGGAAGATAACCTCCCTACCTCCTAAAGGAACAAAAATACTTGGTTTTATTCTTTCAATTTCCAATGATTCGTGCGCAAGTGATACTCTTCTTTTTTTTATCGTTTCTTTGTCAATTATAAATATAACAAGAAAAGTTTTACTTCTTTAGATATTCGCTCGTCCTTCTTCATTTTGTGTGTATTGCTTTTCTTTTCTTTTTATTATTATTATTATGAATTATGATTCAAAGCATTAATATTTTTCAAAATTTGGCAGAAAGTATATCAAATAATGATGCATCTCCTTTTTTACACAATGTTTCCTCATAACATCTTAGGGAGTTGGAAGCGTTTCTATATGAAAGAAACGAGGAACGAGTGCATGGGGTTTCAAGTTTTCGGCACACGACAGTTTGGGCCTGCGAGAGGATCTCATTCCCGCCTCCCGATCTATTATAGTTCAGAAAGAGTCAAATGTGACATGTAATTCAAGGGGGCGGGGAGAAACTCGGTCACACGTGAAAACTGTTTGGTTTCAAACGTCGCGTGGTTGACGTAGCTCCGTCAAAATGAAGCCTCCCTTCGTGAATGTTCGCTAGATCGCTTTTAGAACAAATTGTTTAATAATGCATGGGTATGTTAACAAATACGCACACTTTTTAATCATTCTTTCATCGTTCTTATTCTCTCTCTCTCTCTCTCTCTCTCATATAGGTTTCAATTAATAAATAAAATATAGTACATACAATTTAGAGTAGTGTTCGACTGTTTACAAGAACTTACATTTTGAAGATAAATTGGAATTTTATTCCTGTGTTACCTTTTTAATATTCTCACTTCATTCAAATAATATTGACTAAATACCGTAAAATCCACGTATAATGCGCACCTATACTTTCAAGCTGCATTTTTTTTATTTTGAGGTATATTCGCCGTATAACGCGCACTTCTTTCTGTACGAAGAAATCTGAAATGTTAGTATACAATGATCTGATGTTTAAGAGCCATTTATTCGAGGTGTTATCCCAGTTTTTTAAAAAATAGTATACTTCTAGAACAATAACTCTTTTAGTTCTTAAATCGCGTCTTATTTCTTTTAAATAAACATCATTTCAATATGTGCATTTCGAATTTTTTATACTCATCTCCTTTGTTAATTTGTTTTTAAAACCGGCGTATAACGCGCCCCTTCAAGTTGTGATCTCATTCCTCTTGTTAAAAGCGCGCGTTACACGCCGGGTTTTACGGTATTTCTTTTCCATGTGTGCTATCAATAAACATATGTTAAGTTAGTAATTAATAGATCTAAATCATACACACGCGTGAAAGATTGTATCAAATTTTAAAAACTAAAACCAAAAATTCGGTAACTCATATTTCAGCTGGTTTCGATTGGATAGGATCGTGATACCAGAAATATATAATGTACAAAATAAGAATACAGCTTCATGGTTTACTAGATGTAAAAATTGTGTACAGTGTGATTTTTAAGACATTAAATATAAGTTATAAACAGGGGCGCAGCTACCGAAGTATCAGCCGTATCAATAATACGGGCCCCCAAGCTGCAGGGGCCTCAACATGTGTAACTAAAGTACCACTAACAAGAATTTCTTCCTAGAAAGGGGTCCCGAAGGAATTTTGATACGGGGCTCATTCAGAACTACCTACGGCAATGATTATGTTGTTGTTGTTGCCAATGCCCCCTGTCTGACGTAGTCAGATCGAAGCCGACGAAATTCATCATTGCAAAGCTCGGTTAAACCACAATTTTGAGAGAGAACACCCTGGAGGAGCGTCGGGGGCCTCCCACCTCTCATCCCCTGCCATCAACCTCACAAGTGGACTTGCGGTTCGACAGCTATTTTGAGTACACATATGCCGCGAAGGTACTATACATTTTCAAACATCCATGTCTTATCCGGGATTCGAACCCAGGCCCGCAGTCAGCGTCCGCTAACCACTATACCGGATGGCCGACGGCAGTGGTTATAAATACATGAACAGCGATAAACAAAAATGTGACCGTAGTTTTTTATTCTGTACCAAGTCACTCAATGTTAGAAATTTTATAGCAATTGATCGCTTGCTTTTTGCAGATGAAGCAGACATTTTTAAACAATACAGTCCGAAAAAACTTAAGCCAAAAGCAGCGAGAAAATCGAAATCCCTTTTTTGTGTCTGTTTGATTTACACTACCAAAATTTTAGAGTAAAAATAAACAAATTCTGCAGATTTCTTCACCTTTCACAAACAGTGCGAACTTTTGATTTGAAAAATAAAAAATTATAGTTTAAAAGAGCTAAAAATCACCCTTTTATAGATAATCGAACTAAGTTATAACTTAATCTTTTAGACTCCAAATCTTGAATTAGTCACTAGATCTGGAGATGGGACCTGGAATGATTCCCCAGATGCGTGGTGGGATCTGAAAATGGGAAATTTTTAATCCTGATGATCCTGACCAGGACAACAATGGATCAAAATTATCAAATTATTGAATTGTCATCGATCCTGGACAAGTAAACAAAATTTCGAATTAATCTGACTTTTTAAAGTGTGTAAAAATTGAATTCAAAGATTCCATTACGTACAAGTGAAGTTAATAAAAAAAAGTGTTAAAAAACGTTCAAATAACTGAGTGATTGAACTATATATATATACTAAAAAGAAATAGAAGATTGGATAGTAAAGGGTGTTTTTTAGAGGTATAGAACTTTAAATTGCAATAAAACAACGATGTATTACGATGTGGCTGGAGTTGTTTTCGTCGAGCCGTGAATTTAATTCCTGTTCGCCCTCTGCAAAGGAGTTAAATTTTTCGAGACACTAAGCTCATTGCGTGGCGGGAACTTTGGCATCGTGCGTATTTCAGATCAGGTATCGTCCTTGTCACTGGACAATGTTTCAAAATTACGAGCTCTGCCACTAACAGCTATTCGTGTTGTTTCTAAGCGCGATATTAATAGAACACTTAACTCGATTCCATACTAGACACACGGGAGGATTTTGAAGTCTATCATCCATCTTTGGAAGGACGAGACCCGCAAAGAGTTTATTTTTTTTACCAAAACTGCGGCCTTAGTCCTCATTTTCAAGTCGTAAATGATGGAGTTTCTATGCGATAGACATTATGCATTTCATGTGTTTCCACAGAAAAAGACAGTTCGCACGGTTAATTACGTAAAATTGAGATTGTTAAATATAGAGTGTTTTTTTCCCAGGTATAGAAGTTTAAGTTGGCATTACTTTCCAAGATGGCAACCGATTTAACAGCTGTCAAGTGATTTATTCTCAGTTTGGTTTGGCAATTCATCAAAACGGTCATCAAGCAAGGCGTAGATTCGTCGAATGGGCCCAAAACGAGATTGCCGTTGTTCCCGATTTTCATAAGCGAATTTTGCTTAGCGATGAAGAGCACTTCTGGTTGAATGGCTACGTCAACAAACAAAACTGCCGCATTTGGAGTGAAGCTAATCCACAAGTGTATGTCGAAACACCGTTACATCCAGAAAAACTGACTGTTTGGTGCGCTTTATGGGCTGGTGGAATCATTGGTCCGTACTTCTTCAAAAACGATGAAGGCCACAACGTTACAGTCAATGGTGATCGGTATAGAGCCATGATTACTAACTTTTTCATTCCTGAATTGAACAATCATGATGTCCAGGAGCTGTGATTCCAACAAGACGGCGCAACATGTCACACAGCTCGTGCCACAATCGATTTATTGAAAGACACGTTTGGTGACCACCTAATTTCACGTTTTGGACCTGTGAATTGGCCTCCAAGATCTTGTGATTTGACATCGCTAGACTATTTTCTGTGGGGCTATGTAAAGTCATTGGTCTATGCGGATAAGCCACAAACGCTTGACCATTTGGAAGACAACATTCGCCGTGTTATTGCCGATATACGGCCACAAATGTTGGAAAAAGTCATCGAAAATTGGACGTCCAGATTGGACTACATCCGAGCCAGCCATGGCAGTCCTATGCCAGAAATCATATTTAAAATGTAATGCCACAAGATTATCTTTCCAATAAAAAAAATTCATGTCAATCGAATAATACATCGTTGTTTTATTGCAATTTAAAGTTCTATACCTCTAAAAAAACACCCTTTATTTAAATATTGTATCGAGCATCAAAAGGAATAAAAAATAATAAAACAATTCTGCAGAAGGACTTCCTACATGAGACTTTAATATTGAAATAATGTACATTGTCTGAACATTTTTTCCAAGGCGCACCGGCAGATTATCTTTCCTGCCACGCGTATTTGCTAGTCCAACTTTTTCTAAAATTGTGTAGAACTTGGATGAAGAAGATCATTGTCAATTGGACCTTCTACAACTGAGAAACAAAGGTATGCTTCAGAAAATTACACAAGGATTATGAAAGTAAAATTTCACAACTCATAATAGAACATCAGAGCTCCTCTTCAATTCGAGATAGTAGCTAAAAAATTGTTTTACTGCGGATTTTGTTTCAAATAAAAATTCCAAATATATTTTATCCAAATTTGTAAGCAATAACTGAAATCGGAAACTGTTCAGCAAATTGTGTACAAAATAGGAAGTTTAATACGAGCGGTTTTTTTTAATTAATGAGATTCATTTCAAATTAATGAAATGCTTCTATTTCTGAATAAACAAAAATATACTTTTTTATAAATACGAGTATTTCCATGTACATTAAAACACAATCTGAGAGCACTCTTCTATAACTCTCAGCAACGAAAGGGATCTGTTTCATTTTTAAGGGGGTCGGGAACATGAATTTTTGAAAAATTATCGATTTTCACTTTTTTATATTTTTTAGAAGTTCAAATAATTCTGTTTAAAATGATGTATGATATGAGATAATACCATAATTAGAAGTATTTTTATTTATTTATTTAAATGAAGCTACTCCTTGACGCGCATCAAATGAGCTCTGCTAGGACCTCCTGTGTTTCCCTGATGTTGAAGTGTTGAATGGAGCACCTGATCTCCGAACGGGATCTACATCTTCTATCACAACTTGCATATGTTACTGATGTGTACGAATCCATATGATGTTCAAGTGGAGAAATTAGAGTGTATTGGGCTTATCCAAAAGTGTATGGGTACGCGTCGTTTGGATCTTAAAAGCAAAGCAGAGAAAAAAGTTAAGTGATAGAAAAAGCCTAAGAGGTCGTAATCGACTCACCGATACTTTAATATCGAAATTCAAAGATATTATAGTGTGGCTATTAGAAAAAATATCCATGATCTACACAGCATGAAAACTGCTATTTGGGTTGTTTATTTTCATCTTCTATCTTCAAGCAAGAGCCCTCAGCATGGACTGTGTCCTGCAATTATAAATGCCTGGTGCAAGTTTCAAAAGACAGAAGCTGAAGGTAACGAAAGACACTATGATCATAAACACATACACACATACCATATACCATAATGAATTAAATGAAGCCAATTTTTAGAGATCTAGGTCATCCTATGTTATTAAGAAAATGTTTGCATGGAAAGACCCAGAACCCATATGTGTCAGTTAATAACGCCATATGGTCAGTGACTCCAAGTTCTACATTTGTGGAGTTAAAAACTCTAAAATTAGGGTTAAATATAGATATTCCACAATTTATAATATGAGTCATGTAGTAAAATTAATGATCTTAAAACATTGGGATATTGAGCTAAGTTATAACTGTGTGTCAGCTTCAAAAAACTAGATACGCATAGGATTTATGTAGCCCAACGAAAGCATCTTGAAATCCTAAAAAAAATTAAAAATTGTTAAAAATAATAGAAAAAGAGAATTAGAATAGTCTTTTGTATGATCAGAGAGTTAAAAAAATACTTCATATGCTTCGGAAAAGTACTGAAAAAAGTAAATGCTCAAAAAATTGCAAAATTTTACTTTGAAGACTGTTTTCTCTAAATGTGTAATATGTGTTTCACTTTGTGTATTTTTTTCTCAAAAACTACTTACATAATCCTCAAATTTTCACTGAGGAGACTTTTAGCATATTTACACATTTTGATGGAGGTTTTTAGATATTATCTTTTTAAACTAAATTTTAGGGGGAATTGGACAATTTTTAAAAAATTCATAAGTAATTTAATTTTTAATAAAAAGACAAAAGCTCTTCGTTAAAGTGTTACTGATAGTACACATAACTTACTGTAAAAATTTTATTCATGAGAATTAAGTATTTTCAGTGAAAAAGGTACATAAAATTACGCAATTTAACATGGACTCCTATGGACATGCCGGACTCCCTTAAAAAATAAATACGAGATTACATTAAAATCCTTCAAAAGTATTATCCTTGCGAAGTTTTCCGAAGTGACGTACCGAGTGGCATTTAAAAATATCAATGTTTTTTCCATCTGAGTGATCAACGAGCGCTCAACTCACGAGTTGTCGACCTTCAACTTTTCGGAGGATTTTGCTATTTCAGTGGAGTGGGGGGGGGGGACGAGAATAACCTGTGTTGCGCCTCACCTCACTTTCACCTCTTTTGAACTCCAATAGGACGACAAATTTTGTATAAACAGAAAAAAGGTGATAAAACAGGAGAATCTAAGCATCTCCTTCACGACTTGAAGTTGGACACATCCCAAACGTCTTGGAATGTATTTTGGGGGAATTTTTCCCAATACCTTGATTAATGTGTATCAAGTTAGAATACTTCGAATTTAACTCAATTATAAAGTAACTGGAGGGCTAATGGAGATGAACATCATAATTTTGAATCATGTCAATCAACGAGGACGACACCTAAGCTTCTGCCGCCTTCTCTCTCCTGACTATCAAACCGCACCAACGGGGGGACATTGAACCTCAACAGTTTTAACGTGTATCGGCACCGCTCTGCGAGGTGGATATTCAGTGGTATCAAAGTTTGAACTCGCGACAAACTGACCACAAGTTCATGACCCTAACAACTAAGCTACTCCTGTCCTACTAGCATGTAGAATGTGGAAATCAAAAAAAGGGATACAACAAATCCCCGTCCCCCGGCTACGTTTTAAAATAACGAAATTCATCTCCAGAAATATTCGAATAGCTACAGAATGATCTTAGTTTGAATAACTAAACGGGGGAGTGAGGAAATGTTTGAGTTTGATCTCAAAATAACATAACTCATTTAAATACTTATATAGATAGATTTTAAACATTTTATTATTTTGTTCTTTACAGTATATTCATCAAAATTAACTTTTTAACCTTTATTTATTCATTTTAATAGTTCAGTAACGTCATCGGTTAAAATATTTTTTTCAACAGGGCAAAAAATAGAAAATTTGCGTTAATTTCCTAAGTCAACTATATTTTTATCCTCATGTCTCAGTCGTATAAGTTCATATATATGTACGTTTATTTTGAACAATTAATACCTTTATTTTTTATTGTTCTTGCATTAATAATTTTTTGAAGCTAACTTCTTATGGCATGGTAGGGAGAAATTTCTGTTACGCGTGACGCGTTACCAGTTACGGTTAGCGATGAATGTAAGGTAGAAATGAATGAAGTTCCGAATTTTCCCCTCGTTTTAAAAAACGCGATCTAATTCATACTATCTATCTCAGACAAAAAAATAATTACAGAATCGGAAAGATCATTCTTTTCGCCATGATATGGTATATATTTTTTAATAAAATAATGATATTTTCTATTTTTTACGATTTTTTTTAAATGAGTCAAAATTGATACGCTTTTATAAAAATGGTTTCTAAATTATTCCTTTTAAGTTTCCTTTCGAGTTAATGAATTGATATTTTATTCTAAACAAGTTCATGCTTTTCTCTTTTAGAATCAGTCATAAAAAAAAATGTCGAAATCTTTTTTTCTTGCGATTTTTCAAAAAATACTCAAAATTTTAATTAAATATTTAATAACTTCATTGTTTATAAAAATAATCTAACGAAACTTTTTTTCCATATGTAGAATAGTATTATCCGTAATCTGCTCAAAGATTGAAAAAATAGATTAAAAATTACGGCTTTTAAAATTTCTTTTGTGTTTTTTGTCTATTAGCTCTGAGCTAGCACCAACCCCCTCTCCTCATTCAACAGCAGCTTTAACAAGCCTTTCCTCTTTTAGCTTTGCGATACATACTTTGTTTTGTTTTTACATTACCTAGAAGTCAAAATATAATCCATTTTATGAATTAAAAAAAATCGGAAGTGAGTCTTTAATCTACCCGAAGTAGGCATTTGAATGGTTCAAAATCTGTCAAAAATTAGTTTAAGGTGAGTTTGTTGGATAAACAGTTTTAAAATTCTTTTAAGGAAATAATGCAAACAATTTATTGTTTTAAAATTTAGTGGCAACACAACATTTCTTGCAATAGTTTGGCAATAAAAGATAGTGTTTACTAAATTTTCAATCGAATGGAATTTCTAAATCCAGTTTAAGATGTGAGTTTTTAAATCATATTTAGTTTAAACGACTTTCATTGAACAAACTACAAACTATCAATGAAGATTTGATTAATTTCATAACGAACAGACAAGGTTTATCGATTTTTACTTTTAATTGCCAAAGTCTTACAGCTCACGCTGTAGACTTACAAGATTCAGTAATAAGAAATTCAAATATTTTAGTTTTATCAGAAACTTGGCTAGGCAATATGAAAAAAAGTGATATATCTATTCCAAATCTCAACTGCATTCTGAAGAATAAACGACCAAATACGAGAGCAGGAGGAGTTGTGATATATCAAAATTCTAGCGATGCTGTTAACATTATAACTCCATCCATGGAATGTTCTGTCAGTCAATCCGATATTTATGATACAATACAATCTTCAGTGGGGGATTTGTGCTTGTCTGAATGCGTAATAGATAATGGACAAAAAATTATAATTGTAGCAGTATATATTACTCCGTAGAAAAAGTTGGATGACATTATCGAGTTCTTTCATCGATCATTATTACCATATATACATCAAGAGGTTCTGCTTTATTTAATAAAAATTATGATAAAATACCTATGATTTTAAGTGTAGATTTTAATGTCAATTTTGCTTTAGACAAATCTTTACAATTGATTGAATTTTTAAAAGACAATTTCGCCTTATCTCTACAAAACAACAGAATAATATAAACGATAAAATCAAATACTACGATTGATGCAGTCTTTTCGAGATACTTCAGCGAGATATTGAGTGCAAAACCTACATTTCTTAGTTTAGTTACCACAAGCCTTTGATAACAAAAGTATGTACTGAAGCATCCATAAGCATAATGGAAATAGACTAATAATGATGATACTTTTCTCAAAATACATACAATAATTTTTTTTTAGTATTATGTATTGAAAATGAAAATTTTGTCCATACTTAAACCTTTTCCATCCTAATTATTTTTTTTAAATACAGTTTGAAATAATAATGATAATAATAAATTTGTTTTAATTATATATAAAATTACTTCAAAAAAAATAAAACTTTATTATACAATTCAATACATATAAGCCAAAGAAGTTAACTTCTAACGCGTGTTCACACTGATACACGCTTGCTTTTTTTTAATATAATTTTGTTTGCTTACATAATGGTTTCAGTTATTGCATCATAGTGCATGATTTGTAGTAGAAAGAGATTGTTTTTATTAATTTGAAAAGCTCCACTCACACCAAAAAGGACTTTGGTTTCTCCGTAAATTTTTCGCGCAAGGCATTTTCCCTACTGAGGAGGGTCTGATGCTCAGTTAATCTGTCGATGCTCAATGTTCTCCCGTGGGTGTGGTGTGGTAGGTTGGAGAGGAAGGTTCCAGCTGAGGTGTTGACCTTATCACCTGACCGATGCTCTCAAGTACGAGGTCCGTAGCCAATAGTCTTCGGGTTGTTTTATAGAGCGACGTTAGCATAACTCTCAATCATGCCTTTCATTGGATATCAAAAATCAAACATTTCCACTGATGAATGAAATTGAATCAAATTTCATTTTAATTCAATAATCGTGGTTTCCATTCATTTTCTAATTCTATGAATGGAATCAATGCGTTATTTTTTTATACTCAGAGTAAACTGACGAGAATTTTTCCTATAGACACCTGATAATGGTTCACGTACCCATTGAGAAAGCAGCCGATTTATATCCCGATTGACTTGCATTGTTTCTCTCGAGTCCACGGGTTCGAGTTCTGGAGCCTGTTAAAGATCCGCCATGTACATGAGTTAATGAACATTATACTTGTCAAAGTTAAAAGCCCTACCTGTGGTGCTGTAAAAATTTGGAAAATGGACAAAGGCACTCATTAAAAAAATTTATAAAATTCATTTTCCTGTGTTCACAAACAAAATGAAAAATATTTTAACTCTTCTGTCAGTCGTTGCAGAGAGAGAGTACTGTAGATTATATATATATAAGCTGTATCTAAAGAAAATTCAAAAATTATACTTTCGCAATTAGATGATATTAAAAATAAACAGTTAAGGCTACCTTTACATATTTATATATTAGTGCACGCTTAAAACCTTGAACACTTCTTGGCAAAACAACAAACTGCAAATGTTGAAATAAGTTCGTATATGCAGTTGGCAAAATGTTTATTTGTACACTTAAAATTTTGTATGTTCTTCAAAAATAAATTAAGTAATGTAACTAAAAGTTATTGAGATACTTTAAATTGTTTTAAAAACAAGGCTCTTTCACAATAAAAAATAAAATAAGCATTTATTTCAAATAAGTGAGATTTTTTTTTAAAAAAATTATACAAAAGATTATTTGTACACTTGCTTAGTAAACATTAACAAAACATATGCAACACTGTAATGAAATTTCAATACTTTGTAAACAATCCATTGGCTTTTATAACTGCTTCAAGACGCCTTGGCATTGACTCAATTAATTTCTTTGTAATTTCTGTGTCAATGGAGTTCCAAACTTCTTGAAGATTTTTTTTAAGTTCTCTTTACTTGTTACATTTTTTTTTGTAACTTCAGTGTCCAAATGCATCCATAAATTTTCCATAGGATTAAGATCTGGAGATTGTGGAGGTGGTTCAAGTCGCCTAGGAGCCTGATAAAGCAACCAGGTCTTAGTAACTATAGTGGTGTGCTTCGGGTCATTGTCTTGTTGGAATATAAAAGTGTTCTCCATGCTCAATTTCTTAACACTATCTAACAATTTATGTCGCAACACATCGATATAAGCTAAATCATTCATTTTATTGTCAATAAATGCTAAGTTACCTGCTCCATTATGAGCTGTACATCCCCCCACCATAACATTTCCGCCACCATGTTTCAAAGTGGGAAGTACATTTTTGGGTTTAAGAGCTGTTTTATTTTTTCACCAAATTTTTCGAATACTCGGTGGTGTAAAAATCTCAAACTTGCTCTCATCAGAAAAAATAATTTTTTTTCAAAAATCCATGGGAAAATTTTTGTACTTCATGGCAAATTCTACACTTCTTTTCCTGTTTACTTCCCTAATATAAGGTTTTTTTTCTGGGAGTTCTGGCTTTCAGACCAGCGCAGTGCAGTCCATTTCTGACTGTCTGAGCAGACACTGAAACGTTACATGATGACAGAAGTTCTCTCATTGGCAATATTTTGAGCTGATGTCATTGGTTTATTTGTAGATGACCTTACAATCATTCGCTTAGCTCTTGAAGTCAATTTACGTGGACCACCAGGTCTGGGCTTATTTTCAACACTGCCGGTCTCTAAATACTTTTTTACGATGTGACCAGCGGTTGTAAATGACAGTTTTAAAATGTTTCCTATTTCCCTGAGATTTTCCTTCTTTATAGAGAGCTCTGTAATATGTTTTCTCATATCTAAAGAAATTTCTTTGGTTTTAGGAGCCATTTTTTCAAGATTATATCTGTAAATTTATATATATATATATATAATCTGAAACTATTTAAATATTGTTGATAAAATAAGACACACACACAAACGCGTATGAAAAACTAAGTTGAATCTAAAAAGTTTAATCAAAACTTTTGCTGTACTTACACCAAAAGAATTCTGTACAAATACTCTTTTTGCAACGATTTTTCACACTTTTCCAGATTACAATTTACTTTCACACTTGAAATGAAAAATGATATGCATACAATAATTAGACGCATTAAAGAAATGCATGATTGATTCGCAACTAAATTATGGGTATTTATTTCATCAAAAACGAAGAAAAAAGTGGTGTGCAAATAATCATTTTGTCAACTGTAGTTGCATGGATATCCATTCATTATGCTCTGCGTATAAATTTGGATAATATTTTTAATACTTTATCGTGTGTGTGAAATTAATATCAGTTTTGAATTATTATGTAGGAAACAAAACAATCAACCTATTTTATAGCTCGAAAAAAGTGGAATGATTCAAACTAAAGATTCGCATAAGACAGTAAAAGTTTTGTTGGAGTATTTATTCTTCAGTCTATGAAAATGAAACGAGTTTGCATCCTATTATTTATTATTAGGGCTAAGACAGAATTTTTCGTGATAGTTGAAAAATAACACACTTAATTATAGATAATAAAAGCCAACAACTTTTATACTGGGATCTTTACTAAGAATTTCGGGAAAAAATCCAATTACTTTCTCCATTACTATCGAGAGGAACTATTTTTCAGAATGAAACTAAGTCTTTCCCACGACCGACATATTATCTTCCAGAAACAGTATTTGAAAGAAGACATCCCAAGAAGATTCTGAAAATTCTTCGATGCCCGCCAAATGTATCGTTAAAAATAGCCAGCCGGAAGCCCTTTCATGTCTCACCTTGACATAAGCAATCACAGCAACCTTACCTGGATTGCCCTCTGCAGGAGTCACTAGTGGAAGGAAAGAAAATACGAAAAAAATGTATACAAAAAGAAGACGAGGCGGGGAGGGATTTGACCCACAACTCGTCTGCTTCCTGCTCGCGACCAGGATGTAGCCCCCTCCTCCGTGGGTGGGAAGAGAAAACGAAAGAAATCGAGAGACTAATTCGGTCACACAGGATTGAAGGTCAGTAAGCAACTCCGTGATTGGGAAATAACAAAAGGTGCTCTGCATTGTTTTACAAAGATCAATCGGCCGAATCGAGCGGGGAATGATCCATCATTGTTTGGAAGCGATGTCAGTGAGGAAGGGGAACGACGTCTCATCAAAGGATGCGATACCTCTTGAAGCATGTGGCGGCGGTCAGACTGAAATCTCTACATTGAAAAATTCTTTAACCCTTTAACTGTCAAGTTATTTTGATTATTCGGATACAGAAATTGTCACCATTGTGCAAGAGACTAGGAGAGGAAACCGAAATAAACTTTTCCAGATATATATTCGTGTATAAAACAAAAAGATGCTCTCAAAAACTATCCCGTATAATGCGAGGGCAGGACATTTTTTAGGTCTAGTGTCGTGCCCGAGGTTATCTCGGGCATGGCAGTTAAAAGGTTAATGTAATGTTTTCCTTCCTGATATAAGCAAGCTAACGCCGGCGTGTTCGAACATCTTGTTATCAAAACATACATAATTTATGTGGTGTTCATCATCCCCTGCACCGTAATCTTTCTTCAAAAAGGGACTAATGAGCAGGGATCTCTTAAGACTTCTTGAAGCTTTGGGCCCCTGTACAAATAAAGGCCCCACCTATGAGCCTTAAAAGTAAACAGTACATAACATACATTGTCAAATACTTGCACAAACAGTAACAAATGTCTTTTGACTGGAGGAGTAATGATGTACGTGAACGATGGCCCCACTCGATATATCGTACGAAATTCATAGTTTTTCGGATAATACAACTGGAACTAACATTTGATTTTTTTGAAATTATTCGAATAATGATCTTCTAAAGGCTCAGTCGAGAACGAGACGAGGCCCCCATTGCGGTCAAAGACCTGGGCCCGAGCCCAGTTGCCCTGCTTATACGATCAATTTTAGAGAGCCACCCTCTTGGATCGTATATGTGCACTATCTCTTAAGAAATTCTTGTAAATCCAACTGAATACAGAGAGAATTTTTTACTATAATCGGGGCCTTATCTAAATAATATAATACATTCCTTATTTTTTTTCGAAAATTCCGATTAACGCATTTGATAATCATGTTATTGCTGTTGTTGTTACTTGTGCCACCTTGCCACTTGATCGACAGTAACATCAGATCAAGGCCCACGAAATTCATCGTGGCTAAGGACTAGATTTGTACGCCTGTCGTTAGCCTTAGCTTTGAGCCCCATTCAGGTGACAGTACGATTTTGCTGGGTTCCAACCCAATTTTGAGGAAGAACACCCCAGGGAAGGTCAAGGACCTTCCACCCACCTCACGAGAGGACTTGCGGCTTGACGGCTATTTAGAGTACCCCTATGCCGCGAAGGCGCTACACATTTACAAACATCCATGCCTTCTCCAGGATTCGAACCCAGGCCCTACGGCACCGCAGTCAGCGTTACAGACCACTATACCGGATGGGCGGCTGATAATCATCTATGATTCTTGAGAAAATTAAAACTATTTTCCCACGGTGTACCTAAAGTTTGTATTCCAAAATGTCCTGTTGCGTATAGAATATTTCCTGGGTACATCTCTGAGTCTTGAGCATTAGAAAACGAGTTTAGAAACGATTTTTTTTATTCCTTCATTAGTGACAGAGGTCATCACACAAGAGCGGTTCAATGAACTTTGTACGAGTAAAAAGCGAACATTTTTATTTCCTTTTAGAGGTTTCGTAAATATAATTAAACGCAATTAACAGCAAGAGTGGATCAAAGACCCAATTTCAAAAAATTCAAACTATTTTCAAGAAATTAGAAACTGTGTTGCAGTAAAACTCTATGTAAATGAGAACATGGAAATCTACTCTTTATGGTATAAATTACTAAATAAAATACTCTTGAGTGAATGAATTTGAATAGAGCTGTGGCTTTCAAACTTTCTGAACTTACGGACCCCTAGAACTAGAAAGTGTTTTCGTGGAGCCCCATTTCCTACACATACTTAATAGAATATATCTTAAAATAATATTTAAAGTAGATCAACAATATATATATACACTCAAGAGCCAAAACATTATGACCACCTGTCAATATCGAGTTGATCCACCTTTGGCACGCAACACAGCTTCAACCCGCCTTGGCATGGATGCCACAAGTCCTTGGTAGATGGCCGGAGACACATCGTACCAGATGTTTAAGCAAGGGTCACGCAAATCTAAGATATTGTGAATGGGTGGTCTTTGAACTCTGAGCTGCTGTCCCATGACTTCCCAAATGTGTTCTATCTGATTGAGATTCGGTAAGTTAGGTGGCTAGGACATTAACTGGAATTCAGCATCATGTTCCTGGAACCACTCCTACACAATTTTAGCCTTGTGACACGGGGCTTTGTCCTGTTGGAACACTCCATTTCCAGATGGAGAAACAGAGGTCATGTAAGGGTGCAACTGGTCCGCAATGATGTTCATATACCCTGTAGCATTCATGGTCTGCTCTACTACAACCACGAGTCCCAGAAATGCCCAAGAGAACGTCCTCCAAAGCATAATACTTC
This sequence comes from Trichonephila clavipes, assembly GCA_019973935.1. Lineage (NCBI taxonomy): Eukaryota > Metazoa > Arthropoda > Arachnida > Araneae > Nephilidae > Trichonephila > Trichonephila clavipes. The sequence goes on from BMAU01021438.1 coordinate 1,056,632, forward strand.
CACCACCGGCATGTTTATGACCTACTGTACATCGAGGAAGCAACTGTTCGCCTGGAAGACAGCGTATCCTGATATGACCCTCAGCGTAATGAATGACAAATCATGATTCATTTGACCACAGGCAGCTCTCTCCCACTGATCCATGGACCAGTCGCGATGTTCCCGGGCCCAATGCAGGCGACGTCAGCAAAGGCACACCAGTGGGACGTATCCAACAGTGTCCGCTGAACAGTACTATTCTACTTGGTCTTGCATTGTATTGGACTGTCAGCTGAGCCACTGTCTGGCTCCAGTTTTGCTTCACCATGCGAGACAGTCTCCAATGGCTTTTTTCTTTGATAGCGTGTAGACGTCCAACACCATGTCATCTACTGCTAGTTTCACCGTCATTCATCCACTTCGCATAAGTACTAACCACTGTAGATCGCGAACAACCCACGAGTCTTGCAGTTTCATAAATACTTGTTCCGAGCCATTACAATCTGCCCTCTATCAAAGTCGCTTAGATCCGCAGCGTTTCCCATCACACACAGAAATAAGTAAAAGAATGATTCTTCAGACTCTCCAGCAGCAGTTCAATACCACTTCCACCTGATCACGTGCCTTCCACATCATCCAGGCGAGTTCATTGCAAAATGTAGGGGTGGTCATAATGTTTTGGCTCTTGAGTGTATATATATATATATATATATAGATCAATGCAAAGGCAATTTAAAAAGTATTGCATTTAAAATTTAAAAAATTTTAGCCTACTTTTAATATAATTTACTCATTAATAACATTATTCTGTGATCCAAGTGTCACCCATCAGAGCATTATATTTAGTAACTGGGATATGTGCTTGCTTTTTTTCACACAAAGTTTCCAAGTCTAGGTCTATTGAGATTAAATGAAATCACATTATATATTCTCAGGTTAGTTTTTATACTTTTATTTGCAACCACTTACGTTGAGAAATATATTTCACTTAAACACAATGTTCGGAATGGTATTAAAATAATTTTAGCCGTATGCGAAATCCCGTGTATATTTTGCAAGAATTTGCAACCTAAAATTTAAAAACTGTTCTTGATAAAATTTAGATTTTAACATTGAATATGTTGATAAGTTGTTTCTTATCCTTTATTATAGGTATTTTTAACACAAAAAGCAAAAAGGTACATTTTCCATTCGAAAACTATTGAGTTTTGCAAGACATTGTGCTAACTAACAAGTATAAAATTTTCTCCAGGAACCCGAGATGGTAAACAATAGAATATTCGCAATCTAGTAGGAAGTGTATATATAAAGATAAAACATGCATTTTAATATTTTGTCATTATATTATAATAACTGTTAACTAATAAAGATAAAACACACATTTTAATATTCTGTTATTATATTAAAAAGTTTTACAAAATGAAGTTATATATAAATAAAATTTTCAGTTTTAATGAATAGGATGAGCTTCAGATACTTGTAGCTATACAAACTTCATACATAACGTGTGAATCAGAGTTTTGCATTCATATTTATTTCTTCTCGAATTTTATTTTATTGTGACTCATGGAACCCCTGGGTATGCCTTGTCGAACCTCAAGGCTCCGCGGAACACAGTTTGAAGACCACTAGTGTACAGATTATGAGTTTTCTCGAATTTAAAAGGGGAAAAATATAAGACTCCGATTTACAAGATATATTGTATTAGTGAAAATAGAGTTCAGACACACACACAATATTAAGGCTTTCAGCTATTTCTTTCGTATATTTACAATTCTTATTTTATTGCAATAAAATACCTGTAGTTCATTTTTTTCTGCGGTTATTTTAAATATTCTTGACTTTTACTCAAAGAATTTGAAATATTGTTATAAATAATTCCTAAAATGACTCTTTAAAAAAACAGATTTTCCCCCTCACATTTTCTTCCCCATTGCAATAGCCAGAGTTCGAAATTTTAACGACACAAGCTGTTTAGTTTGCACCGATTCGTACACATTTTAAAATCTCTAAAAGATTACACCACACATTAAATGGCGAGACTAAGATAAAAGGAATATTATTAAAGCGTTCTCCATACGCTCTTGTTCTTACTCTGTTTACACATACACTGTTCTACACACACTAGCGCCCTCTCACGACAAATATTTACTTGTTGTTGTGGGCGTTACAAGAATTATTTGTTCAACACTGAACATCCACCCCCGGGTTGAATGACACATTCAACAATTTTCAAATAACACAATAATACACAAAACCAAAGATACACACAATACAGAAAACACTAATACACAACACAGAAGCAATTAATACTCAATAAAAGTAATATCGTTCAATACACAAAAGGTAAAGTACTCAAACACACAAAATTGAATTGAAAAAAATACACACATTTGAAATTTTCACATACATTATTCACTTGAAAAAGGTAAAATACAAAGTTTAGTTATTGGACGTTTAAAAATTCCATTTTTACTTTTCACTAACTCTACTCGAATTTTATTATCTTTTCCATGATACACTTCAAGAATTCTACCAAGAGGGGAATTACACACAGATAAAATATTATCTTCCTTCAGAATTACCATATCATGTATTTTTACATTATTCTTTTCAAAATACCATTTATTTCGATTCTGAAGTGTACTCAAATGATTATGTGACCAATGTTTCCAAATCTGTTGCACAATTTTTGTTTGTTTTTGCCACACTTTTAACCTATCATCATTCACTTCAGTTAAACTTGGCTCTGCAATGGCTGTGATGGGATGACCAACTAGAAAATGACCAGGAGTCAAATATCCCACTCAACAAGTTATTCACACAAAAATTACCCAAATTACTCTCGTGATTACTAATAATTTCTCTACGTCTTTTCACTCTAATTATGTGCCAACAGCATTGGTTGCGTTGTCTGAAAATACAAGCTTTGATTTTCCTCGTCTACTAAAAAAATCACTTTAAAGCTGCAATGAAAACTTTACTAGATAAATCTAATTATTACTATGTGGCACGCTTTTGTCACCATGCACACGAAAATGCACACATAGACTTTGTTTAAGACTCCTTTTCTTTAATTAGGATATTTAATCCAGAAACTTCACAAAAATCTATTTCCACTTTGCTAAAAGAAAAAACTGAGAAATTCTCTCGGCTGGCAATTGACCCATAATTTTCGAACAAGTAACGGGTTTTGCCTAAAAAACACTATGCTAAAAAAACACATAAGTAAATACAAATCAGCGCATTCACATAAAAGGTATCACTAAGAGTTATCTCAAAAATGTTGAATAATAAGGAAAATATTGTTTACATACAAAGAAATGCACATAGGAAAATTCTCCAAATCTAATTAAGTAGCAGTTTAGAAAGATACTTAACTTTTCCTCGCTCTTTATGTTAATGTAGTACAAGAGTGAAGAAACCAAAATTATTTTACTATAAAATATCAAACTTGACAAATAGCATTACTGAATTAATTCTAATACACATGTAAACACTAAATAGGTATATAAATTCCATAATAGACAGTTTCTTAGCAATTTATGAAGACTCCACTTTTAAATGAATATTTTTAGGTTAACATACATGCATATACAACGTAAAATAAAAAATATATAATGATAAGGATAAATTCTATGTATTGCCCAAGTCCAATCCACAAGGCTTAATCACTTTATTTCCTGGGTTCCTCCTCAAAAGTGTCCTCTTGGGAGGGGGGAGTCCATTTCCGTTCCTGTTTTAACTGGTGGTGTAGAAGAGGCGTTGTTTCTCTCCTTTAGTTCTCATGTACTCTTAGGAGCCCCGGTCGTTTTCCATTTTCGGATCCGATTTCACCTCACAGCCGTCCAGTGAAGGGAGGGGGCGAATGAGAGGGGGTTTCTCCTTTGCACTTTTGAACACAAATCTCCATGAACGGTTGCTCGCCGTTTAAAACACTCTTGATATTTTTGCGAATCGATGTCGCTCATTCTAGATTTAAGTCTAACCTTTTTTCGCATTGTTGATCGCTTTCTCATAACAACATTTCGTTGGATAAAAGGCAGTTTCCGAGTAGGGTTTCCTACTCCTCGCTGAACTTGCGAATATTTACGCCAATGATGGTGCACAAATATAACGTTGCTTGAGGCTTTTAAATTCGGCTTAAGCCACACTTTCTGGTTTATTTCTTCAATTTCACCATTATTTAAATTCAATGACTCCCTACTAATGTCTTCTTTAGCTGTCTCCTTTATCACATCGACTGATCTTTCCTCTTTTTCTTCACACATCTCATCGGCAGAAATGAGCAGTGCTCTAGGTAAACACTTTTCTTCCGTAACAGTGACAGGCTGTGCCATAGCATCTGGACCCACACTAAGCATTTTGGCTCGTTCACTTTCAAGAGGAATAACTCTCTCGGTTGCTTGAGGTAACTCCGTGTCTTCATCTGACTTTTCCGATCCCATTTCTTCTTTCAACACCCTTCTTTCGCATGCACTAGCGTCAAACGTTGTTTGCTGTTTCGTTGTGAGAGATTCATTACTTATCATCACTTGGTGAGGAAAATAAAGCACCGGGTCATTCGTTGAAATAAAAGGATTTGTTACCTTCTCAATTATTCCATCATCTACGCTGCTCAAAACAATTAGAGGAGCACATGATTTTAACAAAAGTAAGCAAAGATGTATACCAATAAGTAACATAAAATGAATCATCCATAATGTAAAGCCTACCAGGAAACGGAAGAAGAAAACTTTATATGCAAATCAAAGTTCATGACGTCAAAAACCAGAAAAAGGAGATAAGGGCAGAAATCGGGATGTTGCAGAAACGTCTGTTTTATTGCCGTAACTGTGAAATTCGATTGCGCAGTATTTTTTTTTTGAGACAAGGTTACTTGAGAATGTCTCAACAGCGTGATTTACTGGAATCCATGGCATGGCGTGTTATAGGCAGACTGTAATCCGGGCAAACACAACGTAGTGTCGCGGACGCTGTTGGAGTCGCCAGAAGTGTTGTTGCAAGGCTGTGGAATCGATTCCAAGAAACAGGAAATGTTAGACGTCGACCAGGGGTAGGTCGGCCACGCGCCACTATATCAACTGATGACCGGTATATACAGTTAACAGCCCGTCGAAACAGAACAGAGAATGCTACGCAGCTGCAAAGACAATTGCTCTCGGCCACAGGACGAAGGGTGTTCAGCCAAACAGTAAGTAATCGGCTTCATGAGGGAGGGCTCTATGCACGTAGGCCAATGGTCTGCATTCCGTTGACCCCACGCCACCGTGCGGCCCGAAGAAGATGGGCTGCTGAACATTGAGATTGTGAGCAACATGATTGGATCCAAGAGCTGTTTACAGACGAGTCCCAATTCAGTCTAGAGTGTGACACCCGACGTGTTCTTGTATGGAGGGACAGAGGCACTCGAAATAACCCCGCATTCGTTCGTGAAAGGTCACAATACAGAAGAGCTGGTTGGATGGTATGGGGTGGAATCAGCATAGGCGGACGTACGGACCTGCATATCATTTGGAATGGCACTTTGACGGGCCGAAGGTATGCAGACGGATACTTCGACCTCATGTCATCCCTTACGCTGGAGCCATTTGAGATTCCTTTGTTTTCCAGGAAGATAATGCCCGACCGCATAGAGCTCATCTGGTGGAGAACATGCTTGAAGCTGAAACAATACAGCGTATGGAATGGCCAGCGTGCTCTCCTGACCTGAATCCAATCGAGCATGTTTGGGATATATTCGGACGACGCATTGCTGCGCGACCAAGGCCACCTGCTACTGTCCGAGACTTGGAGATTGCACTTCTTGAGGAGTGGAACTGTATTCCCCAAAGTTTGATCGATAACCTCATCGCATCCATGGCAAACAGGTGTGCAGCAGTCTTAGCTGTTCGAGGAGACCACACGCCCTATTAAAAATCATGCATCATGTCTAAACAGTACCTTTTTTTATCGTTTACATGTAACCAAATTGTTGCCCTAAATCATCTTTTCATGTTTTTTCCATATTTTCAAAGAATTAAAGCTTAATTCTAAATTTTTTTACGCCTTTTTTTCTGTATTGCGCATTGATACGCGTGTACTATGCATTGTATGCCAATACGTGGCTGTCTCACACGGTTTTCTTCACTTTTTTGCTTGCTCCCCTAATTGTTTTGAGCAGTGTAAATAATTTCTGAAAACCTTACAATACTCAGAATACAACACCTTATCACTTTACATTTTTCTCATAGAACTTCCGAGTTGTCCTTTCTTTAAATTAAAATTATCACTCAACTCAACACCATCTCTTTTCCACGGGAGTTCTACCTCATATCTATCATTTTTAAAATGTACTCTGGTTAAACACTCCTAAGCTAACGTCCTCCTCGCTATTACAATTCTCGTTTTTGACACCAATCGATTTTAATTCCCTAAAAGACTTTAATGTTGTATTTAAATCACTATCTCTAATTAATCCACAGTGAATCTTATTATCCCTCACCACATCTCCTACACTTCCGCTAACGACATATCCAAAAACAGTATTTTGTAAAAGTAGTCGAGAATCTATACACAATAAGTTTGGCCTGGTCTCAGTAATTCGTAAAATATTTCCGCGCCTAACAACACATCAATTTTACCAGGAATATTAAATTTATAATCGGCCAGTTTAATTTCACTTGGTTTATTTAATGAAACATTTATTATCTGAGACGGAGTCAAATCAGTTATTTTCTTTACAACTAATAAATTTAACTCTTTTTTAAAACTTAAATCATCATTACATATGGAGGTCGTAATACCCTCATTTATTCTCATTGTTGACTCATTTAAACTAGATACTAACAAATTAATTTTCTCATTTTTTAATTGTAATCTATCTGCACAGTCCTTCGTAGTAAAATTTGATTGACTCCCTACGTCCAAAAGTGCTCTTACCTCATGTAAAAGGCCATATTTGTCCCTTAAGTAGCACTGAACGCTACTCAGTAAAACGGTTCACGTTTTATTCTTTAAAAAGCTCATTGCTACGAACGACTTGTTTTCTTTACTCCCAGTTTGGGGAAGAACAACGCAATTCGATCCTTCCGGTCCCCCGAACATATCTGCATGCAGGTTGAGAATGGACCCAACAGTTTGGTTGAGGGCGACAGATTCCTTGTCCGGTTTCGGAAAGTGAATCAAGCGATTGTGCGGTTTCCCACAAAAACAATTTTTCGCACAGCAGCTTTTGACATTACAGTTAGGGGAAAAGCACTTGAAACACAAATGATTAGCTTTTACGAAATCCCCTCTTTCACTGACGCTGAGAGATTTAAATTTTGAGCATGAATATACCGTGTGGAATTCTCTGGATTTACAACAAAAACATTTCACATTTTTAATGGAAGACAGATTTATGCTTGAAATATTTTTCGCTCCACAATGATTATCGGCCTCATTACGATTAAACTTATATAGGAAATAAATTCTGTTCTCTAATTTTTCCCTTGGATGATATAAAAATATCACACTCGCGAGCTAGCTCTTGCGGCTTAAACCACATTCCGCCCTGCTTAATGCCAATGTGCGCATTTAATTCTCGGTCTAATGTCTCTATTATCTTATCTGATATTATTAACTCACAAACTGACTTGAAATCATTGACCTCCCGTAATTGGCAATAGTAATTAAAATTCGCACTTAATCTAGACGTGAATTGAACATAACTTTCGCTAGGTAATTTTTCAGCCTTTTTAAATTGATTTAAACATTCATAGGGGGTCGGTTGAAGTTCTTTTAACACAATTGTCTTCAATTTATTATAGTCACTTAAATCTTCTTCTCGAAGATAAATAATTAAGTTATTTGTTTTTTCTCCTAAAATATTCAAAAGAATTTCGGGTTTTAATTTCTCAGGAAAATTTTTAGTTTTAAATGCCTTTTCTATTGATTGAAAAAATAAATTAAATGACTCTGCTCTTAGGGGTACCGGGATTGTTAAGGTTTTGATACTTTTAATCAAGCTTTCAATATTACACTCGGTTGTAATTAATTGACTTTTATTTTGTAAAGGTAAACTTTTGCCCGATTGATTATGTAATTTCGCTATTTCTAACTCCTTCTCTAACTGTGACAGTTTAAATTTTTCAATTTCTAGTCTATTTTCGTTTTCATTTCTTCTATCATTTATCTCCTCCAATACACAATCAACAATAGCCTGATACATTTCCTTATCATTTTTATAAATCTCACTCTCCTGGATTAATTCTCTTAAATCTAGAACTTTAGCATTGTCTGGGACAACTAATTTTAATTCATCCGCAATACACCTCAGTTCATCTTTTTTAAATTTACCTATACTCATTTTCACAAAGTAAAGTTATCTCAATCACCAATGAAAACAAATAAATCACAATTTAATTATCTAAGCCACAAATCAAAGTTTTAACTCAACTTCAAATTAAAGTTATCTTAACCATACATGAGACACATATAAATCACAATAATTATCTCAAAACACAATTAAGGTTAACTCAACCACAAATGAAAGACATATATAAATCACAAATAACTATCTCAATCACAAATTAAAGTTATTTTAACCACTAATAAAACACATATAATTTTTCTCAAAATACAAAATATAGTTAACTCAACCACAAATGAAACACATATAAATCACAATAATTATCTCAAAACACAAATTAAAGTTATCTCCACCACTTATAACCCACAAAATAATTATTCTCAAAACACAAATTAAAGAACATTGAAGACTGACCTCTCACCAAGTGACAAAGGGACGCTTCCTTTCTTTTCATTAGTGATTATACTCTACAATTCCTTATCTTCAGTCCCGGCATTTCAAGCTCTGACGGACCATGTTTAGTTTGCACCGATTCGTACACATTATTTTAAAATCTCTAAAAGATTACACCACACATTAAATGACTACGAGAAATGACTAAGATAAAAGGAATTTTATTAGAGCGTTCTCCATACGCTCTTGTTCTTACTCTGTTTACACATACACTGTTCTACACACACTAGCGCCCTCTCACGACAAATATTTACTTGTTGTGGACATTACCAGAATTATTTGTTCAACACTGAATACAAGCAAAAAAATTCTTAAGAATCAATTTAAAGAAATGTACATGTATCTTTGTAAAGAGTGTAACGTTTGAAAGAATAACGGTAGCGTATTCTTGGTTAATTAAAATATGGAATTTATTTACGTCACAACTATTGAATATTATTTACTAAATGGTACATTAAAGTTATTAAATTTAATTATAGATTGTTAGAGTCCAATATTTTGTGAGAGGAGGATTCGTTGGTTACCGCTCCCGTGCAAGTTCAAAGCATCTCTCCCCTCATCTTCCGGTCGACGAGCTAGATTCCTCGGGAGTCAAAAAGGGGTTGCGTTGCAGCTGCAAGATGCACGTGTGGGTGTCGGGTCCACAAAGAAGCCGACTAGATGTTGATGTTTCGGAGAAGTGACGTTACAGCTCTCGCCCTCTCTTATAGAACTTTTCCGTTGAGAAAAGTTTAATGGAATGACGATGAGACAACTGACAGATTACCGACACATCCGTTCATCAAGCACCACTATATTTCTGAGCTGCAATTTTAACTACTAAAGAAAACACTGAACTAAATTTGGAATTACTTATTTCTAGTGAGTGAGTGTTCTTGCTAGGGAACTTACACAAATCCATATTACGAAAATGATCAATAGCAATGTAAGAAAACATACTATAACATTAAATAAAAATACAAACACTCCTATCACAATGCCTATTATCAATTATACTAACAGCATGTTACATCAAATGCTAGTGTAAGACCTTAAACATAAAATATTCTTCGCCACGATACTTAATAAAAATTATACTAACGACATGTTGATATGATATGCGAAGAGTACAACCTTACACACACAATATTTTTCACAATATGCCTCTTGCGTAAACTAAATACTCATGTATATTTTAAAACCCTATACACAAAATGAAGCATATTAATACATTTGCTTTTCATGGTTTTATCTTTTGACACGCATCTCCATTCGATATGATATACAGTACTAGTAAATAAATAAAATTAATACAATTATTAATCTTTAACTAAAAAAAACATTATAAGCAACAATTATTATTCATGAGCAAGAGAACATTGTTAACAAGTCCTAATTATCTATCACCGATCTGCTGAAACTATCTGCATTTTTGTGACTTTTACCCGACCGATGTACAATTCTAAAATTATATGGTTGCAAAGCCAAAGCCCATCGCATCAATCTAGGGTTAGAACTAACATTTCTATTCAACCACACCAACGGGTTGTGATCGGTCATAACTAAAAATAAATTTCCATCTAAGTAATAATGTAACCTTTTAATTGCGAAAACAATAATAGCACATTCCTTCTCCGTCGTACAATAACGCTTCTTTACCTCTGAAAATTTCTTACTCAGGTAAAGGATTGGATGCTCTCCTCACCTTGTTCAGTTAATTGGGTTAAAATTGCTCCCATACCTGCGTTTGAAGCGTCCGTTTGAACAATGAATTCTCGTTCAAAATTTGGCGCGTACAAGACGGGCTTATCAATTAGTTTCCCTTTTAGTTCTCGAAATGCGTTTTCACACTCGGTCGTCCACGTAATTTCTCCCTTCTTTGCTCTTCCCTTCAACGCGTCCGTCAACGGAGCAGCGATTACCGAGAACAGATTTATATATTTTTGGTAATAACCCGCTAGACCTAAGAAAGCACGTATTTGGGTTTTCGTGCGAGGGGTAGGGAACTCTAGAACAGCCTGAACTTTGATCTCGGAAGGGGTGCGAAAACCCTGACTCACAATGTGACCCAAAAATTTGACATTTTGTTGCGCAAACTAACACTTTGAAGGTTTTATAGTTAACTTAGCTCTCTTTATTCTTTGCAGAACCGTTTCCACATGTTTAAGGTCGACTCCCAAGTATCTGAGAAAATTGCGATATCGTCTAGATACGGGACAACGAAATCCTCTAGTCCGTTAAGTAATTCAGCCATGAGTTTACTAAAGAAATATGGAGCATTCTTTAATCCGAAACTCATCCTTAGGGGTCTGTATGTACCAAAGCTAGTACAGAAGGCTGCATCTCGCTGTGCAGTTTTACTCAACTGGATTTGCCAATATCCCTTAGATACAATTAAGACGGTAATAAATTTAGCCGCCGATACTGTTTCTACGCGTTCTTCGATATTCGGAAGAGGAAAATATTCCGTTCTAATGATCCCGTTTAATTTCCTGTAATCAATACATGGACGAGGTTCTTGCCCAGCTACCTCAACTAAAATCATAGGGGACATGTAATCCGATTCTCCTACCTCAATGATTAATAATTTTAACATTCGGTTAATTTCGTTTTTTAAGATTTCATTTTGTCGGTGCGACATTCGATATGGCTTCGTCCTAACTGGTTGATCGCTAACTAACTGGATTTCGTGTTCAACCCGATTAGTTAAACCGGGATTGTTTGAAAAACATTTAGAGTATTTACTTAATAATTCGCGCAGTCGATCCATTTGTTTGTCGTGAAGGTGTTTGTTCAACTCGCTAGCCTGGATTACGTCCTCGAAATCATAAACGAGAGAATTGTTTTCTAAGTATGGGATTTCTAATTCCTGGTCTGCGAGAGACTTTTGCGTTTCATCATTAATAATTACGTTAACGTGTTCTGGCCTTTTGTAATATGGTTTTAGCATATTTATATGATAGATTTGAGATGTTTCGCGTCTGCCGGGGATTTCGACTAAATAGTTCGTTTCCGAAATTTTATTTAAAATTGTCCCAGGACCTATCCACTGCACTGCTAATTTATTTGCTCTGGATGTAGCTAACACTAGGACTAAATCCTCATCCTTAAATTCACGTTTTACTGCGTTTTTATCATACCAAGTTTTCCGCTTAACTTGCATTTCCTCCATTTTATTTATAGCTACTTCTTGACAACCTTTTAATCTATTTATTAACTTAAACATATATTCAGTGACGAGATCACCTTCTTCTTCCGGTTCCATCCAATGTTCCATTACTAACGTCTCTGGGGTTTGCAAATTTTTCCCATACACCAACTCTGACGGTGTACTTTCATGAGATACTGTCCCTGTATCTGTACTTTCATGAGATACTGTCCGTAACGCTAAAAGAATTGACGGAAGATGTTTGTCCCATTCGGAGCCTGCATCTAAACATAAGACTCGTAAGAGTCGTTTCAACGTTCGATGAAATCGCTCAACAGGGTTACTCTGTGGATGATACACAGAACTATGCCTGACATTTATTCCGAATCTTTCAAAAAACTCGGTAGTCAGAGCACTAGTAAAAGAAGTACCTTGGTCACATTGTAATTCACGGGGAAACCCCATCCGACTAAAGATGTTTAACAGCGCATCTGTGACACTAACGGAACTAATATCAGACACCGGAATAGCTTCAGAGAATTTTGATGACATGCAAATGGCCGTGATAAGATATGGATTCCCTTTAGATGTGGTCGGAAGAGGCCCACATGCATCAATATTTAGCTTAGTAAAAACCTCCTGAATAACAGGGACAAATTTTAGTGGAGCTTTCTTTTTATCATTGGGCTTCCCAGCCCTCTGACACTGATCGCAAGTTTTTACAAACTGTTCCATATCTCTATAGCAATTCGGCCATTAAAAATACCGGTTTAATTTGTCTTTGGATTTCGTAATTCCCAGGTGTGCCGATGTTCCCTCATGACACAAGGATTTAATGGGGTCGCGCAACCCTTCCGGCACTACTATTAACTTCACCACGTTACCTAACTTATCTTCACGATTTTTGACCAATAATTCCTTCTCTAGAGAATAAACCTGATTGGTAACCTGCACTTGACTGGCTGCCTGTTCGTATAAGGATTTAATCTCCTCGCTATTTTTTTGTGAGCATTGATTAAATTTTCTCGCGTAACCCTTAGCAGCGCTAATTCCGGAACATATTCCTGGAGTGCAGGTATTAAAATTTCGTCCTCTGCATCCGAAGAAACAATTATAACCTCATCTTCCCCTTTTTTAGCATCACCACTATCTATCCCCCTTTCTTCTCTAGCCGCTTTGACTTGAGACCTTGTTTGGACAGCATTCAATATTTCGACTGGCAGGAAATTATAGCCTAAATTTCCTTTTATTAGCTCGGCCGTTTTATTTCCAAGCAAATATCGACCGTGTTGATTTAAGTGATTTCCACAAACCGCTGCCTTAGTTTGCACCGTTCCAAAATTTCCGGAAATTTCCACGACCGCCAAAGGTAAACAAACTAATTCTGGGCTTAACGGTTGTTTTACCCAAACATTTTCACGAGAGAAAGAAGAAGGATTTATGTATTTTGCACATACTAAATCTATTGTCGCTCCCGTATATCTAAGAATGTCTATCTCGTGACCATTCACAGAGCCCTTTGTTGTATATGAATTAAGAAAATCCGGGTTTTCATTTCCTTCAATATTATTGAGAGTTTCCGCCGTTTTGTTTTTTATTAATTTAGGGCAAACGGCTTTTATATGTCCGGGTATATTGCAATGATAACATCTTTGCATCACGCGTTTTTCAAAATTTCTCTCTCTAGTACTCTCCGGAACCGAAGCTCCTAATCTGGGGGAAGTTTTCCCAAATCTATTTTCTTTTTCCTTGACCCCTGATTATGTCAAAATTTTATCATTTCTGCCCCACCTATCCATGGGTTTCGAATTTACCTTTCGGACGTCCTCATAATTATCAAAGAGTTCTGCTATTTGAGTAGCTAATTTAAGGTTTGCCCAATTATCTAAAAAATGATCTTTCATACTAGCATTGGTACGTTTTTTTAATTGATCTACCACCATTAGATCTTTAAGATCTTTAAAGGTATTTATTTCTAAGCCAATCAGCCACTCATCTAGATAATTCGTAATTTCAAAAGTGAAATCCTTCTAGGTGCTATCGGATTTTTTCTGGTGTTGGACAAATTTTTGCCAACACCAGAATCTTTTAAGTAATAATTTCTTTACATAATCGTAATTTTCGGCTTGTTCCTCCGGTTCGCGAGCAATAAATTGCACGATCTCTAGGGGTAACAAACCCAATAATTGCCCCACTCACTCTTTCTTTTCTATTGACGCCCTTTTAGCCTGGCGTTCAAAGACCACTAGATATAAACTAATATCTGACTGCTTAGGATCGAAATCTGGGATCAATTTTTTTAAGTTTAAATTAGAGGTTACAGAACATGCATTTGTAGAATCGTTTGATTCATCGTTTACCCTAAATCCGGATTCTATTTTAAACCTTTCTAAATCAAATTTCAGCTGTAATTCTTTCTCTTTTAATGTGCCTGCTCCTTTACTAACTCCTCCAATCTCATTTTTTCAGCCCTTTCTAACTCTTCCAATCTTTTTCCGTTTGCAATGATAGTCTCATACAGATTTTTAACAAATTCCTCTTCATAACCTTCACTGTTAGTGATTGCAATTTTTATGCTAGGGACAGTCATATTTAAAGTGGCATTTATTCCTAATTCCTCAGCAAGTTGCAACATGTCTTGCTTTTTCCCTTTACCAAGGAAAGCCATTTTTTAAACAATATCAAATAAATGTCACGCTAAATTTTGCACTATTGTTACTATTCTCTATTAATACAATAACACTGGTCCCATGCATACACAGAAATACACAAAGAAAAACTTAACACTAAAAATAATCAAAATCATTCAAGAGACTTAAAACACAATAAATCTTAAGCTAAAATTGCACACAATGCTTGAAATACAATTACAATTCTCTAGAAACAAAATAACACTGTTCCCATGCAAGAAAAAACACTAAGTATTTCAAAATTTGTAAAGAACATTTTTACCAAAATTCCTAATACAATATGCAGTTTGCAACTCAAAAATATAACAGTACTCACCCATTTGAAGTACTCAGCTTGCTGTCAGAAGCAAATTATGTGCAGTAATATGACACTAGTGGTTTTGAACTCTTCCGTGTGAACAATGGTCCTTTTGACCAATCTTGAATCTTTCACCCTTAACAATAAGTGTGGTCAGTTTGACCAGCCTTGAATTCACTCGTGGCACTGCTTCAAAGATGAATTCAATCGCAGCACTGCTTCCGAAAATCGCTTTTCCTTCGGACACTGTGTGTGTGTGTGTGGCCGTAAACACTATAGATTAGTTTGATCTTCTTTGAGCAGGACGCTCTTTTTCTCCGAAGCTGAATTCAATTGCAGCACGGCTTCCGAAAATCGCTATTCCTTCGGACACTGTGTGGCCGTAAACACTATAGATCAGTTTGATCTTCTTTGAGCAGGACGCTCTCCTTCTCCTAAGCTGAATTCAATTGCAGCACGGCTTCTCTCTCTCTATCTCTCTCTCTCTCTCTCTCCGAAGATGTCTTTTTCTCTCCCTGCGTTGCGGTCCGTCCGTAAAAACCCAAAATTTCCTCCTCTCACGGGTCCTGAATGCTAACTTTTTATCCCAAAGCGCTGCCACTAAAACTCCAAGCTGTAACGTTTGAAAGAATAACGGTAGCGTATTCTTGGTTAATTAAAATATGGAATTTATTTACGTTACAACTATTGAATATTATTTATTAAATAGTACATTAAAGTTATTAAATTTAATTATAGATTGTTAGAGTCCAATATTTTGTGAGAGGAGGATTCGTTGGTTACCGCTCCCGTGCAAGTTCAAAGCATCTCTCCCCTCATCTTCTAGTCGACGAGCTAGATTCCTCGGGGGTCAAAAAGGGGTTGCGTTGCAGCTGCAAGATGCACGTGTGGTGTCGGGTCCACAAAGAAGCCGACTAGATGTTGATGTTTTGGAGAAGTGACGTTACAAGAGTCTTCAAATACACTCATGGACAAAAAAATTAGCGCACCGAGAAATAATTGCGGAACCGTAATGAAACTTGGCATGAAGGTACATGTCGGGGAGATATACAAATGCTTAGAAATACAGCGTGATTGCGCATTACTTATAGCCAGTAGATGGCGTTTAACGTCATTTTCCGTGGAGTATAAAACAGGTAACCAAAGCTTGTTTGAGTGTGCTGAATCGTTTATAAAGGAAGAGCTGAAGTAGACATACAATTATGCCGTTTTTGAAGACAATATGAGTAGCTGTCGCACTTTGAGAGGGGGAAGAATCATCGGAATGATGGAAGCTGGGTGGTCAGCTAGGCGAGTAGCTCGTCAATTAGGCCACTCTGATAGTGTTGTGAGGAGGTGTTGGGACCAGTAGATCCGATAGATGTCATTTACACGAAAAACAGGCTGAGGACGCCCTCGACCGATCAGTCGTCGAAAAGACCGCCACATCGTGAGAAATGCACGCATATAGCCAACTACTCCATCAGCCGCCATCCAAGCACTGGTAGCCCCTTCACTAGGGGCCCCTGTGTCTTCTCAAAATATACGAAGGTGCCTGGCTGAAGGACATTTGGGATCGCGGCGCCCATTACGTGTGCTGCCTTTGACGCCCACCCATCGACGCCACCGTTTGGAGTGGTGCCACGGACGAGGACATTGGACTGGAGCGGAATGGAATCAGGTCGTCTTTAGCGACGAATCCAGATTCAATCTCAGCAGTGATGACAATCGTACTCGTGTGTGGAGACCCCGTAGTGAACGCCTCAATCCTGCCTTTGCTTTACAGCGACACACTGCTCCCACAGCTGGTGTGATGGTATGGGGTACCATTGCCTACAATACGTGGTCACCCATAGTATTGATCCGTGGCACCATGACAGCCCAGCGGTATGTCCATGACATGCAACCACATGTGTTGCCACTCGTGCAATGGCTACCAGGAACCATTTTTCAACAAGACAATGCTCGGCCTCACACGGAAAGGGTGTCACAAGACTGTCTCCGTACTGTTACTACCCATTCTTGGCCTGTTCGATCCCCAGATTTGTCTCCAATCGAACATTTCTGGGATCATTTGGGATGGCGAGTTGGGCATCCCACGAGTTTGAATGAACGAAGCAAGGTTACAGCAAATATGGAACGAAATATCTCAAGACATCATACAGAACTTGTATACCTCAATGCCCGATCGTATCGCATCGTGCATTCGCGCTACAAGGGGTTCAACAGGGTATTAAATCCTCCGTTTTTTGCCTTTTTTCTGAAATAAATAATCATTTTTCTTTGATTTTCTAATCATTTACTTATATCAAAGTAGGCATTACGTATGTAAAATTTCGTTTCGTTTTGATGACTTGTTCTTGGTGCACTAATTTTTTTGCCCATGAGTGTATATTACATCCTATTTAATTTTTAAGTATTAACTCTTTTTAAATTTTAAGAGAAAATGTAATAAAACCAATATAGTTTTTTGTTATAAAACCTGAATGAAGTTTTGAGTTAAGAATTGCTAAAAGTGACCAACAAAACATTGTAGGGAACTTGAAAACTTACGATATAAAAATGCTTTACTTAAATATAAAAATTCATCGTAGTAATTTTACGTTGAGATTAACTTTACAATGAATCAAAATATTCAGGCAGAAACTGCTGTGCAAAAAAAAAAGAAAGGTGGATTAGCAATCGACTTAAATACTCACAATTCAGCGAATTCCTTTTTCACACGCTTTTATAAGTTTCACTTGTATGTAACGGAATCTTTGAACTCGATTTTTACCCACTTTAAAAGGTCATTAATTCGAAATTTTGCACACTTGTCAAGGACCGATAACAATACAATAATTTCATAATTTTGTTCCATTCTCCTGATCAGGATCTCATGGATAACGACTTCAAGATTTGGCGAATAATTCTGTCTATCTCTTCAATATTTGGCGAATAATTCCATATTTCATTTCCAGAGTTGGTCACTAATTCCAGATTTAGCGACTAAAAGATTAAGGTGCAACCCTAAAACCCTGAATAGGCTTATGGTTAATACAAATAAAACAAAGAAAAAGTGTTCTTTATGTGAGAAAGTGGAGGGTGGGTCTGTCAGCAATTTCTTACCATAATATAAAAAACTGTCTAATTTTTCTGAAAATGGAAATAAAAAAAAAAGACTAGTGCATGTGAAAAAAAATTTATGTTCTAACTGCTAAATATTTTTTGTTTTTATAAAGCAATACGTTTAGAAATGATGACACGAATTAACATTATAGCAATAACTTTAAAATGTGTTAATACGATGACGTTTATTATTTCTTCTTAACACACTTTTATTAGTTTGACCTTGACTATAGAGACGGAATCTTTGAAATATAACAATACGGGACTCGTCCGAGGCCCCGTAAGCGGAGAGAATAAATACCCTTCAGACCCGTTAATGAATATCCATTGAAAAGCAAGACTAATTCCAGCAGCCACGTAATTCCGGCTCCAAATATCAAATTCAAGGATAAATTCAACGATGAATAAATGAGTTTTAAAAAACTAAAGAAAAACATGTTTTTTTATGGTAGATCGAACTAAAAAATGAAAAATAAATTAAAGTTTTAAAAAAATTAAAATACACAATTTTGTATTATAAATCGAACTAAAAAGTTAAAAAATAATTCTTAATTTAAGAATAAAATGATTAACGGGAAAATTAATGTCATTGGGTTAAAGGCGTGGGTGGGGTGCTTTGAACTACATTTTTACTCAGCATTTCGGAAAAGAACCAGCAAGAACAATTGATATCGAGAACCCCCGCGTTTACCCCCAATGACATTAATTTTCTCGTTAACCATTTATTCTTATATTAACAATTGTTTTTTTACTTTTTATTTCTGTTTAATATAAAATTGTGCATGTTAGTTTTTTTTTTTAACTATAATTTATTTTTTAAAAAATCTAAGCAAAAAAAAACTAGCGCAAAACTAATAATCCCAAAAAAAAAAAAAAAAAACTTTTTAGCTCCACATTTCTTTCTTTGGGAACAACAAGCAGGAGTTCTTTTGTGAGGATCAGTCGAAAAGTCACTAACTATTAGAATCCTCTTGTAAGCATTTCCGGGAATCGGTTTAAAAAAATGTATAAGAGTAAAAATAGTCTCCAAAAGAATAATGAAATATTTCAGCTATTTCTTTTAACTCTGTTTACTTTTATTTTCATACACCGCAGTAGGGAGGCTTCTTGAGGCCCTGGGACCCTACACAAATGTAGGCCCCACGTATCCCCTTTAAATGTAGACAGTACCAGTGGCGTAATGGAGAACATTTGCCACCCCCGAAAAATCAAGTTTTGGGCCCCCAAGTTGGATTTTGAAAAGGATAGATACTTGGCAGCCATCATGCTTTGGGCCCCTAAAGTCCTGCCCCCCGCGATGCGGTGGTTAGAGGGATGTACGTTACATCACTGGACAGCACATAGCATACATTGTCAAATACTCGTATAAACAATAACCCAAAACGAGAAAAAAGGAACGAGCCTTACAGTAGTCGCATATGATGTGTAACATCTGACATGCTATCGTGGTAAATATGCAATAGCAACTTAAATCTGAAAAGAAAATGAATCGAGTATGATTGGAAATAATTTTCTACCGAATAGTTATATCTTTAATGAAAATTTTATTTAGGAGTTTTAATTAGGATTTTTTTAGTCGAGAAAACTTTTTTTAATCACAATTAAAAATATTGCATTGACAGCGACAGGAACTAACCTCAAAGTATGAAAAAGATACACACTGTAAAATATTTATTCGAATAATTCCATATTACTTACTCGTATTTTCTTAAGAACGTTGAACTTTGTCAGATACTTAACAGTAAATATAATTATTAATATAGTTTACACAGATAAATATAACCTCAGATTTCATACACAACGAGACCAGAGACTTTTTGACAAATGAGCATAAGGATCTAAGTTTATCCTGAATAAGACTTGCTGGTATTTGTGAAGAAGAGTAAGTAAACGAAATCCAGTTTTAGAATTCGGATCTTTTGAAAAAAATGCTAACTTTAACAATATAAAAAAAACTACTAGAGTTGGTTACTATTAGTTACCCATTTTTGCTAATCACAAAATCATGAAAATTTAATTAGCGTGGTAAATGTTTAAAAATTAGAAATATTAGAGAAAATCAAAATTACCCGTGTAATTAGTTTTTTTTAATCGAGAAAAAATTTTTTTTAATCACAACGAAAAATATTATATTGAGAGTGACAGGAATTAACCTCAAAGTATAAAAAAGATACGCACTAAAATATTTATTCGAATAATTCCTTATTACTTACTTACTCGTATTTTCTTAAGAATGTTGAATTTTGTCAGACGCACTTAACAGTAAACATAATTATTAATATAGTTTACACTTATAAATTAACCTCAGATTTCTTACTCAACGAGTCCTGGGACTTTATTGTAGGTTTATCCTGAATAAGAATTCGAAAAAAAAAATCTTTTGAAATACTAACTTTAACAATGTTGTGAATAAGAATAAGAATCAATTTAGAATTAGAATAATGAATATAGCATTAGATTCAATCATGTTAATTGGATGCCAATGTATTTCGACTTACCGCGACTGCTGCTTCCATGCTGGACACCTAAGTACATTTTTTATAGAAGCTTGAGGAAAAAATAATAATTTACGATGAGTCATTGAGAAACACGCAAAGAACTTTCCCAGTCTATATTTTGCAACAAAACACACTATTACATGTAGGAAAACGTTGCACAACACAATCACAAAGAAAACGATGCTTCCATCACACACATATACGAATCGAATTGCATTTTTCCCGCCAATAACAAATCCTTCTAGAATAAAATAAAGTCCCAGTTCGTGGCGCCATCTCTAGACGACGAAAGGAGTCAACTGTTCTTAACATCCTCCGGGGGGCGAGAAGATGTAGTCGACGGTGGTAGGGGTTTGACTGCAACTTGAGAGACTGGTCTTGTCATGACTCCACTTGAGGTCTGGATAGTGACGACACGACATATTCCATCAGCTGCAGGATGTGTGGCCACAATCCGTCCGGGAGTCCACCTGGTGCTGAAAGAGGCTGGATTTTTGATGAGGAGGAGGTATCCTACCGTTAGGTCTTTCTGGCTTTGCATCCATTTGGCTCGGGACTGCAGGGTGTTGAGGTAGGAGAGCTGCCAGAGAGACCAGAACATCATTTTCAACTTCATCAGAAGAGACCACCTAGAATGAATACTCAAAGATTGGTTTGTCAGACTGTGATCAGGGAGTTCGAGCAAGGGACACCCGATAAGAAAGTGTCCGGGTGTTAACACCTGGAGATCCTTAGGGTCTGATGATAGAGGATAAAGAGGACGTGAATTCATGCACGCTTCGATTTGGCACAATATTGTATCTAACTCTTCAAAGTTCAGCACAGCCGCCTTTAACGTTTTGAGCAAATGTTGCTTTGTGAGTTTGACTGACACCTCCGAAATTCGGTGCATATGGAGGGATGAAGTGCCACTGAATGTTCTTGCTTGACGAATAGTCCAGGACATTAGAGTTGTGAAGTAATTGAAACAAGTCCTTCAAGTAAGCTGAAGCACCAACGAAATTGGTACCGTTGTCAGAGTAAATGTCTGATGGATAGCCACGGCGTGAAACAAATCGACTCAGTGCTGACAGAAATGCTGCTGCTGATAGCGAAGATACGAGCTCAAGGTGCACCGCTTTAGTACACATGCACATGAAGAGGCAGATGTAAGACTTGAAGTTGTTCGCCTTGCGAGTATGTAGGCACTTTGTCGTGATAGGTCCAGCAAAGTCAATTCCTACTTTTTCAAAAGCACGACAAGGGTTGATTCGTTCTATTGGTAGATCACCCATCATTTGAGAGACAGGTTTTGCCACAAGTTTAAAATAGTCTATGCAGTTGCGCAGTTCTTTCTTGACAGCTGATTTACCATGCGGGATCCAAAATTGTTGACGAATGAGGGATAAAACTAGTTCCTGTCTAGCATGGAAATTGACTCTATGAAAATGTCTAATGACTAAACTCGTAAAATGATGCTCTTTTGGTATGAGCATAGGATACTTTTGTTCAAATTTAAGAGTTTTTTGGTGACGAAGACGTCCTCCGACACGAAGAATTCCCTCAAAATCTCAAAGAATACATTCAAAGACTGAAGTTTGCTAGATTTGGGAAGAGGCTTGTTACATTTCAAGAGAGTAAGTTCTGTATGGTATTCTCCATTTTGTAACAATTTGACTACCTTTTTTTATTGAAATTTCTAATTCATGTGTGTATAAAGGCCCAGTAACTTTGGACACTGATTTTGAATTATGGTAGAATCTGAATATCCATGCAACAGTCCTAACTACTTTCATGTATGAGGAAAACTTATCCAAGAAACTAAGAGAATAATCAACACCAGTTGAAAGAACAGCAGAGTCACTTAATGATTCAGACTGATCAATAGGAACAAGTGAAACAGGTTGTTCAGAGAAAGGAATAAAAGAATTGGAAGAAGGATGGAAATCATGAAGCCATTTTGGACCAGCTACCCACTCTGAATTTTCAAGAAGTTGTTTCGGGTAGAGGCTTCTTGTTGCCCAATCTGCCGGGTTTAATTTTCCCGGAATGTGATACCAAGATTGTTTTGAGGTTAGGGCGTGAATTTTCCCAACCCTGTGTTGCACAAATTGATTTCCTTTTACAGGTGGATTATTTATCCAACTCAGAGTAGTTGTTGAGTCACACCATAAAAATGTATCGTGAGTGATGTTAAGAGATTTCTTAAATATATCTAGAAGTTCAGCCAGAAGCAGAGCACCACAAAGCTCCAATTTAGGCAATGATATTGTTTGTACAGGTGCCACACGAGTTTTTGAAGCCATTAAGAATAAGTGTGGCGAATCAGAAGCAACACGTAAGTATATTACGGTGAATATGCCTTTGAGGAGGCGTCACAGAACCCGTGAATTTCACAGTGTTTAGCATTTTGTGTTTGAACATACCTGGGAACCTTTACTTGTTTGAGGCATGAAATTTCTGCTTGAAACCGATTCCATCTTTTAAGAATGTCTGATGATATCTCATCATCTCAGTCAAGCCCTGCCTTCCACAGGTCTTGAAGAATAATCTTTAAAATTATAGTTGAGGGAGAGACAAACCCCAGAGGATCAAAGATGCGTGCGATGATTGATAGCATCTGTATCTTGGTGGATACTTGGTCTGATAAGACTGCTTATTCTTTAAATGAATCCTCGTTTAAATCCCAGAATAAGCCAAGAATTTTATGGGTGGACTCATCATCAAATGAATGTGAGGAAATATTTGTTTTTAGAGTGTTTGGCAAGTCTGACAAGACTTCTGGATGAGTGCACGACCATTTCCGCAGCTGAAATACACCGGCTGATATCAAATTTTGCAGTTCATGAACAACTTTCTTAGCCGAGTCCAATGAGTCAGCACCGGCTAACAAATCATCAACATAGAAATGATCTTTTGCGAGCTTAGCTGGAAAGCGATGTTTTTCATCCTCACATAATTGTTTCAATGTTCGGATGGCAAGAAATGGGGCACAAGATGTACCATAGGTAACTGTATTTAATTTGAATATCACTAATGGTTCCTCTGGAGACTTCCTCCAAAATATTTGTTGAAAGCATGCATCATCTTGTGATATTAATATCTGTCTATACATTTTTGCAATGTCAGCAGAAAAGGCAATTGGGAAGAATCTGAATTTAAGTAAAGTTAGAAAAATGTCTGACTGTAGTTTTTGTACCAGTCAGCAGAATGTCATTCAAAGAATTTCCATTTGTACTTTTGAATGAGCCGTCAAACACCACCCTTAATTTGGTTGTGGAACTATTATCATTAATCACACCATGATGCGGTATGAAATAATGTGGAGATTTTACATCTGATGCGAGAGGAGTCATGTGACCAAGGTTTTGGTATTCCTCCATAAATTCTGTGTATTGTTCCTTTAATTGATTATTAGAGTGAAGTTTTCTTTCAAGAGAATAGAATCGTTTTAATGCACCCTCTTTACTATCTCCAATACTTGAATCATCTCTAAATGGCAGTTTTAGAATATATCTACCATCAGCATTACAAATATGAGAATTTCGAATATAGACTCACATAGCTCATCCTCATCCTTTGACGGAAAGTCCTTGGGAACAGATTCAAGTTCCCAAAATTGTTTCAAAGAATGGTCTATGTTTAAAAGAGTGTGACAGATTAGGGATAAATTTTAATTATATTGTGTGTTTATGTGGTACCTGACAATAAATTACCTAATTTTGTCGGCAATGCTGATGGTGTACCTTTGGGTCCCATTATAGGAGTCCCTGAAATTAATGTCATAAAAACATCTGCACCTAGAAGAATGTCTGTTTCATTTTCAATATAAAACGTTGGATCAGCAAGAGTTAGATCTTTGATATGAGGCCACTCATGATTTTTAATTGGAAAGTTTGGCATAGCGCTGAAGTGACTTTCGATACTAACAAAGCTTTTACTTGAAATTTATCAGAGGAAACACAAGAAGAAAATTCAAAATTTGTTGAATATAATGAAGTTTCAGCAAATGTTTCATTTACACCTACTAATTTATGATTGGTGTGTTTTAATGGTAATTTTAAGCGATCAGCACATTGCTTGGAAATCAAAAAATTTTGAGAAGCATTGTCTATCAAAGCACGGCAAGTTATTTGTTCACCATGTTTAGATTTAACATTTATTAATGCTGTGGACAACAATACGTGACCTTCTGCCAATTGTGTGCAATTGTTAAACACTGTCACAACAAAATTTGCTTGAGTATCTGCTGAAGGACTGACTGAATATATGTGTAATAATGTATGGTGTCTTTCAGAACAGTTTTTACAAGAGAATCCTATTCTACATGTGTCAAGCCTGTGATTACTCCTCAAACAATTGGTACATAAATTATTGTTCTGTACCACTTGCCATCTTTCATTTACATTCATAGAATTAAAAGTTGGACATTTGAATAAGGCATAGCTTTGATAACATAGAATGCAATTGTTACCTTTAACAACATCTGGTTTTACACCTGATTTTACTTGGTTACATTTGACAACAGTAGTATTTACATTTGATTTGTTAAATGAATTTAATGGTTTAACACATTACCTTTCTTAATGTCAGGTTTTACAAATTTTAACTCATTCAGACCACGAGCTTCCCTTTCAATGAAAACTCTAAATTCCTCTAGAGTAGGAATTTTATTATTTTCCAAAGATAATTCCCACCGTTAATACATGCATCCACTTTTGAAATGAGAAAATTTATTATGATCAACTCTCTGTTAATGAATTTGTTTCTGAATCCAAAGTTTTCAAATTGCGAATGACTTCATTACAAATATCTATTATTTCCAAAAGCAATTTTGAAGTATTTGCCTTGGAAATCTTAATACTAAATAGCTTATTTATTTGGCTAAGAGCTAATTGTGGTTTGTTTTCATACCGACTCCACAGTATATCCCAAAAATTCTTAAGATTGTCCACAGTAATTGAAAAACCCCGAATTAATTTGTCTGCATCCCCGCGAACAGAAGCCTGCAGATATTGCAATTTTTCAAGATCAGTTATTGATTTGTTATCTAGAATAAAAGACATAAATAACTCTTTGAATGAAATACAGTTCTCGCAATTTCCATAAAAATGCGGAACTTCAAGCTTTGGTAGATTAACTACAGAAGACTTTACATGAATACTATTATTTACTTCCTCAACCTGAGATTTTTCTTCAAGGTCAACAACCCAATTGAATAGTATATCTTTATATTTCATATAAATATCAAATGATTCATCACTTTCATGAGTTGATAATTCACTGAATATTTCAGTTAATCTAGTTTCGTATTGCAACACTTGTGTTTTTAAAACACCTATGCGTGATTTATTATCATCGCATTCATTTATCCTACTTCCAAAAGCTTTTAATTCTTTTATAATTAAATCAAATTTAACCAATATTTTTCGACTGTTTTGGAGCCATGATTTATGAATGAAATTTTAAAATGCTTATAAAAATGGAATTTTAAAATTCTATACAAAATATAAAACTATACCACAATAACAGATGCCTACACAATGAAAATACAAACTATCAAAAAATGTTCATACAAAATAGAATAAACGAATAAATCTAGAATCAAATAATAAATAATATCAATCAAAATGTATAAGAATATTTCAAGAATTCGTATCAGAGTAAATGCACTAGAATAAGAATATCGAATATGAAACGAATAATTAAAATAACCAAGAATAAATCACATCAACAACTCTGAATTTGACGAACCACATGTTATGAATAAGAATCAATTTAGAATTAGAATAATGAATATAGCATTAGATTCAATCATGTTAATTGGATGCCAATGTATTTCGACTTACCGCGACTGCTGCTTCCATGCTGGACACCTAAGTACATTTTTTATAGAAGCTTGAGGAAAAAATAATTTACGATGAGTCATTGAGAAACACGCAAAGAACTTTTCCAGTCTATATTTTGCAGCAAAACACACAAGCACGCTATTACATGTAGGAAAACGTTGCACAACACAATCACAAAAAAAACGATGCTTCCATCACACACATATACGAATCGAATGGCATTTTTCCCGCCAATAACAAATCCTTCTAGAATAAAATAAAGTCCCAGTTCCTGGCGCCATCTCTGGACAGCGAAAGGAGTCAACTGTTCTTAACAATATAAAAAACGAATGGACATGGACCCCGATGCGAGGGTAGTGACCACGTGCTTTCATTGGTCAAATCAAATAGCGCGCGCTTACGTCACTTCCTGTTACAAACTTCCGTCCCTTTTGAAGAAATCACTGCGACAAAATTCAGCAATCGAGAGGAAAGATGTTACACATCAAATACAATCGCACAAATTGGTTGCACCGACTGCTACCGTCTTTTGAATGAAGGAAAAATTATGGTGTACGGGGATAGGCCTCGGCCTATACATGGACGACGGTCATCACAAGTAGCCAGTTGACATATCGTCCAAAATTCCGATTTTTTTTCGGAAGATACAACCAAAAATAACATTTGACCGTTGAAATTATTCGAATCGTGATCTTATTGAGGCCGAGTCGAGAACAAGATGAGGCCTGGCCCCCATTGGTCTATGCCTTCAGACGTCCCTGGTCATGGTCCTGATGTTACTAAAAGACTCATCGTGTAGAAGGCACTGGGGCACTTTCCATCCATCGAGGTTCATGGTGGCGTGATGTACTTAGTTTGGAGAGTACGATGCCAACTCACATATGGCCATGATTCCAAATTACGAGGAACAGCCTTCAATAGCCGTTGTGTTGCTTTTGAGTGTGACATCGATGAACTTGTCGCGGCCCAAAGGTTACGGGTATGAGAGGAAATAGCAGATATGATCTTAAAAGTAGCTTCAGCCCTTTATGAAATATTCAATTTTATAACTTAACTCTGGGAGCAATCGGAATTCCTAAACCCTAACCAGATATACTAGATTATGGAAATTCACTTAGCTTCAGTAGGAGCTCCTTGTTACGTTCCTTCTCGAATCCCTTGCAGCTCCGAGATTGTTTCCTTTGCAAATTCCTGGTGAATTCTGCCTCATCTATTAATCTCAAGATGCGCCACCACCCAGTCGCTGTTCACTTTCTCAAATACTTGGATTTTACGCTGAACAATCAACGCTTAACCACTAGCCTCACAAAATCTACGACAGGCACTTAAATAGTAGTTATATTTGCATTAAATCCAATCATCCGTTCAGTTCAGTTCAATACAGTGATACCACTGTAAATCTGGAGACTTGGCCATCGTCTTATACTCCGACAGAATTTGATGAATATTTTAATATTTTAGAATCTATTGGTTGGTATTAAAAATTCTACTTTTTGGTCATGTTATACTGTTTTGCATCTCGCTATTGTTGAGTAAGACCATTCTCCATGTTTGGAGATAAAATATTTTCATCTCTCTCGAACTAAAATCACAGTTAAAGAATAGTTTCCCAAAAAGAAGTAGTAGAAGAACCCGAATAGAAACCGTTAAAAACTAATGTCTTAATTTTATGTAATGAGAATTAAAACAGAAACACTTTTTTTTTCAAACAAAATAACAATGTAATACCAAAATAAATATTCATCTAATTGCAAAACATTTCTTTATTATACCGCCTTCTTAATATTTCAAAATATTCCCTTCAAAATGAAATTTTTTTAATACACATAAAATCTGATTTCATTTGGCATAACACACACAGTATACGCTTGCCTCCAAAAGTCTGCGTACAGGCAATCATCTGACGTGTTTTTGCTGTAATTACTATTAAAATCTCGCTTTAGAAAATCAAAATACTTGACAGAAAAATTCTTCAGGATTTTTTTATTCATACAACAGCAACAAAAAATTCACCTCTACAAAAAAAAAAAAACAAGAATGACCACCAAATAATCACCAACCATCCGTGTCAAAAGTCTGCGTACACTTACAAAGTAGAGCTTTTAAAGACCTTTTACTGTAAAATAATTGCACTAAATCGTGTTTTTAAGTAATTATATACTTCTTTTACGATTCATTTAGTATTTGAGATTTGAAAGCTTTTGTGAATCGATGGCAGGCAACAAAATAGAGATCGATATATTATTGAAAGAAAAATCAACATAGATCTTCAGAAAAAGGGTAAATTTTTAAAGCAATTGTTTTAACTGTTAATAGGAGAAGTTCATTGATTCACACACACAAAAAGTGTTCATAAACAACAAATCAACTAAAATTTTAACGTCCAAGCCAAGATAGGGCACCCGTCTGCAGTGTCTCCTCGAGAATCTTGCTGAGTTATACGCTCTATAAAAAAATCCATAAATATAAGCTTCACAAATAGTGTTTCTGAGATATTGCAAAAAAGCGTCACACAATTCGAAGAGAGTTGAAAAAGAATGACTATCATGGCCGATTTGCACTCAAGAAACCATTCATCTCTCGAGTGAACAGACCTAAGAGCTAAAATCCTTTGCAAAAAACATCTAATTAGGACACATGATTATTGAGAAAATGTAATACATTCAATTGAAAGTAATTTTTGTAATTTGGCATTAAAAAGAACAAAAATATGCCTGCAAAAATTCCTAGACAGATCATAAGAAAGATAATCCTTTTTTGACTATCAAACATGGTGGAGGACGCACAATGTTTGGGGGGTGCATTGGAAGCCTGGTAATCTGGAATTTATTGAATCAACAACGTACAAAATTGGTTACTTGAAGTTATTGAAGTAAAATATCAGGGCATATGCCGAGAAACTTGCAGGGAGTGATTTTTACTTTCAGCGACACAAAGGAAAGCAAATGGCTCACATTGGGAAGCCATGGCTGTTCTGACATGTTCCAAACCACTTCCGTTAGCCAACCTAGTCCCCAAACCTAGGCACAAAACAGCATTTGTGGAATTTACTCGAGTGGATAATCAGGGAGAACGTAATAACATCCAATGAAATGCTCCAATCTGTCGTAGTAGAAGAATGGAACAAAATATCCCCATCTGAAACAACTAAGCTTGTTAAATCCCTGCCAAATATGTTGAGAGAGTAATAGAAAGAAGGGAATATAGCTTAAAAAGTATTAACTGTTAGTTACAATCCATTATTGTAAATGTTTTTTCCAGTGTACGCAAACTTTTGATGCACATGATTTGTGCCGTTCTCAAGTTATAAATATTTGTTATATTTTATGTAATATTCAGGTGACTGTTGCTTATACTCTATTCGTATTTACGACAAAGGAATCAATAAAAAATAGTATTGATTCGGAAAAAAACGTCATTTATAATTAGCGATCTTTTCAGAAATATGAAAGATGATTGCCTGTCGCAAACTTTTTGAGGCAAGTGTAAGTAAGGAACGTACTTTATACAAAGAGAAAAATAAATTTGGTCTAATAAAAAAATAAGCAATGGGATTAAACCTCTATAGGATGAAGATATCGAAAACTTTAAAATTATTCTTTAACTTAACATTAGACGATGCCAGCAGTAAAATATGTACTAAACGCGCGTGCGCGAACGCCCTGTATGAGCTTCAATATACTATTATATTTTCTAACAAAAGCAAGCAAATGACTCACAGAAAATACAAAAAAAATGAATTTAAAGAAATAGTGAAAGAGAACTATTCACAAATGACACATTAAATAATTCTATTAAATAAACGTAGTAAATTTAGTTGATTTCCTTTTAAGAGCTATTATTGAAAAAAAATTCTCTCTCTCTCTTAGAGGTTGTAAATTTAAAAATCCCTAAGAATAAAATAAATAGGGAATGTGAACTTCCACACACACAATATGAACGATTCATTTAATTTCTTCTAAGAAGCACACACACACACAATAACGAAGAGACTTGTAATATAAATACTTTGTTTTCTTTTAAATTGATAGTGATGTAGCAAGAATAAGATCTTTTATACCTTTTGTCATATAATTTTAGTCGATATATCTTAAATACATCAATACGCATTTATAAAATATGAACATAAGAAATATATATATATAATTTAAAAAATATTAAATTGATAGAAAAAGTAGGTGTTATAGAGGTAAGTAATGATAGGGTAATTTGTATTTGAATAAAAATACATGCCCAAAATAACATTAATAAAAACGTTTAACAAAGAATTCTATAAATTACTCTAAATGTGCAACACATTTTAAATTGTGTCCAAAAAATACTTTTTTTCTTGCGAAGAGAAAATGTTAAAAAATATACCGATAGATGGCGGCAACGTCAACACATTTTTTCTGGAGAGAAAACGGAAAATATTAAATTTGTTCGTTATCGAATTTTTGAGGCAAATTCTCTTACTCGTTTTAAAGAACTTCATTCAAAGTCTACTGAAGGAGAATGAAGTATATATATATATATATATATATATATACTTCCCCACTTACTTAACCCCACTTTTATATAATATATATATTAGCTGTCCTAAGTCAGCAATGTTTATAATACTGCACCATCCATTTTATAATTTTTAATCTAGTATCCTTCATTGTATGTTCTCTTTACTGTCTCTGTGTTTTTTCGAATGTAATTGGTGAATGTGTTTATCTCTTGTCTGTAGAGAATTAGACTATATATATATATATATATATATATCAGTGGCGCACACAGGAATTTTTCAAGGGGGGGTCCAGGGTTGAAAGTTCACCATTCTTGTATCACGCTCCTTTTGATTTTGTCGATTTTCGGGAACAAAACACAGTAAAAAACTAATTTTTGAATAAATAATTAGCATTAATTAATAAAATTAATCATTAATAACAAGTAATTTATTAAATTTTACGTACTATATACTTAGAATTATAATCAATCTGAAAAAAAATCAAGGGCTTCGGGGGGTCCGGACCCTCGTGACCCCGCCCCCAAAGCCCTTGTGTGCGCCACTGATATATATATACAATATATTCCACTCTAGCTATATTTCTCTTTTTTGGTTTGTAATGGTTTCATGTTTTTGGTTCTTTCGGATTTTTCTTAAGATGTTTTAGGATTTATTAGTGTTCTTTTTAACTTATTTACCGCTATATATATATATTCGACTTCATCAAAAGTTTATTATTCTAATATTCTGGAAATCTATGATACAAATGTAGTTTTTAGTTTAAAATAACATCAAGTGAAAGTTAAGGGTCGTTTGTAAAAAGCTTCCATACAGTTGGGTAAGTTTAGCCAAAATTTCTATAACCCTAAAATTGATTTGCACAATTCCAAACAATGTAGTCTTTTTCATGTAACCATGATTTAAACGACTGTTTTTTTAAAAAAATTAAGTTATTGGGCCAAAAAAATATTTCAATTGTAATTAAAAATTAATATTGAAATTCATAGTTTTATGCAGAGGTCGCCAAACGTTTTGACCACACGGACCAGTGCATTCATAATTTAAATCCCGCGGACCTCTAATAGGACTTAAAATTACTGTTATAAGTCTTATTATGTTTCAATGCATCTTACATACATAGCTTAACGTGACGAGTAAGTACATTTTTCAGAGGACCAGTGAAATTTTCTCGTGGACTTTAGAGACCTCTGTTTTAAAGGGCATTTGATAATTGCTTCGAAAATAAAGAAAATTTATTCAAACTCCCCCAAAACAGTGTTTGACGAAATCTATTCCGTTCTTTTTAATGAACTTCATCACTGATGGATACGGGGCCGCGGAAGCCTAGTGATCAAGGTATTGGATCGTGGCTGGCGTGTCATGTGAGTTCGAGCCCATTACCACTAAAGACACGCCGTGTAGGGGCACGATGCACGTTAAATCTGTCGAGAACTCAAACGTTCACCCGTTGGTGTTGCAGTTAGGAGAGAGGGGTGTCAGCTCAGGTGTCGTCCACGTTACTTGACCATGTTTCAAATTGACGAGGTCCTTCGCCAAAAGCCCTCGTATAGCTGAACAGTGCGACGTTAATATTCACTCCCTCATTGATGGATACTTAGTCATCATGCCCCTCGGGAACATTTTCGCAGTGCCATTTTAATATTTTAAGAAATTCTTATTTCTTAAAATATTAAAATGGCACTGCCAACGAAATTTATGTTTGTACATTAAAATAAATTTTAATTGCTCAATTTTAAAATATTTCATGCAGAGGAAAAATATGAGACAATAAAATTTTACATCTGTTGCTTTTGAAAATGCTGTTTTGCAACAAGTACCCATAAAATTGAGGTTATCGCAACAATGGCGCAGGATGAATCTTCTAGAAACTTCCTTATAAGTTCTAGTGAAAAATATGAAATTGTGATTGGTACAGAAAAGTTAGTTTGCACAAATGTGTCTGGTTTGAACGAAAGACAATACTTATGAACATAGCTGATGATGAGCGAAATTAAAATTTTCTCTTTGTCACCTTGACACGGCGCTGTTTCCACTTTTACGAGACTTTCAACACATTTTATTTTTCTACTGGAGACAAT
This sequence comes from Trichonephila clavipes, assembly GCA_019973935.1. Lineage (NCBI taxonomy): Eukaryota > Metazoa > Arthropoda > Arachnida > Araneae > Nephilidae > Trichonephila > Trichonephila clavipes. The sequence continues at coordinate 1,089,497 of BMAU01021438.1, forward strand.
TAATGGTGTTCTCGTGCTCACGAATTGCAAGATACTTGATGCCTTAAATCTCAAGTTTCAAAATAAATAGTAGTAATGATTTTGCAAATTTATAACACGCAAAAGCAACAGATACATTCATTTCCTTATTCCTGTTGACCAGTGCACATTCTTAAAATTAAAAAATTCTAACGACATGATAGACAACTCTTTAACAGTTAAAAACAATAAAAACTGAATGAAATTGCACTGTTTGAAGATTGCTGTAACCAGACCACACATTCTTGTCTGTTCATCCAGTCAGCAAGTCTGGTCCATAAGTTACTTTACTCCAAAACAAATTTCTAATTACTTTATGAGATTCCCCATTTAAGTCCGTTTCCACTGTCATTACACGTTTCAATAAAACATTTTTCACGCCCTGATAATTTTAAGCAAAGTGGCACATGATTGTAACTGCTCCTGAAATATATACATACCTACGCGCCATTTAGAAGAGTGTACGAAATGTGGACCTACATTTAAGAGATCCAGCATAGGGGCTCACGTTTCGATTACCAAGGGGGCTGCGGTAACCCAGGGGTCATGGCTGGCATGCCACGAGCCCAGTAACACTGAAGATCCGCCGTGTAAAGGAGCGATACGCGTTAAATCGGCCGAGAGCTCAAACGTCCCTTCCGTCGGTGGGGTGGGGTAGTTAGTAGAGCGGGGTGCCAGCTCAGGTGTCGTCCTCGTCACTCGACCATGGTTCAAAATGACGCGGTCCCTCGCCAAAAGCCCTCGTGTACCTTAACAGTGCGACGTTAATATTCACTCACTCACTCATTCGATTACCGAGGAACAAAAACATCACCAGTCGTTTGCAGATCGTTCCATCTAGAGCCCAATGATGCTTTTCACGTGTGCAAAACACGTTTATAAACGCCTTGATTTTAACTTAAGAATTTTAGAGCTTTCATGGTGAACCTATAAGTGTATGTGGAGTATAGTGTTCTCTTATAGTGTACACTTCCTTTTTAAATAATCAATGCTTAAAATGGAAGATAACTATAAAAATAGTATATACGTTGCATATTTCTGCGTGGGAATTTATATACTTAAATTATAACTCAGAAGCGGAATTCACAAACAAAAATTGGTTGGAAATCCTTATTTTACAGTTATTTCAATACTTTTGCGATTGAACTTAGCAATTTTGGATCCCGTCTAGGTGACGCTGGAATTTCCACGCGAGAGCTTTGAGACCCAGTTAATTTAACGTGCATTTGAGCGGTTGGTGGAGTATGGACTCAAACTCATAGATTCACTCGATCATCGACGGACACGTAGCTCGCTATTGTATAACCATCCTCTCAATCTCTATTCTACTTCAAACAAGAAATATAAAAAAAATTAAGTCAATTCCTACAAAGGTCAACAAAGAAAATTTTTATTTTAGTTAATTAAATTTAATAAATGAATTAAAATTTTTAAAAAACTGTATCAACATCAGGTGTCCTTCCCCCAAAAAAAAAAAAAAAGTTTTAAAAATATTTGAAGCCAAGAAAAAATTCGTTAGAAAAACTAACTGTCACATTTGTTGGTGCTAAATCTAACTTCATTAGAAATTTCACAGAATAAATTTAAAATTTAAAAAAATTTAATTAATGAACTAATATTTGAAAAAATTGCATTAACATCAAGTGTCGTCTACTACAAGCTTAAAAAATATATTTGAGCTTCAGTGGATAAATAAAAAGTATTTTATTAAGGATTGAAATTTGAACACAAGATGTATATATAACTAAATAAATATATATAGGGAGAGAGTGAACTAATAGTAGGAATTGAATGGAAAAGGGAAAAATTTCTACATCAGTTTCCGCGGCCGCTAATGGTTATGGTCGTGAGCTTGTAACAGGTGCTATTTCTGGACAGTCACGGGGTCGAGTAATGATGTCACTACTGACTCACATTCAAACCCCTCACGTTGGCAAGGTGTGGAATTTTAAAGAACAAAATGCTAGCTCCGTTGTTACGAGAGCGTAGTTGAAAATAACGAAATCCATCATCAGTAGCTCTCATACCGCGCGAGTGTAGCATGAATAATAATTCTCATACTTTGTTAATGCTGTACTTTAGGACAGATGTGAGAGTTATTCGAAAAGTCCTGCACTTTTTCATAGGGCAATGCAGTTTCGTTATTTTGCTCATCTGGAGCATTTTCGCTCGTGCAGAGACAAGTTTTGTAATCCTGCGAATGGAGTATCAAAAAGTTCATTTTCATCCTATTGTGCTCTTTCATTTTATAACTCTGGTAAAAATCCTACTCAGACTGAATGTGAAATTTGGGCAGCATAAGGATAATGTGCTCTTTCAGATGACACTGTTCCACGGTGATTTGAGAATTTTAAGCGCATAAAATTTAAACTTCCAAGAGGATACTTGATCTGGATGACTATCATGATTTAAAAGGCTTATCTCTCATTGATAAAAATCCAGGAGCTATCACGCAGACTTAATATTCCAAAAAGTGTACCATCATCAAAAATGATGGGTGGTTACCCCAACTTGAACACCGCAGACAGGCCCGAAGATTATCGAAATGAAATGACGTGCCTTCTTTGAAAGTTCTTTGCTGGCGAAGAGAAATGAATACTATACAGTAATGTTAAAAGGAAAAATTATATTTGATTGCTATTCACAAACTATTATTATTATTTTTTCAAAAGGAAAAGTTGTCTGAATTAAAGGCACATTCAGCAGAAATAAAAAAGGCCTTGAATAATTATCCTAATTCATCCCTATAAAAACTCAAATACCGTATTTACTCGAATCTAAGCCACCTCCCACATTCTCAAAACAATTTTGAGAAAAAATAGTGTCATCGATTCTAAGCCCCACACCCCGAATTCTCTACACGTTTTGGGGAGAGAAAAAAATTGCGTAAATGGTTCATCAGAAATAAAAATAAAAAAATTAATGAGAACAAAAAATTAATAATTTACTTTTATTTTACTAGAATTAATAACACTTTCTCAAATGCATACATGAACCTATAATTATTCTAACCGTCACAGTATCATGTATCGTCACTCCCATTGTCACAGCTGATTTCGAAATGGGTGCCAACGTCTCCAGTCTCCCACACGGTCAGGGGCGTAACGGAGAATATTAGAGTTCCCCTGCTAAGTCAGGTTTAGAACCCGTAGCCGGATCTTACAAAGGTTTCCAAAACCATAACTTCCGGCTTTGGGCCCCTAAAGACCGTATCACACGTACAAGTTTCAAGCAATCTTTCATCCAATTCGTGCAATTTTTACTCAGCTGCTATAGCAATGGCTTTCGAACAACTTTTTGCTAGTGAGGTCAAAAAATTGTTCCAAATAAAAGTTGCTTTTGAAATTCTAGCGAATGGGTTCTTCGGCGAACCACGTCATAAACAAGATGGCGTCTTCGGTTTCGTCTAACACATCAGATATAACGTATAATATTTTAATGGTGTATAATATTTTAAAAGTGTTTAATATTTTAAACAGGATGGTGCTCAATTTCTGTTTACGCCCATCAACAAAAGCGCAAGCGAAATAAAAGAAGTAATTTTGGTTTTTTCGTTTTCCGAAGCAGAAAAATCGGCGAGTAATTTTTCAATGTGGTGATAGAACGCTGCTGACGTCAGAGCATGTCGTTTTGCATAAGGCAACCCTTCCCTTTCAGATTAGGCCAAATCTTGGACGAAAAAGTTGCATGGAAAATGTACGTGTGATACGGCATTTAGTATCTTGCCTCCCCCCACGATGTGGGGGTTTCGGGGGAGTACGTTTCGCCACTGCTCACAGTGTTGTCTTCCGTGTCATCCAATGCATTGGTTTTGCAGCATTTTTTCAAAGGATGTATTATAGGAGAATGTTAAAGAATTATATTAAATACTGTTGAACACTTATATAAGTAAAAACTATATGATTTTGTTTTCGCCATCGCGCGCGACGCCTCTCAGGGGGCTCACCTTCTTTAGGTGAATACGGGTTTCACGCTCGAGGTACCCTAGTGATCCTCCTCTATTTTCGACCCTCTTTCTCGTCATTCAAATTTCCTTTTCTTCTTTTCACGTCTAGACTACAGATTACTATATCGAATATACTTGTACACAATTATTGATTTTGTTTTTATTAGATAACTCAATATTATTAATTACATTTTTTGTATTCCTTTTGTGTTGCGTTTAATTAATATAATCTTAATTGTTTCGATTATTTATTTTGATATTCGTATTATTTTATTGTTTTCTTAGTAACACCGTTGGTTTTCCGGTCTGCCGTGTGCGGCGTCACGTAAGGAGGAAAATGGTGTTCTGGGGATCCTTTGCGTTCCCTTTGGCTCATGCTTCTCCCGTTTGGAGGAGATTGGTGGCTTAGGCATACTTCTACGTTCTCTTTGGCCCACGCTTCACTGTAGACGGGTGGCAGGGGAGTGAGCCCGCTCCTGTCAGTCGGCTGGTGGTACCTCTCTTCGGTGTCCCCGAAGAGATACAGCTATAGGGTTAGTGCTGCAGATAAGGGGTGTCGGGTTTACCCGTTGGATCCTCGCCCTGATGCTGTAGCATTATATTCTGGGTGTACTTCAGGTAAGCACCATGCCTTACTATTGTCAGTTGACCGTCACACTGCCTCCCTTGTTGGACTCCGTGGTGGGTGGAGGCACGCCAGGACGAAGTTTTGATTCACGCTTATGGATCCTATGCTGCTGTGCCAGGGTAAAGGCCTTGTATTACCCAACCTTAACATTGACCAGATTTTCTCGAATACAAGATTTTTACTAATTTCTCTTCCAAACAATGAAATGTCATCCAAATCGCCTTTTGCTATACAAAATGCTCTAGTAGGAATAGGTGGTGAACCCAAGTCTGTTAAAAGATTGCGATCCGGTGATCTATACTAATTGAAACACTCTCTGTTATACAAACAAAGTCTTTTCTTTAAACAAAAACAATTTTGAATTCACCTGTAAAAATATGTCCAAATAAAACCCTTAACTCTCGCCACGGTGTCATTTCTGAACCTGACCTGTTGACCACTACTGATGCGGAAATCCTTGATGGATTCTCGGGTCAAGGTGTAATCCAGGTCAGAAAAATAACAATAAAAAGAGATGCATTAATAATTCCTACCAAACATATAATCTTAACTTTTATTAGCCCCAAATTACCGTCAACAATAAAAGCCGGCTACCTTAACTGCAGAATTCACCCATACATTCCGAATCCTCTGCGCTGTTTCAAGTGTTAGAGGTTCGGACATTCGCAAACATCCTGCCACGGTCAACAGACATGCTCTAGATGTGCGTCTGCTGGACATGATTCCCCAGATTGCCAAAATGTATAAACTGCTCACAACCTCATCCTTCAGATTCCAAAATATGCCCTAAATGGAAAATAGAGGAACAAATACTGGAAATAAAAACAAATATAAATATTTCTTACCCAGAAGCACGTAAATTAATAGTCCCACAGTTATCTCAAACATACACGCGAGAGAGAGAGAGCTGCCAAATCCTCTACTTTAAATCATTCTACCTAACAGATAAAAATATAACAAAAATAAAATATGTCCACCTTTAAATTTCTTGAACCACTTACATCCAAGCCAAGAACAAATGCTCTATCTAATCCTGAAGAATCAATATCTGCTCCTGATGTTTCCAAATCATCATCTTCAACCCAAGCCCAACTCTTGCCATCCACCTCTTCAATAGCAACTAGTATAACTCAGAGCTTCAACCACCTATTCCTACATCTAATGATGCACCTTCCAACAATGATATGTTCACCCGTATTGAATCATCATCCTCAATCATACCCACTTCCTCATCCCAGTCCATTATTGAACCACGCTCTTATTCTAATACAGTACAGGATGCCTAGAAAGTATCAAAAGCTCGAGCAAGGAAAAGAAAAAAAGAATACTGAAAAAAAAAGAATGACGCAATAGAGATTAAGATGGCTCCACATAGACAAAGAAAACCACAGCCCCTGAGAAATACACCACGGATGAGGAAGATATGATCACTTATGACGTGGAGGAAGATGAAATTGAACCGCATCCTGATCTTGTAGAAAAAGACGGGAAACAATCTTGGAAAGGATCATTACACTTAACTCCAACTAGAAGTCGAAAGTAACGTTTTTCTCGATTATACTTTTATGTTATTTAACCTTGTCTGACTTGGTGGAAGAAACCCCCACCACACGAAATTTAATTTGTTTTTACCTATAAAATTGGAATTTTTAAATTAAATTTGACAATATTTTAAACATGTTAGACTTGATTTTTTATATATGTGCATGCAGGCATGCACATACGTAAATATATATGCTTGTATTTTTATCTTGTGTTTATTTTTAAGAATATTTTAGTATTTTTTTAAAAATGTTTGGCGCAGTATAGCCAAAACTCACTCATCGACGTCTATTTGTTTCACCCGTGTCAAATTTTCAGTGGCCGCTGCTCTGTAGGTTTCCCTTTTTTTCTCCATATCAAATTGCCCCTGTTTTTTAAAAGTTGCGTCCTAGTGAACTGGTCTGGATGAGGCGATTAAAAGAAACCAAAAATCTGTCCTAAATACGAGCAAACAACGATGCTTAGGAAAGACTGAATATTGGAGAATGAAATAAGTCATCGATGCAAGTGGTCAGAAAGGATGGTTACATTTTTTCCTTTTGAAAGGGCTGGAAATTCAATTTTTCCCATCCAACATATGTGATACCTTCGATATTCTAAGCCTCATCCAATTTTCAGCAGCATTAACACTGAAAAAATAGTGGGTCCCAGATTCGAGTAAATACGGAATTATGTATTTAATTTGCAGTTAAAATAATATGCTTTAAAAAAATACCTCGACATATTGAAAATAATTGTGAGAGTAGAGAAAGTCTCAGTTCGAAACTCCTCCTCCTTTTTTTTAAAAAAAAAGTACAAAATCAGTCAACATTTTTATTTCGATTTTAGATTGTGTGATCCACATTTCAGAAAAAACCCGAATATTGCAATCGTGTACGTACATCGACTTCTGTCTGTCTTGCAGCCATGGTAGCCTAATGGTCAAGGTATCGGATCGTGGCTGTCTTATTACAAGTTCGGGCCCAGTACCATTAAAGACCCGCCATGTAGGGGTGCGATGCACGTTAAATATGTCTAGAGCTCAAACGTCCTCTCGTTGGTGTAGTGTGGTAGCAGAGAGAGGAGGTGCCCGCTCAGGTGTCGTCCTCGTCATTTGACCATGGTTCAAAATGACGAGGTACATCGCCAAAAGCCATCGTGTAGCTGAACAGTGCGACATTAATATTCACTCACTGACGAAACAAATAATTAAAAGATTATTCGTTTTTGTTTCGGTGGTTCAGTGTTCGAAATATGGTGCAAATAATCAATTCAAAATAGAATTAACTTTTTAATTAAAACTAGAACCTAACAAACAAGAACACATACTCACACGCGAGAACACTGAAAAAAATGTTTGCAATCAAAAATCTTATGAAATGAATTAGTAAAAGCAACAGCCTTTTCTATAGCGTGTCAAAAACATATCTCAATTCGAATCTTAACAGTCAACTGTAGAATTCTCACATCGATATTCATTCCAAAAAAGGATGCCAACTTTTGCAACAAAATCGATAATACCAAACGATTAAATATCTCTAACTAAAATAAACAGTAAGAAAAATGAGAGTTTATAAATAAATAATTAAATCAAAGCAAATGACAATGATACAATAAAAGAATAAGAACATATTTCACATATTTACATATTATATAGTTTGATTTATATTCAAATCTAAATCAACTGTGTAGTTTCTTTTTATATAAAACAAGCAATCAGTGGTTATAATATATACTAATCTTTATTTTATTTTTCAATCATTTCTTGATGCAAATAATTGTGTCACAATGATAGAACATATATATATATAATATTATATTTGATATCCGTAGAAAACAATTTAATGAAATTTAATCTACATTTGTACTAAATTGAAATTTTTGTGAATCTTTTTCATTGTTTATCTATCTTTCGCGAATCTCTTAATTTAATTTCTTCTACTTAAATTCAAAATAAAACAAGATTTGAGACATTATTGCTCATTTCGCGTTCTCTTTGTGCGTATAAAATTTCACAAAAAGTTACAGGATATAGTGGATACAACTTAATATTGCACGTTCGTTTGAAATTTTGTACCATTTTATTAAGTAATCAATTATATGCTTTTTTACTTAATAATGTTAATGCCAATTTCTTCCTCATCCGATAAACAAAAAAGCTCTGGGCTGACTTTCAAACCAAAAATTTTAATTTATTATTTTATTTATAAGTGAAAAAGATACGCGATACGATTATCTTTAGAGTACTAAGCACTCTCTCTTTCATTTTATCGCCATTTAACTTATCCCCAGCTATCATTAATCGAAAGGATTTGTGACTCAATGATCGGAGAGACTACTTCGCATTCACACACATTCCCTGCATGTTTTATCAACAATTTAAAAATCTAGCCATCTTTGTTAAAAACTCTAAACACGTAGAAAACATTTGCAAATGCAGAAGATACTCCGCACGAAAAATATCAAAACTCCCTGTACAGGGGCGTAGCTGCCGCGGTATCAGCCGTATCAATGATGCGGTGCCCCCAAGCTACAGGGGCCCCAACATATGTAATACTTAGACACAAATAAGTTTTATTTTACTTTTTTTTAAAAAAAAGAGGCCCTATGGAGTTTCGAGACGGGGTCCACTGACGATTAGCTACGGCAGTGTTCCTGTACGTAATATTTCAAGAGCTACTCGGGGTCGGTACCTAGAAAACTAATTCGGTGACAACGATAAAGAATGCGCGCAATCTTTTACATTCTTTTCAACAACGAAAGCGTTTCTCAAAGTGAGCAATAGCCAATAGCTGACATCATAAAATTGTACTAACAGATCTCAAAAATGAAGGTTTCTAAATTTCTTTGATCAGGTGACTGTGCAATTACAATCATAGATCTATGCGTTTGTAGCCTCTGGCGCCGCCTATTGGGAAGAAAGAAAAATTCTAATCATAAGACTATCTACTACGTAAAGCAGTGGTCTTACTTTTTCCGATACAAGGAACAAAACGACGTTTTTTGGAGAACCTCCCGCACGCACTTTGAGGAATGTATCTTAAAATAATATTTAAAGTAGATCATCATGTTACAATGTACATTATGTAACGACAAATTAAAAACTATTGTATTCGTTATAAATTTCAATGTCATTTTTTAATACAATGTACTTTTACGTTTTTTTACACTAACAATCTAAGTCTCGATCTATCGAAATTATTTTCAGTCGCATTTCATATTTTGCATTTAATTTGCTTTTATATTTTGTTCTTGTGCCACTCACGTTAAGAAATGCTTTCCACTTAAATACATTGTAAAGAAAATCATTAAAATTTTTATAGCTGTATGAGAAATCCTGTATATTTTGCATGGATTTGCAATCTAAAATTTAAGAGCTGTTCTTTCTTAAATTTAAATTTTAACATGATAGGTCGATAAATTGTTCCATCTTCTTCATTATAGGTGGTTTTTCACAAATGAAAAAAGGTGCATTTTCTATTAGAAAATTATTTAGTTCTACAAAACATTGTGCTAACAATTATAAAATTATTTCGTGAAACCTGGGATGGTAAGCAATCTAAAAAGTAGAATACATAAAGAAAAAGACGAGTTAAAATATTCTTTTATTCTATTATGATAAAAGCTAAGAAAGTATTACTAAATAAAAATAAGTGTTAATAAAAAAATTTCCAGTTTTAATGACTGGGATAAGTTTTTTTTAGATATTTGTGACTATATAGAGAACGTGAATTCATTTCCCATACACACTTGGAATTTTCTCTTCCGTTTTTCATAGTGACTCCTCGAACCCTTGGGTATACCTCGTGAAACTAGGGTTCCGAGGAACAAAGTTTGAAGACCACTGATATAAAAGAATACTATTTTGAATCCTTTTTCAAAAACACTCTTCATCAGTAATACGACATTATTAACCTTTCATGCATATGCATTGTACCAGCACTGCTTGAATCAATCAAATAAAAGAAAATAAATAAATTATTTCACAAAACAAAATTTACAAATTTTTTTTCCCCTACTCTTTAAGCATGGGGAGTAGCATATAAAAATTCCTAGTGATGACTTAGTAAAATATCAAATAAAATATTATTCAACCAAAAATTAGATTTCTAATTTGAAAAATTATAAACCTAGGGTTAAACAAAAAGATGGCCAGTCATCAAATAAAAATAAATTAGAGTAAAGCTCTGTTCATTTAAGTCGCCCTTTAAACCAGCGGTCGCCGAACTTATATATTGACCTCACGGAGCAGTAAATTCATAATTTCAATCCCGCGAAGAACTAATAGGATTTTTTAAGTGATAAATATATTTATAAAAAAATTGTGATCTCTCTCTCTCGCTAAGAACACACAATTAATGCATCTTAAAACATAACTAAACGTGATGAGTGAGTAGATTCCACATTTTTCTGCGAAATTTTCTCGCACTTTGGCGACCTCTGCTTTAAACAACATCAAAGGCCCTTGTACTTAGGAATGACGAGAACGACACCTAAGTTACTTTGAGCTTTAATTGATTTAAAGCTCTTCAGCATGCCTCTTTGGCATCAGGATTCGAACCCACGACTTTCTTCATGCAGTTTATTGTTTCACATACTACACACACGCACAATTTTGTTTCAAAATTATATCGGTCTAACTAATAATCTGCGAGAGCTAATTGAATACAACTCAAAGCATCGCGGATGGAAATTTTATGAAATCAGCTCAAGTGCAGAATTAGCATTTACTTTTTAAGGACCCCCTGAGGGGTCCATATTCCCTTGAAACAAGAGAAAATGTTTCGTTGAACGCGAAAAAAGTGCGAAGAGAAAAATTGGAAAATACTGAAATGCCGGACAGGGTTGTCCTCCTGAACCAGTGATACTATAAATAGGGGAGAGAAAGTTCTTGTAATATTAAAAATTGTTGAACGGTTTATAAAAAGAACGACACGTGTAACAAATAGAACGAAAATTTTCTGAATGAGATTCTGTGTTTATATCGACAGACGATTTTTCATAGTTTTAGTATTCTTAATAAATGAACAATTTATTTTTGATAATACCGAGGATAAAACCCAAATTTTACATTCGATGTATTGAAGATGGAAAATATAAATGAACGATAGATAAAGGAAATATATATATATATATATATTGATACACTGACGTTCACAATTTTTTACAATCTCTATATGTCGCACGGAAATGGTGAAATTAGGAATTTCATCAATCCCTAAGGGAGAGGATCAATTGACGGGAGGTGTTAAAATAACGTCTCTTCAATGTCATTTCCCTGATGAAAGCAAGTGATTTCATCAATTCCCTGAACTGTTTCAGTAAAATGAACTAGTCAGGATTTGTATTGAGGGGGAGACACTTTGGGGGTCGAGTCCTTGTACTTCCTAACCCTACAGGTAGTACTATCGATCCCCTAAATATCAACCCCATATCTTTAAAAAAAATGGCACCCTAGGGATTTATATTTTAGTGCGTAAGCAACCGAGAAAAAAGATGTTGTACGTTAAAAAGTAACAGCCTAATTTTCTAATTATTTGTTAATTATTATTCGAATAAATAATTTGTATTTCATTGACTATTGTTGTATTACTTACTTCTACGTTTAATAATGCACCCTATTTGTTAAATAAACACTTTTAAACTCTTGGCAATGTTATTTCATCATTTCACTGAAACAGCTCAGCTTCAAATATCTTACTTTTATCAGGGAAATGACCTTGAAGAGACGTCAAGTGATCATCTCTCTTAGGGATTTGATAAGATCCCTCATTTCATCCTTTTCCTGCGACATCTGTACAATCCTGCCCACGACTTTCCCCATGCGACGCTCTTCATTAAGTGTATCTAACTTGTTTTGAATGGAACTAGAATTTGACTCAAAACTTTTTAACACGTGAAAATTATTATTAATTTATCTTAACTTTTATAATAAAGGATATAAGGTCACAAATATTTTACTTTATATTACCGAGGACACTCTCAGCTTTCATAAGAACACAAAAATCTCGGGTAGATTTGGTCCCAGTAGCCAAGTGGTGAAGGAAACGGACTGGCGTGTCTTAAGTTCAAGACTAGTGCCACTGAAGACCGGCCGTGAAGAGAGGACTGGCGTTCGTTAAATATGTCGAAGCTCAAACGCCCTCTCGTTAATGTGGAAGTTAGAAGAGGGTTTGCCACAGCTCAGGTGTAGTCCTCCTCACTTGACCAGGGTTCGAAATTATACGAGGTCCGATGCAAAAAGCCCCCGAGTAGCTGAATAGTTCGACGTTAATATTAACTACTTACTCAGTCAGATTTTCTTCGAGATATTTTCTTTTTTTATGTTTATTTAAAGAGAATTTCGGACTATTCATTGTGTGAACGATTTTTAAAGATATATCAATAGCTAAAATATGTAATATTTTTTTATATTTTCTTCTATAGTTATATTTTAGAAACTGCAAAATATTTAAAACACGCACTTCTACGCTAAAATAAACACTCACTCAACAGAAAACTAGAAGACATATGAAATAACTGTAAAAAAAAAATTTTCAGAAAAAAATACAAATTTCTAAGTGTAAATTTATCATTATTTAGATAATTTTAATAACCAGAAAAAAGGTAAATAATCGATATAAGTCATAAATTTTTAGCAAAAGAATTTTTTTTAAAAAAAAATCATACATGGTTTTTAAAAAGGCTGAAATGGAAAAAAACACCCTAATAATATATTAAAGGTAAAGTAATAAGAGTAGTTTAAATCTTTTAAAAATTATATATAGAACAAGCTCTCACACACGTTTTCTGCCATGTGTGAAACTCAGTTACTTTATAGTAATTTAAAACTGCAAAAATAGATAAAATTTTTAAAGAACTTCCAACGCAAAACTGTTTAAAGGGAAACTGCAAATACTACCAACAGAAAGGAAAAATGAAAATCTCATAAACGAATTTAAAGGTGAATAAATATGACGCACATTTCACATTTTAAAATAAAAGAAAATTAAACATTAACCATTAGGAAATCTCTCTTAAAACTTATGAAAACTTTCCAGGTGACATTTGACAATGATTTGTCAGTCACGATTCGTTTGGTATAAAAGCATTCCCGAACAACCGAAATATCACAGTTGGTGAACCATCTGATCCCAACAGCAATGGTTTGGCTGACAAGCATAGCGTTCATTGTGACTCTTTTAGGAGCGCAATATGACATAGTGACTGCTCAGGCAACCTCTGTGTTCAGTAGCCCTAGCCTTGCTAGTAGTTTCCTCGGATGTCTCACAAATGGTATTGGACAATCTCCAGTTTTCCCGTCTCAAGAACAACTAGATTTAGATGACTTAGCCAAAGTAATTCTCTCGGCAGTAACCAGTAATACTGACTCCACAACATCAGCGAGGGCACAAGCCTTAAGCACTGCTTTAGCATCTTCCTTGGCCGACCTACTGATTTCCGAATCAGGTGGAAATAGCTACCAAAATCAGATAACAGCCCTCAATAATATCTTATCCAATTGCTTTGTCACTACAACCGGATCAAATAATCCTGCAACGGTACAGCACAGAGGGCTCAAGTTTTCACAGAGTCAAGCCTTCCAACAAGCATCGGCCTTCCAGCAAGCAGCATCACGCAGTGCTAGCCAGAGTGCTGCCGAAGCAGGCTCAACATCCTCTTCCACCACTACCACCACCTCGGCAGCAAGAAGTCAAGCTGCAAGCCAGAGCGCAAGCAGTTCTTATAGCTCTGCATTTGCACAAGCGGCCTCTTCTTCCCTTGCGACCTCCAGCGCTCTCAGCAGAGCCTTCTCTTCTGTCAGTTCCGCCTCTGCCGCCTCCAGCCTCGCTTATAGCATAGGCTTATCCGCCGCACGGTCCCTTGGAATAGCCGATGCCGCCGGCCTCGCTGGTGCCTTAGCTCGGGCTGCGGGTGCATTAGGCCAGGGAGCCACTGCAGCCAGCTACGGCAATGCCCTTTCAACTGCAGCTGGACAATTCTTTGCCACCGCGGGTCTATTGAACGCAGGCAATGCATCTGCCCTAGCAAGCAGCTTCGCCAGAGCCTTCTCCGCCTCAGCAGAATCCCAGTCATTCGCACAGAGTCAAGCCTTCCAACAAGCAGCATCACGCAGTGCTAGCCAGAGTGCTGCCGAAGCAGACTCAACATCCTCTTCCACCACTACCACCACCTCGGCAGCAAGAAGTCAAGCTGCAAGCCAGAGCGCAAGCAGTTCTTATAGCTCTGCATTTGCACAAGCGGCCTCTTCTTCCTTTGCGAGATCTAGTGCTATCAGCAGAGCCTTCTCTTCTGTCAGTTCCGCCTCTGCCGCCTCCAGCCTCGCTTATAGCATAGGCTTATCCGCCGCACGGTCCCTTGGAATAGCCGATGCCGCCGGCCTCGCTGGTGCCTTAGCTCGGGCTGTGGGTGCATTAGGCCAGGGAGCCACTGCAGCCAGCTACGGCAATGCCCTTTCAACTGCAGCTGGACAATTCTTTGCCACCGCGGGTCTATTGAACGCAGGCAATGCATCTGCCCTAGCAAGCAGCTTCGCCAGAGCCTTCTCCGCCTCAGCAGAATCCCAGTCATTCGCACAGAGTCAAGCCTTCCAACAAGCATCGGCCTTCCAGCAAGCAGCATCACGCAGTGCTAGCCAGAGTGCTGCCGAAGCAGACTCAACATCCTCTTCCACCACTACCACCACCTCGGCAGCAAGAAGTCAAGCTGCAAGCCAGAGCGCAAGCAGTTCTTATAGCTCTGCATTTGCACAAGCGGCCTCTTCTTCCTTTGCGACCTCCAGCGCTCTCAGCAGAGCCTTCTCTTCTGTCAGTTCCGCCTCTGCCGCCTCCAGCCTCGCTTATAGCATAGGCTTATCCGCCGCACGGTCCCTTGGAATAGCCGATGCCGCCGGCCTCGCTGGTGCCTTAGCTCGGGCTGCGGGTGCATTAGGCCAGGGAGCCACTGCAGCCAGCTACGGCAATGCCCTTTCAACTGCAGCTGGACAATTCTTTGCCACCGCGGGTCTATTGAACGCAGGCAATGCATCTGCCCTAGCAAGCAGCTTCGCCAGAGCCTTCTCCGCCTCAGCAGAATCCCAGTCATTCGCACAGAGTCAAGCCTTCCAACAAGCATCGGCCTTCCAGCAAGCAGCATCACGCAGTGCTAGCCAGAGTGCTGCCGAAGCAGGCTCAACATCCTCTTCCACCACTACCACCACCTCGGCAGCAAGAAGTCAAGCTGCAAGCCAGAGCGCAAGCAGTTCTTATAGCTCTGCATTTGCACAAGCGGCCTCTTCTTCCTTTGCGACCTCCAGCGCTCTCAGCAGAGCCTTCTCTTCTGTCAGTTCCGCCTCTGCCGCCTCCAGCCTCGCTTATAGCATAGGCTTATCCGCCGCACGGTCCCTTGGAATAGCCGATGCCGCCGGCCTCGCTGGTGCCTTAGCTCGGGCTGTGGGTGCATTAGGCCAGGGAGCCACTGCAGCCAGCTACGGCAATGCCCTTTCAACTGCAGCTGGACAATTCTTTGCCACCGCGGGTCTATTGAACGCAGGCAATGCATCTGCCCTAGCAAGCAGCTTCGCCAGAGCCTTCTCCGCCTCAGCAGAATCCCAGTCATTCGCACAGAGTCAAGCCTTCCAACAAGCATCGGCCTTCCAGCAAGCAGCATCACGCAGTGCTAGCCAGAGTGCTGCCGAAGCAGACTCAACATCCTCTTCCACCACTACCACCACCTCGGCAGCAAGAAGTCAAGCTGCAAGCCAGAGCGCAAGCAGTTCTTATAGCTCTGCATTTGCACAAGCGGCCTCTTCTTCCTTTGCGACCTCCAGCGCTCTCAGCAGAGCCTTCTCTTCTGTCAGTTCCGCCTCTGCCGCCTCCAGCCTCGCTTATAGCATAGGCTTATCCGCCGCACGGTCCCTTGGAATAGCCGATGCCGCCGGCCTCGCTGGTGCCTTAGCTCGGGCTGCGGGTGCATTAGGCCAGGGAGCCACTGCAGCCAGCTACGGCAATGCCCTTTCAACTGCAGCTGGACAATTCTTTGCCACCGCGGGTCTATTGAACGCAGGCAATGCATCTGCCCTAGCAAGCAGCTTCGCCAGAGCCTTCTCCGCCTCAGCAGAATCCCAGTCATTCGCACAGAGTCAAGCCTTCCAACAAGCATCGGCCTTCCAGCAAGCAGCATCACGCAGTGCTAGCCAGAGTGCTGCCGAAGCAGACTCAACATCCTCTTCCACCACTACCACCACCTCGGCAGCAAGAAGTCAAGCTGCAAGCCAGAGCGCAAGCAGTTCTTATAGCTCTGCATTTGCACAAGCGGCCTCTTCTTCCCTTGCGACCTCCAGCGCTCTCAGCAGAGCCTTCTCTTCTGTCAGTTCCGCCTCTGCCGCCTCCAGCCTCGCTTATAGCATAGGCTTATCCGCCGCACGGTCCCTTGGAATAGCCGATGCCGCCGGCCTCGCTGGTGCCTTAGCTCGGGCTGTGGGTGCATTAGGCCAGGGAGCCACTGCAGCCAGCTACGGCAATGCCCTTTCAACTGCAGCTGGACAATTCTTTGCCACCGCGGGTCTATTGAACGCAGGCAATGCATCTGCCCTAGCAAGCAGCTTCGCCAGAGCCTTCTCCGCCTCAGCAGAATCCCAGTCATTCGCACAGAGTCAAGCCTTCCAACAAGCATCGGCCTTCCAGCAAGCAGCATCACGCAGTGCTAGCCAGAGTGCTGCCGAAGCAGACTCAACATCCTCTTCCACCACTACCACCACCTCGGCAGCGAGAAGTCAAGCTGCAAGCCAGAGCGCAAGCAGTTCTTATAGCTCTGCATTTGCACAAGCGGCCTCTTCTTCCTTTGCGACCTCCAGCGCTCTCAGCAGAGCCTTCTCTTCTGTCAGTTCCGCCTCTGCCGCCTCCAGCCTCGCTTATAGCATAGGCTTATCCGCCGCACGGTCCCTTGGAATAGCCGATGCCGCCGGCCTCGCTGGTGCCTTAGCTCGGGCTGTGGGTGCATTAGGCCAGGGAGCCACTGCAGCCAGCTACGGCAATGCCCTTTCAACTGCAGCTGGACAATTCTTTGCCACCGCGGGTCTATTGAACGCAGGCAATGCATCTGCCCTAGCAAGCAGCTTCGCCAGAGCCTTCTCCGCCTCAGCAGAATCCCAGTCATTCGCACAGAGTCAAGCCTTCCAACAAGCATCGGCCTTCCAGCAAGCAGCATCACGCAGTGCTAGCCAGAGTGCTGCCGAAGCAGACTCAACATCCTCTTCCACCACTACCACCACCTCGGCAGCGAGAAGTCAAGCTGCAAGCCAGAGCGCAAGCAGTTCTTATAGCTCTGCATTTGCACAAGCGG
Source organism: Trichonephila clavipes (assembly GCA_019973935.1). Classification (NCBI taxonomy): domain Eukaryota; kingdom Metazoa; phylum Arthropoda; class Arachnida; order Araneae; family Nephilidae; genus Trichonephila; species Trichonephila clavipes. Next base: position 1,106,932 of record BMAU01021438.1, read on the forward strand.
CCTCTTCTTCCTTTGCGACCTCCAGCGCTCTCAGCAGAGCCTTCTCTTCTGTCAGTTCCGCCTCTGCCGCCTCCAGCCTCGCTTATAGCATAGGCTTATCCGCCGCACGGTCCCTTGGAATAGCCGATGCCGCCGGCCTCGCTGGTGCCTTAGCTCGGGCTGTGGGTGCATTAGGCCAGGGAGCCACTGCAGCCAGCTACGGCAATGCCCTTTCAACTGCAGCTGGACAATTCTTTGCCACCGCGGGTCTATTGAACGCAGGCAATGCATCTGCCCTAGCAAGCAGCTTCGCCAGAGCCTTCTCCGCCTCAGCAGAATCCCAGTCATTCGCACAGAGTCAAGCCTTCCAACAAGCATCGGCCTTCCAGCAAGCAGCATCACGCAGTGCTAGCCAGAGTGCTGCCGAAGCAGGCTCAACATCCTCTTCCACCACTACCACCACCTCGGCAGCAAGAAGTCAAGCTGCAAGCCAGAGCGCAAGCAGTTCTTATAGCTCTGCATTTGCACAAGCGGCCTCTTCTTCCTTTGCGACCTCCAGCGCTCTCAGCAGAGCCTTCTCTTCTGTCAGTTCCGCCTCTGCCGCCTCCAGCCTCGCTTATAGCATAGGCTTATCCGCCGCACGGTCCCTTGGAATAGCCGATGCCGCCGGCCTCGCTGGTGCCTTAGCTCGGGCTGTGGGTGCATTAGGCCAGGGAGCCACTGCAGCCAGCTACGGCAATGCCCTTTCAACTGCAGCTGGACAATTCTTTGCCACCGCGGGTCTATTGAACGCAGGCAATGCATCTGCCCTAGCAAGCAGCTTCGCCAGAGCCTTCTCCGCCTCAGCAGAATCCCAGTCATTCGCACAGAGTCAAGCCTTCCAACAAGCATCGGCCTTCCAGCAAGCAGCATCACGCAGTGCTAGCCAGAGTGCTGCCGAAGCAGACTCAACATCCTCTTCCACCACTACCACCACCTCGGCAGCGAGAAGTCAAGCTGCAAGCCAGAGCGCAAGCAGTTCTTATAGCTCTGCATTTGCACAAGCGGCCTCTTCTTCCTTTGCGACCTCCAGCGCTCTCAGCAGAGCCTTCTCTTCTGTCAGTTCCGCCTCTGCCGCCTCCAGCCTCGCTTATAGCATAGGCTTATCCGCCGCACGGTCCCTTGGAATAGCCGATGCCGCCGGCCTCGCTGGTGCCTTAGCTCGGGCTGTGGGTGCATTAGGCCAGGGAGCCACTGCAGCCAGCTACGGCAATGCCCTTTCAACTGCAGCTGGACAATTCTTTGCCACCGCGGGTCTATTGAACGCAGGCAATGCATCTGCCCTAGCAAGCAGCTTCGCCAGAGCCTTCTCCGCCTCAGCAGAATCCCAGTCATTCGCACAGAGTCAAGCCTTCCAACAAGCATCGGCCTTCCAGCAAGCAGCATCACGCAGTGCTAGCCAGAGTGCTGCCGAAGCAGGCTCAACATCCTCTTCCACCACTACCACCACCTCGGCAGCAAGAAGTCAAGCTGCAAGCCAGAGCGCAAGCAGTTCTTATAGCTCTGCATTTGCACAAGCGGCCTCTTCTTCCTTTGCGAGATCTAGTGCTATCAGCAGAGCCTTCTCTTCTGTCAGTTCCGCCTCTGCCGCCTCCAGCCTCGCTTATAGCATAGGCTTATCCGCCGCACGGTCCCTTGGAATAGCCGATGCCGCCGGCCTCGCTGGTGCCTTAGCTCGGGCTGTGGGTGCATTAGGCCAGGGAGCCACTGCAGCCAGCTACGGCAATGCCCTTTCAACTGCAGCTGGACAATTCTTTGCCACCGCGGGTCTATTGAACGCAGGCAATGCATCTGCCCTAGCAAGCAGCTTCGCCAGAGCCTTCTCCGCCTCAGCAGAATCCCAGTCATTCGCACAGAGTCAAGCCTTCCAACAAGCATCGGCCTTCCAGCAAGCAGCATCACGCAGTGCTAGCCAGAGTGCTGCCGAAGCAGACTCAACATCCTCTTCCACCACTACCACCACCTCGGCAGCAAGAAGTCAAGCTGCAAGCCAGAGCGCAAGCAGTTCTTATAGCTCTGCATTTGCACAAGCGGCCTCTTCTTCCTTTGCGACCTCCAGCGCTCTCAGCAGAGCCTTCTCTTCTGTCAGTTCCGCCTCTGCCGCCTCCAGCCTCGCTTATAGCATAGGCTTATCCGCCGCACGGTCCCTTGGAATAGCCGATGCCGCCGGCCTCGCTGGTGCCTTAGCTCGGGCTGGTGCATTAGGCCAGGGAGCCACTGCAGCCAGCTACGGCAATGCCCTTTCAACTGCAGCTGGACAATTCTTTGCCACCGCGGGTCTATTGAACGCAGGCAATGCATCTGCCCTAGCAAGCAGCTTCGCCAGAGCCTTCAGCGCCTCAGCAGAATCCCAGTCATTCGCACAGAGTCAAGCCTTCCAACAAGCATCGGCCTTCCAGCAAGCAGCATCACGCAGTGCTAGCCAGAGTGCTGCCGAAGCAGGCTCAACATCCTCTTCCACCACTACCACCACCTCGGCAGCAAGAAGTCAAGCTGCAAGCCAGAGCGCAAGCAGTTCTTATAGCTCTGCATTTGCACAAGCGGCCTCTTCTTCCTTTGCGACCTCCAGCGCTCTCAGCAGAGCCTTCTCTTCTGTCAGTTCCGCCTCTGCCGCCTCCAGCCTCGCTTATAGCATAGGCTTATCCGCCGCACGGTCCCTTGGAATAGCCGATGCCGCCGGCCTCGCTGGTGCCTTAGCTCGGGCTGTGGGTGCATTAGGCCAGGGAGCCACTGCAGCCAGCTACGGCAATGCCCTTTCAACTGCAGCTGGACAATTCTTTGCCACCGCGGGTCTATTGAACGCAGGCAATGCATCTGCCCTAGCAAGCAGCTTCGCCAGAGCCTTCTCCGCCTCAGCAGAATCCCAGTCATTCGCACAGAGTCAAGCCTTCCAACAAGCATCGGCCTTCCAGCAAGCAGCATCACGCAGTGCTAGCCAGAGTGCTGCCGAAGCAGACTCAACATCCTCTTCCACCACTACCACCACCTCGGCAGCGAGAAGTCAAGCTGCAAGCCAGAGCGCAAGCAGTTCTTATAGCTCTGCATTTGCACAAGCGGCCTCTTCTTCCTTTGCGACCTCCAGCGCTCTCAGCAGAGCCTTCTCTTCTGTCAGTTCCGCCTCTGCCGCCTCCAGCCTCGCTTATAGCATAGGCTTATCCGCCGCACGGTCCCTTGGAATAGCCGATGCCGCCGGCCTCGCTGGTGCCTTAGCTCGGGCTGTGGGTGCATTAGGCCAGGGAGCCACTGCAGCCAGCTACGGCAATGCCCTTTCAACTGCAGCTGGACAATTCTTTGCCACCGCGGGTCTGTTGAACGCAGGCAATGCATCTGCCCTAGCAAGCAGCTTCGCCAGAGCCTTCTCCGCCTCAGCAGAATCCCAGTCATTCGCACAGAGTCAAGCCTTCCAACAAGCATCGGCCTTCCAGCAAGCAGCATCACGCAGTGCTAGCCAGAGTGCTGCCGAAGCAGACTCAACATCCTCTTCCACCACTACCACCACCTCGGCAGCAAGAAGTCAAGCTGCAAGCCAGAGCGCAAGCAGTTCTTATAGCTCTGCATTTGCACAAGCGGCCTCTTCTTCCCTTGCGACCTCCAGCGCTCTCAGCAGAGCCTTCTCTTCTGTCAGTTCCGCCTCTGCCGCCTCCAGCCTCGCTTATAGCATAGGCTTATCCGCCGCACGGTCCCTTGGAATAGCCGATGCCGCCGGCCTCGCTGGTGCCTTAGCTCGGGCTGCGGGTGCATTAGGCCAGGGAGCCACTGCAGCCAGCTACGGCAATGCCCTTTCAACTGCAGCTGGACAATTCTTTGCCACCGCGGGTCTATTGAACGCAGGCAATGCATCTGCCCTAGCAAGCAGCTTCGCCAGAGCCTTCTCCGCCTCAGCAGAATCCCAGTCATTCGCACAGAGTCAAGCCTTCCAACAAGCATCGGCCTTCCAGCAAGCAGCATCACGCAGTGCTAGCCAGAGTGCTGCCGAAGCAGACTCAACATCCTCTTCCACCACTACCACCACCTCGGCAGCAAGAAGTCAAGCTGCAAGCCAGAGCGCAAGCAGTTCTTATAGCTCTGCATTTGCACAAGCGGCCTCTTCTTCCTTTGCGACCTCCAGCGCTCTCAGCAGAGCCTTCTCTTCTGTCAGTTCCGCCTCTGCCGCCTCCAGCCTCGCTTATAGCATAGGCTTATCCGCCGCACGGTCCCTTGGAATAGCCGATGCCGCCGGCCTCGCTGGTGCCTTAGCTCGGGCTGTGGGTGCATTAGGCCAGGGAGCCACTGCAGCCAGCTACGGCAATGCCCTTTCAACTGCAGCTGGACAATTCTTTGCCACCGCGGGTCTATTGAACGCAGGCAATGCATCTGCCCTAGCAAGCAGCTTCGCCAGAGCCTTCTCCGCCTCAGCAGAATCCCAGTCATTCGCACAGAGTCAAGCCTTCCAACAAGCATCGGCCTTCCAGCAAGCAGCATCACGCAGTGCTAGCCAGAGTGCTGCCGAAGCAGACTCAACATCCTCTTCCACCACTACCACCACCTCGGCAGCAAGAAGTCAAGCTGCAAGCCAGAGCGCAAGCAGTTCTTATAGCTCTGCATTTGCACAAGCGGCCTCTTCTTCCCTTGCGACCTCCAGCGCTCTCAGCAGAGCCTTCTCTTCTGTCAGTTCCGCCTCTGCCGCCTCCAGCCTCGCTTATAGCATAGGCTTATCCGCCGCACGGTCCCTTGGAATAGCCGATGCCGCCGGCCTCGCTGGTGCCTTAGCTCGGGCTGCGGGTGCATTAGGCCAGGGAGCCACTGCAGCCAGCTACGGCAATGCCCTTTCAACTGCAGCTGGACAATTCTTTGCCACCGCGGGTCTATTGAACGCAGGCAATGCATCTGCCCTAGCAAGCAGCTTCGCCAGAGCCTTCTCCGCCTCAGCAGAATCCCAGTCATTCGCACAGAGTCAAGCCTTCCAACAAGCATCGGCCTTCCAGCAAGCAGCATCACGCAGTGCTAGCCAGAGTGCTGCCGAAGCAGACTCAACATCCTCTTCCACCACTACCACCACCTCGGCAGCAAGAAGTCAAGCTGCAAGCCAGAGCGCAAGCAGTTCTTATAGCTCTGCATTTGCACAAGCGGCCTCTTCTTCCTTTGCGACCTCCAGCGCTCTCAGCAGAGCCTTCTCTTCTGTCAGTTCCGCCTCTGCCGCCTCCAGCCTCGCTTATAGCATAGGCTTATCCGCCGCACGGTCCCTTGGAATAGCCGATGCCGCCGGCCTCGCTGGTGCCTTAGCTCGGGCTGTGGGTGCATTAGGCCAGGGAGCCACTGCAGCCAGCTACGGCAATGCCCTTTCAACTGCAGCTGGACAATTCTTTGCCACCGCGGGTCTATTGAACGCAGGCAATGCATCTGCCCTAGCAAGCAGCTTCGCCAGAGCCTTCTCCGCCTCAGCAGAATCCCAGTCATTCGCACAGAGTCAAGCCTTCCAACAAGCATCGGCCTTCCAGCAAGCAGCATCACGCAGTGCTAGCCAGAGTGCTGCCGAAGCAGGCTCAACATCCTCTTCCACCACTACCACCACCTCGGCAGCAAGAAGTCAAGCTGCAAGCCAGAGCGCAAGCAGTTCTTATAGCTCTGCATTTGCACAAGCGGCCTCTTCTTCCTTTGCGACCTCCAGCGCTCTCAGCAGAGCCTTCTCTTCTGTCAGTTCCGCCTCTGCCGCCTCCAGCCTCGCTTATAGCATAGGCTTATCCGCCGCACGGTCCCTTGGAATAGCCGATGCCGCCGGCCTCGCTGGTGCCTTAGCTCGGGCTGTGGGTGCATTAGGCCAGGGAGCCACTGCAGCCAGCTACGGCAATGCCCTTTCAACTGCAGCTGGACAATTCTTTGCCACCGCGGGTCTATTGAACGCAGGCAATGCATCTGCCCTAGCAAGCAGCTTCGCCAGAGCCTTCTCCGCCTCAGCAGAATCCCAGTCATTCGCACAGAGTCAAGCCTTCCAACAAGCATCGGCCTTCCAGCAAGCAGCATCACGCAGTGCTAGCCAGAGTGCTGCCGAAGCAGACTCAACATCCTCTTCCACCACTACCACCACCTCGGCAGCGAGAAGTCAAGCTGCAAGCCAGAGCGCAAGCAGTTCTTATAGCTCTGCATTTGCACAAGCGGCCTCTTCTTCCTTTGCGACCTCCAGCGCTCTCAGCAGAGCCTTCTCTTCTGTCAGTTCCGCCTCTGCCGCCTCCAGCCTCGCTTATAGCATAGGCTTATCCGCCGCACGGTCCCTTGGAATAGCCGATGCCGCCGGCCTCGCTGGTGCCTTAGCTCGGGCTGTGGGTGCATTAGGCCAGGGAGCCACTGCAGCCAGCTACGGCAATGCCCTTTCAACTGCAGCTGGACAATTCTTTGCCACCGCGGGTCTATTGAACGCAGGCAATGCATCTGCCCTAGCAAGCAGCTTCGCCAGAGCCTTCTCCGCCTCAGCAGAATCCCAGTCATTCGCACAGAGTCAAGCCTTCCAACAAGCATCGGCCTTCCAGCAAGCAGCATCACGCAGTGCTAGCCAGAGTGCTGCCGAAGCAGACTCAACATCCTCTTCCACCACTACCACCACCTCGGCAGCAAGAAGTCAAGCTGCAAGCCAGAGCGCAAGCAGTTCTTATAGCTCTGCATTTGCACAAGCGGCCTCTTCTTCCCTTGCGACCTCCAGCGCTCTCAGCAGAGCCTTCTCTTCTGTCAGTTCCGCCTCTGCCGCCTCCAGCCTCGCTTATAGCATAGGCTTATCCGCCGCACGGTCCCTTGGAATAGCCGATGCCGCCGGCCTCGCTGGTGCCTTAGCTCGGGCTGCGGGTGCATTAGGCCAGGGAGCCACTGCAGCCAGCTACGGCAATGCCCTTTCAACTGCAGCTGGACAATTCTTTGCCACCGCGGGTCTATTGAACGCAGGCAATGCATCTGCCCTAGCAAGCAGCTTCGCCAGAGCCTTCTCCGCCTCAGCAGAATCCCAGTCATTCGCACAGAGTCAAGCCTTCCAACAAGCATCGGCCTTCCAGCAAGCAGCATCACGCAGTGCTAGCCAGAGTGCTGCCGAAGCAGACTCAACATCCTCTTCCACCACTACCACCACCTCGGCAGCAAGAAGTCAAGCTGCAAGCCAGAGCGCAAGCAGTTCTTATAGCTCTGCATTTGCACAAGCGGCCTCTTCTTCCTTTGCGACCTCCAGCGCTCTCAGCAGAGCCTTCTCTTCTGTCAGTTCCGCCTCTGCCGCCTCCAGCCTCGCTTATAGCATAGGCTTATCCGCCGCACGGTCCCTTGGAATAGCCGATGCCGCCGGCCTCGCTGGTGCCTTAGCTCGGGCTGTGGGTGCATTAGGCCAGGGAGCCACTGCAGCCAGCTACGGCAATGCCCTTTCAACTGCAGCTGGACAATTCTTTGCCACCGCGGGTCTATTGAACGCAGGCAATGCATCTGCCCTAGCAAGCAGCTTCGCCAGAGCCTTCTCCGCCTCAGCAGAATCCCAGTCATTCGCACAGAGTCAAGCCTTCCAACAAGCATCGGCCTTCCAGCAAGCAGCATCACGCAGTGCTAGCCAGAGTGCTGCCGAAGCAGGCTCAACATCCTCTTCCACCACTACCACCACCTCGGCAGCAAGAAGTCAAGCTGCAAGCCAGAGCGCAAGCAGTTCTTATAGCTCTGCATTTGCACAAGCGGCCTCTTCTTCCCTTGCGACCTCCAGCGCTCTCAGCAGAGCCTTCTCTTCTGTCAGTTCCGCCTCTGCCGCCTCCAGCCTCGCTTATAGCATAGGCTTATCCGCCGCACGGTCCCTTGGAATAGCCGATGCCGCCGGCCTCGCTGGTGCCTTAGCTCGGGCTGTGGGTGCATTAGGCCAGGGAGCCACTGCAGCCAGCTACGGCAATGCCCTTTCAACTGCAGCTGGACAATTCTTTGCCACCGCGGGTCTATTGAACGCAGGCAATGCATCTGCCCTAGCAAGCAGCTTCGCCAGAGCCTTCTCCGCCTCAGCAGAATCCCAGTCATTCGCACAGAGTCAAGCCTTCCAACAAGCATCGGCCTTCCAGCAAGCAGCATCACGCAGTGCTAGCCAGAGTGCTGCCGAAGCAGACTCAACATCCTCTTCCACCACTACCACCACCTCGGCAGCGAGAAGTCAAGCTGCAAGCCAGAGCGCAAGCAGTTCTTATAGCTCTGCATTTGCACAAGCGGCCTCTTCTTCCTTTGCGACCTCCAGCGCTCTCAGCAGAGCCTTCTCTTCTGTCAGTTCCGCCTCTGCCGCCTCCAGCCTCGCTTATAGCATAGGCTTATCCGCCGCACGGTCCCTTGGAATAGCCGATGCCGCCGGCCTCGCTGGTGCCTTAGCTCGGGCTGTGGGTGCATTAGGCCAGGGAGCCACTGCAGCCAGCTACGGCAATGCCCTTTCAACTGCAGCTGGACAATTCTTTGCCACCGCGGGTCTGTTGAACGCAGGCAATGCATCTGCCCTAGCAAGCAGCTTCGCCAGAGCCTTCTCCGCCTCAGCAGAATCCCAGTCATTCGCACAGAGTCAAGCCTTCCAACAAGCATCGGCCTTCCAGCAAGCAGCATCACGCAGTGCTAGCCAGAGTGCTGCCGAAGCAGACTCAACATCCTCTTCCACCACTACCACCACCTCGGCAGCAAGAAGTCAAGCTGCAAGCCAGAGCGCAAGCAGTTCTTATAGCTCTGCATTTGCACAAGCGGCCTCTTCTTCCCTTGCGACCTCCAGCGCTCTCAGCAGAGCCTTCTCTTCTGTCAGTTCCGCCTCTGCCGCCTCCAGCCTCGCTTATAGCATAGGCTTATCCGCCGCACGGTCCCTTGGAATAGCCGATGCCGCCGGCCTCGCTGGTGCCTTAGCTCGGGCTGCGGGTGCATTAGGCCAGGGAGCCACTGCAGCCAGCTACGGCAATGCCCTTTCAACTGCAGCTGGACAATTCTTTGCCACCGCGGGTCTATTGAACGCAGGCAATGCATCTGCCCTAGCAAGCAGCTTCGCCAGAGCCTTCTCCGCCTCAGCAGAATCCCAGTCATTCGCACAGAGTCAAGCCTTCCAACAAGCATCGGCCTTCCAGCAAGCAGCATCACGCAGTGCTAGCCAGAGTGCTGCCGAAGCAGACTCAACATCCTCTTCCACCACTACCACCACCTCGGCAGCAAGAAGTCAAGCTGCAAGCCAGAGCGCAAGCAGTTCTTATAGCTCTGCATTTGCACAAGCGGCCTCTTCTTCCTTTGCGACCTCCAGCGCTCTCAGCAGAGCCTTCTCTTCTGTCAGTTCCGCCTCTGCCGCCTCCAGCCTCGCTTATAGCATAGGCTTATCCGCCGCACGGTCCCTTGGAATAGCCGATGCCGCCGGCCTCGCTGGTGCCTTAGCTCGGGCTGTGGGTGCATTAGGCCAGGGAGCCACTGCAGCCAGCTACGGCAATGCCCTTTCAACTGCAGCTGGACAATTCTTTGCCACCGCGGGTCTATTGAACGCAGGCAATGCATCTGCCCTAGCAAGCAGCTTCGCCAGAGCCTTCTCCGCCTCAGCAGAATCCCAGTCATTCGCACAGAGTCAAGCCTTCCAACAAGCATCGGCCTTCCAGCAAGCAGCATCACGCAGTGCTAGCCAGAGTGCTGCCGAAGCAGGCTCAACATCCTCTTCCACCACTACCACCACCTCGGCAGCAAGAAGTCAAGCTGCAAGCCAGAGCGCAAGCAGTTCTTATAGCTCTGCATTTGCACAAGCGGCCTCTTCTTCCTTTGCGAGATCTAGTGCTATCAGCAGAGCCTTCTCTTCTGTCAGTTCCGCCTCTGCCGCCTCCAGCCTCGCTTATAGCATAGGCTTATCCGCCGCACGGTCCCTTGGAATAGCCGATGCCGCCGGCCTCGCTGGTGCCTTAGCTCGGGCTGTGGGTGCATTAGGCCAGGGAGCCACTGCAGCCAGCTACGGCAATGCCCTTTCAACTGCAGCTGGACAATTCTTTGCCACCGCGGGTCTATTGAACGCAGGCAATGCATCTGCCCTAGCAAGCAGCTTCGCCAGAGCCTTCTCCGCCTCAGCAGAATCCCAGTCATTCGCACAGAGTCAAGCCTTCCAACAAGCATCGGCCTTCCAGCAAGCAGCATCACGCAGTGCTAGCCAGAGTGCTGCCGAAGCAGACTCAACATCCTCTTCCACCACTACCACCACCTCGGCAGCGAGAAGTCAAGCTGCAAGCCAGAGCGCAAGCAGTTCTTATAGCTCTGCATTTGCACAAGCGGCCTCTTCTTCCTTTGCGACCTCCAGCGCTCTCAGCAGAGCCTTCTCTTCTGTCAGTTCCGCCTCTGCCGCCTCCAGCCTCGCTTATAGCATAGGCTTATCCGCCGCACGGTCCCTTGGAATAGCCGATGCCGCCGGCCTCGCTGGTGCCTTAGCTCGGGCTGTGGGTGCATTAGGCCAGGGAGCCACTGCAGCCAGCTACGGCAATGCCCTTTCAACTGCAGCTGGACAATTCTTTGCCACCGCGGGTCTATTGAACGCAGGCAATGCATCTGCCCTAGCAAGCAGCTTCGCCAGAGCCTTCTCCGCCTCAGCAGAATCCCAGTCATTCGCACAGAGTCAAGCCTTCCAACAAGCATCGGCCTTCCAGCAAGCAGCATCACGCAGTGCTAGCCAGAGTGCTGCCGAAGCAGACTCAACATCCTCTTCCACCACTACCACCACCTCGGCAGCAAGAAGTCAAGCTGCAAGCCAGAGCGCAAGCAGTTCTTATAGCTCTGCATTTGCACAAGCGGCCTCTTCTTCCTTTGCGACCTCCAGCGCTCTCAGCAGAGCCTTCTCTTCTGTCAGTTCCGCCTCTGCCGCCTCCAGCCTCGCTTATAGCATAGGCTTATCCGCCGCACGGTCCCTTGGAATAGCCGATGCCGCCGGCCTCGCTGGTGCCTTAGCTCGGGCTGCGGGTGCATTAGGCCAGGGAGCCACTGCAGCCAGCTACGGCAATGCCCTTTCAACTGCAGCTGGACAATTCTTTGCCACCGCTTGCAAGAACGTAGGCAATGTATCGTCTCTAGCTTCTGCCTTAGCTAATGCGTTGTCTTATTCTGCTGCCAACTCTGCGGCTTCTGGAAATTATATAGGAGTTTCACAAAACTTTGGAAGTATTGCGCCTGTCGCAGGTACTGCTGGAATTTCTGTCGGTGTTCCTGGATTACTACCTACTTCAGCAGGAACAGTCCTCGCTCCTGCGAATGCTCAAATTATCGCTCCTGGCTTACAAACGACTTTGGCACCAGTATTTTCTTCATCCGGCTTATCATCAGCGAGTGCGAATGCTAGAGTTAGCAGTTTAGCTCAATCGTTTGCGTCTGCATTGTCGGCTTCTCGAGGTACTTTGAGTGTATCAACCTTCTTAAATCTTCTCTCCCCGATTTCGTCACAAATTCGAGCCAATACTTCTCTTGATGGAACACAAGCTACTGTTCAAGTTTTACTCGAAGCTTTAGCTGCTCTCCTACAAGTTATCAATGCAGCGCAGATAACAGAAGTCAATGTTTCAAACGTCTCCAGCGCAAACGCAGCTCTGGTGTCTGCACTTGCTGGTTGATTGGTGGGCCCAATCCACAAAATTTTCTTTAATGCAATATTATATACTATGTAATTTGTGTTTAATTTCTGATTTTGAATAAAAATACTGCATTCATAACTTGTAGTCTTTCAGTGTATTTCCTTTACTTTTCATCAACAATGAATATTTTTGAATGTACAACATTTTTTCAGCTACTTCATAAAATTTATAACACATTACCTAACCATTGTACGTTTATTCATAGAAATAGAAGAATACATTTTAAGGGTTAGATAAGCAGATGTGTTAAAAACCCCAATGGAATTTTAATTAATAAATTTTCCTTAAGGTATCTGAATCCCTTTAAGTGCGATTACATAAATGAAAGACACAGAATTAGATACAAAAGTCTCAATTTGAAGCAATAAACATTACGTAAGACAGTAATAACTTACTGGAGTACTGTCATAACTGTAGTCTATCATAGGAGGTAAAAATGATAATCAACACAACACAGTAAGTTATTTACCCCCACACACAAAAGGGATGTATAAAATGTGATTTTTCAAAGTCAACATCGAAAACTTTTGTATGAAACTTTTTTATTTAGAAAGCAATCGGCACATCTTTTCACTGAGAAAAATATCAAGTGCCCCTATTAATTGGACTGAATACTTGTTTCGAGAACTGCTAAATAATCGTTTTTTATTTTATGTTTTCGATTGGAAAGCAAAACGTAAAAATGTATATACGAAGACCATAAAATTTAACCCTTTATTTACCACATTATGATTTACTACAGTTTTTTTCATGCAATATTTTTTAATAACTACATTAAAAATAAGAGATATACATAAATAAAATGCTCACACAACTTTGGGAAATTTAATCCGTTAGAACTAGGGATTGCAATACCGGTATTTTAAGCCATTTGTATAATTTTGTAATACCGGTATTCACAAGCTTAAATACCGGTTTTTCGATATTTACTAGAAATTTTTAAAATTTTCTCCACAATGTGTTCAAGGATCGCCCACCTAGCAAAATAGTATGCATTTTTGTTTTAATGTCTCCCTCACGGGCGAAATTAATAAGACTGTGAATATAAAATTGCATCGTACAATCCAGAGAAGTGATAAAATATGTGAATTATACACAAAGAGGAGGGCCAAAACTATGCTATTACAGCTCAGAGCGATACTACACACGCATAGGATTCGTAGTCTGATATTCATATCTGAGAAAACAAGTTGGTAGTTGTGAAGGAAGTGCTTAGTATTTCGATATTTTTTAAATAGGGGAGTTTGTAATTTCACATTGTATATATATTTGCATATTATACTTGTATTTACAAATCCTCAGGATTTTATAAATGAAAATGAAAAATAAGAAAAGAGTCTAACCAATTCAAATTTGATTAAGTGTTTATAATGTCGGTAGTGAAAAGGAATTGTCTCTTGAACAAAAATTAGAATTAGCGATAATTAAAACAAATTTCTGCAAACCAGAATACAATACAGAAATCAGCTATATGCAAGAACATCCGACGAGAAATAGATTTATTTGAAGATGAGAGGTAAATACTTGGAAAAAATAAATCACGTATTGCTAACAATACCACCAACTAGCGTAGATGTCGAAAGAGCGTTTTCTACAGCTGGTAGTTTTTACACATAATTACCTTCCAGACTTGATGGCAGTGCAATCATTGCATTATGTTTCTTAAAATCATATTTTAAAAAATTGTAATGAATAGTGATATTTACACATTTTTATGATTTAAATAAATAAGATGTTTCTTTACTTTTTTTGTGATTATGTATACACTGTTATAATTTAAAATGACAAATAAATTTTTTGTGATATTTACACTCTCCAATAAAACTGGCAAATAAAATAAAGAAAAAAACACCTGCATTTTCTTTCTTTTCCTAAAACTTCTACTACCGGTATCCAGGTAGTAAGATCTAAAAAATACCGAATATACCAGTATTGAACTTTCGGTCCCATATTGCAATCCCTAGTTAGAGCTAATTAATTAAAATGATACTTTAAAGCAGAGGTGCGCAAACTAGGGGGCACGACCCCTGTGGGGGGTCGCCAAATTTTTATGAAATGCATTATACCTGCGTGCTGCTTTTGCAGTGTACATGTCAAGAGTGAAACGCCATCACTCACTGCAATTTCCTGCTGTTCGCTTTTTCTTTGGCCGTAATGTATGTAAAGTGTGAAGACGCAAGTTTTTCACTAGCGTTGGGGTGACTGTTGGAGCTCCTAGTCCTTCCGGACTCTAATCTCCTATCCTGGAATTTTAAGATGACTGTACCATTGCCCTTTTTAGAAAAGTATTAATTTAAATGAATAATAAATATGGGTAGATCTAGAATATATAAGAATTTAATGGGTGTCTTCCGGTAGATGACGCCCTCTTCGCGGTTATTCGCCAGTTTTACTGAAAAGCGCCTATTGGTCCGACGCATTGATACTGTGTCGAACGGTGCGCACTGAGCATGCGCACCGTACGAGATGGAGTGGTAATCAAAGGCTGTGGGAGTCATCTTGTAGACATGCGGTCCAAGCCAAGGCCAACCAAAAATTCTCGCTGAATGTTTCCATGTAAAGTTGTAGAATGTAACAGTTGACCTGCAATTGTTTTAGTTTATCCTCGAGTTTTATCATGTGACGTTGTATAATTATGATTTTTTATATTTTTATCGGGCTTTGCTGCTCTTTGTTTTCAGGCATGTGCTATCATTGAAGAAAGATCTCTGCTAATTTTATTGAATTTCTTGAAAAAAAATGACAATTTTTTTATTATTATTTGTTTTAGTTAAAAAAATTTAACCCCTATATTCATGATGGATAAATGGATAATACGTACACCAAGTACATCTTCAGCTAACAAACGAACAAATATTGATGTGGAGTTTCAAAATTCTGAACTAAATGCCCCATCTAAAAAATTAAGAAAATACAATGAGGAATTTATTAAGTATGGTTTTACAATTTGTGTTGTTGATGATGAAGTACGCCCGATATGTGTCATACAATGAGGTTTTCATTAAGTATGGTCTTACAATTTGTGTTGTTGATGATGAAGAACGCCCGATATGTGTCATTGGCAACGAAAAATTAGCAAATGAGAGCATGAAACCAGCTAAATTAAAAATGCGTCTGGAAACTAAACATAAAGAACTTCAAAATAAACATGCCGATTTTTTTCAAAAAGACGAGCTGAAAATCTGAAAATTCAAAGCGCAAACTAAAAAAATTTACAACATTTTTTTTACATATTTTTCAGAAAGCATTACGAGCTTCTTTAGAAGTTTCTTATCTAATAGGAAAAACAATGAAACCCGATACAATTGGATCCAATTATCCATCCTGCAGCAACTAAGATGACATCAATTATGCATGGCGATATAAATATGGAAAAAACAATACCATTATCAAGAGATACCGTGTCTCGGCGGATTTCCGAAATGTCACGAAATGTCGAGTCAGAAGTCACAAAAAGCATATAAAATTCATCTGTATTTGCTTTACAGCTGGACGAAACTACCGATATTACTAAAATGTCACAACTAATTATTTACGTTATATTTATTTTTAATGAAGATATAACAGAAACGTGTGTTTTTATCTTGCAAAAGTTTGGAAGGAAAAACAACTGTAGAAAAAATATTAGAAGTAATAAATGAATATTTTGAAGCAAAGTCCCTTACCTGAGCAAACTGTGTTGCGGTTTGTACTGATGGTGCTGCAGCATTAACATGTTCGAACAAAGGACTCAGAGGCTTAATCCAGAAAGTGACACCTCATATGGTATTTAATCACTGTATGATTCATCGGCAAGCTCTTATTACAAAATATTTGGATGAAGAGTTGCACAACATATTACAAGACGCTGTTAGTTCAATTAACTACATTAAATGCAACAGTCTTAGCAGCTTTTCAATACTTTGCAATGAGATGGGCTCAACGTAGGAGAGATTACTGTTACACACCGAAGTCAGATGGCTCTCACGTGGGAAAATACTACGACGGATATTCGATTTGAGAAATGAAGTGTACATGTTTTTAAGCGAAAAGAAACATAGATTGGCAAGTTATTATATCAATGAAGTTTGGCTAGGAAAGCTGAGCTGTTTAGTTGATGTTTTCGAAAAACTTAACGACTTAAATTTGAGCTTGCAGGGTGAGAATTCAACTATCATAACTTCAGCCAGTAAAATTCAAGCTTTTAAAAATAAGCTTAGACTCTGGCAAACTGAACTGAATAAAAGAAAATCGAGATGTTCCCTTGCTTTAACGATTTTATCAAGGGCAATAATATAGATATATTTACATTTAAAAACACCATTTCCAATCTTATTGAAAAGTTAAAAGAAAATTTTTCGAGAAGTTTCAGGATTTTCCTGAAAACGATCTTGGTTGGATTCGTGATCCCCATTTTCCTACGGCATATGCAGTTCCACTCTTCAAATTAATGAGAAAGAACAATTGATAGATTTGATTAATGATTATACTCTTCGAAATCAATTTGAGACTCAGCCTTGCCAGAAATTTTGGCTATCCGTGGAAAAGCAACATCCCGTTCTATGCAAGAATGCCATCAGACTACTAATACAATTTGCATCAACGTAATTATGTGAAACTGGATTTAGCAAACTAGTTTCAATAAAAACTAAATACCGCTCTCGTTTGAACCCTGAAGATGATATGCGAATTGCAATTAGCAACATACATCCGAACATCGATGAGATAATCAGAAACTTGCAGCCACATGCATCTCATTAAAAGGCAATTTACTGATTTGTATGTTATACAAAAAATATTTTCTTTAAATTATAAATAATATTAATATGTGTCAGAAATTATGTTTTTTTATTCGATAAAATGAAAGAAATGCGCCTATTTACATCGTATTTGTGAACATTTATCTCTAGGGGTCGCCAAAAATTTTCTCTCTACAAAAGGGGTCGCAGTCGAAAAAAGTTTGCGCACCATTGCTTTAAAGTACCGTCAGTCCACAAAGGTATGAAGTATTATCACAATACGAAAAAACCAAATGACATTTTAACGCAGTTTTAACTCTTAATAATGCTATGTAACCGGAGAACACTAACATTTTACAGCACAAAATATTTATTTTTAAAGAGTATTAAGTTTTTAATTTTTTTTTTTTTTTTTTTTTTTTTATACATAAAAACAGCTTTTACACATAAACTTAATTTAATGATATTCCAAGAAACAGTTTTTATTTTCATTAATACACAAAAATTCATCACACATCATGCATTTTGTGTGAGGTTTTGATTGCATGTTTTTAAAGCACTGCATCCTGGGGTAGGAAATGCTGTATTTTCTTTACATGAACTATATACTGCACCTTGAGTCTTGTTCAGTCTTTTGATCAACATCTTAAGAATCTAACGAAAATTCCAGCAGATCATTTGAAAAATCTCATCTGTTAGTACATCATTGATTTCAGATGGTAGGTTCTCTGTAATAAATCCAAAACCTCTTGAGAAGACTAGGCTTATTTTTTCCGAAGTTTTAAAGAAAAAATAATAATAATAATAGCACCTAGAAAGCCTCCTATATATTATTGTTAAATCTCTTTTACAAATAAGGAATTTAATCAATTCCCATGTTTCATTTAATTGTGTGATTCACAATTTTTTGAAAACGTTAAAAAAACAGTAAAAGAAGCAAAATAAATAAGTCAAGCTGAAAAGAAGCGCCAAAAAAAGCACAAATCCATTGCACTACAGGGATAACTCTACAACTCAACGGACGAAAAGAAACTCTAACACTGAGTGTACTTAGAAATACCACAAAGTTATTCAACTATGTAAATTTAATTACAGTAGAATGTCGTGTATCCGAACGTCAATTATCCGGAGGGTCAAATATCCGAACAAGTTTTTTGTCGACTTTTTTCAATTTAGAAGGCGAAAAAGACTACAATGACGACCACAGGGAAGAGAGTACCGACTTTGTCCAATCGATCCCAGGATTTCGAGAATGCGATGAATAGGAACCTGGAGGGCAATCGATGCAGCAGACTCAGTGGATTTCAAATGCTACATGATGACGAGATTGTGATATTCGTGCAAGCATAATCCGACCTTGTCGACGATGAAACGGATGAAAACGAGGACAACAACAACGAAAGTATCAAGGGTCCATCAAATTCTGGCACATATTCTGTGTTATAGACAGCTATGGAGTGGTACGAACAACAATCAGAGTGCTGTCCTACTCAACTACTGCTGCTTAAGAGAATCAGAGATCTTGCAGAGAAAACACGGTGTACAATAGTACAGCGAAAAATAAGTGATTATTTTTCACAATAAAGGTAAAATTGCGACATTTTGCACCTATTTTGCTTTTTCTTCAAGCACGTTTCCCGCATGTGATGATTTTCAATATTCGCATAGTGTCCAGTTTCATATACTGCATGGATCGCATTCTGTGTTCGGTTATTCGAACAAACGCGCATCTGAAGGGTGTCAGGTCCCAATTGATTCGGATAAACGACTTTCTGCTGTATATACAATGCTCACTTAAAACCAATAGTCAAATCGTTTTCTAAGGTCTTCATTAACATACAAAAAAAATATGACACTTACTTTTTGACATTAACTATTTTTTCGGGACAAGAATGACACTCTTCGCAATCCGTTCAAAATGTCAACTGGAAACGCAACTTCTGCTGCAAAACAATTCACCTTCCCCGCTAAAATACTCATCATAGAGCCCGTGCTGCCCTAGATCGTGGAAGAGTGGGTTTCAAAGAATATTCCTGCTAAGTATCGTGAGAGAATTCATAAAAATGGTTATTCTATGCGATTTTAAAGTGAGTAGCACTTACAAGTATGTCGTTTATTTTACTGATAAATAATTAGCAGTTTAATTTTAAACTCGAATAAGTTGTGGGAATTAAATGCTAAATGGTAATTAGGAGATTTTCTTTTAGATATAAGTTCATTATCCTTATATTTATGTATTACTCATCTAAACAATTTTAAGACGACATCAAATAAACGATACTCGGAGAATTTTAAAATACTGCACAGGTCATGAAAAAAATAAATGGCAAGTATCCAAGGTTAGAATCCTTGAAAGGGGGGGGGGAGACACCTGATGTATTTGTAAACCCATCAGATATATAACATTATTGAAATAGTCATAACGTGTCCGATTACTTAAATATAAGAAAATAATCTATCAGTAAGGTTAACATGTTAAAACCTATAATTTTTTATTCCTCTCTACAACGATGATCATGCAGATTTTGTGGCAGGATTCAATGCGAATATGAAAAAAAAATTCATCGATCCTCCATTGATATTTACCTTAATACAAAATAATAGACAAATTAAAATCGATTTAAAACGAGGATGGGATTGGATTATCACACCAGCAAAAGGAAATCAGCTATTGAATCTTTTGCGTGTAGATCCAAACAAAGATTTTTTAATTACTCATAAACAGCAAGGATTTTCGGTTATTAGAAATTATATCACTCCTAACAAAGAGATCTTCAAAAATCAGGAGACTAAATTGATTGCAAGAGAATCAATTTTAGACCACACCTATGAAATAAAATTAGAAGGAGGAGATTTACTGCAACGAATCAATTCAAAATTACTCGATGTCGGACTTAATGATGTGAAATTTCTGAAAGCAATGGACAAATTATAGTCACACTGCCGTTTAATGTTAACATTGAATTCAAACGGGATTCTTGCCCAAAGCTAATGACTGCTCTGAATATAATTGATGATGCATACGTTATTCGAGGAGAACAATTAAAAATACAATTTCTCTATACTCGGCCAGCAAGTTCTATTAAAGATGAATCATTTAATGTGATCACTTATAAAGTTTTCCCCACTACTCGCAAAAGAAACTAAGTCCGAAACGTTCTTTATTCCAAGCGGAATGTATCACCAAGCAAAAGATTTATTTAAAGAATTCAAGTTTATATTCTTACAATTGACAGCAGATTCGCGAGTGAGATTACATGTTCCTCAAAACATTCTTGTTACGTTTGGAGAAAGACTCAAAGATTTATTAGGATTTGTTCAAAGAACTTTTACTCATGGTGATTATAAATCTGAATATCCTTTAGAGTTACGCGCAGGTATCACAGAAGTCTATGTGTATTGTGACATCGTATCTGAGTCCCTCGTTGGAGATTCCTCAGCATCTATTCTAAAGATTATTCCGGTAGGCAATGAGCATAGTGATCAAATTGTTAAATACTTTACGGTCCCTTTGTACTTTAGAGTTAAGAAGCAGTTTTTTGATTTAATAGAGATTCAGATACGTACGAGTAGTGGTACCCCCCTTAAATTCATATCAGGTAAAACAAATTTGGTACTCTCTTTCAGGAAGAAAATAATATAAAAACATTTGCATTCTCTTGTTGTTCATAGTTAAAAACAATCATGGCGATGCGCGGTCGCATTTTACAACCTGAACACTGCATTGAATATTATCGGAATCAAATAGGAAACGGTGATCCATATTTTTCTTCTGATTTCCCCATTCAACGCGGTTATGGATTTTTCAGTAATTTGCGTCGATACGCTTTTCCACTGATGATACAAGCGGGGAAATATTTAGGTAAACGCTTATTGACATCTGGTCGCAATATTGTTGAGGAAGTATCACAAGGGAAGTCATTTCGTAACGCCGCAAGAGATCAACTGCGCCAATCTGGGCGAGAAATAACTACAGATATTCTTCGAAAATTAAAGGGAGGAGGAATCCGAAAAGGTATTAAAAGGAAAAACCCAGAGCGAAAGCAACATTCGAAGAGAAGAAAATTGAATTCAACAGACATATTTTCAACTCTTTAAGGGCTAAAATGGAGAAATGTTACTGTACGAAGTCTGAACTCGACTTATTTCTACCAGAAAAATTCAATTAGCAATAAATCAAAGTAGTTTTGTAGAAATACATCCAGTTGCTTCCATTTCAGACAGCAATACGATCGAGTTTCTAATAACAGGATTAGGAGACGCATATTTTGATTTGACGCATACCTATTTAAACGTTCAAGCAAAGACCTGCAATTTCTTTACCAGACAAATCTTGTAAAACGTATGTCGGAGGATTTGTTGGATATCGTTTGTAAATTGTAAACGTTTCTTCCGTCCAACCAGGTAGATAGCCTTTTTAAAAACTTTACGAGCTTTTGAAATCCTCACTACATCATTCACCGAAAAGCGAAACCTTATTGGTGAGCTTATGTTGTACAAAGACTTATATATCATGGGCTCATCAGCTTCTGTGACGTTAGCAGGTGCAAATCCATGGCTTCGATGCACTGAATGGTTGTAAGAATCAACTAAATGTTGTAAAATATCTAAATATTTGTATGAATTTCGATATGTAAAAACTCTATACATTCTATTTTGTAACGTTCTGTGTGCTCTTTCTAAAATGGCACATTTTGCTTCACTTTTTGTTGAATAATGGTGTACTTTATGTTTCTTAAACAGAGCACTAAGCGTTTTGTTGTGAAATTCGCTCCCCTTATCAGTTTGGATATTCTTAGGTTTTACCTCTTTAAAGATTTTACTGAAAATCTTAGCGATTGTGTCCGCTTTTTTTGTCTTTAATAGCATAGACTCTTAAATATCTTGACATAACGTCTATAATAGTCAAAATATATCTATAGCCTTTGTTAAAGCGTGACAGTTTTTGTAAATCCACCCAATCGCTTTGCCATAACTCATTCACTCCATATGCAATAGTTTTTCGTCTGTGAAATTTATAGCGCACAGGAAAATGAAGTGAATAACAATCCTCTCCTGAAAGAAAACTTTTAACACGACTTTTCTTCAAACCACTGGCTTCTGTCAGTCTTTTGACACCTCCAAATGAGCCTGGTTCCTTAGGATCGTAGTAAAGCTTTTTCAATCTTTCCATGTCGTCCAGTTTACTGGCTGAGTTTTTTGTGATTCTGGTGAACTGTCTTGATTTGAGAGATCTTTCCAACTTGTCCATTTCTTAGGACGAGTTTGAGTCGCTTCCAGCAAGTTCTCACCATTGGAGAGCTTTCGTAATCGTTCTGCAGTTGTTAATGTCTTAGGTTTGCTTGAATCTGATGGTGCTACTGAACTAGATTCTCTCTCTTTCCATTTGTGAGAGAAGTAACATGTCTCTCACATATTTATTACCAATCCACCCTAAGGGTATGTTTGCATCTAAAATTCCTTGCAAAAAGTATTAAAGCCAGTTGGAGGGGGGCTGACAGTCTTTTCATTTCTCATTAAATAACTGAATAAATCAATTCCATTACTGCGGTATTCTGTTTTCTCGTTTCTTTGCAACTCGTTCATATCGTTAAACATATAATTAACCTCTCTAAGCTTCTCCAAAATAGGTAAAATATACTTCTTTCTAGTTTTTGGAATTGTGTAAGCAATATATTTTGCAATCATGTTCAATTTAGAAGGAGCAGGTGAGGATATTTCTTGCTCCGCTTCAGTTTCTTGCAAAAGCTCCTTGGGAATCTCAAATGGCTTCTGGGGGAGGTGGTTGCATCAAACGCTGATATTTTGGTATCCAGTGAGATAATAGTTTGGCTTTCATGTCATCCGGTGTTTCCTCTTCATTCAATATCTTTGAAATATTATCCTCAACTCTAATTTCTGGTTTATTAAGCTCATAGTATTCAGACACAAGGTCTTGAGGAACTAACGCCATTTTTCTAGCCATTCTGTCAAATTCGTTTTCCTATTGTTTTCCCCAAAAGACCACCAACAAAGCTCAAGACAGCAGGAAGAACGAGAGGTAAAAAACCTCCGGTTTGATTTGTGGTTAATAACTTACGTTTTCGCCCAAGGGATATACTTCTGTCAGCTAACTGGCGAATGGTTCTCTTGTAGCGACACAATCGTTTGACATTTGCTTTCGGGACGTTACCTGCTAATACATATTTCGCACAGTGTTCGTTGGTGGCGCTCTTCAGTAGAGCATTTCTTTGTTGAGGACTCGCCGCAGATAAAACATGTAACAAGTGCACGTGTTGTCGGATTCGATTCATTTTTCTTCTGGGACAAAAACCCAATTAATACCTTTTGGATCGGGAAAAATAGATTGTCGCAATCTCTGTTCTTCATCCGTAGTTGGAAAGCAATCTACTAGTAAGAACTGATATTTTTCTGCTGTTGCCTTTTTATAGGCATCCATGAAAATTTGGAACGGTCAGGGAACACTTGTCTGCCAAAGCACGCAATTTGAGATTGATCTCTGTTGTTTCGAAAGAGTATTATATAATGTGCATTCAGGCTGATGTCTCTGGCAACTTTAACACGAGGAAAGAGATTCTGTGTTATCAAAATTACACTAAAATTTTTATGATGAGATTCTACAGTAAACATTTGTGATATCTCTGACGTCAAATTATTCATAAGATCGTCAAGAATCAAAAGATCAAATTTTTCGTCGGCCCTTGGTAATCCAGATACGAATTTGATACTTTTCTCAGTGTAGAACCACGGTTGAAATATCTTATAACACCATAATACCTTTTGAATCGGAAGCTCATAAACTTGCTCAGAAATAATTCTTCGAGCTAAATGAGTTTTCCCGCTTTGACTCGGTCCATTTATTATCATTGAAGATGGGAATTTGAGTCGTAGAAACATTGTTTAAACACTTGTAGTAACTGAAGCAGTTTCAAATTTTAACACACTTCACACACTCTTCTGAATTCCCTTTTTGTTAATTGAACACCTAGAATCTCAGGGATAGGATCCACAGTTCGGTTGGTGAAAAATAGCGTAAGTCGAATACCTGTTTTTTATTTTTAAAGCAAACATGAAGAAAAATTTTTCGTCCGATATGTTTGGAAAGTATGCATGAGGTGTTAGTGATATTCACTTTTTGAGATGATTCCAAAGACGTTTGTGCTTGTAAATAGATAAAAAACACTACGAGCTCAACAATAACAACTGTCAGCAAAACAATAATGTTATACCAGTTTTGTTTCATTGTGTACCTTTTTAGAAGACTTATTCTTGAATGAATACAATTATGGTGAGAACTTACTTATATATTCACAAAATACGCTTCTTATCTAATCATCCAACATTTTTTTACTGAGGTCGAATCTTTAAAACAGAAAAATAATCCATTGCATAGAAATTCCAATAACTTAGCGTCTACCAGGTTTGAACCAAGAAAAAGAATCGATTGCATAGAAAATCGAGTTCTTTGCTTCCATGCAATCGATTCTCTACTAGCTAAATCTAAAATAGTTATTTACATTTTCGTTAAAATTATTTTTCACTCGAGCGTCTCTTATAAGAAAAGTTTCTCTACATAAAATAAAATAGAATAGAGTTTTGCAGCCTCTAATGAATGACATATTTTAAGCATTGATTTAAGTTAGTTTGAAATCAATTGATTCTTTAATCCAGCTACTAACAAACAATTTTTCGATAGGTGTTTAGTCCAGATACCAACAGTATATAGTTTGAAATCAATTGATTTTTTAATCCAGCTACTAGCAAAAAATTTTTCGATAGGTGTTTAGTCCAGATACCAACAATAATACAGGATAGAAACGCCCATCTTCACCTTGTTTTAAAAGTACAGCACCTAGCCCTACTTTGCATGCATCCGTGTGTAATTCTAACTTAGCACCTTCCTTGAAAAGATGTAATACGGGTTCACTGGATAAAGCGTTCTTTAGATTTTGAAAAGCTATTTTTTGTGCATGCCCAAATTCAAAAGGATTTGTTCCTCTTAATAAGTCACTAAAGGGCCTAGCTATCATGGCGTATGAAGGGATATACTTTCTAAAATACCCTGTTAGTCCAAGGAAACTTTACACATCTTTCGCGTTTTTAGACTCCAGAAAGTTACAAACTGACACTGTCTTTTCCGCCGAAGGTTGAATTATACCGTTCTGGATCACATGCCCTAAAAAATTAATGTTCTCAAACCAATCATACTGATAGAGAAGACCCCTTACTAATACGAGAAAGGATTGGAATGATTCATCTTCTCATAAAAAAAATGTTTATTTTTTGTCATTATTGTTTGCACTAAAGTAAAATAGAATTTTTTTGAAATCTTATTTTAAAAATTATTAATTGAAAAATAAACAGTCTATTCAATGAATTCCCAGCATTTCAAATTTTCATAACGCATGCGCAGAATGTTTTCAGATAAGGAGGCCCATTGTCACCCTTTCCTTATCTCTTCTGCCCCCAGGCGTCAGCCACGCTCCACTTGTCCTAGAACTGACCCCAAGTTAAGTCTATGGAGGCTCCACGCTCCACTTGTCCCAGAACCGGCATTTTATATCTACTACTGAAGGAAAAGGCTAAAGCATTCGCCAAAGAATTAGGAATCGAGTTTTCGGCTAGCGATCGATGGCTTACAAATTTTAAGAAAAGGAATGGGATAGTCTTCAAAAAAATGTGCGGGGAAAGCTTAAGTGTTGGCATTAACGTTTGTTCTAAGTGGCAGAACTCGCTTTCGGATCTAATAAAGGAGTACGAGCCACGTAACATTTTCAATACGGATGAAACCGGACTCTTTTTCAAATGTTTGCCAGAAAAAACATTTACATTCAAAAAAGAAAAATGTCATGGAGGAAAACATAGCAAGGAAAGTAACTATTTTACTGGCTGTAAACATGGACGGCTCAGAAAAGATTACCCTCTCGTCATAGGAAAATCTGCAAAACCTCGGTATGTTTCAAGGGCATAAACTCGTTCCCTACCAAATACCGCTCAAACAAGAAGGCATGGATGACCACCGAACTCTTTAATGAATGGTTGGTCTCACTGAATTCGGATATTGTAGGAGTGGGAAGGCCCATTGACACCAGCTAAGGGGAATGGGTAGTTCCCCTCCCCTTGGAATGTGGAATGGCAAGTGGCAGGCATTCGGTCTTTGGGTACGACGGAGTGAAGTCATGTCCGAGTGTTGCTAACTGTATAATAACTGTTTTCTTTAAATGTTTTTTTTAATAAACCTTAATTTTTAAAATTTAAATGCCAGGTTTTTTTTAATTTGTTTCCGTGCCCATTGATTAGAATCAAACTTTACTGGCGCAGCCGGCAGGATGATCGAGTCTTAGTGGAAAACCCCACAGGAAGAACGTTCCAGAAATTTCGAGTTTTCTGGATTCCCGCGTGGAAATGAATCAGGTAAGAGTTTTTGCTTGCAACTCCCTGTAATGTAAGACGAGAGAAATTTATAAAATTATACTGTTTAATATCCATTTATTAAGAGAGAATTTTGATTTTATTTTTTGTATACGTCAGTGTACGTTTTTTTTTGCTCTGCATATCCATGCAGTTGTAACTTGTTGAACGCCAGTTCAATTTTGAATTATTATATACATCAGTATATATTTTATTTTTCTTGTTCCATATCAATGGAAAGTAAGTTTTAGAACATCCGTTCTAAAAATTAAGAAGCTTCAAAATCATTAATTCTCTCAGTATATTATTTTATTGCATATCCATGCAGTTATTTATAAAATTTTGAACGCCAGTTCAAATTTCAGTTATTATATATCAGTATATTTTTTTATTATTTCTTGTTCCATATCAATGGAAAGTAAGTTTTAGAACATCAGTTCTATGAATTAAGGAAAACTTCAAAACCATTAATTCTCTCAGTATATTATTTTATTGCATATCCATGCAGTTATAAAATTTTGAACGCCAGTTCAAATTTCAGTTATTATATATCAGTATGTTATTTTATTGCATACCCATGCAGTTATAAAAATTTTTGAACGTCAGTTCAATTGGGAATTATTATATACATCAGTATATATTTTTTTTATTATTGTTCCATATAAATGGAAAGTGTTTTAGAACATCAGTTCTATAAATTAAGGAAAGATTGTATGTTTTTTTTTCTTTACTGTATTTATTTATTTTTGTAATGCACAATAATAAGTTCACGTCAGTGAATAGCAATTGAGTTTATTGAAAAATTAATGCTAAAGAATAATACTTATCTCATGTCAATGAAATTATTTTGTGCTTATGTACGCATAGTATTTTTCGATTAATGTGAAAAAAATATATTATCAGTTTAAATTGGAGAAAACTACCGAATATATATTTTGTAGTGTTCTATTATTCCAGCCAGGAATAGATTAAGTGGTGCATGTCGGTTATATTTTAAGTGATTATATTGTGTATATCAGAAATAGGTTAGGAGATTATTGTGTGTCAATAATATTTTAAGTGATTATTGTGTGTCAGTAATATTTTAGGTGATTATTGTATATCGGTAATATTTTAAGTGATTCTTGTGTATCAGTAATATTTCAAGTGATTCTTGTGTATCAGTAATATTTTAAGTGATTATTGTGTATCAGTAATATATTAAGTTTTATTTATTAGTTATTTAAGTACCCTTGGTATATTGCGAAATATATAATACATTATTCTGGAATTCCTCCTAATTCATTGAGTGTCGTGTTAGTGTAGCGGATGCTTATTGTTGTGTGTTTTAAACAAAGATATATTTGTGGTGTTTAATTTTTGGCAATCCCTTCTGGGTGTTATTTCATTTGATTATTTGTTTAGTTGCGGTATATTGGAAAAAGAAAATTTTCAAATGGCATTTTTGGAGAAAGCTAAAAAGCAGGATTTAGTTTTGTTGGCTGAGGAGTTAGGTCAAAAGGTATCAGATAAAATGACGAATATAGAGCTAAGGAATATCATAATCGGTAGCAAAGATTACGAAGAAGAGTTCGTTAGAGATCAGTTATCTGTTATTTTAGAGGAACGCTTTGAAAGGGAAAGTGAGGAAAAAATCGCCAGGCAGCACGCAATCCAGCAGCTGCGCTGGGAATCAGAATTGAATGAACTGCGGTTAGAGATCGAAAGTATTCGGTCGAATGTTAAGCGGACGAGTTGTGCAGAAGATCGTAAGAAGACATCTTCAAATTACCGAATTAGTATCGGGAGGGCCGAGGAACATGTGAGGGAAACGTCTCCTGCTGTGTTGATGGCTGAAGCTACGATACCAGTAACTACTCCTATCAAGGAAGAAAAGGGAATGGACGATTTAAGGGTTGTTTACGTCAAGGTCAAGGGTGAGCAAGAAATGGTGAATGCTGTCATAGACACAGGTGCCCAGATGCCCGTGGTAAGACCAGATGTTGTCGAAGGACAAAGCATTGATAATAGAGGGTCAATTCAAATAACGTCTGCATTTGGGGAGCATGAAATGGGTGAAGTAAAAGATTCCAACATGGAATTGAATGACTTTAGGCACGGTGTTGTGCCTGTCTCTAAAAATTTGGTTAACGACATGTTAATCTGTTCCTCTGATTATGAAGTACTAATAGAAAACTCGCAAATGATTCGCAATCCTGCGAAACTTCGAGAACCTTCAAAGAAAGAAGGAATTATTAGTTCAACAGATTCAAAATCAGTTTGCAGCCAAGAAGTGGTCACCGATCTACTTCCTGAGACACAGTCTTTATTGAATGTTCCAAACGGAGATTTGGTTGCAGTAAAAATTAATGGATCGAATGTCCAAACAAATGGACAAGGTATAAAAGAAAGCAAGGGTGAGGTTGTCTTAACTTGTGGATTTAAAAAAGGAATCTTGTATAGTACTAGGCGTGGTTGCCCCCGTAAGGAATGTATTCCTAATTTTATTGACTCAACCCGGGTGCAATGTTGTCGTGATCCAATAACAGGAATTGTTAATTTGGAGTTGAAAGCAGGATTGAAAATACTTAAGGTTCGCGAGGATATTTTATGGACAATAACATGCGTTGATTGTTTTTTGTCACTCTTGGGACTGAAAAGGATTTTTCTTGCTTTCATTTTACATAGAAATTGGAAGAAAAAGAGAAAGAGAATTTTTTAAAATGTTTAAACCTGGTACAATAAAAGAATTAACGTTTGGCTGAAGGTTTAAGCATGTAAAAGTAATGAATTATTCAGGTTGCCTGCTCCTGTTAAATAGATAAGATTTATGCCAATGATTATATATGTACTTAACGTTTTTCAGTACCAAAATTTCTGGAAATTTCTAAAGATTAAAACTTTGGCTTCTAAATATGCTTTGCTAGTACATGTTGTATAATTATTTTAGATTTTATGATATATTTTTGGTAACTTCTTTTTATATTTTAATATTTTTTTTTAGTATTATTTGTGTTAAAACTTGTACGGATATTAATTTTCTAGCATATTAATGTGATTTGTAAATCTATTTTTTGGGAGTTGTGTTAGCAAAAGCTCTTTTTACATGATACCTGAAAAAAAAAAAATTTCTCTCGTTATCTTGTTTCTTGCCATGTATGTGTGCATGTGTTTTTTTTTTTTTCATAGTTTCTTTTCAGCTTCATCGTCCTGGAATGACGGATGAGCTTTTTAAGGGGGGAGGTGTAGGAGTGGGAAGGCCCATTGACACCAGCTAAGGGGAATGGGTAGTTTCCCCTCCCCTTGGAATGTGGAATGGCAAGTGGCAGGCATTCGGTCTTTGGGTACGACGGAGTGAAGTCATGTCCGAGTGTTGCTAACTGTATAATAACTGTTTTCTTTAAATGTTTTTTTTAATAAACCTTAATTTTTAAAATTTAAATGCCAGGTTTTTTTTAATTTGTTTCCGTGCCCATTGATTAGAATCAAACTTTACTGATATGAAAAGAGAGAAACAACATATTATCTTATTTTTAGACAGCTGTACTGTGCACAATAACGCACCAATTTATCAAATGTGAAACTTCAATTTTTCCCTCCAAACTCAGCCTCAAAAGTCAGCCACTCGACCAGGGCATCATACATAATTTTAAAACCTTTTATCGGCGTGAAGTTGTTAAAAGCGTTTTGATAATCTCGAAAGTCAGCAGAATGTAACTACTATTTCTATTTTAACAGCTTTGATCATGATTGACAAGGCTTGGAGAGCTGTTACTCTTTTGACAATTCACAGCTGTTCTAAAAAAGTCAGGCTTCCCCTCACCGAATCTGGTTGATGTGGACGATACACTCACTGAATTTAATGCTGGACCATCCCTTTGGGAAGCTCCTCTTCTATAACAAGATTTGACGACTACGTGTTGGTTGACACGGACATTGCTGTATGGGGAGCTCCATCTGACGCTGAAATTGTGACTTTGGACCACAATAATACAGAAAGTGATGAAGACGAATCGGAGTAGTTGACTCCGGTAACTCTGTCAGAAGCTAAAGTGTCACTAAACAAACTACGCAACTTTTCCTTTCAAAATCATGTTGATGTAGACATTTTACAGGCTTCATTTGTTCTAGAAAAATCTGTTGACAAAGTTAGATTGAATGCCTTAAAACAAAAAAAGATAACAGATTTTTTTCGACAAAAGGGATTAATTATATATAGTATGCATATTCTTTTAATAGTTGTTTTCAAGACATAGGTGTATTCCTTTAATATAGGACTTTTAACTTCTGTTTTATTTTTATACTGTATAAAATGTACTTAAAAAAAATTATGTACAATTTTTGCTTTATTACATCGTTTTAAATTTAAATGTTTTAGAAAAAAACTCTTCGTGTATTTTGAGAGTTTTTTCCCGTCCTCTAGATAATTCCAACTCTTGATAATGCGAAGTTTTTCATTGGTCCCTCCAACTTCGAATTATCGAGAGAGTCGACTGTATTTCGAACTAAAACCATACGTTTTGGTACTCTCAATATTTCGAAGTAAACCAGACTACAACACACGATAATTTGAAGTTATCGTATAAAACTCTCGATAATTCGAACCTTCAAAGTTAGATTCACTTCCTGTACCTTATTATCCCACGAGCGGTTTTTTACTGAACTTATTTTCAGTCCAAATTGTGCATGTTGATAGAATAACTACTTTGTTTATTATATTTCCGGTATTTGCTAAGCAGAATTTTGATTTATTCCTAAGCCATCTGTTTTTTTTCTTTTTCTGCTGATATCCACAAGCTTTAGATAGATAAAGGAAAAACTGCTTTCTTTTTTATTCACTGTGCAGTAATGAGTGATGCTTCATTTTACAAGTATTGCACAATAATTTTGATTTGCGTTGAGTATTCATTACTAATAATGAGTCACATTTAAACAGATGTTTTTTTAAAAAATAAAGCACTCAAACTACATCCAAGATAATTCAGCAGAATCGTTTTCATGGCAGAGAATTGAAAGCGAGAAATAAAACCTTTATATAAAAATGTACGAGGCAAAGACAGAGAGACAGGATTCAACTTTATTCTATTACT
This sequence comes from Trichonephila clavipes, assembly GCA_019973935.1. Classification (NCBI taxonomy): domain Eukaryota; kingdom Metazoa; phylum Arthropoda; class Arachnida; order Araneae; family Nephilidae; genus Trichonephila; species Trichonephila clavipes. The sequence goes on from BMAU01021438.1 coordinate 1,137,730, forward strand.
TTTTTAAAAAAGCGGTAATGTGCCACTAAGAATTGCTCCCGTGCCATAGTTGTATCGACCCTTGCTATTAAGTATACGCCGTAGCTGAGTGTGAACTGTGAAATACGCCTTGTGTTCATTTTAGAGATTCCAAATTTTAAATTAAAAATATTATTTTACTAAAGTTGTGGTGATTTACGTTTCCTACCTGTTAATTTCGATAAACCTTGGGCCACTACTTTACACCTCACCTCAGTGTCGACTTATCACGCGAAAGGAACGACATGTCTTCTTTTAAAAACTACAAGTGCTTAAAACAATTTCTGAAAAGCAAAAGGTGATAGAATCAGTTGAAGAAGGTGAGAGGAAGGTCGATATAACCAAAGCATTTTAAATCCCACTATTCTGTAGAATAAAGAGAAAATCTTTAGTGTACCTTCGAGTAGAGTGAGAAAACGTGTTAGTAAAGGTAATTTTCCACGTCTTGAACAGTGTTTAGTTTCATGGATGAGACAGTGTCGAGGACAGAATATTCCGATGGGTGGTTCTTTATTGAAGGAAAAGGTTAAAGCATTCGCCAAAGAATTAGAATCGAGTTTTCGGCTAGCGAGTGATGGCTTACAAATTTTAAGAAAAGGAATGGGATACTCTTCAAAAAATGTGCGAGGAAAGCTCAAGTGTCGACATTAACGTTTGTTCTAAGTGGCAGAACTCGCTTTCGGATCTAATAAAGGAGTACGTAACATTTTCAACACGGATGAAACCGGACTCTTTTTCAAGTGTTTGCCAGAAAAACATTTACATTCAAAAAAGAAAAATGCCATGGAGGAAAACATAGGAAGGAGAGGTTAAATATTTTACTGGCTGTAAACATGGACGTCTCAGAAAAGATTACTCCTCTCCAGTGGCGTAACGTAGAACACTTGCCCCCAAGTTGGATTTTACAAAGGGTAGGTACTTGGCGATAGTCAGGCTGTGGGCCCTCTAGAGCCCTGCCCCCCCCCCGCAATGCGGGGGTGTACGTTACGCCACTGCTCCTCTCGTCGTAGGAAAATCTGCAAAACCTCGGTGTTTCAAGGGCATAAACTCGTTCCTTACCAAATACCGCTCAAAAAAGAAGGCATGGATGACCACCGAACTCTTTAATAAATGGTTGGTCTCACTGAACTCGGATATGAAAAGAGAGAAACGACATATTCTCTTATTTTTAGCAATTGTACTGTGCACAATAACGCACCACCTTTATTAAATGTGAAACTTCAACTTTTCCTCCAAACTTCAGCCACTCGACCAGGGCATCATACATAATATTAAAACTTTTTATCGGCGTGAAGTCGTTAAAAGCGTTTTGGATAGCCTCGAAAATCAGCAGCATGTAACTACTATTTCTACTTTAACAGCTTTGATCATGATTGACAAGGCTTGGAGAGCTGTTACTCTTTTGACAATTCACAGCTGTTCTAAAAGTCAGGCTTCCCTCGCCGAATCTGGTTGATGTGGACGATACACTCACTGAATTTAATGCTTGACCATCCCTTTGGGAAGCTCCTCTTCTATAACAAGATTTGACGACTACGTGTTGGTTGACACGGACATTGCTGTATGGGGAGCTCCATCTGACGCTGAAATTGTGACTTTGGACCACAATAATACAGAAAGTGATGAAGACGAATCGGAGGAGTTGACTCCGGTAACTCTGTCAGAAGCTAAAGTGTCACTAAACAAACTACGCAACTTTTCCTTTCAAAATCATGTTGATGTAGACATTTTACAGGCTTCATTTGTTCTAGAAAATCTATTGACAAAGTTAGATTGAATGCCTTAAAAAAAAAAGATAACAGATTTTTTCCGACAAAAAGGATTAATTATATATAGTATGCATATTCTTTTAATAGTTGTTTTCAAGACATAGGTGTATTCCTTTAATATAGGACTTTTAACTTCTGTTTTATTTTTTATACTGTATAAAAATGTACTTTAAAAAATTATGTACAATTTTTGCTTTATTACATCGTTTTAAATTTAAATGTTTTAGAAAAAACTCTTCGTGTATTTTGAGAGTTTTTTCCCGCCCTCTAGATAATTCCAACTCTTGATAATGCGAAGTTTTTCATTGGTCCCTCCAACTTCGAATTATCGAGAGAGTCGACTGTATTTCGAACTAAAACCATACGTTTTGGTGGTCTCAATATTTCGAAGTAAACCAGACTACAACACACGATAATTCGAAGTTATCGTATAAAACTCTCGATAATTCGAACCTTCAATATTATGAAGTTAGATTCACTTCCTGTACCTTATTATCCCACGAGCGGTTTTTTTTACTGATCTTATTTTCAGTCCAAATTGTGCATGTTGATAGAATAACTACTTTGTTTATTATATTTCCGGTATTTGCTAAGCAGAATTTTGATTTATTCCTAAGCCATCTGTGTTTTTTTTTCTTTTTCTGCTGATATCCACAAGCTTTAGATAGATAAAGGAAAAACTGCTTTCTTTTTTATTCACTGTGCAGTAATGAGTGATGCTTCCTTTTACAAGTATTGCACAATAATTTTGATTTGCGTTGAGTATTCATTACTATAATAATGAGTCACATTTAAACAGATGTTTTTTTAAAAATAAAGCACTCAAACTACATCCAAGATAATTCAGCAGAATCGTTTTCATGGCAGAGAATTGAAAGCGAGAAATAAAACCTTTATATAAAAATGTACGAGGCAAAGACAGGAGAGACAGGGATTCAACTTTATTCTATTACTTTTTTAAAAAAAGCGGTAATGTGCCACTAAGAATTGCTCCCCGTGCCATAGTTGTATCGACCCTTGCTATTAAGTATACCCCGTAGCTGAGTGTGAACTGTGAAATACGCCTTGTGTTCATTTTAGAGATTCCAAATTTTAAATTAAAAATATTATTTTACTAAAGTTGTGGTGATTTACGTTTCCTACCTGTTAATTTCGATAAACCTTGGGCCACTACTTTACACCTCACCTCAGTGTCGACTTATCACGCGAAAGGAACGACATGTCTTCTTTTAAAAAGTACAAGTGCTTAAAACAATTTCTGAAAAGCAAAAGGTGATAGAATCAGTTGAAGAAGGTGAGAGGAAGGTCGATATAGCCAAAGCATTTTAAATCCCACTATTCTGTAGAATAAAGAGAAAATCTTTAGTGTATCTTCGAGTAGAGTGAGAAAACGTGTTAGTAAAGGTAATTTTCCACGTCTTGAACAGTGTTTAGTTTCATGGATGAGACAGTGTCGAGGACAGAATATTCCGATGGGTGGTTCTTTATTGAAGGAAAAGGCTAAAGCATTCGCCAAAGAATTAGGAATCGAGTTTTCGGCTAGCGAGTGATGGCTTACAAATTTTAAGAAAAGGAATGGGATACTCTTCAAAAAAATGTGCGAGGAAAGCTCAAGTGTCGACATTAACGTTTGTTCTAAGTGGCAGAACTCGCTTTCGGATCTAATAAAGGAGTACGTAACATTTTCAACACGGATGAAACCGGACTCTTTTTCAAGTGTTTGCCAGAAAAACATTTACATTCAAAAAAGAAAAATGCCATGGAGGAAAACATAGGAAGGAGAGGTTAAATATTTTACTGGCTGTAAACATGGACGTCTCAGAAAAGATTACTCCTCTCCAGTGGCGTAACGTAGAACACTTGCCCCCAAGTTGGATTTTACAAAGGGTAGGTACTTGGCGATAGTCAGGCTGTGGGCCCTCTGAGTTCTGCCCCCCGCAATGCGGGGGTGTACGTTACACCACTGCTCCTCTCGTCGTAGGAAAATCTGCAAAACCTCGGTGTTTCAAGGGCATAAACTCGTTCCTTACCAAATACCGCTCAAAAAAGAAGGCATGGATGACCACCGAACTCTTTAATAAATGGTTGGTCTCACTGAACTCGGATATGAAAAGAGAGAAACGACATATTCTCTTATTTTTAGCAATTGTACTGTGCACAATAACGCACCACCTTTATTAAATGTGAAACTTCAACTTTTCCCTCCAAACTTCAGCCACTCGACCAGGGCATCATACATAATATTAAAACTTTTTATCGGCGTGAAGTCGTTAAAAGCGTTTTGGATAGCCTCGAAAATCAGCAGCATGTAACTACTATTTCTACTTTAACAGCTTTGATCATGATTGACAAGGCTTGGAGAGCTGTTACTCTTTTGACAATTCACAGCTGTTCTAAAAAGTCAGGCTTCCCCTCGCCGAATCTGGTTGATGTGGACGATACACTCACTGAATTTAATGCTGGACCATCCCTTTGGGAAGCTCCTCTTCTATAACAAGATTTGACGACTACGTGTTGGTTGACACGGACATTGCTGTATGGGGAGCTCCATCTGACGCTGAAATTGTGACTTTGGACCCCAATAATACAGAAAGTGATGAAGACGAATCGGAGGAGTTGACTCCGGTAACTCTGTCAGAAGCAAAAGTGTCACTAAACAAACTACGCAACTTTTCCTTTCAAAATCACGTTGATGTAGACATTTTACAGGCTTCATTTGTTCTAGAAAAATCTATTGACAAAGTTAGATTGAATGCCTTAAAACAAAAAAAGATAACAGATTTTTTCGACAAAAAGTATTAGTTATATATAGTATGTATATTCTCTTAATAGTTGTTTTCAAGACATAAGTGTAATCTTTTAATATAGGACTTTTAACTTCTGTTATATTTTTATACTGTATAAAATGTGCTTTAAAAATTATGTACAATTGTTGCTTTATTACATAGTTTAAATTTAAATGTGTTAGGAAAAAAAACTTCTCTTTATGTATTTTGAGAGTTTTTTACTACCCTCTTGATAATTCGAAGTTTTTCATTGGTCCCTCCAACTTCGAATTATCTAGAGTCGACTGTATTATATTTCATGACAGAATTTCCCACCAAAAGTTTTATAAAATTTTCTGAAATAAGTGGATTTTGCAGAGCAATGGGGCGTGGCCGGGCCACTTAAAAAGGCGGGGGCCGCAGGGTGCGTATCGATGGCCTAGGTGGATGGCCTATGGGCGGAAGGGAAGACATATTCAAAATCAACTTATTTAGTGATGAAACAATTTATAAACTTAATTCAAATAATTTCATGAAGAGAATGTCTCAATGCAAGCAATATACGTGGAACAACAACGAGATGCACGAATTAAAAGACTATAAATATTGACCACTTTATTTTAGGATCAATTCTCAATTATCCTAATTCACTTAACATTAATTTAACTTTAGTGACCAATTGTCACTTTATATCTTTCGTCTATTTGAAATATTTTAGAAATTGGAGTGATACCTGATCAGTAGCAATCTCACCTTTTAGTTCTGGCTTTCTCTCTCTCCTCCTCATTTTGCTAGCTAGAGAGAAAACCTTGGTTATATATAGAAGACTTAAGGTATCCGACTACGTTCGGAACCGTGATTTTAAAAAAGCGCATAAATGGATCATTTTCATGATATTTAGTGTCACTTAGATTAGAATACATGTATAAAATTGTTTTAAGGACATTATGACAAAAAAATTATTTAAATACAATATTTTGGCAAAAAATTAACTTAGAATAACCTTTTTTCTCAAAACGTTCTCCTTTAATAAAAAATGCTTCTATAATAATAATATTTTGCTTAGATAAAGTAAAGACTTCTCCAGAGAGTCTCAACTAGGATTTTTAAAAAATTCTCATTATTTTTAGAGCTACCACCCATTGAAATAATTATCGAAGTTATTTTCTTAAACTTTCTCCCCTCTGTTGTCGTAAAATATGAATAAACCTACTTCTAAGTTATATATTTCAAAAATTCTAGTTGAGCCTCTGTAGAGAGGCCTGAACTGTATACAGGCCAAAAATTTTTTCATAGAAGCATTTTTCATAAAAGGAGAATGTTTTGAAAATGGCTCATTAAATGTTCATTTTTTGTCAAAATATTTTACTTAAATAATTTTTTATTGTAATAATATTCTTAAAACAACTTTATATACGTCTTCTAATCTAAGTGACACTAAATATCATAAATATTATCCATTTATACGCTTTTGCTAATCACGGTTCCGAACATAGTCGGTTACCTTAATTTAAAAATATCACGCTTTCTTCTTCAAAAGGGTTGGTTGTGAATAAACGCGAATTGATAACCGAAAGTTTTCCCAAGAGGGTTAGAGGAAGGTACGCGAATAGATCCGTCACACTTTTATATACATTGAAAATCATTTAACACGAAATTGAGGGGGACTGAATTATTTTTCGCGTTAAAGAATATAACAAAGAAACTACATATATTCAACAAAACTTTATTAGAGTACATTTTATTCATATATTTAGTAAAAACCCAGCATTGGCGTAATTTACTCTCTTCTTTTAATTATTGTTTGTTACGTAAAGTCAGCAATATAAAGACCTATACAGATTTCGGTTTTCATGTTCTGTTTTTAATCAGCAGTCTTAAGCAGCTCCATCTTTATTTTTAGCGAAATGGCAGTTTGCTTTCTCCCTGAGTTCTTTGCTGTTGTGTTCGCAATAAAAAAATTTCCAAAATAGAAAAAAAAGTGTGAACCAACTCACGGATTTTTACCCACACTGCGATGTATTCGTCGCCGAATTCTAAAGCCAACCGATGAGAGATGGGATATTTTTGTGTGTGAAAGTAGCTTAGATAAACAAAATTGGCTCGTGTCACAGGCCGAGGGTTTTTCAAAGCCAAATTAACCTTCTTTGTACGAAACATGTGTGAAACCACATTTCTTTCATTTCACGACGCTCTTAAATCTCTCCTCCGCGGCTGGTGTTTTCCGAATATTGTTCATTCCCAGAAGGGAAATCATCTTAAGTGTTTTCGCGTTAAACGCATTTCTCTGCCTATATTAATTACTCTTTTCAGACCAACCCCATTATACAATTTCTTCAACTGTTCATACTCATTGCTCAAATTGTAAAAATGTTATTTGCATGTGTTGTGTAGTTCTAATTTGTAACCATGATATTGAACACGACTTCCTGTCTTTTTAACGCGCTTTGATAAGTTTCACTTCTATGTAATGAAATCTTTGAACTCAATTTTTACCCACTTTGAAAGGTCAGATTATTCTTATTATTCTTGGGTGGGAAGTAAGTAAATAAACTTATTACATCAACACAAAAACATTTTTCTATAGAGAAACTTTTTAATCTATTAATTACTTTATTATTTCCTTTAGATAATTCTACGATTTTTACAAAGATTCTGGACTTGTTTCCCGAAAGGAAATTTCTCTGCTCAATGTTAGCTTTTTCAAACGTTTTTTAATGTCCACCAGCATTGAGACGCCAGCATACTCTCTTGCTTCTTATTTGCACCTCAATGCTCTCGATTTATGTCACTGCACTGCCAAGAGTGGCACTATGCGGCATCGGCATTATTTATTTTTCTTAATAAAATTATTAGTTTGAACAAAGAATTTTTTATTTTGTTCTCTCATTTCCTTTTCTCCCTCTACACACTGGTGTGCAAAATTTAAGCAACAATGTCCATTTTAAGCAGATAGCCACACGCGCAATTAAAGACATTCACTGCAAGCGCAACTTTTGTGAAACATGTCTGGAAGAAATCTTCTGGAGGACTTCACAAGTGGAAGAATGATCGGCAAGCTGGAGGAGAGGCGTGATTTAACCAGTGCAGCTGAAGAGTTCGGTATCAACAAAAACCATAGCCTTCCAAACCATAGGTACAGCTGTTAGAAAAGTTGATGGTGAACGCCCTTTTAAACCAACGGCAGTGGAGGACCGATATATCGTCCTGCAAGCGAAAAGAGCCTGATTCCAGTCCGCAAGCGCCATTGCTCAGCAACTCTATACAGCACGGGTGGCGAACCTTCATGAATCAACGTGCCTTTTTTTCTAAAGAAGTGTTTAATGAGTATGGACGTGCCGTCAAATAAGTTTGACTTGTGATTATTGGGAAAAATTATAAAATACTAACAAATCAAAACTCTTTATTTACTGGGAAAAAATACCTTTTGCACTGTATCGTTGTAAATGTTTTAATTATGCTTATAGTTCAAATTAAAGTAACATTAGTGTGAATGTTGTTGCAGATTGGATGACAAATAACTTATATTAGGATTGTAAGACGTATCGTTTAATATAGAATGCATGCTGAATGGAAGTCACCTGCCAAATGGTTTATAAGAAATTATTTTTGCTGTGGTTCACTTTTTTGACAGGAGGATTTGTTTCAAAATGCCATTTTACAGACGATGCTCACTGTTCGAGAACATGCCCCGTTTTCTTGCCTTTACTAATAATGCCATATTTGTAGATTCACCGTTAGAAATTCTCTGTTACACTTACTATCCTGCACTTTTTTGTGTTCTTTTGCTGAACTAGCCATGTTAAATAACAGTTAAAAATTGTAAAAATAACACAAATAATCTTTAAAATACAGTTGTATGTACGAAATTGGTTATGCTATACGTAGACAAATTTTCCATCATAATCAATTGTAGTCCACGACGTAACTAAGGCAAGATAATAAACAAACGAGTGTGCTCCCAGCCGTTCCGCGACCGAACACTCGCGTTTGTTCGTAATATTTCAGAGAGAACTTTGTTATTTTGAACAAAATGCAGTGTCACGTTTGTTGTTCTTCCTCTTGTGCAGACAATCATATATAACGGTACTATGAGTTCAATAAAGTCTTCCTTTGTTTTTTTGTTTCTGTTTTTTGTGTTTTGTTCCACACAGTATGTATTGTATTCATTTTTGAGCAACTATGCTTTCGTCATTGCTTAAGTACAAAATGCTATCTCCTATTTCTGAATTTCACGTCTCTCAGATGATTTCTTGTGGAGTTACGTCAAAAAAACACCTATTGCTTATTTTTTGCAGACCAGTGTAGATTTTGCACAAGTAACTGTTTGAACTGATAATTCTCTGACATTTTTTTTCAAATAACATAATTTAATACCAACAGCATGCGTATCTAGCTGCTGCAAATTAAAATACGCAATTATTTTTTTCACTAAATGCTGTTTCTAATTCCAACTACAGTTTTTAACACTGGAATTTCCAAAAAATGCCTTTTCTGAGATAAAATGTGAACGCAATGTGTGATTGTGTGTTTAGCAATTTTCTTTCTTTTTTTTTGTTGTAGGATAATACCACAATGTCACTTTCGGAAATTTTTAAGAGGAAAAAAAAAGAAAAAAATAATGAAATGTATAGAAAACCAAGCACTGGTGAAAATTGTAACGGCCTTTGCCCTAACAAAACTGTAAAATGTGCGCGAATTCACTGAGAAGCAGAGGTATTATTTTTACACAATTAGGAACTTTTTTAACTAACGTGGTTACGATGTTGCGCAATATACAAAAATCAAAACTGACTACCATTATGTAAAAAATTCCTTGATGGGAACTGACTAAGAAGGTTAAAATAGAGCTTTGTTTTCATAACAGGTAAATAATGTTCATGAAGCCCAGTGGTTGACACACCACAGGTTCGAGGTCCAAACCCCGGGATGGGCACTCAGCTTTTCATCCCTTGAGTGGGTCGAAAAAGGAGCTTGCTTGGGAACATAACATTGGGGTTTCTGTTCATGCACCTCAGGGTTACGTATACTAAGTTGAGCCCTTGGCTCTCATGGGCCACTGAGTTACGTTTGTTTTGCCAAAGGTTAAAAAAACCTTGTTACTGTAGAGGGTTTTTTTCCTTACGAAAAATAGAATGTGAATATTATTTACTTTTTAGTAAACGTTATAATTTAACTTCCGCTGCTGTTAACGTCGTACTACACAGCAACACGAAGGCTATGGACGACGGACCTCAAAATTTTGAATCTTGGTTAAATGACGAGACCTGAGCTCGCTCTCCGAACTACCACGAGAGGACATTGAGCCTCGACAGATGGAACTTTCATCAGCCCTCTCTACGCGGCGAGTCTTCAGTCGCAACAAGACTCGGGCTTCTTTTCCGAGACACGAAGAAAAACTTAAAAAATGAGCGAAATCTAATTTTAAAAGGTTGCTTAAGAAATTTTTCAAAATAATCTCGTAACAAAGCAAAAAAAGTACTGTTAATATTGCCGTGTACATTCCGCGCATTTATTACCAATAGGTAAATCTTCAACATACCAGAAAACAGTTGAAAGAATTTCCGAAAACGATTATGTGTATTTATCATGAACTGAAAGCACGTGAAATTTATAATCGAGCACACGGGTGAAAAATTTAAGGGGTCTCAGGGGTGTTACATTTCTCTAGAGGTCTAAAAATATAAACGATTTTCAAACGCGTATAATTCTTTTAAATTTAAATTAAATGATTCGAATTTTTTACGTATTATTTAAAATAGAATGGGGCTTCAGAAAAGTATAAAATGTTTAAAATATAATAATAATTTTAAAAGTCTTAAGCATATGAAAATTCTGTAATAAATATTAAGTATTTTTTGCTTTGCGCACACTATTTTCTAAAATATTAGCCTCTGATGTATAACACTTTATAGAATTATACACACAATGTATCATACTCTTTAAACCCTATCTAATTTTAGTATTATATATCTTTTGTATTTCAAAATATTTGTAAAATATTGCAATTTTTTTAAATATTTTTTAAAAATGCATATTTTTTATTTATTAAAATATATAAGTTATTATTCTATTTATATAAAAGTAGCTACAAAGTATTAAGAATACATTTGTCTTTATAAATCAACTTATAACTAGTAATTAAACCTACTCTTTTAGAAAATAACATGCACGACGTAAAACTTAATAAATATTTCTTATAGAAAAATTTATTATTTTCATATGCTTATAATTTTTAAAATTATGATTATATTTTAAACATTTTATACTTTTCTGAAGCCCCATTCCTTTATAAGTAATGTGTAAAAGATTCGAATTATTTAACTGAAATTTAAAGAAATTATACCTGTTTGAAAATTGTTTATATTTTCAGATCTCCAGAGAAATTTAACACCCCTGTGACCCCAGTTTTTTATTTGTGTTCATGCGCCATGGGGAGCTCGATATCAATTGGTATAATTTCTTACTATTCCGAAATGCTGAGTTAGTGCAAAAATGTAGTACAAAGCACCCCCCACGCACGCTTTTACCACAATGACATTAATTTTCTCGCGCGTTAATCGTTTTATTCCTATATTAAAAATCATTCTTTACTTTTTAGTTCGATTAACCATCAAAGTGTGTTTTTCAAACTATTATTTATTCATTGATGAATTCATCTTAACTGCGTCCTTTTTTTTAATCCTCATTGGCCTCCCGTCGGTGCGGCCTGGTCTGCACAATGCAGGATCAGCCAACTGAAGGAAATCTGGAAGAGCTTAAGTTTGAAACATTGAATGCGGAAGATGGAGGGAAGTCAGTGACACACTAAAAAGAGCTCAATATTCTCTCTGAAACTTGCATCCACATTAGACATAAAAGTACACATTTCGAATCGAAGAGTTTGTGAGAAATTATTTAATCCGGTGACATCTAAATGAATTCTCAGCTGTTTGGTAAAAGGAAGCAATTCATGATGTTTCATTCCCCAGATCCGACAAGAGAATTTAGAAAAACATACTAGATGCCAGAGAGTTCAGCAATTAGAACATAAATGTTATTTATCACATGCTCGAGTCTTTTTTTAATTTCCATTTTCAGAAAAACTGTGCGTTTTTTATGGTTAGAAATTGCTGACGCACCCTTCCCCTTTTTCACATAAAGAACTCTTTTTTTTGTATTAACCATGAACGCTTTAGGGTTGTAACTTAATCTTTTAGTCGCCAAACCTGGAAATGGTATATCAAATTAGTCGCCAAATCAGGAAATCATTAATCCTGATCAGGACAATGGGACAAAATTATGGAATTATTGCATTGTCTTTGGTCTTTGACAAGTGTGCAAAATTTCGAATTAATCTGACCTTTAAAAGAGGGTAAAAATTGACTTCAAAGATTCCGTTACATACAAGTGAAGCTAATAAAAGCGTGTTGATAAAAAATTTAGTGAGATCCTTGCTTGCTTGATGTTTGTTGCAAAGAGATTTTTACGTCGGGTTTCAATTTATAATTTAGTCTCAAGTCTTTCCGTTTTGTTATATTTTACCCATTTCTTCTTTTTAGTAGCACATCATTTTGCACTAAATCCATATTGAGTTAAATATGAAGATGGATATGATAACAATAGTTCTCTTGCACATTTGGTTGTATTTGGATATTTGATTTCGGTTTCTTCATAATGCCATGTCATTACTCTTTTTATATTATATGACGGTTTAATTCACTCATCGTCCAGTATTTTTCTGCGAGCTCTTCTTGATACCGTAAATCTGAACTAACAAAAGGATCTACTAACATTGGCTGCGTCATCCAAGTTGAAAACTCACTTTTTCGTACATCAGAAAATCTTTCTTTTAAATCAGCTGCTAAAATTTTCAGATGATCGACAATAACACTTATAGTGTTATCAGTTACTTCACATTTTTGGAGCCAATAAAACCTTTCAAAATTTTTGTTGCTAATATGTTTCTGATATAATTCAATAAAAGTAAAAAATCAAATATTTTCGCTTTTGCATCGGTAAGAGTTTTATTTATTCTATAAAGTTGATTATTTTATATATTTAGTTTTTCATAGATATCAGCTAAAAATGCTTTACCATCGACCGTTAACAACTTTTTCATTTCAGGTTTTTCGCTTAAGAAATCACTAAAAGTATCAAATATAGTCGAACCTCCTTATTATGAACCTCTTTTTAGTGAATTTTTCTATAAGTGAACTTTTTCCTGGAGCCCAGAACATATCACGATTTTCTCCGTAAAATAAATTCCCAAGAGCGAAGTACATTTTCCATATAACGAACGTTTTCTCTTGTAATTCACTTTTTGTCTCCCTTTTTTTGAAGTATTTCGGGACATTTCAAGTTATTCTTAAACACATTTTATGATGGTCATAAATCTTGAACTAGTTTTATTAGATCATAACTCGCCAAGAGCAATAGAGATCTGGACGTTTCATCTAAGAAGTGCAAACTTTAACCCCATCATCCTGTTCACTGAAAACCTCTTCAATACCCCCTTTCACCCTCAGAGGAGTCGTCTCGTATCCCCGTGTCCTTGAACTAGTCTCCGTTCATTTGCAGTGTTGATCAGTCGTATTGGCAACTCCGTTTCTTGTAGCTCGAAAATGTTAAAACGTAAGTGCTTGAGCATCAAAGAAAAAAATTAAATCTTCAGTAAGTGGATAAAAGCGTCAAGAAATTTTCATTGTAGTTTTTCTTTATTTCTTTTGTTTCTTTTTGATAGGTAAGATATATAAAATAAATATTATTAATTTATTAATTTTCAAAAAGGTGTCTGAGAGAGAGAGAATAATTACACATTTTTAATGTATAGTATTTATGAATTTAAAATTTGTTATACGGGGTTTACAAAGAAAATTGAAAGACGTACCTCTATGTAACGAATTTTCCATATAACGAACGTTTTTTTAGGATTTAGTGACTTCATTCTATAGAGATCCGACTCTAGTTCCATAAACCTTTTTAAGCCATTCCCTTTCGACAGCCGTCTTGCTTCAGCACGAAGTATAAATCTCAAATGATCTTTATTTTGTTTTTCACAAAATAAGGGACATTGGGCATTAACTTTAAATAGCATTGATATACTTTAAAACTAAATTAAGTATTTAGTTTAGAACAGGTGAAATGTTTTTAGCTACGCTGTGAATGACACATAGAAGTCCAATGGCTGAGTGCTAGTGTATAGCGCTTCCATGCCACAGGGCTGGGCAAGGTCGACTCAACTTTTCATCCCTTTAGGGTTTCGATAAATAAGTACCAAACTTGCTTGGGAACTGAACACTGGGGGTTTCACGTCAGATTGACCACTTGTCCGAAACATCTGCACATGCACCCCAGCGCCTAAGATCACGTAAACCAAGATAGGAACAGTAGGCCTCATGGGCTGTTACGCCACTGAGTTCAGTTCAGTGAATGACATATTGCACAAGAAGCCTATTTGGATTCTCATCCATTTTAAGTAAACATTTTATTTTCTTATCATATTAGGAGCACCAACTGCAGCACAATTTGCATATTATTGGCATCCAAGTATGTTTTTAGTTGATTATAAATAACTTTGGAGGTATTGGTACTTTTTCTAATGATTTGCAGAACAATATTTCTTCAGCAAAATTACCATAATCAACATATTTTACGTAAGTTATAAGTATTATTTCTCAATGTTGAATCATCCAATTGTAGTGAAAATTTTCTTGGTATCAGCTTTTCAATATCCTCACTCATTTCGTCTATTCTTCTGTTAACAGTTTTTTTACTTAGTGGCATAGTTTTGACATCTTTTCCCAGAACCATTTTAAAAAATACTGATATTGATGGTTTGATTAAATTCTTCTTTGAAGCATGACTTTTTCCAGATTTAGCGGTGAGTAGTAAAATGTTATATCTAGACTCAAGAGTACGATTGGTAGTTGTGTTATGAACAGTAAATAGAGATTTTACTGTGTTACTTTTTTTTCAAACTAGTTTTTTAAAGTTTGAATATATATATTATATAATTCAAATCTGAATTATAAGAGCATTATGTTTTACCATCAAAGACGATCACGTTTCATTCATTGTTTAGTCAAGCATTGTTGCCATAAAAGGCAAAAAGGTAACCTTTCATTGTAAACAGCGCGCGCGGGTAAGAAATCACATTTTAAATATTCCTCCGAATACCGACAAACTTTCTCCTTACTTGCACCACTCATTTCACCATGGATTTAAATAAAACTAAGAACTTAACATGAACTTAATTAAACATAGATTAAAAAGATGCATATTAAAAACCCCAAATCAAAAAAATATATATACTTTTTCATATGACAAATGTTTTTGGAAAACGATGCTTCTAAAAATGAAATTGATAAAAATTACCAATTGAATTTTCTTACCATTCACATATCACTGATATTCAGTAGCGCACACAGGAATTTTTCAAGGGGGAGGGGGTCCGGGGTCGAAAGTTCACCATTCTTGTATCATGCTCCTTTTGATTTTGACGATTTTCGGGAACAAAACACAGCAAAAAACTAATTTTTGAATCAATAATTAGCATTAATTAATAAAATTAATCATTAATAACAAGTAGTTAATTAAATTTTACGTACTATATACTTAGAATTATAATCAATCGGGAAAAAAATGAAGGACTTTGGGGGAGCCAGACCTCCAGGACCCCAAATCCCTTGTGTGCGCAACTGCTGATATTTATTAAATTCATGTATTTTTTTCGTCAACGGGACATTTATAACAATTTTACAGAGGTCTATTTCGAAATAACACCAACGATTAATAATGAACGAAGCTGAAAAACACTGTAGAAACTTAGATCCCAACATTTATTTAGTACAATTCAAAATAAAAACTCGATTGTGTTTGGAAAGAATATTTTATCGTTATGCGGACAGAGAGATTTTTCATACTTTTAATACAATTTGTCTTATATTACACAAACAAGAAGTGAAACTATTTTTTTATAATTAGATATATTAATAATAAATGAAGCCCAGGGGCTGAGTGGTTCGCGCTTCCTCACCACAGGTCCGAGGTTCAAACCCCAGACTGGGCCCGATTGACTCAGCCTTACATCCCTTCAGTGGGTCGACAAATGAGTACCAAGCTTGCTTGGGAACTTTATACTGTTGGTTTCGCGTCAGACTAACCACCTGACCGGAACATCTGCTCATGCACCTCAGGGCCCATGGTCGCGTATACCGAGTTGGGCACAGTAGGCCTTGGCCCTCATGGACTGTCGTGCCAGAAATTTAAGTTTATATTACGAATAAATAGTCATTTACGCTCTAAATGAGTCCTTTTACGAATTGCCCCCAACCCCCTTAAGAATAAAATTGCACCCTTTTGGGGCGTAGGCCCCACGTTGAGAAACACTGAATTAAAGCATATTGAAAAGTACTGTCATAAAATGACGTAACCAGATCGATAAATATAACATAAAAATGTTCATCATAATTGTTTAATGTATTTGTAAAAACATGCAATGAAAGATCACTAACAGAAACTTGTATTATTTAATAATCACATAATCGTATTATTTAATACTTTATTTTCTCTCAGTTAAATATATAAGCTATTTTACGTGTATAATTTAATTCTTCAAAATGTGCAACTTGTGATAAAAGTAATGTTAATATTTGAGAGTATTAATGGATCCCACGAAAGAATTCTTTTAAAAAATAAACGAAAATTCGAACTCCTAGGGAACAATATTAGTAAGATGACCAACCGTCCTCCTTTTATAGGTTTTGTCCTTCTTCGATATTTTAAAACTGATCTGTTAATATCTGTATACAGAGATGAACCAAACATGTTTCCAAAATGTTCAAGAATGGTCTGAAACAAATATCACAGGAAATAACAGTTTTCAATGGTATTTTTTTTACTTTGTCGTAAGTTAGGCAGAGATAGAAAATTACGATGAGTTTTCATCGATAGAAATGCCTGATATTAAGATCGATGACAATTGTCTGTTTGAAATAGAAAGAAGACTGAATGTATATGGACAAGGCCACGGAAGCTCTACTTCATAACACAGCAATATTAGATGTACTACATAACGTGCACTAATTACATTTGAAAATATTTTTTTGTAATTTATATTCTCTAAGCTTGTAAAGTTTTCATTTTCAAAATATTTACAACATTACTCAACCAGTGGCGTAGCGGAGAACATCCCCTCCCACTGCGAAGTCAGGTTTTTGGGCCTCAGTTCCTAGAGAATAGAAAGAAAAAGTAAAATACCTTTTAACCGAGCAAAAAAATATATATGTTTAAAAACTAAGCTTTAAAATGTAAAATAATATTTTAATGACAATAAGCTATTCATTTATATAAATTTGGTACACGAAGCGATAGTCTCAATTTATAAAGAGTGTTTTTTTCCAGGTATAGAAGTTTAAGTTGGCATTACTTTCCAAGATGGCGACCGATTTAACAGCTGTCAAGTGATTTATTCTCAGTTTGGTTTGGCAATTCATCAAAACGATCATCAAGTAAGGCGTAGATTCGTCGAATGGGCCCAAAACGAGATTGCCGTTATTCCCGATTTTCATAAGCGAATTTTGTTTAGCGATGAAGCGCATTTCTGGTTGAATGGCTACGTCAACAAACAAAACTGCCGCATTTGGAATGAAGCTAATCCACAAGTGTATGTCGAAACACCGTTACATCCAGAAACACTGACTGTTTGGTGCGCTTTATGGGCTGGTGGAATCATTGGTCCGTACTTCTTCAAAACGATGAAGGCCACAACGTTACAGTCAATGGTGATCGGTATAGAGCCATGATTACTAACTTTTTCATTCCTGAATTGAACAATCATGATGTCCAGGAGCTGTGATTCCAACAAGACGGCGCAACATGTCACACAGCTCGTGCCACAATCGATTTATTGAAAGACACGTTTGGTGACCACCTAATTTCACGTTTTGGACCTGTGAATTGGCCTCCAAGATCTTGTGATTTGACATCGCTAGACTATTTTCTGTGGGGCTATGTAAAGTCATTGGTCTATGCGGATAAGCCACAAACGCTTGACCATTTGGAAGACAACATTCGCCGTGTTATTGCCGATATACGGCCACAAATGTTGGAAAAAGTCATCGAAAATTGGACGTCCTGATTGGACTACATCCGAGCCAGCCGTGGCAGTCCTATGCCAGAAATCATATTTAAAATGTAATGTCACAAGATTATCTTTCGAATAAAAAAAATTCATGTCAATCGAATAATACATCGTTGTTTTATTGCAATTTAAAGTTCTATACCTCTAAAAAAACACCCTTTACATAATTATTTTTAAGTTTCTACCAAACAGATTTACATAGCAAAAGGAGTACTGCCCCGTATACTTCTGAACTAGAAACCACTTTATTAACTCATCCAAGTATATTTAAACTATGTAAAATATTAACTGAAGCCCGGTTTGCTGAATGGTTAGTGCATTGAGCTACCCCACCAGAGGTCCGAGGTTCAAACCCCAAGCTGGGAAAGGTTGACTCAGGCTTTCATCCCTTCAGTGGGTCGATAAATGAGTACCAGGCTTTCTTGGGAACTTAACACTGGGAGTTTCACGTCAGACTGACCCCCTATTTAGAACATCTGCTCATGAACCTCAGAGCCCACGGTCGCGAATGCTGAGTTGGACACAGTAGGCTTTGGCCCTCATGTGGGCTGTTACACCACTGAGTTAAGTTAAAATATTAATTTACTCAACATTTATATTTTTCTTCGATTTTTATGATAAATTTATTGATAATACATCCATGATTTTTCTAAGCCACTTATGATTCAGAGGAGAGAAGTATTGATCACACACACACACAAGTAATTTATTGCAATACTATTATTTTTGATTTTGACAAACTCAACGGTGCAACAGCCGATGAGAGCCAGGGCCTACTGTGCCGTTCCCGGTATACAGGACCATTGGGCGCTGAAGTGCATGAGCAGATGTCCCGATCAGGTGGTCAGTCTGAAGCGACACCCCCAGTGTTTAAGTCCCCAAACAAACTTGGTACTCATTTATCCACCCACTGCATTGGATCGTGAACAACTCAAAGTATCGCCTTTATTTTTTACCTAAATTCTGTCTATCCGGCCATAGATTGAAATGTATTATCATACTATTACTAATTTACTGACACATTTCTAAGTCTTTCGCTAGGCAAATATTTACTATCTACAGTGATTAAAACATATGTTAGAGCAAATATTCGATATTATAATATTCAGAAGCCGTTACCCACCCACTTCGCTGGGAATTTCATGAAGTTTATACATCTATAAGTTATTGATATTCGATTGTGTTGAAAAATTGTTCCTGTAGTTCTCACCTCTCGATAAACAAAGGATAGAATTTCCAATAATCTCGAAAATTTAAGTAAAGTGATTTTTTGCGCTTGCACAACCCAATAACCAAGTAGATTTCCGCATGACCAATTTTTAGTGGATCTTTATTCCGTAAAATAAACATGCGTGCCAAATTTCAAGTCTAAATCTAATAGAGCAAAAACGGAATTATAATTATCAATACGCTCCTTAACCAGCAGTGTTTCTCAACCTTTTTATCGCCGCGGACCGGTCAACGTTAATTAATTTTATTGCGGCTCGCTGAGGGGGAAGACGTTGATTGTTTGTATTTGAGACTGTTTTAATTTAATAATTTTAATTTAATTGCATTTAATCGTGACTTCACAATAAAATATAGTTACACCAAAAAATGAATATAAAGTGATTTTCATAAGAAGTAGCCCAAATCCAAGAAAAATAGTAAATAAAAGAGAAATAATTTAATGTTTCTCGTGGTATTTGATCCACGGACCGGGTGTTGGAGACCACTGCCGTAGACAGTCACTTTCGAAAAGAACCGTTCCTCGCGGATTTCAATTCAACAAAAAACAAACATACAAAGCAAATTTCATTATTAAAGTCCTAGTAGTTCGAAAACGGAAATTGGATAGTCAATACGCTCCAGTAACCCCCTCCCCTTAGAAGTCGGTTTCCGGAAAATCTATTCTTTAATAAAAGAAACATGATTAATAAATTTCAAGTATCTGGGTCTCTTAGTTCTAAAACATGATTTTTTTTTCTATAACTCCCATTGCCCCCTCGCAACGTCACTTAGGGAGCGATTTTCGAAAAAAAAACATTTTGTAGCAGATCTATACTCTATGAAAGGAATATGCTTATCAAATTTCAAGACTGTACGTCCATGAGTTTAAAATTTTAAATAATTATCTATAATGTCCCTTAATCCCCCCACAACGCCACTTAAGGGTTTATTTTTGTAAACACCATTTTGTAGCGGATGTCTACTCCATGAAAGGAATCTGTTTACCAAATTTGAAGACTAAACGTCTAATCGTTTAAAAATGGAAATAAGTATTGATAACGCTTCTTAAGCCCCGCAACGCCGTTTGGGTGTCGATTTTCACAAAACCCATCTTATAGCGGATCTCTACTCCATGAAAAGAATTTGCTTACCAAATTTCCAAGACTGTACGTCCAACAGTTTAAAAATGGAAATAATTATTGATAACGCCCCTTGGGGTTCGATTTTCGCAAAATCCGTTCTGCATGGATCTCTGCTTCATGAAAGGAACATGCGTGCCAAATTTCAAGTCTGTACGTCTAATAGTTCTTGGGCTATTGTGATGAGTGAGTGAGTGAATGAGTGAGTCGCTTTTCTCCTTTATATATATAGATTAACCAGAGAACAAAATTCGACTTTTCATCTAGAATTTATTCTACGCTCTATGGGTCAGGTAAAATCTGTTTCGCGTGTTTTTCCTTTTTTTATTTCGTAGAGATGGCTTGGAACAAGGGTTCGTCCATGTTCAAGAAGAGATCTGCATGATCCTTTCTTTATGACCACGAGTAATTAGATTGTTGTGTGCGGCGATTAAAGCTCATATTTATTCGTACACACTAGCGTGAAAAAAGTGACATGTTCACAGATTTTTCAGAAACTGCTAAACCAATTCCCGGGAGTATTTTAAGGTATTACTGAAAATAAGTAAAATAGTTAAAAATAAAAAGTAGTTAAAAATCTCTTTTGATGTTGTGCAAGTGCAGGAAAGCACGATAGTCACACAAAAATCATGAATCAAGCTGGCACTAATGGAGATTTTAAAACGAGGAAATCGACCTTAACAACAACGTAGTTCTCACAACGAACTCGCATGCTGTTTACAAAGGTTATTATGAGATTTTGGGATAATAAACCCAAATTCAACATCGCTCTTCTTAACTCTGGGTGAGTGACTGAGTGAATATTAACGTCGCAATATTCAGATACTCGAGAGCTTTTGGCGACGAACCTCGCAATTTTGAACCATGGTCAAATGACGAGCACGAACGTTTGAGGTCACGTGAAGTGGCTCCTTTTACACGTCGGATCTTCAGCGACACTAGGCTGAAACTTACGACACGCCAGCCACGAGTCAAACCGACACGTGACCTTGACCACCAGGTTACCGCGGCCACATTGTTGAATGCAGGGATCTTTCATTAAAATTCTGAGTCAAAACAGTTAATCGTAGTCGCAAATATTCAAGCCGAAATAAGGGGCTGAGATGGACGTTAATGTGGTGTGGAAGTTTGGAGATAGGGTGTGCCAGCTCAGGTGTCGTCTTCGTCACTTGACCGTGGTTCAAAATTACAAGGTCCGTCGCCAAAATCCCTCGTGTAGCTGAATAGGGTGACATTTATATTCACTCACTCATTCAAGTATTCAATATATTCCATTTATGTAAAGGCAAAGAAAAATTCCACCATAAATTAGGACAAATAAAAAACAGTAGCTTAAACTTATTTTAAAAATTGGGACTGTATGGTTCACTTTCACGTTTCGAAAGCTATGAAAAATAAATTTGAAACTTTCCGAAAATGTGGTGTAAAGTTAGGATATTTTAGAGAAAGGAGGAGATAACGCATTTATAATATCGAAAGATCAAAAAATTATTGAAGAAAATTCAGTTATTAAATTCAGTAAATCCTGAAAAGGTGGCAGATAGTTGGGTAAAGCGGAAGTCGAAACATGGAAGATGGAGTGATTATTTGAAACTTTTCCAGAAATAAACGAGAGTAATAAAAACACATACGGAGAAAAGAGGAAGCTCTACATCTAATTTAAAAACATACGATGAGTCAGTAGCAACCAAAAAGGATTACTTCCATTTCAGAGCATAACAACGCCCCAGGCAGTCAAATGATATTCTAAAATCAAATCCTTGTTAGATGTCCGAAGGGCTCAAATCAAAACAGATGTCAATTCATTTAAATGAATGATAATTTAAAAGCAAAAAATAGGGCCAATTGGCAAAAATAGCAGTAAAAATGAATTTGATTCGTTAAATAAACATTAAGTTCGGGAAATAGTTCATAAGCTTGCTAATTCAAAACAATAAATATAAAGCCTAAAACAATATTTCAAACAAGATGAAAAACACTGGAGGAAAAACAAAATATGTACAAGGAGAGGCTTATAGCAACTGGTTTTATTCAAATAAAAAAGTGTATATTCTGAATCGTACTCACCCCTTTTATAAATAGAGAACATTTTTGATTATTTATTGTTTTTGTATCTAAATCAAACTAATGATGTGTAAAAACTACACATTGATACAATAAGTTAGAGGAAACTATGAACAGGAGCTCAAACAATTGAGTGTGCGCCTTACTTTTACTTGATTTATTTAACTTTCAATATAAATAATACATTACCAAGAATTTCAAACATGCTTTTATTTTTGCACATAACAAATGATTTAATTGTAAAAGTAGAAATGAAAAACCGTCAATGGAAAACGTCCAAAATGAAAAGCTTTAGAAGCATTTTAAATAAACATAAGCAGATTTTTACTTCAAAAAATTGAGAATGCACCAATGAAATTTTTGTAATATCTCGCAGATACAAAGAAAGTGTTAATATTCAGTTGCATATCATCCTCATTTGGCTTTCATCATGGGCTTTACACGTCGTGGTACGGATTCGACCATCTTTTGGGTGGTATCTGAAGATATTTTTCCTCATTCTTCTTTCAACTCTTGATTTAAATGGGTTTTGTTCCTAATTTTGTATTTTTGGACCGCTGTTTCGAATGTGAGCCACAGATTTTCAATGACATTGATGTCGGAAGGCTGCGGTGGTACGTAACTGTTGTTTGCAATGAAAAAGACCACATTTTTGACGTTACGTGACCTGTGTTTGAGGTCGTTGTCCTGCTGGAAAATTAAATTTCCACCTAAACCCAAATTTTTAGCACTTTCCTTTGAATTGTTGCGAAGCATATAAAAGTAAATCACATGATTCATAGTGCCATCTATAAAAACTAAATTTTATTGCCCGGAGGAAGCCATACAACTTCAAACCATGACGGAGATATCACCATGCTGAACTGTAGGACGTAAATTGTGTGTGTTTGGATCTGTTGTTTTTTTCTGTGAAATTACTTCCACTCAGGTATCTCGAGACAGCACATTTATTTATATACAAATACGAAAAACGATCAAGGAAACTTCACATAGCAAGTCTGGCCCAAAAGCACACAGCGACCGGTCAGTTAGTGCAGTGATCTGCAACCCTTGGTCCGTGAATCAAATGGTACCGGGTCACGCAAAGAACGTCAAACTATTGCCATTTTATTTAAAGTGGTGCATTTCTCTTGGATTTGCGGAACTTTCCACGGAAATCACTTTATGTTCCACGTTAAATAACTTTTATTCATTTTTGGTGTAACGATATTTTATTCTGAAGGCATATTTAAATGTAACTAAATTAAAATTGTTAAATCAAAACAATCTAAAATATAAACAATCAACGTGTCCTACCCTCAGCGGGCCGCGGTAAAATTATCAAACATTGACCGGTCCGCAGCGATAAAAAGGTTGCGGAGCACTGAGTTAGTGAACCCCGTAAAAGGAATGCGTGGGAGTGAAACGGGAAAACGCGCGTGGGCGGGTCACACAGTTATCCTTCCGCCAGGAAAAATAGTTCACTCGCTTCACCCCTACATACCCCTCCTGCGAGTGATACAAATATTACAGACACATACACATTACACGTAAAATGTAGCAATAAACACAGTGACATAAAATCAAGAGAGTAATGAAATTTTTTGCATTGAATATTCCAACTTTTCTACATTCATGGCTTTCGTAAGGAAATCTGCAATTAAAAATTCTGTTTGGATGTATTCTAATTTAATTACAGTATCGTCAATTAAATCCTTTATAAAATGAAAACGTAAGTTCATATGCCTTGATTTATTTGAAGAACGGGTACCCTTAATCCACTGAATTGCTGCTTGACTATCTGAATTTAAAGTTACAGCATTATTTAAAAATTGTTCACATTTTAATTCAGTTAACAAATTTACAATCCAAATTAGGTCTTTACAAATTTACGAAACAAAAAATAACTGCTTCACATGATGATAAACTAACACTCTCTCTTTTGTTTACGACATTTCCATAAAATTAACAAATATTACCAAGTAAAACTACACCTCCAGAAAATGATTTTCCATTTTCTGCATTTCCCCAACTGGCATCTGAACTAGCATTTAAAATACCAAATTCATTTTCATAAAACAATTTTTTATCTTTTGAGCCCATCAAATATCTTAATACTCGTTTAGCCAAATTGTAATGTCTCTTCTCTGGATTATGATTAAATTGGGATAAATAAAACGTTACAAAAAAATATCAGGGCGAGTTCTATTAGTTAAATATGAAAGTTCACCAATTAATTCCTGATACGTAGTAATATCAATAAATTCATTTGTAGAGGGAAAATTTTTGTCTTCCCCCTTCACAATTGGAGTTTTGACACTTTTACAATTTTCTAAATTATGTTTGACTAATAATGAATTAATGTAGTCACATTGGGATAAATAAATACCATTTTCACATTTTTCAATTTCCATGCCTAAAAACTTATTAGTTTTTCAACCACGTCAAATACACTTTTAATCTTACTAACAATATTTTCATACATTTTATCATTGTTACAAAAAAAATAGCTCTAAATCATCTACATACATAAAGGGTGTTTTTTTAAAGGTATAGAACTTTAAATTGCAATAAAACAAAAGATGTATTATTCGATTGACATGAATTTTTTTTATTCGAAAGATAATCTTGTGGCATTACATTTTAAATATGATTTCTGGCATAGCACTGCCACGGCTGGCTCGGATGTAGTCCAATCCGGACGTCCAATTTTCGATGACATTTTCCAACATTTGTGGCCGTATATCGGCAATAACACGGCGAATGTTGTCTTCCAAATGGTCAAGCGTTTGTGGCTTGAGGCCAATTCACAGGTCCAAAACGTAAAATTAGGCGGTCACCAAACGTGTTTTTCAATAAATTGATTGTGGCACGAGCTGTGTGGCATGTTGCGCCGTCTTGTTGGAATCACAGCTCCTGGACATCATGATTGTTCAATTCAGGAATGAAAAAGTTAGTAATCATGGCTCTATACCGATAACCATTGACTGTAACGTTGTAGCCTTCATCGTTATTGAAGAAGTACGGACTAATGATTCCACCAGCCCATAAAGCGCACCAAACAGTCAGTTTTTCTGGATGTAACGGTGTTTCGACATACACTTGTGAATTAGCTTCAGTCCAAATGCAGCAGTTTTGTTTGTTGACGTAGCCATTCAACCAGAAGTGATCTTCATCGCTAAACAAATCGACCATTATTTTCGAAATAAAATTGCACAATTTGAAAGCGTTGTTCAGGCGTGAGTCTATTCATGATGAATTGCCAAACCAAACTGAGAATAAATCACTTGACAGCTGTTAAATCGGTCGCCATATTGGAAATTAATGCCAACTTAAACTTCTACACCTCGAAAAAAACACTCTTTATAAGAGACATTTGTAGTGCTTACAATATTTTTGGGAGAAAGAAAACTGAATGATTTGTATAAATGCCATTCATATTCTCAAAGCTATTTCTTAATTGAGTAGTAATAACATCAACAATGACCTTAAAATTATCCACCTCAAACAATCGTTCTCTGTCTTGCAATTTTTCATCAGCATTGAAATCATGGAAAAACTGTAACTTTTCTGTCTCTTTTTTTCAAAGTCCGGGGTCATACCCCATTTTTTAGCCAAACCAATAGCTTCTTCCTTTATAATAGCAAAATTGTTACGAAGATTCTCGACAGACGTTAAGCTAGAATTTAGCATGGTCTTAGCGTTTTCCAAATATATTTTTGGTGATTGTAATGCTTTTGAAGTTAAATTTAGGCTTTGTAAAATTTGGCATTGGAAAACTAGCAAAAAAACAAATTGAAACTTCTCCAAATATTTTTTAATCGCTAAATCTTCCTGTTTCTCGTCTTGCTTAGTACTGGTTAGTAAAATATTTGAAAGTACTTTTAAAATCGAAATGTAATTGTAGCGAATTGATATTACAGAGTCAAATCGAGGTGACTACCTTCTCGTGCATAATGATTTAATAGTCTGCTGAATGTTCTCGTTATTCTGCACAATTTTCAGATCACTCCACCTTTTAATGCTGAGCCCAAAAAATGTGTACATTTTTTGACAAAAGTCATAAAACTCTCTTACATGAGGCACGTTATTACATGCATCATTTAGAACAAGATTGAGGTTGTATGTTGAACAGTGAACGTAATTTGCTCTTGGTTGTTTGTCCTTAATTAATTTCCGTAATCCCCCATACGCTCCACTCATGTTGGCTGCCCCATCATATCCTTGTCCTCGACACTTCGCCAAATTAATGTCCAGTGTATTTAGAAAATTTAACACATCGCTTTCCAAACTTTTTGCAGTCTGATTTGCCGCCTCAATAAAGCCTAAGAACGTTTCGTTAATTCTTATATTATCTGGCTCATTATTATCATTAACATCAGTTGCTTCATACCTTATTATAATACTTAATTGGTCTTTTCTTAAATATCCTGTATCTTCCAGAATAATAGAGAAAAAAGAACATTTCCTAATATTTTAACGATATTTTTTTTATTCTAGAGCCTATAATAGCAATAAGTTCATTTTGAATTATTGGGCTAAGATATTTTTGAATTCTTTTTTCTGACAAATGAACATTGAGAAGAGAGTCATATTTAGCCAAGAGGTCTATTATATTCAAAAAATTTCCCCTTTGAGTCGAATCTCGAGTTTCTCGATGTCCCCGAAATGGAAGATTGCACATCGCTAGTCATTGTAACGTCTATGATTCTTCGTAAGATTTGGCTAACCTTATTAACTTCTTCTATAAAATTGCATTTCAATAATGAATCCACCGTTTTATTTTGTTTCCAGATGTCATATGGGTGACATGCTTGGATATGAATTATAGAATTTTCACACACACACACATGCTCTTTAATTTTTTTTTTTTTATATTCCTTGTCAGTCATTCACACCTTTATACCAGGCTTCTTTAAAATACATATTTGTTCTATCAGCGAAAAGCCAACATACTAGACAGTAAGCAACATGAAGTCGTGTTGAATAACACAGCCATTTCCTTTCGGTCTTTTGTCCTACCTTGGATATGAAACTATAATAAGATCCTAAGAAAAGCTCCTTCCCTTGGCATCTTTTTGGAAATTACTTTCTGGTTGGTATGGGCCCAATTTTAAAATTCGTTCCCTTAAATCAGCATTTATGGGCGTACCTGCATAATGCGCAAAATCATTTCTAATCAATTTTGTTTCTTTGTTTTCATTTTTCGACTCCTTTTCTTTAGATAGAGTATCCTTATTAGTTGAAGTGTCCGAAACCGTGTTTTTTTTCTTGTGGATTAATTTTCATTTTCAGAATTTGTTCATCAAGTTCTCTGGCATTACTACTACTAGCACTTACACAAGATGATGAACTTGCGGATAATAAAAAGTTATCCAATTTTGCATATTTGCTATCAATATTATACTCCTTTACCTTTCGAATTTTTCGTTTTTGAGAACTGCTCAAAGTTTTTTTAACTCCGCTCATTTCAGGGCCGCGCTTCTTCTTGTCTTATTAACAAAATAACAGCATAAGAAACAGAATAATTCATTCCGTTTACAAAAAAACAGTTCTAATATTACAAGAGAGGAGTGAGATCAAAATGTTTTAACAGCGAAGAAACACTCCCTATATTGAAGTGCATTGAAAAAATATATATATGTTCTAAAAACAATTTTTTAAAACATTTCTCATTATGCTTTATTTGATTGAATACTCATAAATCTACGGAAATTTCTGTGGGCATATGGGTTTCTAAATCATAAATCTGGACCATATAATCATTTAAAATGCTCTCTATGCGTTTTCAAGTATCGCAATACTATTTTTCACGAAGAAAACATAACAGATGTACGTTATTTACGAGTTCGCTTAATGAAAATAAAATACATGGGGGAGCTAAAGACGCCAATAAGTTACTTTGCTACTGCAGTAAAAAGTAACGTTTTTTTTTCTTCCCAAAAAATGGAAAATAGCCATAAACCCAACAAAAACCGAAGCAGTCTTCTTCTCCAACGGAACCAGCACTCGCCCCCCAGCACCAGTACACGTACAAAACCACCCGGTTCCCTGGTCCAAAACCGTAAAATATCTAGGTGTTATACTAGATCAGCACCTCTCCTTTAATCCCCATATTGTAAATGCCAAGAAAAAATTCCGAGCTCTTGCATGTATTTACTCCCCTTACTTCACTCGGAATTCGCCTTTGAGCCTAAAAAATAGAATGCTTATCTATACCTCCATTATCAGATCAGTACCACTCTACGCCTGTCCAGTGTGGGGGCATGCAGCCCGAGGAAATATTAACATTCTAGAGCAATCCCAAAACGTGATCATCCGACAGATCACAAACTCCCCATGGTTTGTACGAAACGCAGATCTTCGATTTGCGTTGCGTATCAAAACCATCAAGGCAACCATAAGGAAAATTGCTGAAAAATTCTTCAATAATTTAGAATCCATTGACAACAGGACTCTACGAAAGATTGAAATCTACACCCCCGACCCTAAATTTAATCGACCGAGAAACATTCTACTGCCTGACCACACCCCCAATCGAGTTACTGCCTCCCCATTGGACAGGAACTAGTCACCCTAAGATCTCTAAATACGGCCGTTTCGGCGGCATATTGATTTTCATTGCTACTTTCTCTCCGCGAATTTGGGTATAAGCGATTCATTTCGCTGGCACCCGTTAAATCTAATTTTCGTTTCGTCCCCACTTCATCCGGAACGAGCAGCGGAGAGATACGGCTCGCCGTTACCTCACCCTATCGTCCGGAATTCTCATCACCAGCCGCTGACTTCTGGACTTTGCTTGCGAAGACCGAGTCAACAGGCACAGCCCACCTACAACACAAACAAAAGCTTCCAGCTTTTTTCTTAATCATTATCACCACTGGCAACTTCTAATTCTTAAAATATTTTAAAAAAACAACAAAGGGCAAATCACTGTTTTGACTGTCGACCCCCAACTGTGACTGAACGGAGATGAAGACCTCTTCGGAGATCAACCGTCAACACCGTTTCTCCCTACCGCTAACATGAAGTATACTAAAAAAGACAGGGATGAATTTTTTTATCTTTCTAGCATTTTATCCAATTTTCCGTCTGACTTTATTTTTATCTGTTCGTAATTTAAGTTTGAAAAAAAAAACCACTAAAGAAAAGTATCTCTTTCGTCGCGGGGATTACAGCAAATTAAAATGTTTTTATGATTTGGTTATTGGATCTAAGATATCTAATAAGTGATCAAAGTTTTGATTTTGAATGATGTTAGATCACCAATTTGAAAATCGCTTAAAAATTGGATTAAAAAAATGTAAAGCTAAGTTTGTGAAATTCTACGTTAATGGCGTCAGTCTAGCTTTGGGCCCCCTTGAAGCCTTGGCCCCCGCAGTGCGGGGGTGTACGTTACGCCACTGATTCTCATATATAAATTAATTCTGTGATACCAAATTAATATGAAGTACTGAAAATAGCAAAAATATGTTTGCTATCAGTTTCTTTTTAATTAGGAGCTTTATTAATCAAAAGTTCCATTCACACAGGTAAATCATTCGAGATCAAAGACAATATTTTATATTGAATTAGAAACGAGAATATTAAAACATAGTTACGAAAAGTTTGCTTCCCTTAAATGGAATTGTAGCCAGAAAGATGGTTGGCAGGCAAAGAGAGAATATTTCTCTGAATAAATAAAAATGACCGTGGTGACAAATTGGGTCGTTAAATGTTGCTAGTCTCCAAATTTTGAGTCTCAAATATATACTCCGAGTCAAATTTAGAGGAGTCTAGAGAAAGGGTGGCCAATCTTTTTGGGAAGAGTGTCACTTTCCGATATAAAAAAAATTTTAAGTCAATTCCTACTTTGAATGGATGAATAAAGAGTGTTTTATTAAAAATTTGAATAAGATATAAATATATATAGGGAGAAAGTGAACTAATAGTAGGAATTGAAAAAAAGAGCATGATTTGTCTGAATTGTTGTAACAATGCACACCCGATTTGGCTAGTTTGGCTGATAAACAGGTTTTCGACGACGACTTTTGTCTATGTTTTAACAGTTAGATTGTAACAACAATAGAGACAAATCTAAGTTGGCTTCAAAAACCAGTAATTAATTAAATTAAATTAAATTTATTAAATTAATATTTAAAAAAAACTGTATTAATATCAAGTGTCATCTACTACAAGTTAAAAAAATTATTTGAACTTGATTGGATCAATAGAAAGTATTTTATTAACGATTAAAAGTTTGAACAAGATAAATATATATATATATATATATAAACTAGTGATCCCGACTGACGTTGTCCTGTACACACGTCTTAAATCCGAAAATTACAAACTTTTTTGAATAAGTTGTAACAATCTGGACCGTTTTGATGAAATTTTTTTATAAAGAAAGTTATTACAATACCTGACATTATCACATGTACAGTTGCCACAATTCGACCTATTGATTGCTTGTGAGTATTTTTTTACTATGAACTAAGCTGAATACAAAAGTTATTCTGAATAGAAACTTGAACTTGGTTTGATTCAAGAGTAAAAAAAAGATAACACTCGAGCTATTTTCATAACAGGTATATTTTTTTAATGCACACAAAATAAATTTTTCACAATGCCATTGAATGTGCAATGTTTTTGGTTAATCCTTGAGGGGTATAAATAAACAAATGTGATGGTTTGCCAAACCTGGGATATGCAACATGTAATAGGCCGTGCGAAAAGCAAGGGTTTTCTAAATCTAAGCCACAAATTGTCTTGTTTGACCTTGCGACTTATTAATGGTCATAGCAAATGCCAAGAGAATTGGAAATTGCAAACATTTGAATGGGTAGGCGAATCTTAAAGAATCATTGGGATCTGAGGTAGAAGTACAACTTCACCTTGAAGTTTGCCGCTCAAAATAGTGGCCTCAAGAATATTGCCCATGATTTTTTTTTATGAACAATCGCACGCCCTTACATAATTTTGGCGCATTTTTAACTAATTGCGATATTGGACCGAATTGTGGGTCTAAATCATTCTCGAATTCTCACTTGAACCCCCACAAAAAAATATCATCCAAATCGATCCAGCCGTTTAGGAGGAGTTCAGTCACATACACAAGCACAGAAGAATTATATATATAAAGATATATGCCGTATTGTGGCGAAATGAATAATATTTCTGATACTGTAATTATTTTTTGTCTGATTTTGATAGAAAAATTAGATTGTAATTTTAAAAACATCGAAAATATCGGAAAATCCTCCCCTCTTCTTTCTTTTATTTCTTCTTGCCGCGCATTAGCAGAATAAACAGCATACATGGGTAAAACAATTATGCATTTCAAGGTTTTTAATTAATATCTTTTTAACTAATTGTGATATTAGACCGAATTGTGAATTTAAATCATTCTCGAATCCACTTGAACCCACAGAAAAAAATGTCATCAAAATTGGTCCAGCCGCTTAGGAGGAGTTCAGTCACATACACACGCACAGAAGAATTACATACATAAAGGTTATTTGGAAATATATTAATTAAAAACGCTAAAAAGCCTGATTCCTCTGCATTTTTGTAACAATAAAGACCCGGTTTGGCCAGTTTGGCTGAAAATCGATTTTCGAAGCCAACTTACGTTACTTTTATAACAATAACGTAGTTACAACAATGCTGGTGAATATTGAGTTGAATGTTTTTAATTAATATCTTTTTAACTAATTGCGATATCGGACCGAATTGTGAATCGAAACCATTCTCGAATCCACTTGAACCCACAGGAAAAGTTTCATCGAAATCAGTCAAGCCGTTTAGGAGGAATTTAGTCACATACGCACAGAAATTTTTTTATATATATAGATATAGAGAGATAAAATAGTGTGTGTAGAATTGAAAAAAGCTGGAAATGTAAAAAAATTATACTTATAAGCTTAATGTGGGAATTTTACTCAAATAATACATTTGTTAATGCAATTCTAAATAGTGGGGACTTTAAAATAATATAATATGTAAGAAAAAACTTAGATTTTATTGTCAATAAACTTTTTTCAGTCCCTTAAGTTAGGTACAAAATAAAAGAGCCACCGTTTCCTTTCTTTTTGCTTTGAAATGTGTACCAACTGTTCTTCTAAGCTGGCCTCACCTGCTCACAACCTCGAATACCACTGACGATCCCTTGCTGGTGTTGGATTATTTGAGAGCGTGCGACGTCATGGACCTGGTCTAGTACTTCTGGCCAAGGGGGGCGTGCAACATCAACACAAAATAAAAAGAAAAAAACTTGAAATATTAAAAATTGAAGTTCTAAAAGAATTATTATAGAAATAGTCAGTACTTACTGTGGCTTTTGAATTTGTAGGGTTTTTTACCAAGTCATCTACACTGGTGTGCAAAATTTAAGGACGAAGTCGAAAAATTAGCATGTAAGCTGAACGAAGAGGCAGAGCGGACAGAAAGACCAATCAGGAGATTAAGTAAGGTGATGTACGGTAGCACATGCGCAGATATGCAGGTAGACGTAATGGGGGAGTGTCTGAGTAGTATAAAGCATGTTGTCGGTGTAAGATCAGTATTTCTGGCAAAGAGATTGCACGCCGTATAGCAGTTAAAATCACACCGAGTTGCTGCCTCAGCGAGATATGGCGAATAATCAATCTGTTAGACGACATCTGGGTGCTTTTACCCGAGGTCGAATCATTGGGAAGTTGGAGGAAGGCCGCAGTGTGACAAGTGTGGCTGCAGAGTTCGGAATTGCTCACAGCATCGTTTCACGACTTTGGAGACAATTTCAAACTACAGGAACAGCTATCCGGGGGTTCAGTAGTGGTCGTCCACGAGAAACCACCCCACAGATGACCGGTACATTGTCTTACAGGCCAGAAGAAACAGGCGGCAGACAGCGGGAGAACTCTCTAGATACACGACACAGGCGACTGGACGACCGATATCGCGTTTTACCGTGGGCAGAAGACTGCACGGTGGTGGTCTGTTTGCACGACGTCCTGTACGGTGTGTACCTTTAACGCCTGCCCATCGGAGAAGGCGTTCTCTGTGGTGCCGGGAACACCGGAATTGGAGAGACAATGAATGGAGACGAGTACTCTTTACAGATGAGAGCAGATTCAGTTTGAGTAGCGATTCTCATCGCATACTCATCTGGAGAGAGCGGGGAAGCCGCAATCATCCCTCGTACATCATTGAAAGGGACAGGTATGGAGGTCGCGGTGTTCTCGTTTGGGGAGGCATCATGCTTGGTAGTCGTACAGACCTTCACATCTTCGACGCAGGTTCAGTCAACGGGACCCGTTATTGTAACGAGATTCTTCTTCCATATGTGCGTCTTTTTAGAGGCGCCATGGGTCTGCAGTTCCTTTTCATGGACGACAATGCACCATGTTATCGCACAATAGCTGCCGAACAGCTCTTAGAGAGTGAGGATATTGAACGTATGGATTGGCCGGCACGATCTCCGGATCTCAATCCCATCGAGCATGTATGGGATTTTCTAGGCAGACGCTTGGCAGCTCGTACCTTACCACCAGTAACGATTCGGGAGCTTCGATTGGCGCTGCAAGACGAATGGGCAGCAATGCCTCAGCAACTCATTGACACCCTCATTCTCAGCATGGGCAGACGCTGGGAAACCTGCCTAGCAGTCAGGGGAGATCATATCCCCTACTAAAGACCAGATGTTTTTTGCTGAACACCCATCACAGGGATGTTTCGGCCTTCAGTCGCATTGCACTCCATGCTACTTTTTCAATCAAGCTTCTTTTTATCCCTCTGATTTCTCTTTTAGTAAGTGTTGCTTACATTACACATGTTCTTACGTATTGGGTATCTTACGGTATTAAATGTGTTGATTTGGAAAGCTTTTGTACAAAGTTATATTGAAAAAACCGTCTCGTCCTTAATTTTTGCAGACCAGTGTATATTAGGATTAGAGTAGCTAACAAAATTAGTTTGTTTTAGTTGCGTATCAGCTAGTTTTGAGCGAAATTTTGATTTTATGTTCATAAAAAGAAACATTTCTTCACAAACATGTGTTGATTTAAATTTTTAGTTTTTTTTATGAGACAACTGTATTTAAATTGAATTGTTATTATTATTTGCTTCAAATTTTTAATTTTTCAGTAGGTCTTCGCTCAACTTTACAACTCCTCCGTTCCACACTGTGGTACACGCGCCGCGGTTTGACCACCTCTGCTCTAGAGTGAATATTTGACGAGAAAATTCTAATATTTTACCGAGTAGATTTCACAACTTTTATAATGACGACGAATATAAGAATTTTATACTGATTGTGCTGTTCCTTTTCCTCGTGTGATATTGAAATAACGGATTTGAATAGCTGTATTTTTTATATTTGCAGGAACTTTAAATTTGTGCTATTGTGAAGTCGGTGGCGTAACGTAAAACATTTGGGCCCCCTGCAAAGTCAGGTTTTGGGCCCCGAAGTTGGATTTTAAAAAGGGTAGGTACTTGGCGGCAATCAGGCTTTGAAGCCCCCTGCAATGAAGGGAGTTGCGGGGTGTACGTTACGCCACTGTGTGAAGTTATTGTCTCTTGTGTATTGTATGGTGAGGGTTAATTGCTTCTTATTAAAAATAAAGCTATGTGTACTGGAGGGTTCCAGATAAAGTTTGGGTTCATTCTGAAAGAATATGTGCTATAGCCAATTTCGAGAAACTTTTTTTCTTTAAAAGCCGTTTAAATACTTTACAATGTTAAGAGGTGGATTTTTCTCTGAAATGCGTTTATCCTGTAAGAAATTATACCATTTGCATCTACTAGAAAACGAAGCTTTATTTCATCAGTTGCAGTCCTCTCGTCTCATATACGGTCCTCTCGACTGTATCTGAGAAGAGTATTATATATTAAAGCTATATGGACGCAGTTCACTTCAATTCTTAGCATATGTGCAACTTCAGAAAATTAAATTTTGGAAGAAGGGAAGAATCGACAGAGTAGAATAAAACCTTAATAAATGAAGCAACAAAAATAAGACCGAATTTCTGAAGTTGTCATATTCCAAGGTCAAAATTAAATGATGCGAAGTTTAAGTCTTTGTTTTGTTAGTTGACACTTCGTAAGTTAATATTTTAAAAATATATACTCTTGTAAAATGAAATTACGTACAAAATTATAGTTATTGTATTTTTCAAATTTAGAAACAAAATTACTTAAAATTTAATAATTTAATTTAATATCTTGCTACAGAAGAAAGCTGGGAAAGCTCGTTAACGCTACGATCTCCTTTTTTTAGTGTTCTTTCGCAGAATATTACTGAATATTGTCTTTTTCTTAAGTCCTCGTTCAGGAACAGGTTTCTTTGAACATCCCATTGAATCGTTCAATAAGATGAACGTTCGAGTGTGAGAGTTCTGGTTTGTAATATATCACGAAGTAACTTTCAGTAAATTTAAGCAGAAACACATCTACATTTTAAAAAATAAATTAACATTATTACTATATTATCATTTCAAATTCAAATACGTTTTCTTAATGAAAACATCCGTAATTCTCTTACTGTAACGTTGTCAAAGAAGAATCAACTAGATTCAATACGACTAGGGATTGATTGCAATACCGGTATACCGAGATAACGAATACCGGTATTTTAAGCCATTTGTATAATTTTGTAATACCGGTATTCACAAGCTTAAATACCGGTTTTTCGATATTTACTAGAAATTTTTAAAATTTTCTCCACAATGTGTTCAAGGATCGCCCACCTAGCAAAATAGTATGCATTTTTGTTTTAATGTCTCCCTCACGGGCGAAATTAATAAGACTGTGAATATAAAATTGCATCGTACAATCCAGAGAAGTGATAAAATATGTGAATTATACACAAAGAGGAGGGCCAAAACTATGCTATTACAGCTCAGAGCGATACTACACACGCATAGGATTCGTAGTCTGATATTCATATCTGAGAAAACAAGGTGGTAGCTGTGAAGGAAGTGCTTAGTATTTCGATATTTTTTAAATAGGGGAGTTTGTAATTTCACATTGTATATATATTTGCATATTATACTTGTATTTACAAATCCTC
This sequence comes from Trichonephila clavipes, assembly GCA_019973935.1. Lineage (NCBI taxonomy): Eukaryota > Metazoa > Arthropoda > Arachnida > Araneae > Nephilidae > Trichonephila > Trichonephila clavipes. Next base: position 1,173,828 of record BMAU01021438.1, read on the forward strand.
AGGATTTTATAAATGAAAATGAAAAATAAGAAAAGAGTCTAACCAATTCAAATTTGATTAAGTGTTTATAATGTCGGTAGTGAAAAGGAATTGTCTCTTGAACAAAAATTAGAATTAGCGATAATTAAAACAAATTTCTGCAAACCAGAATACAATACAGAAATTAGCTATGTGCAAGAACATCCGACGAGAAATAGATTTATTTGAAGATGAGAGGTAAATGCTTGGAAAAAATAAATCACGTATTGCTAGCAATACCACCATCTAGCGTAGATGCTGAAAGTGCGTTTTCTCGACACCTGGTAGTTTTCACACATAATTACCTTCCAGGCTTGATGGCAGTGCAATCATTGCATTATGTTTCTTAAAATCATATTTTAAAAAATTGTAATGAATAGTGATATTTACACATTTTTATGATTTAAATAAATAAGATGTTTCTTTACTTTTTTTGTGATTATGTATACACTGTTATAATTTAAAATGACAAATAAATTTTTTGTGATATTTACACTCTCCAATAAAACTGGCAAATAAAATAAAGAAAAAAACACCTGCATTTTCTTTCTTTTCCTAAAACTTCTACTACCGGTATTAAAACCGGTATCTCGGTATTAAGATCTAAAAAATACTGAATATACCAGTATTGAACTTTCGGTCCCATATTGCAATCCCTAAATACGACAAAATGAAACCTATAAGAATAGTAAAAGGATAAAATACTGAGCTAAGTATGATAACATTAATCAAACAAATGATAATGCGCATTTAGAGAAGTTTATTTTATAGCTTAATTCACACACACAAACTGCAGGAAATTTTACAATTCTTTTGGGGAATGCTAACTTTTTATTATTATTATTACTATACCATTTCTCTTATCATTTTGAAAGGAATTTTTTAATCAATGTTATTACTATTTACTAATTCCATTTTGTCCATCATACTTATATTCCCATACGTACAGCAAAATAAATCAATAGAATTACAAAAATTATAAACAACTTTTACTTTCTCTTTAATTTGTAATTTTCCCCACTCATATTTCAAATTTACTTCCATCACCCGGATCTTAATTCTAATAACGAGATTCAGCTAGCAGAAATAAATTCAGCAATTGTATGTAACTGTAATAATCGTAATTGTGCATTGTAAGCAATAATTCAAAAGAAAAAGGAAGAATTCTCTTACGCCATCAACCTGTTTTAATGCAGTTTTATTTTATTATAAATATATACAACATTGAATCATACTTTCCTAGGTAGGAAATGTCAGCCATTGATTTTTATATGCTTGGCAATAAATAACTATGACTGATATACAGATCTTTAGTAATATTAAACGAACCGTTTGCAAGACTTTTGCAGACACGACAACAAAATAATTAAATAATAATGAAAATTCAAGTCTCAATAAATAAATAAATAAAATTTTCACTAAATACATTCTGCTGCCTACAAAACAGATATTTATCTTCAATAAATACGTATCAACTTAAATAAAACAACAACTTGAATTTACAGTAGATAGATTTTACAAACACAAACACCAAACATTGCTATTCCTTTATCTCGATTATATCATATACTTTTTAAAAAGCAGCACTTTTTCTCTTAAAAACTCGTGACTTTCTCTTAAAAAGTCAAGAATCTTCATCATAAAAAAATCACCGAGATTTATAAAATTTATAATTAAATTGTTTGTAAATTTCTTTACGTGGAATTACATTAGTTTCAAAAATATTATACTTTCATTTTAGTACTGCAGTCCAAAGAGTTGGTGCAAGTGAACTACTTGTTCTACATCAGGTTGTAATTCCAAAAACTTGTCCTGACGTCGACCATGCCCATGATGATGTCCATGATGATGTCCATGATGATGTCCATGATGGTGACCATGATGGTGACCATGGTGATGTCCGTGGTGATGCCCGTGGTGATGTCCGTGATGATGCCCGTGGTGATGCCCGTGGTGATGACCGTGGTGATGACCGTGGTGATGACCGTGGTGATGACCGTGGTGATGACCGTGGTGATGCCCATGATGATGGCCGTGTTGGTGATGATGACCATGATGATGTCCATGTTTATGGCTGTGATGGTGGCCATGATGGTGACCATGGTGATGGTTATGTCCATGGTGATGGTTATGCCCGTGGTGATGATGATGGTGATGTTCACTTTTTGTGTGAATATGAATGTGTTTCTTGCCCCTGGAAAAAAATACAAATCCATAACCAATAAAGCGGGTTGTGTGAATTCCCGTTCAATACGTTCAATTAATTTTTAAAAAACATTACTAAGCACATTCATTATCATATTGTATTTAAGGCTATTTTCGCCGTTTACACAAGAGCGTGAACTTAACACGGAGCACATTTTCAGATAGAAAAAATACTTCAATTTTTATATAAATTTGTGACATTATAACTCATGCATTTGTTTATAATAGAGTGTTTTTAAAATTTCATAAATAATTAGTTTTTCCTTTCAACATGTAAAGGGAGAGTTCATTTAGCATAGGAGAAAAATGCGAAACACATTTTACAATAGAAAGAATGCATCAACTCGGATAAAAATGAATAGTAAGATAAAATAAGTGATTCTCTACAGGATAGTGAAGCCAGAATATATATAATATTAATGTTTGAGTACTTTTATATACCTGAAAAAATATTTCGAATTCGGGTCCTATACTTTCACATTAGCCGAAAACACACACACACAGCCTTAAAAAATTTATTCATAAATATCACACATGTTAAGTTAAATGATAATGATGATTTAAAAAACATAACTTATAACCTGTAATATAAAAGAAAAAAACTTCTTACCCTCCAACATGGACGGGGTAATACACCGGATAATAGCTGTGACAGCAACTTTCGGCTATTTCCAGGAGTGCCATCATTAGTAGCAGCAAAAGTTTTAAATCTATCCATTTGGCCAACACTTTCATGATGCCGTATGCTTCGCGAGGAAGGAAAAAGTCAATAAAAGAGGAATATGGAACATACAATATAATACATATACTTATAATACATTGTGATTTAACATGTTTTTTTTATGAAACGAATGAAATAAAATTCACTTTAAATAAACTTCTCATTTAAGAAGAATATTAATGAACAAAATAAAAGCAATATATATATATATATTGATTCATTCGATAGAAAATTTGTTTCTAAAAAAAAGTAACCAATGATTTTTTTTCAAATTTCTAAATGGATTGGATTACGATCTGTAGAACTCTTTAGAACACAGTGTAGATATGGGGCTCATATGAAATAAAAGAGATATGCATTGAACGAATTCGGGAATTTCTAACCTTTTATAAACTATGTTTAAACATATTTCGTCAAAATTTGTGATTTTAGGTCTTAATTTTAAACTGTGGTTGAAATAGTTCATTCTTAATACAAACTTCAGGCTCTCAATCCAACTTTGATACAATGTTCTTTATCTATGGTTACCATTAAAGTAATTTAGTTAATGTTTATTTACAATTCCAACAGTAAGACGAAATTCATGAATTACAGTAATACTCTGAACTTACGTGATGGGTGGGACTAAGTGATAACCATGTAAGTCGGGGTGTAATTTGGCATAGAAATACATATAAATATTTTCAATTGGGGTTGGAGATGAAAGAAAATAATAACTTAGAAAAAAAAAGGGTGTGCTTATGACCACACTATGGAAGTGATAATTTAAAATTTTCTAATGTGTTATTTCAGGGATTAGTTAGGTGAATAAAAAAAAACAAGAGGATATTATATTAGTATTGTCATATAAAATTATTTAATCATATGTCTGTATTCATAAAGTAATATTTTTGTGCGAAATATACAATCATATTTGTGAATTAATTATATTCTAAGAAGGAAGCAATAGGTTTATGGTAGCTGAAATAGGTTATAAATACTTTAGATTCAAAATTATTTAAATATTTAAAAAAAAACTCCGTCAAGCGTTGCTCCGTATTTTGTCATGCTTTCATTCGCATGATTGTACATGATTAAATTGAATTCTGATTTTAAAAAAATCTACTTTAAAATTCCCACTTAAAATAATAGGCAATTTGTTCAGAAGAATTGATCCGGCTTTAGTGTAGGCAACTAAATTTTTGTGAATGATTTCGATAATTTTCTCTACACTTTGATTGGGTGAAATATAAATAGTAACCATTAGAATTATTTGTCCATTTTCTACTCAACATTTTGCTGCACAAATTTCTTCGATGTATGACTCATTAAACCCAAATGAATCAGAAGTATTGTTACCGTTGTTACGAGCGTTATAAACCCGAGAGTAACAACACACTTGGCTTTTTAAAACGCATCATTCAAGTTCACTCTCTAGCAAAAGGCGCCTACGGAAGTTATCACTTCAAAAATGTTTAGTAAAATATTTGATAACAAAAATACAAAACAAAGTTATTCTGATGTTGAAGGTTTCATAAAATCTAACCAGTAGTCTCTGCCGGATCAAAGATTTTTTTCTTCCGCAAAATTTCCTCGTAGCATGCTAATATTTTTATTCCTTGTTTTGCTGAAAAATAGCTTTACGTTGGAGTATGTATTTTCTAAAATTTGTAATCCTTTTTCAATTAAAACGAGGCTTTCTGTCAAATTACCAACCTTCATTTGATCTTCCGACTGAACTTGGTCTTAAGACTCAAGTTCTTCAATGTCATGCTCTTGCTCATGCATTTCTATGCGCTCATGAGTTGTCAGCTCTTGATTGTGGAAATCCAGCAGCTCTTGAATGTCATCATTATCACTTGTAAATTTATTTGCTTAGTAAGATCGACAACTTCGATCACATTACCAATTTCATCAAGCTCTGGCAATGATTTCGCCTGAGTTGCAGTGAAGAGAGAGAGAAAAAAAAGGGGGAAGGACGAATCGATGAGATTTAAAAAGTGCGTAACTCTGAATTCTCTCGAAAGTCGAGGTATCACTGTACTGTAATAAAATATATAGTTTAAAATATTATTTTTAAAAGAGATAACTCATTATTTTACACGTTTCCACATAATTTTTGTTTTAAGTAAAATTTTTAAATTTCAGAAATTAAATTTTAAATAGTACTGTTAACTACTTTTTTATACTATATTTCCAATGAATTTTAAATTACAAGATATTAAAAAAAGTCAATCGAATAAACGAATTGTAGTTTTTTAAAATAATTATTTTACATTTTGAAACAACAGATTTCTTAGAACTCTTTTCTAGGAGATCATTCTTAAGAACAAAATAAATCAGAGTACACTTAAATTATCATTTTTAAATAAACGTCTATTTTTCTCTCTTTGTAACAAGCGAAAAAAAGAAAGAAATTTTAGTATGTTCATTTTTTTGGTTTTTATAAATACACCATTAAATCTTATATTTTGATATCTCTATTCTTTATATACGTTCTTTATATACATTAAAAAAGATAAAATTCTTTAGCTAACTTACCTCAGGGATATCAATGGATATTCCGAAGGGGACGCCGTGCACGATCTGCCGCAGTCTCGGCGATGCCCACCTTTTAAATACTCTGACGCAGCGAAATAATGAAGTCGCCCAATGAGGACAAAAACACTCTTTTAAGCGGAATGGACATTTTTCCGCTCCAAAATTCAATAATTTAAAAAAAGAAGTCTAATGATTTGCGTTTTCTCGCTTTTTCTATTGCGGTCGGAAATTTCTTTTTTGCTTCCTTCTCTAGAAAGACAACGCCCCCTCCCCCCTCCAAACGGATCAGAGGAGATTCCCTTTTGAGAACGGTGTCGCGTTCGTACCACTTGTTGATGAGCACCTGCCATCGGTGGCTCGCTTCACTGACCTGGTGAAAGTTATGAGAGTAATCGTCATGACGCATTCTACTTAACGGGCTATTTGGTCCCGAAATCAGAGGGGCGGAGAAAATTAACCTATTCTTGGACGGAAGAAGAGAAGTAGCCATTCGAAATTAATTTCAGAACAAGTGATTAAGTTATTTGGATAGCGAACGCGGACACGACATTCGGAAGAAAAGAGACATTTCTCAAATATTTTGGACAGGCAAAATAACAGCAAGGAAACTTTCCACTTGAAACAGTTGTACGTTAGGCTAGGTCGGTGTTACGAATCCAATGCCCATGATTATTTGACAAATAATGACATTTTCTTTTATAGATGTTACATTATAATCGAATACAGAAATCAAAATTTCACTAGTTAATTCTTATATTTTGTGTGTGTTTAATGCTTATGGTGAGGCGCTTAAGAATGGCATGAAAAAGTGAATCTATTTTTACTATTACCATTTTACTACTACAACTAACAATATTAAAAGATAAATAATTAGTAAGCTTATAAAGCATAATGATTTAAAATTTAATAAAGAGTGCCACTCACTGGCGTAGCTGGTTCTGAGTGGGCCCTGTATGAAAATTCCTTCGGGGCCCTTTTGTAGGTATGGGAGCCTTGTTAGTAAGATTTTAATTACACATGTTGGGACCCCTGTTGCTTCGAGGACCCGTATCATTGATAGGGCAGTAGCTACGCCCCTCGTGCCACTTAAACAAACAACAGAAACAAAAGAAATTTATTTTAAGTGAAAAAAAGGTTTATATAATATAACCTCCTAAACATAACGGTCCGATTTTATCTGGTATTCTGCTATGTTGTTTGTGTGGTCACCGGTAGCTAATTGTTTATGATCACAGACTCGTGGCCGGTAGGACATGAGTTCGATCCCTAGTGTTACTGAAAACCCACCGCGTACAGGGTGGATGCACGTTAAATTTGTTGGGCCTCAGAATTCTCCTGTAGGCGTGCTATGGAAGTTCCGAGAGGGGGAGTCAGCTCGAGTGTCCTCCTCGTCGCTTTACTATGGTTCAAAATTTCGAAGTCCATCGTGTTGATTTGTATTGCTACGTTGATAAACATTCACTCACGCCATATAGTTTCAAAATGTTTTTTTATAGCAAAACCTATAAGGTTGTCACAGAACAAAACCAAAAAGCACAGAAGACACACACAGTTTCTCTTTAAAATTTTTTTTGAATTTTTACATATATTTAATGCTGCTTAACACACACATATATCCGTTAAACGTTATGCCCCTTTAAAATTAATTCACTTTCTTTTCTTTCTTTTTTTATGATTGTGCCGCTTATAAATTTAGCATAAATTTAACTATTTAATACAGTGAGATGTGTGCGCGTGAATTATGGGACAATAAATCAGAACTAAGAAATACATTCAAACGGACATTGGTGGTATACTTTAACCCTTTATCTACCGACGGTACTTATAAGTATCACTCACTTTGAAATTACATAGGTCGCCCAACCGGTAGAGCGGTTAGCGATGCTGACAGCGGTGCCGTAGGGACTGGGTTGGAATCTCGGAGAAGACAGGGATGTTTGTAAATGTATAGTGCCTTTGGGGCATGGGGATACTCTAAATAGCCGTTGAATCGCCTCTCGTGGAGGGGTAGAGATGTGGGAGGCCCCTGACCTCCCCCAGGTGTCCTTCAAAATTGGGGTGCAAAAGAGCCAAATCGTACTGTCACCTGTATGGTGCTCAAAACTACGGCTAACGACAGGCGTCACTTAGCCCTTTGCCATGATGAATTTCGTGGGCCTCGATCTGGCCTTTGCCGATCAGGTGGCATCAGTCACAACAACAAAATTACATAGAATAACTATTTTTACGAATACTCTGACGATACTTAACAGGAACATTCTTTGAAATCCATTCTTCCGAGATATATGGCAGCACGGATTCTATGATGAGTATTTTAGCGGGAAGGGTAGTAGTGTTATAGCATAAATTGCGTTTTCAGAGGATTGTGAAGATTGTCATTTTTGTTCCGAAAAAGTACTAGTTAATGTCAAAAGTTAAGAGCCTTATTTTTTCTGTATGTTAATGAAGACCTTAGAAAACGATTTGACTATTTATTGTAAGCGAAGAGTGTGAATAATTAATTTTACAGTTGAATATCTTTAATTAATTAATTATCTCTAACGGATTAAATTCCCCAAAGTTGAGTATTTTGTTTATGTACATCCCTTAATTTTCGATGCAGTGATTCAAAAAAAAATATATTGCATGAAAAAAACTACAGAGCAGATAAAGAGTTAAAAGAGAGTTGATGCGGCAGATAAAGAGTTAAAAAGTATACTTAGAACAGGAGAGGGGGAAATTGTGGCCGGCAAAAGGTTTTGTGGTCCACCAAGACAGAGTCAGGAAACCAGATACAGAGAAAATGTTCTCTATGTTTCGGTCAACATATATTTGTGAGCAAAGTTTTTCTTGCTTGAAGATCAAGCGATAGAAGTTGACTGACTTTAATTTGCAGCTCTTGATGAAACTTTCAACAAGCAGCCCGATTTCAAACAAATTGCAGAAAATTGTGATAGGGTCCATTTGTCTCATTAAACAGGGTCGAAAAATAATGTGCTTACAGTTACAGATGATATGGAATTATTAGCACAATAAATACATTGAATAAAACGGCCACTATTTTCTTTAACTAATTGATTTTTTAAGTACAATTTACATTTTTTCTGAGAAGCAAAGTTATCTAATGATTAGGATCGTTTTAAAAAAGTGGGGTCCGCCGGTAGCCTCCACTTTCACACTGTAGCCCTCGAGGCAAACAAGGGTCCACCCTTATTTTAGAATAGACTTTTCTCTTTCGGTAAGAGTGAAATCAAGATGTAACTTTGAAGCGTTTTTCTGTTTGAAAAAAGAGAGAAGTTAAAATATTCTTGAATATTACGCAAAAGCAGTACAATAACAATAACTAACAACTACTTAACCGTTAAATTACCACTCTTTTTCACTTTGCATACAAGTTATGGTGGAATGGATATAGGAACAGTAAATCAAAATGAATTGAGTAATAATTTTAAAACAGTTCATTTAACTCAACTTGAAAGAAAAAATTGTGTTATCGATAAGAACTTAAAATCAAGTATCCAAAAATCAAACAGATTAAGGCTACCTTCAACGAGCCATTTTGTACTCACATAAACATTCTCTGTCGTATTTCTACTATCGTACTCAAGGCTAGACTACTGTATTTATCTAAACGCAGTAAAGAGAATCTTAAAATCCAAAAAAAATAAAGCTAGAATGTGTTTATTAATATCAAATTCTTTAAAACAAAATACTAGGGCTATACAAAAGAACAAAAAAAAACCCTGCGTAATTATGCGTTTTTTTGTTAATTTTCTAAAATTTTTAAAAATATTCCATTTAGATCTGAAAACCTAGAAGTAAATAATTAAAATATGCATAAGAAATACTACAACTCAAAGCAACTAATTTATTATTAAATTCTTTATTATAGTTCACTTTTTTGAAGGTACTTTATTTTATTAAAGTAAATATAACGGTAAAATTTGAGAAGAAAATTAGAATTTTATGGTTAACATGAAGTTCACAAATTCGAAATGGTTGCAGGTAGGAGCCTTAATTAAAGCTTAACAAAAAAATTTTAAAAAATCCCCTACAGTTAAATAAAAATTATTAAGATAAGAATGAAATCCTTTTCAAAATATCAGATTTATCATCACATAAAAGCAATTGAAAATGTTCAGGAGATTAATGTACCAGAGTGAATTCAGATATAACCATATTTAAGGTATCCGACTACGTTCGGAACCGTAATTTCAAAAAAGTGCATAATTGGATAGTTTTCATGATATTTAGTGTCACTTAGATTAGAATACATGCATAAAATTGTTTTAAGGACATTTTGACAAAGTTATCTAAATACAATATTTCGGCAAAAAATTAACTTAGAATAACCTTTTTTCAAAATTTTCTCCTTTTTGTGAAAAATGCTTCTATTATAATAATATTTTGCCTGTATATAGCTCAGACCTCTGTACAGAGGCTCAGTTATGATTTTTAAAAAATTCACATTATTTTCAGAGTTACAACCAATTGAAACAATTATCGGCGTCTTTTTCTTAAAATTTCTCCCCTCTGTTGTCGTAAAACATGGATAAACCTACTTCTAATTTATATATTTCAAAACTTTTAGTTGAGCCTCTGTACAGAGGTCAGAGCTATATACAGGCAAAATATTATTATAATAAAAGCATTTTTCACAAAAGGAGAATATTTTGAAAATGGGTCATTCTATGTTCGTTTTTTTTTTGTCAAAATATTGTACTTAAATAATTTTTTATTGTAATACTATTCCTAAAACAATTTTATATACATTTCTAATCTATAAGTGACACTAAATATCATAAATACTATCCATTTATACGCTTTTGCAAAATCACGGCTCCGAACGTAGTCGGATACCTTAACAGGTTTTAAAATACGGGTTGTATAAAAGGTATATTCTTAAACATTCTTAAAAAAAAATAATGATCAAAATCACAATTTCTGGACAATAAGATTTTTTAAGAGAGGATTTTTTAAAGATAACTATATATATATATATATATATATATATATATATATATATATATATATATATATATATATATATATATAGTATAATAAAATAAAAGTGAAGAAGTACTAGAACCTACAGTGCTAAAGAAGAAAGAAATTGGAATTCAGTAGACACAATAGATACAAGAAAATATTTGGACTAAACTGGAGACCTATTATGATTTCTAAAGCTGTCGCTGAATTAGGCCATCGAATTAGGGTTAAGCAATGCTTTGTGGATCCAACCTTCCCCTTACAGCAGAAAACTTCGACATAATAGGGGAAAAAAGAGCCAAGTTGAAAAGTTAAGCCTAATACAACACGTGGATGAGGAACCTAATAAAATTGTAAAAAGAAATTGAGAAAAGAGAACAATAATAAATCTCTCAAGGAGAGGAATAATAGAAAAAAATTATGGCAAATATTAGGAAAAACTTACTTGTAAAATAAAATCCTGAACTCAAGAATACAACCTACTACGATGAGATCCTACGTGAAATGGTGTAAAAATTCGAAACGCCAACACAAGAAGGAAAAAAACCGTGACACCATCTGGAAAGTTATTTTGCAATTTAACTAACCACAAAGATAAATAATTAAACAAAACATAAGAAGTTTTAAATAAAATAAAGAACAAAGTTCAGAATAGATAATATCAAATAGAAATATATAAAAGTAAATTTACTCGGATGATTATATACTAGAAAGTTATATTGCAAGTAAAATAAGCGCATAAAATATTTTAAAATATCTTTTAAAATAAACTAAATAGAGAGAGAGAGCAGAAATATTAAATAAAATATCGAACTAAGATAAAACTAGATTTAATTAGAAATAGAAATATATTTAAAAATAAATTTACTAGGATAATTGTAAATTGTATTCTAAACAATTATTGCAAAATTTCACAAAATTACTATGGATTAAAATTTTATCAGTAACTAAATCATTGTTTCTTTTTATAAAATTTAAGGTAAATATTTCTAAATATTGATACGTGTAAGTTACTACCCCAGAAAGGCATTTTTATAATGTTAAAATCAAATGAGTCTCTTTTATCAAAAATATTACTTAAAAGCAAATTATTCTGGACGTTTAATTTAAGGTCCAAAAAGTTAGCTGACTTATTATTGTAATTAGTTTTTATAATAATATTAAGTAGGGGGATAATAATTAAAGCTAAGAACAAAGTCTACTATATTACTAAAAATAATTAAGTCATCTATGTATCTAAAAAAGTAACAAGATTCATAACTAATACTTTCATTTTCATAAAAATACAAGTAAATATTTGCTAAGCAGTTGCTAGCTGGTTCACACCCTGTGGTAATCCTTTAATTTTCTGATAATGAGCGTCATTATGGAAAATATAAGTTTCTTCTAATACTAACTCAATAATAGAAATATATTTATCATATTTTATTATCTTATTCAAAAAATATTTGCTATATGCTATTTTAAGAATCTTAAACATGTCTTCTATATCAATGGAGTTAAATAAATCTTCAAAATCATAGGTATAAATAGAAATAATTTTTTTACCATGAATATACTTACTAATGTCCATACTATTCTTAACTATAATAGAATTATCAATTTTGTCTAATGTAGATTGAATAATATTTTGTAGCTTCGTACCCGGATGTGTAATATAAGTTTTAAAACCATTCGTAATAGTTCTAAATTTAACATGATTTTTACGAAATTTAGAAGTTAGGAAAATATGCGGGAATTTAATATCTAGAATAAGTAAATCTATTTTTTTTTTTTATAAAAAGCAGAGATTCGATTAAAAATTTCTCTTTTGCTAGAATTAGATTTTTTAAAAGCAGAATTATTATGAAAATGTTTGTTTAGCATATTAGTATACAGCCACTTGCAAGATATTATTAATTAAATAAATATATATATATATATTTAATTAAGAATATCTTCGATTTCTAGCAAAAAAACATTTCACACTTTCCGTTTCAAAGAAGAAAATTATTTTTAAACAGATTAAAGTACTCTATTTGCATTTCGAACAAAATATATTAAGCTGCGCATTAAGGCTGTTTTCACAACTGGACGCGGAGCACATTTTCGGACAGAAATATGACTTTAATTTTTATAAAAATTTACGGCCTTGTAACTCATGCATTTGTTTATATATATATATAATAGAGGGTTTTTAAAATTTCAAAATACTTCATAAATAGTTAGTTTTTCCTTTTAACATGCAAAGGGATAGCTCATTTAGCATTACGGTATAGGAGAAAAAATACATCAACTATTATAAAAATGAACAGTATGATAAAATAAGTGATTCTCTACAGGGTAGTGAAGCCAGAATATAATATTAATGTTTGAGTACTTTTATATCTGAAAAAATATTCCGAATTCGGGTACTATACTTTAACATTAGCCGAAAACAGCCTTAACGATTTAAGAAATCCATTTTTGATTAAGATAAATTTTGAAAAAAGTGAAAGAAAATAAATAATTTTAACACTAATTAGAAAAATTTATTTAAAACAGTATTATATGATTTTTAACATTTTTGTGTATATTAAGATAATAAATTAACTTTTATAATGAATGTGTTCATATATATATGAAAATTAACTCCTCTTTTTTATTGATTTTTATAGAAATATATTAATTTCATTATTAATTTTATTATCATCTGAATAATCAGCATTGCTTAATTTTTCACGCACACGATAATTTTTTTTCTTTGGCGTTCTACACCGTCAAGGTTGAAATATTTATTATTGGTCAGTTAGTATCATGTAATTATTAAGAATTTTTACAGTGCAACGTTTTTTTAAAATTCTTAATATTCGTAATGAAAATCTATTTAAATCCATTATAATTTATTTCCATTTAATTTTATATCTTTTTAAACCCTGATTACATAACTTGCCAAGATAAAATTTTAAGTTTTTGGAATATGCGGTCATAAAAACTGAGTGATCATTTACTGCAAAATTATTACTTCAAAATATGATAATGATGAACGTAAAATGAAGCTCATGAAAAATGAAATCCAAAGCTCTGAGACTATAAATAAAAAAAAATAGGATTGAAACTTGGAGAGAGGGTAAATTATTTATTATCTAACACTCTCTATTTGTGTGTATGAATGATATTACGAAGTCTGAACGAGAGACAGCAACGCGTAAAAGAGTTATAAAATAATCGAAGGCCCGATAAGGAGAAACTGATGCTGATTCTTCAAGGGTTAAATATAATCAGAATAATCTATTTAAAGCACTGATTCTCCAACTTTCAATGTTGGCGATCCAATTTTCAATTATAATTGTCATCGAGCCTCTCCCCATACATTAACAATGTATTATTGAAAGCAATAAAAATGTACTTTGACGCTAAAAAACTATAATACGACTTTAATTATAAACCATACAATATATCAAGAGAAGCATTAATTTCTGTATATCACCAGCGCATGGGAGGCACTAGTAATTGTTTCCAATTAACTATTGATAAATTAATTACCAAAAACATTGTGCCGTACTGATACATTTATAACTCTATTATATCGGTGCAAAAGTGTATTTAATTTTTATTATGTCAGAATGTATTTTGTTTCTCTTTCTTTTAGCAAATTGATACTTATTTTAAATCTTTTAAATAAGCTCGCGCCTCCTCACAGAAATATCACAGTTTGAGAAACGCTCGTTTCAACAGATATTGATTAAACTAATTTTTTGGTTTGATGTTTTAGCATGGAATGTATAAGATATGAATTCCCCGCCAAATGCAGTTTTTATGCATTATAACATTTTACTGGGTTTTTATTAACTTTATATAGCAAACTGCAGCTGTTACTTATTGCAAAATTAACGAATTACTGTGCCGTTGAGAAGGAAGGATTATTACCGCGAACATTTCCAAAACATTTCACTTTCGATACGATTCGTGATAAATAGACTGTTGTGCCGAGACGAAAAAAAACAATCACGGTTGAATGATTCTGAAATCAGAGTTAAGTAAGTAAAACGGAATAAATCGAGTGGAGAATTATTATTATGAATTTTGACCAACTTTTTTTTAGTCTTTTTTTTATTTGAGAATTTTTTTTAGTAATTTTGAATTTAAATGCACAAAATGTTTGATTATACAGATTTCATTTTGGTTATTGCGATTGATATTTTGGAATTAAGTGTCCTACAAACAGAAGAAAGAATTTTAATTATTCTTGTGGTACCTATTCTCTTCTACTTGTCTCGTAAAAAAGCGTTGAAAATAGTTAGAAAAATAGTAAAAGATTTGATGTCACTATTTTCGAGAACGTCGTTCAATTTGGTAATGTTCTCGTTGTTGATCAGTGATCCTATCCTACGTAATCTCTCTAGCGGGCTCCAAAAGTTAAGGTACAATTTCTTTTTTGTGTGCCTGACTTGAAAGTGAATAAACATAGAGATAAGAGATTCGAAGGAAAAGTTTGTTACTGTTTTTTATTCAATGTGACAAAAATTTGCTTAATACAAATTACAGTAAAAACTACAACAAAAATACACATAGCAGATCCATCAATTGAGAACGTAGTACATCACAGTTTAATGAAGAAAAGTGTCGTACAAACATTACAAAACTAGCTTCTAATACGGTTGTATCCATCCCCTAACCATAGTGCTTTGACGGCATCGATTTTAAATGCTGACAATTAAGTTATCGGACACAGAAATGGGAAACCGAGACCAGACAAAGAGTAACCCTATTTCCTCCTTATGTAAAGAACTGAGAGGAAGACTTAAAATGACGACATATCTAATCAGTGTAGCCCCACGTATGTTCTGTGGTAGCGGGGGCAATTGTTTTAGCACTTTGTGAGAGCGGAGGATACAGGAGGGGTGCACTTTTTTAAAATGATTCATTAGTTAACTTTACATCTCAGGAAAAGGGTAAATTCTACCATATGAAAGTCCATAAATATAAGTTAAATAAAGTAGTGACAAAGAGTTTTTCTCAATTTAGTTATTGTGCTAATCTCATAAGTATAACTGTAATCACATTTAATTTGAGAATCAGTTTAACGAGACAAACATACCCCCTATTGCACTTTTCGATGATCTTTTTGAAATCAAGAATAAGAGTTCTTGTTACATTTTGCATTTATATTTACTCCTGCTGATCTCCTTGCTAGAAAAACTTTGCTACTTCCAAGAATATGTTTATTCAAATAGAGAAAGCATTTTTTTTTTACATTTAATTTTCTGACTGTCCTGGGGGGCACAGAAAAACTCTTTGCGTGCCGATATTTGCCCATCCCCTGCGTTAAGAGAATATTGAAAACCATTTGTACATCTTCCTAAATCCGATAAAACTATCATTTACAATCAGAACGCATACTACACTGCTGGTCAGCGTAAATGCAACATCAAGAAAGACAAGAGATAGCACAAAATTTATTTTGTAGACAACATGTTAACCAAGTATCAAATGATTAAATTTATAGACTTCTGTAAAGTGTGCTTCCTGCTAGAATCAGTAGCCAGAGTAGCCGCCATTGTTGAAAATCACCGCTGCCACACGCCTCGGCATTGATTCAAAGAGACTTTGGATGTGTTCTTGGGGTACAGCAGACCAAGCAGCTTCCACACGTTGCCAAAGTTGATCTGGTGTGGCAGCTGGGGGTGTAATCTGGGTCAATCGTTGAGCAACCATGGGCTACATGTTTTCTATCGGCGAAAGATCCGGAGAGCGAGTCGGCCAGGAAAGCAATTCAATCTGGTGATTGACGAAGAACCTTTGGACAATGCGTGCCACGTGTGGTCACGCATTATCCTGTTGAAATATGGTTGTGGCCAAGCCCTGAAGGTAAGGAAGGACAAGTGGCACCTAGGAGATGTAGTGCTGGCTGTGTAAAGTACCGGCAATGCGTACTAGAGGAGTGCGAGAGTGATATCCAATACCGCCCCATACCATGATACCCGGTGCAGGACCAGTGTGGCGGTGCATAACGCAGCTGTTCAGCATCCTCTCTCCACGGTGTATCCTGACTCGAATCCGACCATCGTGGTGTTGCAGACAGATGCGTGACTCGTCAGTCAAGACAACTTCATTCCATTCTGCCGCCCACATCCTCCTTTCATCGCACTTTTGGCGACGGAGACGTCTGTGGTTCTGTGTCAAGGATAGACCAAGCAATGGATGTCTTGCGGACAGACCACTCTGCTGTAAACGGCGTCGAATGGTACGCGCAGACACTGAATGATGCGTTACGGTTCGTGATGTGACTGAGCGATCCGTCACTGCCATCCGCACAATTTGCCTGTCCTCACGTGAAGTGGTGCACTGAGGTGGATGCGATCGACCACGCCGGTCCGTCGTACTCACCTGCATCCAACGGTCACATATCCGCATTGCAGTTGTTTGGTTTCGTCCAACATGGCTACCGATTTCTCTGAGAGATAATCCACAATATCTCGGTAGGCCACTATCCTTCCTCTGTCGAACTCGTATACTTGATCAAAAGCTGATCGCTGTTTTTTACGAGACATAACTGATCGTTTTTTGAAAAAAACCACAAGAAAACACATTTGCCGAACTTGAAATCGTCGAAATCTCTCAGCCTTAAATAGCACTTTGAGGTGGCGCCACAGGCGCGCGTGATGTGTGTCTATGCTGAAATTCTAATCATTTGCACACACATATCTCACCTCCGCTAATGCATGTTGTAAATTTCATGTTATTTGTATGCTTCCTTCTGGTTGTTGCATTTACGGCATTATGAATTAGTAATTAATGAAATGTCGAAGAGAGAAAAGAGGATTTTACATTTCGTGCTTGTGCTTTCCTGATACTGTAAGGAACACTTCAGTTTCCTTACCGTTATAGCAATGGTTGCTGGTTCATAATACTTTGCCATTGATAACACATCTCCTATTCTTTTCATGTGAAATGAAAGCTTCCTTTTTCCAGTTTAACTTTTTCTTTCATCATGGCAAGAAGCTCTTTTGTGGTTTCTTGCATTCTCTTTTCTTGATTCTTTTCCGTTTCTCTCTATAAAAATGATATTAAGTTTTCATTGGTTTGATTGCAATTATAGCTCATTATCTCTGATGGCATTTTACTCCCAGCAAAATATTTCAGATATGCTTATTTTTACAACTTGCCATCAAGAATCCAATTTTGCCGTTTTACAAATCATGTGATCCAATAATCAATTCCCGCTGTTACAGATGTGTGTACAGGTTGCAGGCGTGTCTGTGTATTTTCACTTTCCCTTTCTCGACGGTATTTAAGCCAAGACTTAGCCATTTTTAAAAGTCATATACACTAAAACGTATGTTTTTAAACCCGTTTTATAGTACCCGAAATATAATCACGAAGTCTCGTCTACCCATAATGAACAAATTATCAAATACAACGACACTTCCTGTGCTTTTCAAACATCTTCTGAGATAAAGAACTACTCGATGTTAGTTTCTTCTTTAGTTTTAACGATATTAATGCCAAGATATTAAATCTATCCAGTTTGATATTTGGCTTAGAACCCTCTCTTTGTGGGTCTAATGGCCCTTGTATAACTTCTAAGTGTGATATTAATTTTGAAAGATTTTAAGTTTTGCTAGAGTAAGCAGACGTTCTTAATCCTTTTCTATCTCATGATTCTTCTTTTCTAACGAAGTTAATAGACTAGGGATTTCTTAGATGTATCTCTTTTTTTAACAGATTCCATCATTTATGAATATATTACAGAAAACATCTCATTGTATCTAAACAAATTTGATATATTTGCTAATAACACAAATGGAACTAAACTATTATACTAATGGATTAATTAGTTAATTAGAATAATGCAGTAAAAAAACTACTTTTAACGAAAGATTTCTTTTTCAACAAAAATTTCGATTTTGGGAGAATTAAGCTTTTAACAGCAAATGTGTTCCAAACTTCATTCGCATCGGATTATTAGTCCCACAGATATTTGAAGAAAACAAATGGGTGTTAAAAATAGAATCCTTTCCAAAGTCGATTTATCTGAAAAAAATTTAACTTTTTATCAAGATATGTATTTTTTTAATATTTTCTTTCAAACTAAGTTTCATTTCGTATAATACAACCTCTGACAATAAAGTTCAGTGAATGAAGTTAGAACGACCGATCTGGCAACACTGGCAAAACAAAACGCAGCACATGAGTAGCAACAGGTGTTGATCATCTGTCCCCACCGTTGTTCTGTTGAGCATCGTTTGTGTTCCGTGTAAGACTTGTTTTGAAAAAAGTGCTTGTGTTTAGTGCATTGGTTCTTAACTGAGAACAAGAAAATGAATAAAAAAAACACCAGTTAAAGTTTTGTTTTAAGCTTGGCAAGACACCGAAAGACACTTTCTGGCGTCTTCCTTGTGTTCCACGTACGACCTTGAAACGAGATGACAAAGCTTGGAATGGCGTTTTCCAATAACATCTAGTTGAAAAAGGCCAGAACAGAAAATTCCCGCATCAAAACGATGTTCATCGCCTTTTTTAGTAGTTGAAACAATATCCACAAGAAATTACTACCTGAAGGAGCGATGACGAATGTGCTTTAAGGTACATTGAAATTTTAACCCGTTTCATGAAACGTCTACGTAGAGTGAGACCCCAGTACGCGCAAATAGGCTCATTATTTTTTATTTACGACAATGCTCGCCCTCACACAGTCAATATCGTCAAACAGTTTCTAACAAAAAGGGGATGGGGAGGGGTGCAAATTGAACATCCACCATACTCGCCAGATCTCAATCTTTCTTATACTCAAGACTCAAATTCGCTTTAAAGGAAACAGATTTAACGATGTGTTCCTAACATCCAACGAAACGTGACAAAGCTTTTGAACTCCATCCCAAAAGAAGACTTCTTGCAAAGTTTGTAGGACATGTATAGAAGATATCAGAAGTGCTTAGTTATGGATGGTGACTATTTCTAGAAGGACAGTAAGGTAAGTTTCGTTAATATTTCATCTACGTTAATGTTACAGGACTATTCACTGAACTTTATTGTCAGAGGTTGTACAACATGAGATATTTTTGTGAAACGTTGTGTTTAATGTAAAAGTAAAATAGATGACTTATAACGCTTTTTATTTCTCTCAAATATACTGCGGGATAAGATAACAAATAATCAAAAATTAAAAACTCGGGAACGGCTCTTTATAGGGAAACGATTTGGGTATCCAAACTTAAAACTCTGATAGTGGTCGCAATGACCGAGTACTCGTGAACTCGGCCCTGACGTTTTCACTGTCGACTTCCGAGTCCTGGTGGGGCTGCGGAGCCCAGTCGTCAAGGTATCGGATCATGACAGGCATGTCACGAGTTCGAGCCCAGTACCACTAAAGACACGCCGTGTAGGGGCACGATACACGTTAAATCTGTTGAGAGCTCGAACGTCCTCTCGTTGGTGTGGTGTAAAGTGAGAAGAGGAGAGTGCCATCTCATGTGTCGTCCTCGTCATTCGACCATGGTTCAAAATGACGAGGTCCGTCACCAAAAGTCCTCGTGTAGCTGAACAGTGTGGCTTTGATATTCACTCACACAATCCGCGTCCTGGTACAAAAGAACCACCGTGTAGAGGGTTTGGAGCATACGTTTGAATCTGTCAAGGTTCATAATCCTCGTCCTTTTTCAAAAGCCCCTCGTGTTGTTTCTGAGTGTGACGCCTAGTGGTTATAGTCACGAGCTCATGACCCGAATGTCATGGGCTTGAGTCTTGGTACCTTTGAAGAACCACCGTGTAGAGGAGGCTGATGCACGTCAAATATGTCGAGGTTTAATACCCCCCCCCCATTGGTGTGGTAGTTTGGAGAAGGGGTGCCAGCTCGGGTGTAGTCCTCTTCACCTGTAAGAAGGTTCAAAATTACGAAGTCCGCGTCGCCAAAAGCCCTCGTGTTGCTTTTAGGTGACGTTGATATAATTATCAGTCACTGAACGCTACATTGATAACAAATCAATCAATTCTGTCTGGAATATTTTCCAAGCTATTGGGAATAATTGCATGAAAATTTGGATTTCTGAGTCTCAGGATGTAGCGAGTGAGAGTTTATTAGCATCGCACTTAAAGCAACACGCTAGGGCTATAAGTTACAAATCTCATAATTTTGAACCGTAGTCAAGTCATAAGAACGACACCTGAGATGGTACCCACTAACTTCTGCACTACGCCAGCGTGAGGATTTTGAACCACAACAGATTAAAAGCTCCTCGACCTTTCAATACGGCGGGTCGTCAGTGGCATCAAGACTTCCCCTAAGATAAACCCTCAACTCGAGCCACGAGTTCATAACCATGATCACTAGACTACCGCGGCCACATTCAGGATGAAGAGAATTCAAGTACCAATGCACATTTACATATTACGATTCGTTTCTTTTGTGACTGCATTTATATTTGTGATTATAATCTTTACTTTAGCTCACTCTTTTTTGGGATTGGAAGCAAATGATTTACATCTTTAAAAAGTGCCAAATTATATATTTCATTTCTTCAAAGCCCTGGCTAAATACTCATAACTAAGAAACTTTTTATTAAAATTTTACAAATGATAAATCAGGAAAACCACATCAATAAGGAGAAAATCGCTGTTTTAAAAGTTATTTTTAATGTTAAGTTAAAATGCATTTGTGTCATAATCAAACTATTAACAGAGTTACCAATTGGAAGCGATTAGAAAATGTAAACTATTTTTTTCTTTCTTGCTATTATATGAGTGAACGAGATAAGCTAAGAAAAACATTCAGTTACTTTGAAAACTCATTTGCCAAAGAATATTTAACATTTTTAACACTTAAATAATTTTTAAGGTTTCTGAATAATTATTGAATAAAAGTACACATTTTACTGTATGAAAAAAATTTAATCTTAATTCTATTTTTATAATGAATAGTATGCGTGAAAAGATTGCATTTTTATTATTAAAAAAGCTGAAAAGCGATGAGTGTTCTTGGTGACAAATGTCTCTTTTGGTTCCGTGTTTATCGTAAACAATAGGAAAAGCAAAAGCCAACGCATTTTTCCTGAAAATACAGATCGCTATTCTCATTCTCCTCCAAATACTCGCATATTCTTCGGAATTTTCCAACTGACTCTTAATCCAGGGGATACGATTTGACAGCAAGAGGAACAGACATACGTTACGACTTCCAATCATAAAAAGGTACAAGTCTCATCACATGCACGCAGAACGAGAATTCGATACAATGTTTATATTTTACAATCGTAGTAATAAGTAGGACATTATTACGTTTTTCTCTCACCGCTTCATCACAACTTGTTATCAAGAACAATTCTAAAAAGTGAATTAAAAGAGCTTTTTTTACCATTTGCCGCTTCAATGAGCACTGAGCAGGAAATGAGATAGATACTTTACATGAGAGGCGATGATTTCGTCGCGCGACCAAATCTCACGAGGTTTGGAGTTCAGAGCTCTCGCTCTGTTTCAAATCAATTAGCGCGGGAAAACATTTAGAAGTCATTTGTATATATGTTTTTATCGGTTAACAACTCGGCTGATAGACTCGCTTGAGTTCTCTTTTAATGAGAGTTGTTTATTTTTTTGGTTAGAAAAATTAATTTTCAAAAGTTGCGTAACCTACACTAAGATCTTATTATTATATTTTTTCGAAAAAGAGCAAATTTTCTGTGGAAGCTCTTGTAGCATTTAACATCGCATCATGAGTAACACACAGAGGACTAATGACAATATTAGAATGCGGTCAGGTTATCAATACTTGATCCGCATTTCCTTGTTTTCCATGTTCTTTTTATGTTACTCTAAACTTGATTTATATGCATCTTATTTATTTTCTTATTATACTACTCAACTATTTTCAGTTGATTCGAACTGCAGTCTGCGACACATACTCCACAAAATTCGAGTTCGATACAAGCTCCCAAAATTTTCTAAAAACGCAAATTTTCTGGTTAGGTTTGTTATGTTATTCTCATCACAAAGTATTACGTATTGTCGGTAATATTTTAGAAATCTGAAGCTACATGGTCAGTAAGAAGCGGTTTTCAAACTCAATTCCTCCAAGACTCTCCCATGGCAAGCATGTCATGAGTTTGAGCCCAGTACCACTAAAGACTCGCCGTGTAGGGGAACGATGCACGTTAAATCTGTCGAGAGCTCAAACGTCCTCCCGTTGGTGTGGTAGATAGGAGAGGGGAGTGCCAGCTCAGGTGTCGTCCACGTCACTTGACCATGGTTCAAAATGACGTCGCCAAAAGCCCTCGTATAGCTGAACAGTGCGACGTTAATATTCACTCACTCACCCTCCAAGACTCTCCGAATCTCGGGCGTAAATTCTGATTTCAACGAAAATGCGTTGAATGAAATAAGAAAGATGTACGTTGAAAGAGAGCCAGGCTTGAATCTTCAGGTGATACAGCGGGCTGTTCAGTTCAAAATAGTGAGTTTTGTTGAACCTTTGCGTTGTTCTAGAACCCAAAGCCCTAATTAACGTCTGTAAAGTCTACAGCAGGGGTGTCAAACTAACGGCCCGCAGCGAACATTTTTGAGGCTTCCGGCCAATATATATTTGCACACAGTAATACACAATAAAATAAAAAAAATTCTCCCGAAATTAGAAAGATAGTAGCAGAGAAGAAATGTCAATTGAAAGACGTACACATTAAATTTTCTTCTTCTTTTATACATGTTTATTATAATGTATTATTCGAAATAAACCCACGTTTCAATGAATTTTGATTTTTTTGCGGTCCACCCCTAATGTTTAACCTTGTTCGTTTGGCTCAAGTTAGGTTTTGAGTTTGACACTCCTGGTCTACAGCATAGGTTCACAAAGTGCTTCCAATGGACTCCTGTGGGTCCTTTCGAGCCCAGTACCAATAAAGACCCGCCGTGTAGGGCAGCGATGCACGTTAAATCTGTCGAGAGCTGAACTATCCTCCCGTTGGTGTGGTGTGGTAGTTAGGAGAGGGGGTGCCAGCTCAGGTGTCGTCCACGTCACTTGACCATGGTTCAAAATTACGTGGTCCGTCGCCAAAAGCCCTCGTGTAGCTGAACAGTGCGACGTTAATATTAAATCAAATCAAACCTGGGAGTTCTTATGAAAGCTGAGAGTGTCCTCGGTAATATAAAGTAAAATATTTGTGACCTTATATCCTTTATTATAAAAGTTAAGATAAATTAATAATATTTTTCACGTGTTAAAAAGTTTTGAGTAAAATTCTAGTTCCATTCAAAACAAGTTCGATACACTTAATGAATAGCGTCGCATGGGGAAAGTCGTGGGCAGGATTGTATAGATGTCGCAGGAAAATGATGAAATGAGGGATCTTATCAAATCCCTAAGAGAGATGATCACTTGACGATAGATGTTAAAATAACGTCTCTTCAAGGTCATTTCCCTGATAAAAGTAAGATATTTGAAGCTGAGCTGTTTCAGTGAAATGATGAAATAACATTGCCAAGAGTTTAAAAGTGTTTATTTAACAAATAGGGTGCATTATTAAACGTAGAAGTAAGTAATACAACAATAGTCAATGAAATACAAATTATTTATTCGAATAATAATTAACAAATAATTAGAAAATTAGGCTGTTACTTTTTAACGTACAACATCTTTTTTCTCGGTTGCTTACGCACTAAAATATAAATCCCTATGGTGCCATTTTTTTTAAAGATATGGGGTTGATATTTAGGGGATCGATAGTACTACCTGTAGGGTTAGGAAGTACAAGGACTCGACCCCCAAAGTGTCTCCCCCTCAATACAAATCCTGACTAGTTCATTTTGCTGAAACAGTTCACTTGCTTTCATCAGGGAAATGACATTGAAGAGACGTTATTTTAACACCTCCCGTCAATTGATCTTAGGGATTTGATGAAATTCCTAATTTCTCCATTTCCCTGTGACATATACAGGTTTAACTAGCAGAGGAAAATCACATCTCTCTTTGCATGCAGTAACCTGTCTTGTATGATAGAGTCGCCCATCAAATCAATAGTTTAGTTTTGTTCTCTGCGTGATCCCGAGAAGTGACACGCGAGTACAAGGAATTTTTCTTTTTAACAATACAAAGGTACATGCTATTTTTTGTTTAAAACTATTAAATCGTTTGTACCGTTAAGAAAATAAAAATGTCACGTATGTATTTTTGAATACAAAATTAATATCTTCTTGTACCTAATTTTTTTTAAAAAAAGTTATTCATTTGTGTGTGTTAAAGCTAATTTATAAAATAGCCAAATTATGGTATATTTATCAATATCATTTGCATTCATTATAGGGACATCAAAGTTAGATTTTTAATTTTTCTCTCTCTCTAATGCATTAAAATAGAGTTTTTCCACTTGAGGGTTTACTCCAAATTTTTGGTATAAAAAGAAGCCCATGGGCACAATAACTTTGGGGACAATTGGTCTGAAGCAGGCTTCGGCAACCTAAGGTACGCGGTACAAGGAGAATGCAAGATCTTGGGGTCACGGATTTAGTTCAAATTATGTAGGATGGTAGATTTAGTTTCGCTGTTGATAATGGTTATAGGGGCCATTATTCAATAATGTTTTCGATATTTGAAATTGAAGATGCACTTCACTCAGCAGATGCCTGTGCGACAATACTGCACTCATTCGATGCTTTTCGAATTTGCTTTTATGACAAGTTTCACCACTGTGCAGACACAATGAGGGGTCAGAATCTAGTCCTGAAAGACATTTCATTTCCAATTTATTTAAATTCCATTAGGTATCTTTAAATGTCGCCCAACCGGTATAGGGGTTAGCGACGCTGACTGCGGTGCCGTAGGGACTGGGCTCGAATCCCGGAGAAGACATGGTTGTTTGTAAATGTATTGTGCCTTTGCGGCAGGGGGGTACTCTAAATAGCCGTCGAGTAGCAAGTCCTCTCGTGTGGTTGGTGGAGGGGGTAGAGAGGTGGGAGGCCACCCTCAGGTGTCCTCCCTCAAAATTGGGATGGAAACGAGCCAAATCGTACTGTCACCTGTATGGTGCTCAAAACTACGGCTAACGACAGGCGTCACTTAGCCCTTTGCCATGATGAATTTCGTGGGCCTCGATCTGGCCTTTGCCGATCAAGTGGCATTAGTAACAACAACAACAACATATGTAAAAATAACTATAAAATGAAAGTTACTTACCTTCCCATGACTCTAACTCGGCTCTAACGATGAGGAACACCGATCCATTGCTTTTACGTTAAACCCATTACGTGTAATCATTTGCTACAGAACTGAATTGAATGAGTGAATTGCATTTTCAAATGCAAATATCTAAAACATTATTGAGTAGTGGCCCCTATAACCACATATCCTTATCAATAGGGAAACTAAATCTATCATCCTACAAAATTTGAACTAGATCCGTGACCCCAAGACCTTGCATTCTCCTTGTCAGTGGTACTTAACAAAATTTTAAGGTAAAGTAATCTCTCAATCGCACCTCTCTGCGCCTCTTCCGTTTTCTCTCCTTCATTCGGTTCACCCCGCCGATTCACGAGTGTCGCGAGAGTGGCTAGTATTGAGATATTACAATACTATATTGAAGGGAATCTTATATTTTATGTCTTTTACTTTTTACTTGAATAAATACGTTTGAAAGATACATAACACAAAACCTATATGCAATTTTTAATTATATTTTATGTTTATTTTTATGTGTGTGTGTGTGTGCTAGTGAGAATATTTTAAAAGGATGTATTCTCTTTACACTCTAAATCTGTATTTTTAACTGCTAATGCCTACCTCTGCATGCAATGCTACAGGAATAGAATTGTTTCAAATATTTCCTATTGGTTTGGCTCACCACTACTCCAAGGTTACCGACCACTGGTCGAGAGCTGGGTTACTCAAACTTTTTTCTCGCCTGGCAGCACGCATATGGCAAATATTACACGTGGGCCGCAACATGAGACCGAGGCAATATTTATAATGTGGAAAACTGATCAAAACATTAAAACTCATTTTTTGCTTTTAATACTACTGGAATCTCTATGAAACACACGTCAAGAATTTTTTGTGTTTACTGAGTTGTAAAGTAATTTCTGTTTCTTTCCACCCATTGTTGTACAAACAAAGCTGCTGTATCATTTGAGATACACTGCTGGCCACCGTAAATGCAACACCCTGAAGGAAGCATGCAAATAACATGCAATTTACAACATGCATTAGTGGAGGTGAGATATGTGTGTGCAAATGATTAGAATTTCAGCACAGACACACATCACGCGCGCCTGTGGCGCCACCTCAAAACGCTATTTAAAGCTTGGAGATTTCGACGATTTCAAGTCCGGCAATTGTGTTTTTCTTGTGGTTTTTTCAAAAACGATCAGTTATGTCTCGTAGAAAACAGTGATCAGCTTTTGATCAAGTATCCGAGTTCGACAGAGGAAGGATAGTGGCCTACCGCGATTGTGGATTATCTTTCAGGTAAATCAGTAGTTCGTGTTGGACGAAACCAAACAACTGTAATGCGGATATGTGACCGTTGGATGCAGGTGGGTACGACGGACCGGCGTGGTCGATCGCATCCACCTCAGTGCACCACTTCACGTGAGGACAGGCAAATTGTGCGCATGGCAGTGACGGATCGCTCAGTCACATCACGAACCGTAGCACAGCACATTGAGTCTGTAACGCATCATTCAGTGTCTGCGCGTACCATTCGACGCCGTTTACAGCAGAGTGGTCTGTCCGCAAGACATCCATTGCTTGGTCTATCCTTGACGCAGAACCACAGACGTCTCCGTCGCCAAAAGTGCGATGAAAGGAGGATGTGGGAGGCAGAATGGAATGAAGTTGTCTTGACTGACGAGTCACGCATCTGTCTGCAACACCACGATGGTCGGATTCGAGTCAGGATACACCATGGAGAGAGGATGCTGAACAGCTGCGTTATGCACCGCCACATTGGTCTTGAACCGGGTATTATGGTATGGGGTGGTATTGGATATAACCCTCGCATTCCTCTAGTACGCATTGCCGGTACTTTAAACAGTCAGCACTACATCTCCTAGGTGCCACTTGTCCTTCCTTACCTTCAGGGCTTGGCCACAGCCATATTTCAACAGGATAATGCGTGACCACACGTGGCACGCATTGTCCAAAGGTTCTTCGTCAATCACCAGATTGAATTGCTTTCCTGGCCGGCTCGCTCACCGGATCTTTCGCCGATAGAAAACATGTAGCCCATGGTTGCTCAATGATTGACCCAGATTACACCCCCAGCTGCCACACCAGATCAACTTTGGCAACGTGGGGAAGCTGCTTGATCTGCTGTACCCCAAGAACATATCCAAAGTCTCTTTGAATCAATGCCGAGGCGTGTGGCAGCGGTGATTTTCAACAATGACGGCTACTCTGGCTACTGATTCTGGCAGGAAGCACACTTTACAGAAGTCTATTAATTTAATCATTTGATACTTGGCCAACATGTTATCTACAAAATAAATTTTGTTGTGCTATCTCTTGTCTTTCTTGATGTTGCATTTACGGTGACCAGTAGTGTATACAATTTGATTTTTTTTTCTTTTGATAAAACCTCTTTTATTTTTTATTTCAAATATTAATTTATCCAGCACAGAAGGGCAGCAAAAAATTTTGACTGGATTCCAGACTGAAATCAGTATTATCTATGTTTATTATTTAAACTCAATTTCGCCCATAAAAAATAACGACTCGGGTTTCGTTCGCTACTCCACTGTTATTTGTTATCACTACCTGTTTGGTTCAAGATGACAAGGTCCATAGCCAAAAGCCATCGTGTAGCTGAACAGTGCGACGTTAATATTCACTCCCTCACTCATCACTACCTGTTACAGTTATTAACAGACACAAAAAATCTTGCAATTCATACCCGTACGACATCGATAGCAAAATTGGTAGATTCGATTGCTTGATTAATAGAATTTCCCACCAAATTTTTAAAACTGAATTTTTTAGTGCAATGGGCCATGAGCGAGTTAGGAGAGTAATCACTGGTCTGGAGCAATGCTAATTCAAAGCAAACTAAATCTTCCAGATTATGGAGCGAAATAGTTGGAGATGCTATGTGTTAAATGCCTTTGGATTTCAAAACTCTCATAGGATGTAATGTGACAGTTTGGTGCGTTAAGTACGAGGATACCACTAACATTTTTTAGGATAGGTACAGACAATGAATGTTAAAGAAAATTATGGTCCATTATATAAATATGAAACACTTTATTTCTGCAGATAACTTATATAGATCAATTGCAACTTGTTTATTGATTACTAAATTTTTGAAAATGAAAAAAAAATTAGTTGTCACAAGAGTGTTATCTATCTATAGCTTTTTTACGATTTTAAAGTGGAACTAAATCACGAAGAATTCTCATAAAGTTTATAATTACTATAAACTCCATCTCGCTCTACTGTGTTAAGAGGGTTTACAGAATCTCGCAGAAGTCGAATTTCTCTTCAGGATGAAGAACACCTTTGTCACCTGTATTCTCAGAAAATGAGTCACCAGATGAAAAATGTTAATTAACGATGAGTATTATATTTACCAAATGATAGAGAAGGAAATTAATTTTGGAGATCCATGGGACTATACATAAAATTACTAATGAAAAACTACACATGTGGAAAAATTAGTTTGGCATAATTTAAAATAACATCATAAACAGAGTGTCAGAACCAGTTAAAAACCCTTTGACGAAATATATACTTAATCTAAAAAAATAAGCAACAAACAGTAAAATCAGCATAACTCGAGATGAAGAAAGATTACTGTAACAGAATTTACATATGTATTTTACGGAAAAATTTGCTGCGTTATGTGTGTGATAAATATGAAAACGGGTTCACATCTCAGCAGTTGCTATTTCTTTCGTTGGGTTAAATTTTACTTTTGTTTTTGCTCATTTGTTCATTTTTTTGTTTCAAATTTCTGAATTCCACTTTCTGCATTTGAAGAAAAACATTCGTTGGTATGCAATCGGTCGTATCTATTCTGGAGTGTGACTGTTGGAGGTTGTCAATCGGTCAGTCAGCGGCCTGTTGTTGAATCCCTTTCAAAACGGACATGCAGTATCATGAAGACCTGGTAATGGATCCTTCGGTTACAATGGCCCAAGAGGAATATTATTTGTATCTTCAAGCTCGTAGTTATACGACGAGCCAGCCTGTCAGCTTTCTTCGATTGTTGCAATGCCATCAGGATGAATGTTTGGAGACGGCTGGATGAAAGTCGTCAGTATTCGCGTGCCAATGATGTCGCCTCACATAAGAGTTCGGTTACAGGGAACTCTGGATTATATTCCTTGGACACCACTGCAATGGGCCATTTTATTGTTCGCCGATCAGTCCCGATTCTGTATAAACATGGATTCCAGAAGGATACAGATCTGGAGAACTTGATATCCAGCTCACAATATCACCGAAAGACACGGCTACAGTCGATATGATAACATTTCAGTCGGTGTCCGTCTCCACGTGTTTTGTCTCATTCAGTGGCGGCAATTATTCATTGGTATGGTAACCTCGACCCCTATGTTCGCCCCTATCTGGCAGCCATGGGTCCTGAGGCCATGTTTACGAGTGACGACGCAAGGTGTGTAGACCTCACTTTGTCAAGCAACCCGTGAAACGTAAAAAACACTGTTCGAAGGGAGTGCTCGGCGCAACCGCCAGACTTGAACCCAATAGAGCATGTCGAGAACCGTCTTTCTGTGCCCCTCAAACCGTAAGGACTTCACTGCTTCGAGAATGGCTGCCACAAAAGTATGACTGCTTGCAGGTATGAATCGTCGCTATTGAGCCTGCATCTCCAGCAAAGACCTTTTTGGGGGAAATGATTTTTCTCAATGATCTGCATGGGTACCATGGAGGAAATCTTAACTAGTGTGAGATATCAGGAAGACCTCCTTGACTGGTATATCTACCTATATACCACTGCAATTGGTAACGAATTATGATGGATCAAAATGCGTGATCTGATGGAGCTGAGATTATCTTGTGGATCAAGTTTGGGATTGAATTGAATGCCAAATTTAATCTATAGACTGGAGTCCAATAGAGCATATATAGGACTATGTTAAAATATACGTTAACCATTTTAAGTCATTCTCCAAGGTCATTACTTGAGCAGAAAAAAGGGTCACTCCCTTGTCTGGGCTTCTCTTTTCATTTCGGTACCCGATAATTTAATTTTCTGCATGGAAAGTCGACGCCGCCTAAGCTTGCGGTTAGGGATAGACACATTCCTTATTACTACCTATTTTTCTAATTTTACCCCATACAATTGAGACGCGCTGCTTTCTCCAAGAAAGGGTTTTTCTAATTTTGTATTGTAATGTATGTTATACAAATTTATATGTCGCTTTTAATAAAAAAATTGTTTAGTGCTTTTTCTACAACAAATTTCTTATTTTCTGCACTCATTCTTTTACATTAGGTGTACAAAAACAGGTTTTATTTTTAATTTTGTAGGGCAATGTATTTTTATATTGTTAGTGACAACCATAAATACTCAAGCCCTGTCACCCCAATTAATTTCTCACATAAGTCTGTAGAAGTTACATATACAGTGGAACAAACAATTGAGAGTATACACTTTTACTTGATAAATTCAACTTTCAATTTAAATGATACATTACCTAGAAGTGCAAACATGTTTTTATTTTACAAGTAGTTTGAAAAATTTCGAAAGCATTTTAACTGAACATATGCAGATTTTTGTCTCAAAAAGCTAACTACTAGTAAATATTTTCTCAAACTCAAACAAACGAGTCATGATGAAGGTGAAAGATGCAGCTTCATGAGTTCCAAGATTGTGAGACATCGAAGGTTGAAGTCTGCCTTTGCCTCATACCTGCAAAGCATTTAGTTGAGCATATTGGAATGGTCTTCACGCCTTATATGACCTTACCAGGAGTATACACTCCCGACGTACTTCATCCATTTCGCCCATGAACACTCTCCCACCACGATCAGGCAGCAATGCTATTTTTTAAAATCTAATTTTGCATAATCTTACCTTAACTCATTGGATTCGAGATTGGGAATCACTTCGCGTTCCAAGTTCTTGATCGAAAAGTCCAAGTTCAATTATACCTTAACACTTTTCAGTGATCATTTTCGTGATATTAAGTTCGTTGTATGAACTTAAATCCAAACATTTAATTGGAAAATAACTCCTCGAAGAGAAACCAGTACTAATATAAAGAAATTCATATTAAGATTATTTAAAAAAGGAAAATAATCTTATCTTGATATATATATATATATATATATATATATATATATATATATATATATATATATATATATATATATATATATAATCAAAAACATAAAAATACACAGATAGTTAGAACCTAAGATAACTATACTAAATAGGAAGAAATAGGCACAGTAGTACAATAACAAACTCCTGGCCTTAGGAACCAAGATTGCAGGTTTTAACCAATTTTTGGGCTAGCCAACCTTCACCTGTATAGTTTGTCATATTACGTGCCATATATATATATAGCTTATATTGTTGGTAGAATCCACAATTGTGTCTAGAAAATCATTATAAAATTTTAAAATGTTAAATTGTGATTGAAAATGAATGCGGAAGAGCATGGAAAGGTATTTTGAGTGGTGTCGCAAAAAGGAAAATTTTGAAAGAAACCAAGATTAATCCTAAAGTTTGTGCTGTCAAACTTGCTACAGAAACATTTAAAATGATAGGCAGAAGTTAAGTGCCGAAACTGTGGGAAATGTTTAGACAAGATGGATATTAAAGTCGAGTTGTTAGAAAGAAACTCATCAATTGAAGACCAATAACTTTTGGAAGTAAGTTATATTTAGTGATGAAAGTAAATTCAACATTTTTGGCAGTGACGGCCGTCTGTCCGTATGAAGAAAGCCTAGTACCGCTTTGGATCCTGTAGGTTGAAGCGAGTGAACTATTTTTTCTGGCGGAAGGATAACTGTGTGACTCACCCACGCGAGTTATTCCAGGAGAAAAATGGAAAACAAACGAGAATTTGCTATATTTGTAGAACAACTTATCACCAGGCAAAGGATTGTTACTATAGAAACAAGAACTCTCCAAGTACAAGCCAAAGGAATATAACACAAAGAAACAATTCGTCTAGAAATGGACAAGTATTTACAGCTTCCCATCGAGAAGAAAAACTTTGTGACAATACCTAGATCCTGGATAGTGCTGCATCCTGTCATATGGCTAAAGAATCTGTGTGGCTCAAAAATATTAGTCCAGAAGTGATGGATATTTATTTAGCCGATAAAAACTCTAAGATGATGAGCCAAGGAACTGGAAACGTTTCAACTAAAACTGTGAGTACAAAACATTGTAATTCTATTAATCTAACAATTACTAATGTCAGTTATGTTCCTCAATTAAGATGTAATTTACTGTCTGTAACATGTTTAATGGATAAAGGTTGTAAGATAAAATCAGAAAATAATTGTGTATTGATATATGATAAAAATAATAAGTTAATAACTAAAATATTTAAAAATAATGGTAGATTAGAAATTAAATTAGAACCTAAGTATAATTCTGAGTGTTTTAATTTCTGACCAATCTACTAATAATTATGAAATTTGGCATAACAGGTTATGTCATTTAAATTGTAAATATATGCTTAAATGAAAGATTATATTGATATTGATAATGTAAATAATTTCACATGTGAAACTTGTGATATAAGTAAAGTAACCAGAAAAACTCATCATAGTATTGATATAAGTCAAAGCTCACAAATTCTTGAGTTGCTCCAAGCCAACCTATGTGGTCCAATTAATATCGAATCGTATGGTGGTGCAAAATATTTTGTGGTAAATGTAGATAATTTTTCTGGCATGTACTTTACTTATTTCTTAAAAAATAAATATGAAGTGTTTAATATATTTTCTGAATTTAAAGATAAATATGAAACTTTTTAACTGATAAAAGGATTAAAAAGATAAAAACTGATAATGGGTTAGAATTTGTAAATGAACAACTAGATACTTACCTGGCTAATTCAGGAATATTTCATGAAAAAACAATTTCATATAATAGTGAATCAAATGGTAAGGCAGAAAGAGCCACACAACCGCGTTTTTCTAGAAAAAGCTAGATCTTTATTATATGAAAGTAAGCTTCCTTTAAAATTTTGGGCTGAAGCTATTAATTGTAGTACTCAAGCAGTGGCGTAACGTACACTCCCGCACTGCGGGGGCAAGGCTTCTAGGGGGCCCAAAGCTAGACTGACGCCATTAAAGTAGAATTTCACAAACTTAGCTTTACATTTTTTTAATCCAATTTTTAAGCGATTTTCAAATTGGCGATCTAACATCATTCAGAATCAAAACTTTGAACGCTTATTAGATATCTTAGATCCAATAACCAAATCATAAAAACATTTTAATTTGCTGTAATCCCCGCGACGAAAGAGATACTTTTCTTTAGTGGGTTTTTTTTTCAAACTTAAATTACGAACAGATAAAAAGAAAGTCAGACGGAAAATTGGATAAAATGCTAAAAAGATAAAAAAATTCATCCCTGTTTTTTTTAGTATACTTCATGTTAGCGGTAGGGAGAAAAAAAAAACGTTATTTTTTACTGAAGTAGCAAAGTAACTTATTGGCGTCTTAGCTTCCCCCCATGTATTTTATTTTCATTAAGCGAACTCGTAAATAACGTACATCTGTTATGCTTTCTTCATGAAAAATAGTATTGCGATACTTGAAAACGCATAGAGAGCATTTTAAATGATTATATGGTCCAGATTTATGATTTAGAAACCCATATGCCCACAGAAATTTCCGTAGATTTATGAGTATTCAATCAAATAAAGCATAATGAGAAATGTTTTACAAAATTAATTTTAGAACATATATATTTTCCTTTCAATGCACTTCAATATAGGGAGTGTTTCTTCGCTGTTAAAACATTTTGATCTCACTCCTCTCTTGTAATATTAGAACTGTTTTTTGTAAACGGAATCAACTATTCTGGTTCTTATGCTGTTATTTTGTTAATAAGACAAGAAGAAGCGCAGCCCTGAAATGAGCGGAGTTAAAAAAAACTGAGCAGTTCTCAAAAACGAAAAATTCGAAAGGGAAAGGAGTATAATATTGATAGCAAATATGCAAAATTGGATAACTTTTTATTATCCGCAAGTTCATCATCTTGTGCACGTGCTAGTAGTAGTAATGCCAGGGAACTTGATGAACAAATTCTGGAAATGAAAATTAATCCACAAGAAAAAAAACACGGTTTCGGACACTTCAACTAATAAGGATACTCTATCTAAAGAAAAGGAGTCGAAAAATGAAAACAAAGAAACAAAATTGATTAGAAATGATTTTGCGCATTATGTAGGTACGCCCATAAATGCTGATTTAAGGGAACGAATTTTAAAATTGGGCCCATACCAACCAGAAGGTAATTTCCAAAAAGATGCCAAGGGAAGGACTTTTCTTAGGATCTTATTATAGTTTCATATCCAAGGTAGGACAAAAGACCGAAAGTAAATGGCTGTGCTATTCAACACGACTTCATGTTGCTTACTGTCTAGTATGTTGGCTTTTCGCTGATAGAACAAATATGTATTTTAAAGAAGCCTGGTATAAAGGTGTGAATGACTGACAAGGAATATCAAAAAAAAAAAATTAAAGAGCATGAAAATTCTATAATTCATATCCAAGCATGTCACCCATATGACATCTGGAAACAAAATAAAACGGTGGATTCATTATTGAAATGCAATTTTAAAGAAGTTAATAAGGTTAGTCAAATCTTACGAAGAATCATAGACGTTACAATGACTAGCGATGTGCAATCTTCCATTTCGGGGACATCGAGAAACTCGAGATTCGACTCAAAGGGGAAATTTTTTGAATATAATAGACCTCTTGGCTAAATATGACTCTCTTCTCAATGTTCATTTGTCAGAAAAAAGAATTCAAAAATATCTTAGCCCAATAATTCAAAATGAACTTATTGCTATTATAGACTCTAGAATAAAAAAAAATATCGTTAAAATATTAGGAAATGTTCTTTTTCTCTATTATTCTGGAAGATACAGGATATTTAAGAAAAGACCAATTAAGTATTATAATAAGGTATGAAGCAACTGATGTTAATGATAATAATGAGCCAGATAATATAAGAATTAACGAAACGTTCTTAGGCTTTATTGAGGCGGCAAATCAGACTGCAAAAAGTTTGGAAAGCGATGTGTTAAATTTTCTAAATACACTGGACATTAATTTGGCGAAGTGTCGAGGACAAGGATATGATGGGGCAGCCAACATGAGTGGAGCGTATGGGGGATTACGGAAATTAAGGACAAACAACCAAGAGCAAATTACGTTCACTGTTCAACATACAACCTCAATCTTGTTCTAAACGATGCATGTAATAACGTGCCTCATGTAAGAGAGTTTTATGACTTTTGTCAAAAAATGTACACGTATTTTGGGCTCAGCATTAAGAGGTGGAGTGATCTGAAAATTGTGCAGAATAACGAGAACATTCAGCAGACTATTAAATCATTATGCACGAGAAGGTAGTCACCTCGATTTGACTCTGTAATATCAATTCGCTACAATTACATTTCGATTTTAAAAGTACTTTCAAATATTTTACTAACCAGTACTAAGCAAGACGAGAAACAGGAGGATTTAGCGATTTACAAATATTTGGAGAAGTTTCAATTTGTTTTTTGTTTTTGTTTTTTTGCTAGTGTTCCAATGTCAAATTTTACAAAGCATAAATTTAACTTCAAAAGCAATACAATCACCAAAAATAGATTTGGAAAACGCTAAGACCATGTTAAATTCTAGCTTAACGTCTATGGAGAATCTTCGTAACAATTTTGCTAATATAAAGAAAGAAGCTATTGGTTTGGCTAAAAAATGGGGTATCACCCCGGAGTTTGAAAAAAAGAGACATAGAAAAGTTATACAGTTTTTCGATGATTTCAATGCTGATGAAAAATTGCAAGACAGAGAACGATTGTTTGAGGTGGATGTTTTTAAGGTCATTGTTCATGCTATTACTACTCAATTAAAAAATCGCTTTGAGAATATGAATGGCATTTACAAATCATTCAGTTTTCTTTCTCCCAAAAATATTGTAAGCACTACAAATGTCTCTTATATAATGAAGCCAGTAATCTTCAAAATGTATATAGCCTCGACCTACACACATCTAGTGAATTTCCGAATCAAATTATGTCTCTAAAAGCAGTTTTTAGTGAAGATTTAATTAAGCAAAATTCGATAAAAGATTTAGGTAATTTTTTGATGATTCAAAATAAGTTTGCTGCGCCAAATTTATCAGATGTATGTATTGCAGTTTTATTGTTTTTGACTCTTCCAGTTACTTCTGCAATGGTGGAAAGGTCATTTTCTAAATTAAAATTAATAAAAAATTATCTACGTTGTACGATGTTGTAAGAGAGGCTCTCCTATTTGTCTTTGATTGAACAACAAGAAGCAAGAAAAATTGAACTGGATGAATTAATAATCGACTTTGCTAAGAAAAATGTGAGACGTCAATTGCTTTTTTTGTGATTTACTTCATGAGTGTAGTGCTGTATATTAGCTAGTAGTGTGTGTCGCGAACAACCCAACGAACGAGTTACTTTTGTAGTTCAACCTGAGTGGTACTGCGAGCGCGCATCAGGTTATCAGTCAACTGTTGGTAGATTTTCCAATTTTTAAATACTATAAATACTCGCTAATGTTAAACGTTATTTACTTTGTTTACTGAGACACAGGTTGATTTTATATTCAGTTATAAGTTGAATATTTAAATATTTTTACGTGATGTGTAAAGGTACATTATGTTATGGTTTTTCAATTCTTTGTATATATATATATATATATATCCGGCTTGGGGCCCAAGATCTGACCTTGCGGGGGGACCCAATTATTTTCCGTTGCGCCACTGATGAGAATCAACGTACTGAATTTGTCATAATTGGTTTGATCCTGCATTTTATTATATTCAAATTATGTTAAATGTATTTGTGCTATATTTGTTATTTGTTTAATTTTTTTAATTAATTTGTAATTTTTAACTGACATTTTCAAAATGAATCTAAAAAAACTAATTGAATTATATTAGTTTATTTTTTTAGATGTTTAAATTCAAAAGAAAATTCTTTCAAATTCCCTTATTTAATTCTTAGATATATTTTGTGCATCTCGCATTGCATTTATTCAATAATAGGCGCACTTTTTGAAAATAATGCAGAAAGTTGTATATTCTTATAGTCGCAGAAAAATGAGCGGCGTCCATAGAAAAGAAATGCAGTGTTTTTTTCATCCAATCGAAATCAAATAATTCCGAAGCAGGGAGCAGTAAAAAGCTAAAAAAATCAAATGGAAATGGACTAAAACAAGCGTGGAGTTATGACATTCAATCTTCTTCCAGAAACAGACATTTTATAAACTTTCAGTGTAAACATTATGCTTCTGCCCTTTCGTCTATACGCATTCTATTTTTTAATGCCCTCCCCATGAAAGAAGCCTGTGCACGCCACTGTCCTATAAAATGGTAAATAAGAGAAGAAAATTAAAAAGTTTAATTTAAACATTAATTTTTCTATGCTGATATTTTAAAGTAATAAGAAAGGCAAGTCGTATTTCTTTTCGGCATACACAACAATAAGAATGATGCAAGTAGTAACTCTGTGGCCCGTGGACCCCAAGGGGTCTCCAGCTCTTTTCTGGGGCATTCGCGAAGGTTTCCCATTTAATGTTCCCTCTTTTCCAGAGTCTGAAAGATCACGTGGGGAAAGGGAAAGATGTGTGACGTCCTAAACCAGATCATTTAATTTGGAGGTCGCCAAAGTGGTCGCCCGCGAGAAAATTTCGCCGGTCCCCAGAAAAATATGAAATATACAGTTGAACCTGTTTTTGTGTGGTAGATAGGGACCGCATAAAAAAACACACTAAAAATATTCAAAAAAGTTCATAAATTCTTACATATAATGAATTAATTCGTGGAAATACTACAAAATCTTTTTTTATGCGGTGGATAGACCGCATAAAAAAGTCGCATTTATAAATTATGCCAATAATTTACGAAAATTATGTAAGAATACTTCCATAACAAAATAAATAATTAAATATTACACATGGAAACATTTTAAAAACATATAGCTTCTCATTGTATACACGGATAAGTTTTCACAAAATGCACATACATAATTCATTGCTACTCATCGTAATCCAAAGCCCTGTAATGAATAAGTTCAAAATCGCTTTCGTCACTCGAAGATACAATTTCAATTGATTTACTTTTCGGCAACAAAGTAAGAGATAAGTTTTGGGTCGAAGATGGAGTGGTCAGTTGCTTGTATAGGGTGTTTTTTTTAGAGGCATAGAACTTTAAATTGCAATAAAACAACGATGTATTATTCGATTGGCATGAATTTTTTTTATTCGAAAGATAATCTTGTGGCATTACATTTTAAATATGATTTCTGGCACAGGATTGCCACGGCTGGCTCGGATGTAGTCCAATCTGGACGTCCAATTTTCGATGACTTTTTCCAACATTTGTGGCCGTATATCGGTAATAACACGGCGAATGTTGTCTTCCAAATGGTCAAGCGTTTGTGGCTTATCCGCATAGACTAATGATTTTACATAGCCCCACAGAAAATAGTCTAGCGGTGTTAAATCACAAGATCTTGGAGGCCAATTCACAGGTCCAAAACGTGAAATTAGGCGGTCACCAAACGTGTCTTTCAATAAATTGATTGTGGCACGAGCTGTGTGACATGTTGCGCCGTCTTGTTGGAACCACAGCTCCTGGACATCATGATTCTTCAATTCAGGAATGAAAAAGTTAGTAATCATGGCTCTATACCGATCACCATTGACTGTAACGTTGTGGCCTTCATCATTTTTGAAGAAGAATTCCACCAGCCCATAAAGCGCACCAAACAGTCAGTTTTTCTGGATGTAACGGTGTTTCGACATACACTTGTGGATTAGCTTCACTCCAAAAGCAGCAGTTTTGTTTGTTGACGTAGCCATTCAACCAGAAGTTCGCTTCATCGCTAAACAAAATTCGCTTATGAAAATCGAGAACAACGGCAATCTCGTTTTGGGCCCATTCGACGAATCTACGCCTTGCTTGATCGTATTTAAAATGTAATGCCACAAGATTATCTATCGAATAAAAAAAATTCATGTCAATCGAATAATTCATCGTTGTTTTATTGCAATTTAAAGTTCTATACCTCTAAAAAAACACTCTAATGTCACGATAACCAGATATACATGATTGAAGCCCTTTTTGGAATTTTATACTCCTTTCTTAATTGGTATTTATTTTAAGAAAATATTTTTCCAATTTGTTGGAAAGCCGGATCCCTGCATATTTTATCCGCTCTCAAAGAATCCGGTTCTTCTTGTGTGTCCGTCTAAATAATCTATCAAATTATTCATAATGTCACTGCCATTGAAAGTTTCGTCTTCAATCAAGCGCGGGCTGCTGGAGCGTCGAGAGAAAGCAACTGAATGCGCATTGTCAGGAGACGGTTTATAACAAAGGAACAGAGCATCTTGAAATGTCTACATCAGTGTTTCTCAAACTTTCAATACTGGCGACCCAATTTTCAATCATAATTTTTGTCGCCCTCCCCCCTCCCGTACAAGAATAATGTATTTACTGCAATAAAAATGCACTTAGACGCTAAAGCTACAATGCGATCTCAATTATAAACTGTATAAGTATTAAATTTTGTATATGTTACTTTTAAGTAATATATATTTTAAGAAAATTACTTAAAATATATACACTGGTGTGCAAAAATTAAGGACGAGACGGTTTTTTCAATATAACTTTGTACAAAAGCTTTCCAAATCAACACACTTAATACCGTAAGATCCCCACTACGTAAGAACATGTGTAATATGTAAGCAACACTTACTAAAAGAGAAATCAGAG
The DNA here is from genome assembly GCA_019973935.1 of Trichonephila clavipes. NCBI lineage: Eukaryota > Metazoa > Arthropoda > Arachnida > Araneae > Nephilidae > Trichonephila > Trichonephila clavipes. The sequence continues at coordinate 1,214,169 of BMAU01021438.1, forward strand.
GGATAAAAAGAAGCTTGATTGAAAAAGTAGCATGGAGCGCAATGCGACTGAAGGCCGAAACATCCCTGTGATGGGTGTCCAGCAAGAAACATCCGGTCTTTAGTAGGGGATATGATCTCCCCTGACTGCTAGGCAGGTTTCACAGCGTCTGCCCATGCTGAGAATGAGGGTGTCAATGAGTTGCTGAGGCATTGCTGCCCATTCGTCTTGCAGCGCCAATCGAAGCTCCCGAATCATTACTGGTGGTAAGGTACGAGCTGCCAAGCGTCTGCCTAGAAAATCCCATACATGCTCGATGGGATTGAGATTCGGAAATCGTGCCGGCCAATCCATACGTTCAATATCCTCACTCTCTAAGAGCTGTTCGGCAGCTACTGTGCGATGACATGGTGCATTGTCGTCCATGAAAAGGAACTGCAGACCCATAGCACCTCTAAAAAGACGCACATATGAAGAAGAATCTCGTTACAATAACGGGTCCCGTTGACTGAACCTGCGTCGAAGATGTGAAGGTCTGTACGACAACCAAGCATGATGCCTCCCCAAACGAGAACACCGCGACCTCCATACCTGTCCCTTTCAATGATGTACGAGGGATGATTGCGGCTTCCCCGCTCTTTCCAGATGAGTATGCGATGAGAATCGCTACTCAAACTGAATCTGCTCTCATCTGTAAAGAGTACTCGTCCCCATTCATTGTCTCTCCAATTCCGGTGTTCCCGGCACCACAGAGAACGCCTTCTCCGATGGGCAGGCGTTAAAGGTACACACCGTACAGGGAGTCGTGCAAACAGACCGCCACCGTGCAGTCTTCTGGCCACGGTAAAACGCGATATCGGTCGTCCAGTCGCCTGTGTCGTGGGTCTAGCGATTTCTCCCGCGGTCTGCCGCCTGTTTTTTATGGCCTGTAAGACAATGTACCGGTCATCTGCGGGTGTGGTTCCTCGTGGACGACCACTATTGAACCCCCAGATAGCTGTTCCTGTAGTTTGAAATTGTCTCCAAAGTCGTGAAACGATGCTGTGAGCAATTCCGAACTCTGCAGCCACACTTGTCACACTGCGGCCTTCCTCAAACTTCCCAATGATTCGACCTCGGGTAAAAGCATCCAGATGTCGTCTAACAGATTGATTATTCGCCATTTCTCGCTGAGGCAGCAACTCGGTGTGATTTTAACTGCTATACGGCGTGCAATCTCTTTGCCAGAAATACTGATCTTACACCGACAACATGCTTTATACTACTCAGACACTCCCCCATTACGTCTACCTGCATATCTGCGCATGTGCTGCCGTTCATCACCTTACTTAATCTCCTGATTGGTCTTTCTGTCCACTCTGCCTCTTTGTTCAGCTGATATGCTAATTTTTCGACTTCGTCCTTAATTTTTGCACACCAGTGTATATATTACTTTTATTATGTTATATTTCTTTCTCTAATTTTTAAATTGTTACAGATCACAAAATGGTATATTTAATTAAGATTTATTTCCTTCAGCATCCATTTCTCAAATTACAAATGTTATTAGAAAAATAGTCTAGTCTATGCTGCTCTCTATCATATCCATCACATCTGGCATTATCGGGTACGTTTATGTGAGTCTGGGCAACCTATCGGACATCTGCGCAAAACATGTAAAAATGCTTTTCCTCGTACAATTACAGCCAGTTTTGGTCGACTCGATACTCCTATAGCTACCGAATCTAGCTCTTGAATGTACATTTTTTTAATTTACACGTTAATTGTAATTCACGGTAATTAAGTATTTACGGCAGTAGATTAAAGAAAAATCATAGATATATTTTTAAGTCATAAGCAAACATTCGACGGTAATAAAGGATCAACAAGTACACAGACGAGCATGGTTCCGAAAATTAAATCAAGGAAATATTCTCAAAAATACTTAAATTTTTTGGATTTACCACTACTGAAGTAAATGATGGGAGGAAATGCCCCAGCTCGTTATGTGTTAAAACTTAAGAATCTGAAGAACAACATGTGAAAGTTTTTTTTAAAACCATGTTGGCAAAGAATTTTAAAAAGTATTTTCTTGATGAGGACAACTTGGTAGCAAGTTACGAGTGGATTAGAGATCTATTTCAAGATACTCCAGAAGGGCTCTCAACTTCCGAAGAAGAAATCTTCATAGATTTCACATCCAGTGAAAAATTAAAAGGCAATTTTGTAATTAATCCCTCTTAAAATTTTGGGTAGAGGTGGATGATGAATTGTCTGCACTGAAAACAAAAGCACTTCGTATACTATTGCCATTTTCAACATCCTATCTTTGCTAAACCGGATTTTTTGCGGTGGCTGCTTTGAAGACAAAATATACATCTGAGCTAAATATAGAAAAATAACTCAGAGTGTCAATTTCTGATGTTAAACCTTCCTTTGAAAAACTTTGCTCTACAAGACAAGCCCATGGAAGTCACTAATAATTAGTAAACTTGTTCTTAATTTTGTATTAAGAATTATTTATTAGCGCGCATTTGATGCTAACGCTAATGGTAGTGCGGGAGGACTCAGTCACCCCAAACATTTGTTTATAATTATTTTCACTGCACGCGATACAAATCGTATTTCCAGTGAATAATTTAATTAAGAGAAAGTATACTTACCGGCTTTCAAGGACTATTCAATTTTTCTTTGATGATTTGAGAAAAAATCCAATAAAACTGAACTAAAATGATTCAAAAGTGCAAGACCTTAATAAAGGACGCAAATCAGAGACACTCTCTTTTCACTAATATTACAGAAATGGTACTTTCTGGCACAGCTGTCATATTTTGTTCGAGTTATTGTAGTTTTAATGAGCTTTCATGATCGAGTGAGTGAATATTAACGTCGCACTGTTCAGTTACACGAGGGCTTTTGCAGACGGACCTCGTAATTTTTATCCATGGTCAAATGAAGAGGACCACACTTAAGCTGTGTGGCCCCTGTTAACTACCACATCACTCCAACAAGGGGACATTTGAGCTCTCGACAGATTAAACGAGTATCTCGCCCCTACACGTCAAATCTTTAGTGGTACTGGGCTCGAACTCGTAACACCTTCGGTGATCAATAAGTAGCAAGTTGAACTTTTTCTTTCTCGTGTCTTTTTGACAAGGTGAACTGAACCTTGTGGTACACTTATGGCTTCATATTTTAATTGATGGAGTTCTTTAGGAAGCATTTGAAAATTTTCCTTTCGTTTCATGTTCATCGCGTTTCTCAATCATGAATAATATTCATTCTTTCAACAAGTTCTTCTTTTACTTGATCAGTTTCAACTTCTTTCAATTGAGATCACAGATGCCCCGCTCCACCACTCCCGGGTTTAAAGTGTGTATTCAGAAAAAAATACGGATGTTCTAAAAAGGATTATGACTTTTTTCACTAAAAATAAATCTTGGCCAAATAATTCTTAAATCAATCAATTATTTTCCAAATATCGTAAAACACTCTCTATTATTTACAATTTCCCTCAGCGAAAAACAAACACATAAAAGATGGAACGGAACTAATGTATAACTAACCATACCAGTAAGTTTGAAGGTCAATCAAATGATCAGCAAATGTATTATGCTGCCTGCCTGAAAAGTGAATCATGTCTTCCTTTTCTTTCTATAACTAATGCACAGTATTTCAATAATAATTACAGTGATGAATTGTTTATCTTCTTAGAATTTTTCTAAAGGTCTGGATTTCGTTTTTTCTTTTAACAAGTAATATTTTATGTTAAAACGTAATAAAAAAAATCTCTCATTGAGGAAATACACCAAATTAAACAAAATGTTTTTTTTTTCTTCTTTAATTTGGTTTTGGGATCAAAGATAGCTATTTGATGAAGGAAAAACGACAGATGATAAACATAAATTATATCAGTGCTGTGTATTTTTTTATTATGGAAGAAAGTATTTTGTTTTACTTCTTTTCGGTTATTTTTTTTAAATCTTTAAATTTTCGATATGCTCGCGCCCCCTTGTAGGGTTATCGCGCGCGCCCCACACTTTGAGAAACACTGGTCTACATTTTAGTGGCGTAACGTACCCCCCCGGGGAAAGGACTCTAGGGGCCCAAGCCTTGACTAACGCTAAATACGTATTCACCCCTTTTCTTAAATATTCAAGGCGAAACCTGACTTTCGGGAGGGGGGGGTCCCAACATTCTCCGTTACGCCACGAGCCAAAGCCATTGAAATTCATACACCGCATAAAAAAACGCACATAAAAAATCGCCCAAAACAAATCGCATAAAAAAAGAACGCATAAAAACAGGTTCTACTGTACTTAGTTATCCTGTAAGTTATGTTTTAAGATGCATTGAAACATAATTCAATACATAATAATACGTGACAAGTTATAAAAACGCAATTTCATAGAATGACTCCAGAATAAAGTAGTACTGCTGTAGCTCTAATGTTATATGTGGATAATAAATCCGTCTGCAGCGCAAATTCAGGATAATAATTTATGCATGCATCTAAAAGAAAGCCCCATTGACCTATCGTTCGACAAAACAAATTTAAATTTCATTCTTCCTTATCAATATCTCAGTTTTAGCTTTCCATAAAAAGTGAATACCCTTTTCTTAGTGAACAGGCGATGGAGAAATTCTCTCTGATTCAATTCTCCCAAACTTATTTATGTGAAATGACCTTTTCATCTGTCACAGCCATCAAGACACGGTACCGATCTCAGCTGAAAATAAATGCAGCTCTCCGTCTTGGAGTAACAACATTGGATCCAGATATCCATAATCCTGTTTCAAGTAAGCTGGAACATCCATCACACTAGGAATGTATAATACTAAAAGTTTGATATACCTGAACCAATTTTTGATTGTTTTGTTTTTACAGTTTCTGTGGGATTATTTTGCTTATTTTATTATGATTTATTAATAAAGCTTCCGTAATTTGGTTACAATTAATAGTTTCATTTTATTAACTAGGTACGCTGCATACACAATGAGTCCCAAAATTGAGTAGACACCAACACCCTACTTTCTTAACCGGCTCAATTATTCATTAAGAAAATCGTGTTTTTTAACTCTATTTAAACTTATCCCCTTCATGTATGTGAAGTAAAAATTATGGCTTATTTTTATACAAAAATAAAAAATAATAACAAAATGGGAGAAGAAAACAAAATTGAGTATACACTTTTATTCATTTTGTTACAGGAAGTAAATTAATATTTCGTTGCAAAACCTTTTGCCTTGATCACAGCTTGTAACCTTTTAGGCGTGGATTCCACTAGTTTTTGGTGGTTTCCACTGTGATTTTGATCCACTTTTCTTTTTAGACATTCTTTAAGTTCTCTCAACATGTAACCTTGCCTGAACACAAGAGGGAGCTGCTCTCCATCATGACGAAATCATTTTAATTTTTATAGCGAACACTTTTTTGTTTTCCTTGTCCTAGCAACATGTAATTCGTATCGGGTCGATTAATCGGCCACATTATTGATTCATATTTATTAAATATTTTTAAACTTAACTGCGTAGTGATTCAATTAGAAGCAGTGTCCGTTCTTTGAACCTTTAGATAGAGTAAATTAGCTTGTTGCTAGGGTTTTTTCTTCATGGTGCATCGGCCTTGAACGGTGCTGCACCTCGTCACCATTGCTAACTGCGCAGTTAGTTCCACTATCATAGATAGTCTTTGTTTAGTCGTTTAGTATCGTTTCGTCGTGGACTATAGTCATCAACAACGTTGGATCAGTTATCCCATCGGATATTTTAGTGATAGTGCATCATAAAACTGGATACTCTACACTATAGGAAGTTAGGTGAGTTATATATATTTATTTCCGATTCTATTGTTAGTTAAGATGGATGCTGATAAAATAAAAAAACAAACGTAAAGCGCTGAAGTCTAGCGCAACCAAGTTTGTTAACAATTTAAATACTATTTTAGTTAACGAAACTAATGTCCATTCGTTAGAAATAGTGTACAATCAGTTAATTGAGAAAATCGATTGTCTAAAATTCGCTGACAATGAACTTCTTAGTGTCATAGATGTAAAAGACATAGAAAAAGAAGTAGAACAGTGTGAGTCATTTATGGAGAATTTAATTTCCTATAAATGCAAAATTTCACAAAAAATAGCTAGCCTAACTCCACCGATTGTACCACCAACTATTGTTAACACGACTAATCTACCTAGTTCTACAATAGAAACTTTAACTCATGAGCCTAGATCTTCGATCAAATTGCCAAAACTTACTGTGAATAAATTTTATGGTGATCACAAAAATTGGCTAGAATTTCTCAGTCAAATTGAGAATGCAGTAGATAAAAATAGTAGTTTATCTAAAATTGAGAAACTAATTTACCTCAAAAGTTTGGTAGGAGATGTCGCAGCGAAAGCCATTTCCGGTTGTGCGTTAACGGAAAGTAATTACGACGCTGCTTTAGAACCATTAAAAACGCGCTTTGGACAAAAGAATTTACTCATTAGCGCGCATTTAGGATCTCTTCTCAACATAACTGCCATAAAAAATACGAGTGACACGAATAGTTTAAGAAAGTTATACGATCGGGCCGAAATGGGAATATGAAATTTAGAAAGTTTAGGTATAAATTCGGAATCGTACGGCAATCTTCTGACCCCGATATTATTGAAAGTATTACCCTCTGATTTTTAACTTTAGAATTCAGCAGAAAGAATAAAAGTGATAATTGGGATTTAAAAGCTCTTCGTGAGTTTTTAGGTGAAGAGATTCAGAGTCGCGAGAGAGAGAGAGCCCAATCTTTCCATTCGTCAGTTAGAGAAAAACAAAATTCGAATAACTCAAAACAAGAGTGCAATAGTTTCGCTTTCGGCTCAAGGTCTAATAACAGAAATGCTTATGTTAAACAGAAAGGCAATAATTCCTCAGAAGCCGAGCTCTTAGACGATCAGTCAACTGCTAATAGTAAATGTATATTTTGCGGCGAAAACTTGCATGATTCATCTTCATGCGAGTCGGTAAGCATAGAGATTAAACGATTTCGTTTCTTTTGTTTTTCGGGTCGACACTCAATAGCATTTTGTTCAAAGCTTAAGAAAGAAAAAGGATGTTCGTTTTGTGGTTTAAAATCACACTCTAAAGCCCTTTGTTATAGGTTTTATCAAAATAATTCGGATAAAACGACCTTTCACTGTCATAAAGAAGAATCTGATGATTCTATTACTAGCGTGTCTTCTTGCCAAACCGAAACTGAATCGCAGAGGGTTTTGTTGCAAACCGCGTCGGTCGTTGCTCGTTATAATAAACAATTTAGAAATTGTCGTTTATTAGCCGACACAGCGGCGCAAAGGAGTTTAGTTGAGAGGAAATTTTCGAGATTATTGACACTCCCCGTCATTCGAAAAGAAAAACTATCGATTTATTCCTTTGGAGATAAGTCTCCAGTTGAAAAAGTATTTAATGTTGTCAAAATAAGGTTGGAAAATAAAGATGATCCAAATTCTTATTTAGAAATTGAAGCATTAGAAACCGAAAATATCCGCTGCGCATATTTCCCCGCCTGACATAGATATTTCGATTTATAACGCACATTTGAAAGTCTTGAAATTAGCTGATACAACAAATAGTGATACTAACGTCTCAGTTCTAATCGTTGCTGACAATTATTATGATGTCATGACGGGTAGAATTAAACGTATTAGTCGGAAACTTGTAGCTGCTAATCTCTTTATGGGTGGTGTTTAATTGGTATATCAGGCCCCCCAAATAAAAACTCTAGTGATTTTTTCGCTATGAAAGTAGTGGTTGAGGAAGGTATTTCAAGACAATTAGAGACGTTTTGGCAGTTAGAAAACCTTGGAATTGAACCAGTTAATGAAAATTTAAATCGTAATGATGACAAAATTCTGCAAGAGTTTGAAGAGAATATTCAATTCCGAGACGGTAGATATGTAGTTCAACTTCCTTGGAAAGGTAATTTGAAAGAGTCACTAGATAATAATTATGGAATAGCTTATGAAAGATTTTCAAAATTGTGTCATAAGTTTCAAAACGATCAATCTTTATACACTGAGTATAAAAATGTTGTAGATAGTTATGTAGAACAAAACATAGTAGAACGTGTTCCTAACACAAATGTAGTTGATGGTGCAGAATTTTATTTACCCCATAGAGCTGTAATTCGGCATGATAGGTCTTCTAGTAAACTGAGGATTGTTTTTGACGCTTCTTCGCATAAAAGAGGCAAATTTTCATTAAATGACAGTTTGCACATAGGTCCCCCAATTTGTATCCTGATTTATTTGAACTTTTATTGTCATTTCGAAAGCATCCAATCGCGTTTACAGTCGATATTAAACAAGCATTTTTAAATGTAGAGTTAGATGATTTTGATAAAAATGTAACAAAATTCCTTTGGACTGACAATCCAGAATCCTTTTCAGAATCTTTAGAAGTCTTAAGATTTAATAGAGTTTTATTCGGAATAAATAGCTCACCCTTCCTATTAACTGCAACGATGAAATACCATTTGAAGAAATATATTCTTCTCTTTCCCCACAAACTCACGAACTGCTAAACAAATTTTTATACGTAGATGATGTCTTAGGAGGCCAAAGTACAGTATCATCCGCTTATACAACTAGTGTGGAATGTGTCCAGATCTTTAACGAAGCAAATATACCCTTGCACAAATGGGCTACTAACTCTGCCAAATTGCGTGAACTGTGGGAGAAAAATGGTTTCTCTACTGAAACTTCATCGAACTCTATTGGTCAAAATATGATCAATTATAAAGTGCTTGGCATTTCATGGGACACTGATAGGGATGTATTTTACTTTGATATAGAAAGTCTGCTATCCTTTATTTCGAAAAGGACTGATACAAAAAGGTTTTTGTTGCAAGTTGCTGGTCGAATCTTTGACCCTCTAGGATTTATAGCTCCCTATGTGATTTGTTTGAAGATACTTATTCAAAGTATCTGGGAAACGGGTCTTCTTTGGGATCAGGAAATGCCCTTGATTATAAAAAAGCCCTTTAATGAATGGTGTCACGAACTTAAAGACCTTCGTTTAGTGTCGATTCCTCGCTTTTATGACTTTACGGACTCGAATGCAACAAATATACAACTTCATTGCTTTTCCGACTCATCGAAAAAAGCCTACGGAACTGTAATATATTTTCGAGTCATCAGGACTGATGGAACTATTACAACTAGTTTCGTCACCTCCAAGAGCAGAGTTGCCCCGTTAAAGACTCTTTCTCTGCCGAGATTGGAATTGATGGGGGCACTGCTTTCTGCTAGGTTGTGTTGCAAAGTTTCCAAAACTTTAAAACTCGAAAAGTCTTGTTTTTTCCATACAGATTCCTCTATCGTTTACCACTGGATTCAGAGGGAATCGTTTCGTTTTAAACCATTCGTTAAGAATATATATATATAGGATAGAAGATATTCAAAAACTGACTGAACCATCTAAGTGGCATCATTGCCCCGGAAAGGAAAACCCTGCCGACATTATAAGCAGGGGAATTTCCGTAAGGGAATTGAAAGATAGTGAACTTTGGAGGCATGGACCACCCTGGCTTCAACAAGCAGAACAGTTTTGGCCCAAATTCGAGAAACAAAACGTGAGCAATCTAGATCTAGAACTCAAAAGTAAATTTCGGGATATTTCACAAAATGAAATAATTCTCGAAAATCGGGAAAAACTCTTGAGCTTAGATAAATTTAGCAGTTATTTCAAACTATTGCGAGTAACTGCCTTTGTATTCAGATTCATAAATAATACTCGAGACACCTTAAAGAAAAGTGGTACTCTCGAAACTGAAGAATTAAAAAAGTCGGAAGAATATTGGATTAAGGAAATCCAGAAAGAAACTTACGCATCCGAAATAATAGATTTAGAAAAAGCCCCAAAGGTTAGCGACTGTTCCAAAATTCGTTCTTTAGTGCCTTGTTTGGATGATAGGAAAATTTTGAGAATAAAAGGGAGATTAGATGAATCAGAACTTTCCCTAGATGAGAAACAACCCATTCTTTGCCTTCTAACTCAAAGTTTACGGAATTATTAATTTTGTATGAGCATACAAAGAACTTTCACAGTGGGGTAACAGCTACTCTGGTGATGCTTAGAAGGAAGTTTTGGATGCCGAAGGGGCGACAACTCGTCAAGAAAGTAATTAAAAAATTTTAATTTGTAGGAAATACAGTTTAAAACCAGCTAACCAAATAACAGCTTAACTCCCGAGAGATAGACTATTAGAAAATCCTCCCTTTGAAATTTGTGGTCTTGACTTCGCAGGACCAATACTTAACAAATGTGATAAGGAGGTTAAAAAATGTTACTTTGCAATTTTCACCTGTGCAGTAACTAGAGGTATACATTTGGAACTAGTTTCGTCCATGTCTACAAAGCATTTTTTACTCGCCTTCAGAAGATTTATCTCTAGACGAGGCAGTTGTAGCGTTGTTTATTCGGATAACGCTAAGTCATTCAAGGCCGCATCTAAGGACTTGATTTACTTCGCCAAAATCTTAAAGAACTCGGAATTCAAAGATTTTATTTCCTCACGTGGGATTACTTGGAAATTCATCGTGGAAAGAGCACCCTGGTGGGGCGGATTTTATGAACGTCTAGTGAAATCAGTGAAAGATCCACTCAGAAAAATTCTTGGCAAAGCTCTTCTCACATTCGATTAACTTGCCACTATCTTAGTTGAAGTCGAATATATTGTCAACTCAAGACCATTGACATATGTGACGGACACGTGATTTTTCTGAACCAAATCCTTTGACACCTCTCGACTTCCTGCAATATGGGAGAAAAAACCATGATTATCCTCTTCACTTTGCTGAACTAGCAAATAAAGTGTCTAATAGAGAATCTTTAATCAAAAGGAAACAATATCAAACAACTCTTTTAAAACACTTTTGGAATAAGTGGAAAACTCAGTATCTCCTTGATTTGAAAACTGTTCATCATTTCAAATCACCGAACATTCACAAAGATGTTGAAATTGGTGATGTTGTGCTCGTCGAAGGATCTTCAAAGTCCAAACTTCTCTGGGACTTGGGAACAATTCAAGAAACTCTTATGGATAGAGATGGACACATAAAAGCCTGTATCGTCAAAACCAAAAAGGGACTTTTCAGGAAACCAGTGCAATTAACATACCTCTTTGAACTCAGTGAATGAACTGGTTTTTCGTATCCTTTGATGATAAATAAATTGTGAAAATTTATTGAAAATAATTTGACTTATAATCCTAATTTCGTATTTCAAGTTTTTATTCTCTGTATTACTTGAATTTGAACATTAATTCTCAAATCTTGCTTATTTTGTATGTTTGTGTTTGAAAATTGTTATCTTTCCCATTTTTAGTTATAGTAATTTTGTTTATCTCAAAGATAACTCAATTTTTAAAAGTTGTAATACTGCTTGTATATATTAATTGTTTATGTAATTTGTAACTTTCGCATATTAAGCATTCAATAATTCATCTATTATTGTCAATTTCAATTTACAATTTCCTTGTGTATTTTTCAACTGTAGCAATTTTATAGATTCTATTAATGAACTCTCGGAAGAGTTCATGGTGGGGAGCTGTAGAAAATGTCTCAACATGTAACCTTGCCTGAACACAAGAGGGAGCTGCTCTCCATCATGACGAAATCATTTTAATTTTTATAGCGAACACTTTTTTGTTTTCCTTGTCCTAGCAACATGTAATTCGTATCGGGTCGATTAATCGGCCACATTATTGATTCATATTTATTAAATATTTTTAAACTTAACTGCGTAGTGATTCAATTAGAAGCAGTGTCCGTTCTTTGAACCTTTAGATATAGTAAATTAGCTTGTTGCTAGGTTTTTTTCTTCATGGTGCATCGGCCTTGAACGGTGCTGCACCTCGTCACCATTGCTAACTGCGCAGTTAGTTCCACTATCATAGATAGTCTTTGTTTAGTCGTTTAGTATCGTTTCGTCGTGGACTATAGTCATCAACAACGTTGGATCAGTTATCCCATCGGATATTTTAGTGATAGTGCATCATAAAACTGGATACTCTACACTATAGGAAGTTAGGTGAGTTATATATATTTATTTCCGATTCTATTGTTAGTTAAGATGGATGCTGATAAAATAAAAAAACAAACGTAAAGCGCTGAAGTCTAGCGCAACCAAGTTTGTTAACAATTTAAATACTATTTTAGTTAACGAAACTAATGTCCATTCGTTAGAAATAGTGTACAATCAGTTAATTGAGAAAATCGATTGTCTAAAATTCGCTGACAATGAACTTCTTAGTGTCATAGATGTAAAAGACATAGAAAAAGAAGTAGAACAGTGTGAGTCATTTATGGAGAATTTAATTTCCTATAAATGCAAAATTTCACAAAAAATAGCTAGCCTAACTCCACCGATTGTACCACCAACTATTGTTAACACGACTAATCTACCTCTAGTTCTACAATAGAAACTTTAACTCATGAGCCTAGATCTTCGATCAAATTGCCAAAACTTACTGTGAATAAATTTTATGGTGATCACAAAAATTGGCTAGAATTTCTCAGTCAAATTGAGAATGCAGTAGATAAAAATAGTAGTTTATCTAAAATTGAGAAACTAATTTACCTCAAAAGTTTGGTAGGAGGTGTCGCAGCGAAAGCCATTTCCGGTTGTGCGTTAACGGAAAGTAATTAGGACGCTGCTTTAGAACTATTAAAAACGCGCTTTGGACAAAAGAATTTACTCATTAACGCGCATTTAGGATCTCTTCTCAACATAACTGCCATAAAAAATACGAGTGACACGAATAGTTTAAGAAAGTTATACGATCGGGCCGAAATGGGAATATGAAATTTAGAAAGTTTAGGTATAAATTCGGAATCGTACGGCAATCTTCTGACCCCGATATTATTGAAAGTATTACCCTCTGATTTTTAACTTTAGAATTCAGCAGAAAGAATAAAAGTGATAATTGGGATTTAAAAGCTCTTCGTGAGTTTTTAGGTGAAGAGATTCAGAGTCGCGAGAGAGAGAGAGCCCAATCTTTCCATTCGTCAGTTAGAGAAAAACAAAATTCGAATAACTCAAAACAAGAGTGCAATAGTTTCGCTTTCGGCTCAAGGTCTAATAACAGAAATGCTTATGTTAAACAGAAAGGCAATAATTCCTCAGCAGCCGAGCTCTTAGACGATCAGTCAACTGCTAATAGTAAATGTATATTTTGCGGCGAAAACTTGCATGATTCATCTTCATGCGAGTCGGTAAGCATAGAGATTAAACGATTTCGTTTCTTTTGTTTTTCGGGTCGACACTCAATAGCATTTTGTCCAAAGCTTAAGAAAGAAAAAGGATGTTCGTTTTGTGGTTTAAAATCACACTCTAAAGCCCTTTGTTATAGGTTTTATCAAAATAATTCGGATAAAACGACCTTTCACTGTCATAAAGAAGAATCTGATGATTCTATTACTAGCGTGTCTTCTTGCCAAACCGAAACTGAATCGTAGAGGGTTTTGTTGTAAACCGCGTCGGTCGTTGCTCGTTATAATAAACAATTTAGAAATTGTCGTTTATTAGCCGACACAGCGGCGCAAAGGAGTTTAGTTGAGAGGAAATTTTCGAGATTATTGACACTCCCCGTCATTCGAAAAGAAAAACTATCGATTTATTCCTTTGGAGATAAGTCTCCAGTTGAAAAAGTATTTAATGTTGTCAAAATAAGGTTGGAAAATAAAGATGATCCAAATTCTTATTTAGAAATTGAAGCATTAGAAACCGAAAAATATCCGCTGCGCATATTTCCCCGCCTGACATAGATATTTCGATTTATAACGCACATTTGAAAGTCTTGAAATTAGCTGATACAACAAATAGTGATACTAACGTCTCAGTTCTAATCGTTGCTGACAATTATTATGATGTCATGACGGGTAGAATTAAACGTATTAGTCGGAAACTTGTAGCTGCTAATCTCTTTATGGGTGGTGTTTAATTGGTATATCAGGACCCCCAAATAAAAACTCTAGTGATTTTTTCGCTATGAAAGTAGTGGTTGAGGAAGGTATTTCAAGACAATTAGAGACGTTTTGGCAGTTAGAAAACCTTGGAATTGAACCAGTTAATGAAAATTTAAATCGTAATGATGACAAAATTCTGCAAGAGTTTGAAGAGAATATTCAATTCCGAGACGGTAGATATGTAGTTCAACTTCCTTGGAAAGGTAATTTGAAAGAGTCACTAGATAATAATTATGGAATAGCTTATGAAAGATTTTCAAAATTGTGTCATAAGTTTCAAAACGATCAATCTTTATACACTGAGTATAAAAATGTTGTAGATAGTTATGTAGAACAAAACATAGTAGAACGTGTTCCTAACACAAATGTAGTTGATGGTGCAGAATTTTATTTACCCCATAGAGCTGTAATTCGGCATGATAGGTCTTCTAGTAAACTGAGGATTGTTTTTGACGCTTCTTCGCATAAAAGAGGCAAATTTTCATTAAATGACAGTTTGCACATAGGTCCCCCAATTTGTATCCTGATTTATTTGAACTTTTATTGTCATTTCGAAAGCATCCAATCGCGTTTACAGTCGATATTAAACAAGCATTTTTAAATGTAGAGTTAGATGATTTTGATAAAAATGTAACAAAATTCCTTTGGACTGACAATCCAGAATCCTTTTCAGAATCTTTAGAAGTCTTAAGATTTAATAGAGTTTTATTCGGAATAAATAGCTCACCCTTCCTATTAACTGCAACGATGAAATACCATTTGAAGAAATATTCTTCTCTTTCCCCACAAACTCACGAACTGCTAAACAAATTTTTATACGTAGATGATGTCTTAGGAGGCCAAAGTACAGTATCATCCGCTTATACAACTAGTGTGGAATGTGTCCAGATCTTTAACGAAGCAAATATACCCTTGCACAAATGGGCTACTAACTCTGCCAAATTGCGTGAACTGTGGGAGAAAAATGGTTTCTCTACTGAAACTTCATCGAACTCTATTGGTCAAAATATGATCAATTATAAAGTGCTTGGCATTTCATGGGACACTGATAGGGATGTATTTTACTTTGATATAGAAAAAGTCTGCTATCCTTTATTTCGAAAAGGACTGATACAAAAAGGTTTTTGTTGCAAGTTGCTGGTCGAATCTTTGACCCTCTAGGATTTATAGCTCCCTATGTGATTCGTTTGAAGATACTTATTCAAAGTATCTGGGAAACGGGTCTTCTTTGGGATCAGGAAATGCCCTTGATTATAAAAAAGCCCTTTAATGAATGGTGTCACGAACTTAAAGACCTTCGTTTAGTGTCGATTCCTCGCTTTTATGACTTTACGGACTCGAATGCAACAAATATACAACTTCATTGCTTTTCCGACTCATCGAAAAAAGCCTACGGAACTGTAATATATTTTCGAGTCATCAGGACTGATGGAACTATTACAACTAGTTTCGTCACCTCCAAGAGCAGAGTTGCCCCGTTAAAGACTCTTTCTCTGGCGAGATTGGAATTGATGGGGGCACTCTTTTGCTAGGTTAGGTTGTGTTGCAAAGTTTCCAAAACTTTAAAACTCGAAAAGTCTTGTTTTTTCCATACAGATTCCTCTATCGTTTACCACTGGATTCAGAGGGAATCGTTTCGTTTTAAACCATTCGTTAAGAATATATATATATAGGATAGAAGATATTCAAAAACTGACTGAACCATCTAAGTGGCATCATTGCCCCGGAAAGGAAAACCCTGCCGACATTATAAGCAGGGGAATTTCCGTAAGGGAATTGAAAGATAGTGAACTTTGGAGGCATGGACCACCCTGGCTTCAACAAGCAGAACAGTTTTGGCCCAAATTCGAGAAACAAAACGTGAGCAATCTAGATCTAGAACTCAAAAATAAATTTCGGGATATTTCACAAAATGAAATAATTCTCGAAAATCGGGAAAAACTCTTGAGCTTAGATAAATTTAGCAGTTATTTCAAACTATTGCGAGTAACTGCCTTTGTATTCAGATTCATAAATAATACTCGAGACACCTTAAAGAAAAGTGGTACTCTCGAAACTGAAGAATTAAAAAAGTCGGAAGAATATTGGATTAAGGAAATCCAGAAAGAAACTTACGCATCCGAAATAATAGATTTAGAAGAAGCCCAAAAGGTTAGCGACTGTTCCAAAATTCGTTCTTTAGTGCCTTGTTTGGATGATAGGAAAATTTTGAGAATAAAAGGGAGATTAGATGAATCAGAAATTTCCCTAGATGAGAAACAACCCATTCTTTTGCCTTCTAACTCAAAGTTTACGGAATTATTAATTTTGTATGAGCATACAAAGAACTTTCACAGTGGGGTAACAGCTACTCTGGTGATGCTTAGAAGGAAGTTTTGGATGCCGAAGGGGCGACAACTCGTCAAGAAAGTAATTAAAAAATTTTAATTTGTAGGAAATACAGTTTAAAACCAGCTAACCAAATAACAGCTTAACTCCCGAGAGATAGACTATTAGAAAATCCTCCCTTTGAAATCTGTGGTCTTGACTTCGCAGGACCAATACTTAACAAATGTGATAAGGAGGTTAAAAAATGTTACTTTGCAATTTTCACCTGTGCAGTAACTAGAGGTAAACATTTGGAACTAGTTTCGTCCATGTCTACAAAGCATTTTTTACTCGCCTTCAGAAGATTTATCTCTAGACGAGGCAGTTGGAGCGTTGTTTATTCGGATAACGCTAAGTCATTCAAGGCCGCATCTAAGGACTTGATTTACTTCGCCAAAGAACTCGGAATTCAAAGATTTTATTTCCTCACGTGGGATTACTTGGAAATTCATCGTGGAAAGAGCACCCTGGTGGGGCGGATTTTATGAACGTCTAGTGAAATCAGTGAAAGATCCACTCAGAAAAATTCTTGGCAAAGCTCTTCTCACATTCGATTAACTTGCCACTATCTTAGTTGAAATCGAATATATTGTCAACTCAAGACCATTGACATATGTGACGGACGATTTTTCTGAACCAAATCCTTTGACACCTCTCGACTTCCTGCAATATGGGAGAAAAAAACATGATTATCTTCTTCACTTTGCTGAACTAGCAAATAAAGTGTCTAATAGAGAATCTTTAATCAAAAGGAAACAATATCAAACAACTCTTTTAAAACACTTTTGGAATAAGTGGAAAACTCAATCTCCTTGATTTGAAAACTGTTCATCATTTCAAATCACCGAACATTCACAAAGATGTTGAAATTGGTGATGTTGTGCTCGTCGAAGGATCTTCAAAGTCCAAACTTCTCTGGGACTTGGGAACAATTCAAGAAACTCTTATGGATAGAGATGGACACATAAGAGCCTGTATCGTCAAAACCAAAAAGGGACTTTTCAGGAAACCAGTGCAATTAACATACCTCTTTGAACTCAGTGAATGAACTGGTTTTTCGTATCCTTTGATGATAAATAAATTGTGAAAATTTATTGAAAATAATTTGACTTATAATCCTAATTTCGTATTTCAAGTTTTTATTCTCTGTATTACTTGAATTTGAACATTAATTCTCAAATCTTGCTTATTTTGTATGTTTGTGTTTGAAAATTGTTATCTTTCCCATTTTTAGTTATAGTAATTTTGTTTATCTCAAAGATAACTCAATTTTTAAAAGTTGTAATACTGCTTTTGTTTATATTAATTGTTTATGTAATTTGTAACTTTCGCATATTAAGCATTCAATAATTCATCTATTATTGTCAATTTCAATTTACAATTTCCTTGTGTATTTTTCAACTGTAGCAATTTTATAGATTCTATTAATGAACTCTCGGAAGAGTTCATGGTGGGGAGCTGTAGAAAATGTCTCAACATGTAACCTTGCCTGAACACAAGAGGGAGCTGCTCTCCATCATGACGAAATCATTTTAATTTTTATAGCGAACACTTTTTTGTTTTCCTTGTCCTAGCAACATGTAATTCGTATCGGGTCGATTAATCGGCCACATTATTGATTCATATTTATTAAATATTTTTAAACTTAACTGCGTAGTGATTCAATTAGAAGCAGTGTCCGTTCTTTGAACCTTTAGATATAGTAAATTAGCTTGTTGCTAGGTTTTTTTCTTCATGGTGCATCGGCCTTGAACGGTGCTGCACCTCGTCACCATTGCTAACTGCGCAGTTAGTTCCACTATCATAGATAGTCTTTGTTTAGTCGTTTAGTATCGTTTCGTCGTGGACTATAGTCATCAACAACGTTGGATCAGTTATCCCATCGGATATTTTAGTGATAGTGCATCATAAAACTGGATACTCTACACTATAGGAAGTTAGGTGAGTTATATATATTTATTTCCGATTCTATTGTTAGTTAAGATGGATGCTGATAAAATAAAAACAAACGTAAAGCGCTGAAGTCTAGCGCAACCAAGTTTGTTAACAATTTAAATACTATTTTAGTTAACGAAACTAATGTCCATTCGTTAGAAATAGTGTACAATCAGTTAATTGAGAAAATCGATTGTCTAAAATTCGCTGACAATGAACTTCTTAGTGTCATAGATGTAAAAGACATAGAAAAAGAAGTAGAACAGTGTGAGTCATTTATGGAGAATTTAATTTCCTATAAATGCAAAATTTCACAAAAAATAGCTAGCCTAACTCCACCGATTGTACCACCAACTATTGTTAACACGACTAATCTACCTAGTTCTACAATAGAAACTTTAACTCATGAGCCTAGATCTTCGATCAAATTGCCAAAACTTACTGTGAATAAATTTTATGGTGATCACAAAAATTGGCTAGAATTTCTCAGTCAAATTGAGAATGCAGTAGATAAAAATAGTAGTTTATCTAAAATTGAGAAACTAATTTACCTCAAAAGTTTGGTAGGAGATGTCGCAGCGAAAGCCATTTCCGGTTGTGCGTTAACGGAAAGTAATTACGACGCTGCTTTAGAACCATTAAAAACGCGCTTTGGACAAAAGAATTTACTCATTAGCGCGCATTTAGGATCTCTTCTCAACATAACTGCCATAAAAAAACGAGTGACACGAATAGTTTAAGAAAGTTATACGATCGGGCCGAAATGGAAATATGAAATTTAGAAAGTTTAGGTATAAATTCGGAATCGTACGGCAATCTTCTGACCCCGATATTATTGAAAGTATTACCCTCTGATTTTTAACTTTAGAATTCAGCAGAAAGAATAAAAGTGATAATTGGGATTTAAAAGCTCTTCGTGAGTTTTTAGGTGAAGAGATTCAGAGTCGCGAGAGAGAGAGAGCCCAATCTTTCCATTCGTCAGTTAGAGAAAAACAAAATTCGAATAACTCAAAACAAGAGTGCAATAGTTTCGCTTTCGGCTCAAGGTCTAATAACAGAAATGCTTATGTTAAACAGAAAGGCAATAATTCCTCAGAAGCCGAGCTCTTAGACGATCAGTCAACTGCTAATAGTAAATGTATATTTTGCGGCGAAAACTTGCATGATTCATCTTCATGCGAGTCGGTAAGCATAGAGATTAAACGATTTCGTTTCTTTTGTTTTTCGGGTCGACACTCAATAGCATTTTGTTCAAAGCTTAAGAAAGAAAAAGGATGTTCGTTTTGTGGTTTAAAATCACACTCTAAAGCCCTTTGTTATAGGTTTTATCAAAATAATTCGTATAAAACGACCTTTCACTGTCATAAAGAAGAATCTGATGATTCTATTACTAGCGTGTCTTCTTGCCAAACCGAAACTGAATCGCAGAGGGTTTTGTTGCAAACCGCGTCGGTCGTTGCTCGTTATAATAAACAATTTAGAAATTGTCGTTTATTAGCCGACACAGCGGCGCAAAGGAGTTTAGTTGAGAGGAAATTTTCGAGATTATTGACACTCCCCGTCATTCGAAAAGAAAAACTATCGATTTATTCCTTTGGAGATAAGTCTCCAGTTGAAAAAGTATTTAATGTTGTCAAAATAAGGTTGGAAAATAAAGATGATCCAAATTCTTATTTAGAAATTGAAGCATTAGAAACCGAAAAAATATCCGCTGCGCATATTTCCCCGCCTGACATAGATATTTCGATTTATAACGCACATTTGAAAGTCTTGAAATTAGCTGATACAACAAATAGTGATACTAACGTCTCAGTTCTAATCGGTGCTGACAATTATTATGATGTCATGACGGGTAGAATTAAACGTATTAGTCGGAAACTTGTAGCTGCTAATCTCTTTATGGGTGGTGTTTAATTGGTATATCAGGCCCCCCAAATAAAAACTCTAGTGATTTTTTCGCTATGAAAGTAGTGGTTGAGGAAGGTATTTCAAGACAATTAGAGACGTTTTGGCAGTTAGAAAACCTTGGAATTGAACCAGTTAATGAAAATTTAAATCGTAATGATGACAAAATTCTGCAAGAGTTTGAAGAGAATATTCAATTCCGAGACGGTAGATATGTAGTTCAACTTCCTTGGAAAGGTAATTTGAAAGAGTCACTAGATAATAATTATGGAATAGCTTATGAAAGATTTTCAAAATTGTGTCATAAGTTTCAAAACGATCAATCTTTATACACTAAGTATAAAAATGTTGTAGATAGTTATGTAGAACAAAACATAGTAGAACGTGTTCCTAACACACAAATGTAGTTGATGGTGCAGAATTTTATTTACCCCATAGAGCTGTAATTCGGCATGATAGGTCTTCTAGTAAACTGAGGATTGTTTTTGACGCTTCTTCGCATAAAAGAGGCAAATTTTCATTAAATGACAGTTTGCACATAGGTCCCCCAATTTGTATCCTGATTTATTTGAACTTTTATTGTCATTTCGAAAGCATCCAATCGCGTTTACAGTCGATATTAAACAAGCATTTTTAAATGTAGAGTTAGATGATTTTGATAAAAATGTAACAAAATTCCTTTGGACTGACAATCCAGAATCCTTTTCAGAATCTTTAGAAGTCTTAAGATTTAATAGAGTTTTATTCGGAATAAATAGCTCACCCTTCCTATTAACTGCAACAATCAAATACCATTTGAAGAAATATTCTTCTCTTTCCCCACAAACTCACGAACTGCTAAACAAATTTTTATACGTAGATGATGTCTTAGGAGGCCAAAGTACAGTATCATCCGCTTATACAACTAGTGTGGAATGTGTCCAGATCTTTAACGAAGCAAATATACCCTTGCACAAATGGGCTACTAACTCTGCCGAATTGCGTGAACTGTGGGAGAAAAATGGTTTCTCTACTGAAACTTCATCGAACTCTATTGGTCAAAATATGATCAATTATAAAGTGCTTGGCATTTCATGGGACACTGATAGGGATGTATTTTACTTTGATATAGAAAGTCTGCTATCCTTTATTTCGAAAAGGACTGATACAAAAAGGTTTTTGTTGCAAGTTGCTGGTCGAATCTTTGACCCTCTAGGATTTATAGCTCCCTATGTGATTCGTTTGAAGATACTTATTCAAAGTATCTGGGAAACGGGTCTTCTTTGGGATCAGGAAATGCCCTTGATTATAAAAAAGCCCTTTAATGAATGGTGTCACGAACTTAAAGACCTTCGTTTAGTGTCGATTCCTCGCTTTTATGACTTTACGGACTCGAATGCAACAAATATACAACTTCATTGCTTTTCCGACTCATCGAAAAAAGCCTACGGAACTGTAATATATTTTCGAGTCATCAGGACTGATGGAACTATTACAACTAGTTTCGTCACCTCCAAGAGCAGAGTTGCCCCGTTAAAGACTCTTTCTCTGCCGAGATTGGAATTGATGGGGGCACTGCTTTCTGCTAGGTTGTGTTGCAAAGTTTCCAAAACTTTAAAACTCGAAAAGTCTTGTTTTTTCCATACAGATTCCTCTATCGTTTACCACTGGATTCAGAGGGAATCGTTTCGTTTTAAACCATTCGTTAAGAATATATATATATAGGATAGAAGATATTCAAAAACTGACTGAACCATCTAAGTGGCATCATTGCCCCGGAAAGGAAAACCCTGCCGACATTATAAGCAGGGGAATTTCCGTAAGGGAATTGAAAAAGATAGTGAACTTTGGAGGCATGGACCACCCTGGCTTCAACAAGCAGAACAGTTTTGGCCCAAATTCGAGAAACAAAACGTGAGCAATCTAGATCTAGAACTCAAAAATAAATTTCGGGATATTTCACAAAATGAAATAATTCTCGAAAATCGGGAAAAACTCTTGAGCTTAGATAAATTTAGCAGTTATTTCAAACTATTGCGAGTAACTGCCTTTGTATTCAGATTTATAAATAATACTCGAGACACCTTAAAGAAAAGTGGTACTCTCGAAACTGAAGAATTAAAAAAGTCGGAAGAATATTGGATTAAGGAAATCCAGAAAGAAACTTACGCATCCGAAATAATAGATTTAGAAAAAGCCCCAAAGGTTAGCGACTGTTCCAAAATTCGTTCTTTAGTGCCTTGTTTGGATGATAGGAAAATTTTGAGAATAAAAGGGAGATTAGATGAATCAGAACTTTCCCTAGATGAGAAACAACCCATTCTTTTGCCTTCTAACTCAAAGTTTACGGAATTATTAATTTTGTATGAGCATACAAAGAACTTTCATAGTGGGGTAACAGCTACTCTGGTGATGCTTAGAAGGAAGTTTTGGATGCCGAAGGGGCGACAACTCGTCAAGAAAGTAATTAAAAAATGTTTAATTTGTAGGAAATACAGTTTAAAACCAGCTAACCAAATAACAGCTTAACTCCCGAGAGATAGACTATTAGAAAATCCTCCCTTTGAAATTTGTGGTCTTGACTTCGCAGGACCAATACTTAACAAATGTGATAAGGAGGTTAAAAAATGTTACTTTGCAATTTTCACCTGTGCAGTAACTAGAGGTATACATTTGGAACTAGTTTCGTCCATGTCTACAAAGCATTTTTTACTCGCCTTCAGAAGATTTATCTCTAGACGAGGCAGTTGTAGCGTTGTTTATTCGGATAACGCTAAGTCATTCAAGGCCGCATCTAAGGACTTGATTTACTTCGCCAAAGAACTCGGAATTCAAAGATTTTATTTCCTCACGTGGGATTACTTGGAAATTCATCGTGGAAAGAGCACCCTGGTGGGGCGGATTTTATGAACGTCTAGTGAAATCAGTGAAAGATCCACTCAGAAAAATTCTTGGCAAAGCTCTTCTCACATTCGATTAACTTGCCACTATCTTAGTTGAAGTCGAATATATTGTCAACTCAAGACCATTGACATATGTGACGGACGATTTTTCTGAACCAAATCCTTTGACACCTCTCGACTTCCTGCAATATGGGAGAAAAAAACATGATTATCTTCTTCACTTTGCTGAACTAGCAAATAAAGTGTCTAATAGAGAATCTTTAATCAAAAGGAAACAATATCAAACAACTCTTTTAAAACACTTTTGGAATAAGTGGAAAACTCAATCTCCTTGATTTGAAAACTGTTCATCATTTCAAATCACCGAACATTCACAAAGATGTTGAAATTGGTGATGTTGTGCTCGTCGAAGGATCTTCAAAGTAACTTCTCTGGGACTTGGGAACAATTCAAGAAACTCTTATGGATAGAGATGGACACATAAGAGCCTGTATCGTCAAAACCAAAAAGGGACTTTTCAGGAAACCAGTGCAATTAACATACCTCTTTGAACTCAGTGAATGAACTGGTTTTTCGTATCCTTTGATGATAAATAAATTGTGAAAATTTATTGAAAATAATTTGACTTATAATCCTAATTTCGTATTTCAAGTTTTTATTCTCTGTATTACTTGAATTTGAACATTAATTCTCAAATCTTGCTTATTTTGTATGTTTGTGTTTGAAAATTGTTATTTTTCCCATTTCTAGTTATAGTAATTTTGTTTATCTCAAAGATAACTCAATTTTTAAAAGTTGTAATACTGCTTGTATATCATAATTGTTTATGTAATTTGTAACTTTCGCATATTAAGCATTCAATAATTCATCTATTATTGTCAATTTCAATTTAGAATTTCCTTGTGTATTTTTCAACTGTAGCAATTTTATAGATTCTATTAATGAACTCTTGGAAGAGTTCATGGTGGGGAGCTGTAGAAAATGTCTCAACATGTAACCTTGCCTGAACACAAGAGGGAGCTGCTCTCCATCATGACGAAATCATTTTAATTTTTATAGCGAACACTTTTTTGTTTTTCCTTGTCCTAGCAACATGTAATTCGTATCGGGTCGATTAATCGGCCACATTATTGATTCATATTTATTAAATATTTTTAAACTTAACTGCGTAGTGATTCAATTAGCAGCAGTGTCCGTTCTTTGAACCTTTAGATATAGTAAATTAGCTTGTTGCTAGGGTTTTTTTCTTCATGGTGCATCGGCCTTGAACGGTGCTGCACCTCGTCACCATTGCTAACTGCGCAGTTAGTTCCACTATCATAGATAGTCTTTGTTTAGTCGTTTAGTATCGTTTCGTCGTGGACTATAGTCATCAACAACGTTGGATCAGTTATCCCATCGGATATTTTAGTGATAGTGCATCATAAAACTGGATACTCTACACTATAGGAAGTTAGGTGAGTTATATATATTTATTTCCGATTCTATTGTTAGTTAAGATGGATGCTGATAAAATAAAAAACAAACGTAAAGCGCTGAAGACTAGCGCAACCAAGTTTGTTAACAATTTAAATACTATTTCAGTTAACGAAACTAATGTCCATTCGTTAGAAATAGTGTACAATCAGTTAATTGAGAAAATCGATTGTCTAAAAATCGCTGACAATGAACTTCTTAGTGTCATAGATGTAAAAGACATAGAAAAAGAAGTAAAACAGTGTGAGTCATTTATGGAGAACTTAATTTCCTATAAATGCAAAACTTCACAAAAAATAGCTAGCCTAACTCCACCGATTGTACCACCAACTATTGTTAACGACTAATCTACCTAGTTCTACAATAGATACTTTAACTCATGAGCCTAGATCTTCGATCAAATTGCCAAAACTTACTGTGAATAAATTTTATGGTGATCACAAAATTGGCTAGAATTTCTCAGTCAAATTGAGAATGCAGTAGATAAAAATAGTAGTTTATCTAAAATTGAGAAACTAATTTACCTCAAAAGTTTGGTAGGAGATGTCGCAGCGAAAGCCATTTCCGGTTGTGCGTTAACGGAAAGTAATTACGACGCTGCTTTAGAACCATTAAAAACGCGCTTTGGACAAAAGAATTTACTCATTAGCGCGCATTTAGGATCTCTTCTCAACATAACTGCCATAAAAAATACGAGTGACACGAATAGTTTAAGAAAGTTATACGATCGGGCCGAAATGGAAATATGAAATTTAGAAAGTTTAGGTATAAATTCGGAATCGTACGGCAATCTTCTGACCCCGATATTATTGAAAGTATTACCCTCTGATTTTTAACTTTAGAATTCAGCAGAAAGAATAAAAGTGATAATTGGGATTTAAAAGCTCTTCGTGAGTTTTTAGGTGAAGAGATTCAGAGTCGCGAGAGAGAGCCCAATCTTTCCATTCGTCAGTTAGAGAAAAACAAAATTCGAATAACTCAAAACAAGAGTGCAATAGTTTCGCTTTCGGCTCAAGGTCTAATAACAGAAATGCTTATGTTAAACAGAAAGGCAATAATTCCTCAGCAGCCGAGCTCTTAGTCAACTGCTAATAGTAAATGTATATTTTGCGGCGAAAACTTGCATGATTCATCTTCATGCGAGTCGGTAAGCATAGAGATTAAACGATTTCGTTTCTTTTGTTTTTCGGGTCGACACTCAATAGCATTTTGTTCAAAGCTTAAGAAAGAAAAAGGATGTTCGTTTTGTGGTTTAAAATCACACTCTAAAGCCCTTTGTTATAGGTTTTATCAAAATAATTCGTATAAAACGACCTTTCACTGTCATAAAGAAGAATCTGATGATTCTATTACTAGCGTGTCTTCTTGCCAAACCGAAACTGAATCGCAGAGGGTTTTGTTGCAAACCGCGTCGGTCGTTGCTCGTTATAATAAACAATTTAGAAATTGTCGTTTATTAGCCGACACAGCGGCGCAAAGGAGTTTAGTTGAGAGGAAATTTTCGAGATTATTGACACTCCCCGTCATTCGAAAAGAAAAACTATCGATTTATTCCTTTGGAGATAAGTCTCCAGTTGAAAAAGTATTTAATGTTGTCAAAATAAGGTTGGAAAATAAAGATGATCCAAATTCTTATTTAGAAATTGAAGCATTAGAAACCGAAAAATATCCGCTGCGCATATTTCCCCGCCTGACATAGATATTTCGATTTATAACGCACATTTGAAAGTCTTGAAATTAGCTGATACAACAAATAGTGATACTAACGTCTCAGTTCTAATCGTTGCTGACAATTATTATGATGTCATGACGGGTAGAATTAAACGTATTAGTCGGAAACTTGTAGCTGCTAATCTCTTTATGGGTGGTGTTTAATTGGTATATCAGGACCCCCAAATAAAAACTCTAGTGATTTTTTCGCTATGAAAGTAGTGGTTGAGGAAGGTATTTCAAGACAATTAGAGACGTTTTGGCAGTTAGAAAACCTTGGAATTGAACCAGTTAATGAAAATTTAAATCGTAATGATGACAAAATTCTGCAAGAGTTTGAAGAGAATATTCAATTCC
Organism: Trichonephila clavipes; assembly: GCA_019973935.1. Taxonomy (NCBI): domain Eukaryota; kingdom Metazoa; phylum Arthropoda; class Arachnida; order Araneae; family Nephilidae; genus Trichonephila; species Trichonephila clavipes. Next base: position 1,240,765 of record BMAU01021438.1, read on the forward strand.
GAGACGGTAGATATGTAGTTCAACTTCCTTGGAAAGGTAATTTGAAAGAGTCACTAGATAATAATTATGGAATAGCTTATGAAAGATTTTCAAAATTGTGTCATAAGTTTCAAAACGATCAATCTTTATACACTAAGTATAAAAATGTTGTAGATAGTTATGTAGAACAAAACATAGTAGAACGTGTTCCTAACACAAATGTAGTTGATGGTGCAGAATTTTATTTACCCCATAGAGCTGTAATTCGGCATGATAGGTCTTCTAGTAAACTGAGGATTGTTTTTGACGCTTCTTCGCATAAAAGAGGCAAATTTTCATTAAATGACAGTTTGCACATAGGTCCCAATTTGTATCCTGATTTATTTGAACTTTTATTGTCATTTCGAAAGCATCCAATCGCGTTTACAGTCGATATTAAACAAGCATTTTTAAATGTAGAGTTAGATGATTTTGATAAAAATGTAACAAAATTCCTTTGGACTGACAATCCAGAATCCTTTTCAGAATCTTTAGAAGTCTTAAGATTTAATAGAGTTTTATTCGGAATAAATAGCTCACCCTTCCTATTAACTGCAACGATGAAATACCATTTGAAGAAATATTCTTCTCTTTCCCCACAAACTCACGAACTGCTAAACAAATTTTTATACGTAGATGATGTCTTAGGAGGCCAAAGTACAGTATCATCCGCTTATACAACTAGTGTGGAATGTGTCCAGATCTTTAACGAAGCAAATATACCCTTGCACAAATGGGCTACTAACTCTGCCGAATTGCGTGAACTGTGGGAGAAAAATGGTTTCTCTACTGAAACTTCATCGAACTCTATTGGTCAAAATATGATCAATTATAAAGTGCTTGGCATTTCATGGGACACTGATAGGGATGTATTTTACTTTGATATAGAAAGTCTGCTATCCTTTATTTCGAAAAGGACTGATACAAAAAGGTTTTTGTTGCAAGTTGCTGGTCGAATCTTTGACCCTCTAGGATTTATAGCTCCCTATGTGATTCGTTTGAAGATACTTATTCAAAGTATCTGGGAAACGGGTCTTCTTTGGGATCAGGAAATGCCCTTGATTATAAAAAAGCCCTTTAATGAATGGTGTCACGAACTTAAAGACCTTCGTTTAGTGTCGATTCCTCGCTTTTATGACTTTACGGACTCGAATGCAACAAATATACAACTTCATTGCTTTTCCGACTCATCGAAAAAAGCCTACGGAACTGTAATATATTCTCGAGTCATCAGGACTGATGGAACTATTACAACTAGTTTCGTCACCTCCAAGAGCAGAGTTGCCCCGTTAAAGACTCTTTCTCTGCCGAGATTGGAATTGATGGGGGCACTGCTTTCTGCTAGGTTGTGTTGCAAAGTTTCCAAAACTTTAAAACTCGAAAAGTCTTGTTTTTTCCATACAGATTCCTCTATCGTTTACCACTGGATTCAGAGGGAATCGTTTCGTTTTAAACCATTCGTTAAGAATATATATATATAGGATAGAAGATATTCAAAAACTGACTGAACCATCTAAGTGGCATCATTGCCCCGGAAAGGAAAACCCTGCCGACATTATAAGCAGGGGAATTTCCGTAAGGGAATTGAAAGATAGTGAACTTTGGAGGCATGGACCACCCTGGCTTCAACAAGCAGAACAGTTTTGGCCCAAATTCGAGAAACAAAACGTGAGCAATCTAGATCTAGAACTCAAAAATAAATTTCGGGATATTTCACAAAATGAAATAATTCTCGAAAATCGGGAAAAACTCTTGAGCTTAGATAAATTTAGCAGTTATTTCAAACTATTGCGAGTAACTGCCTTTGTATTCAGATTCATAAATAATACTCGAGACACCTTAAAAAAAAGTGGTACTCTCGAAACTGAAGAATTAAAAAAGTCGGAAGAATATTGGATTAAGGAAATCCAGAAAGAAACTTACGCATCCGAAATAATAGATTTAGAAAAAGCCCAAAAGGTTAGCGACTGTTCCAAAATTCGTTCTTTAGTGCCTTGTTTGGATGATAGGAAAATTTTGAGAATAAAAGGGAGATTAGATGAATCAGAACTTTCCCTAGATGAGAAACAACCCATTCTTTTGCCTTCTAACTCAAAGTTTACGGAATTATTAATTTTGTATGAGCATACAAAGAACTTTCACAGTGGGGTAACAGCTACTCTGGTGATGCTTAGAAGGAAGTTTTGGATGCCGAAGGGGCGACAACTCGTCAAGAAAGTAATTAAAAAATTTTAATTTGTAGGAAATACAGTTTAAAACCAGCTAACCAAATAACAGCTTAACTCCCGAGAGATAGACTATTAGAAAATCCTCCCTTTGAAATTTGTGGTCTTGACTTCGCAGGACCAATACTTAACAAATGTGATAAGGAGGTTAAAAAATGTTACTTTGCAATTTTCACCTGTGCAGTAACTAGAGGTAAACATTTGGAACTAGTTTCGTCCATGTCTACAAAGCATTTTTTACTCGCCTTCAGAAGATTTATCTCTAGACGAGGCAGTTGTAGCGTTGTTTATTCGGATAACGCTAAGTCATTCAAGGCCGCATCTAAGGACTTGATTTACTTCGCCAAAATCTTAAAGAACTCGGAATTCAAAGATTTTATTTCCTCACGTGGGATTACTTGGAAATTCATCGTGGAAAGAGCACCCTGGTGGGGCGGATTTTATGAACGTCTAGTGAAATCAGTGAAAGATCCACTCAGAAAAATTCTTGGCAAAGCTCTTCTCACATTCGATTAACTTGCCACTATCTTAGTTGAAATCGAATATATTGTCAACTCAAGACCA